>JASTWF010000061.1:206243-806243 GCA_030390025.1 Squalus acanthias | reverse complement strand
GGATTTATTGCTGCACCACAAAGCCACTACAAGGAAAAGACTAGCTCGCAGCTCGTGTTGCTAGATGTTTGCGTAATATGTTGTGGCTTCAGTCCTGAGGGCCTCTCTCAGTTTCTTAAACCGTTTTGTAATTTAAAATCAAAATTGGATTAGGAATTCTTGGAGCACTGGGCACCAAGATCATTCAGCACCCCTTGGCATCCCCCTACACAGCCCCTCCCATCCATTAAAACACAAATATGCAGTAAAATGTGTGAAGAAATAGGCCAGTAGAATGTTTACACATTGCATCAATAATAAAGCAAATCATATCACAATATGCTACGCTTAAATGAAACTGCTAATTTTACCAGGGCCCCATATTTGGCTGGAGCAACTGAGCATGGGTTCTATAGGCCCGTGCATTAACCCGCCCCTGTTTAAGGTAGAGTATAACAATTTTGAATGGAAACTTTAAATGCCTTACAGATACTGTGAAGACATTTTCACAAGGACCAAATCTATAAATCTTCAAACAGCTTGTACTTTGAAAGCAGCACATTAGGGGGTGAGGAAACCTCCAAGTCCAGGAAGTTGATATTTATCATAAATCATGGGCCAGAAATTCGGCTCTCCGGCTTCCCGCGGGTGCAAGGATCGCGCGTGTATTTACCTAGTGCGCCTGCCGTTGTGCTTCGGGCCCGCGTGGAATTCGGCTCCTGGGCCTCCTGCAGCTGCCGGCGCGCAGTGCTTGCGTATCCCAGGGGCGCAGTTAGTTCGAAGCGTTCCCCTGGGATCACATGGGCCATGGAGAGCCAATCGGAGCAGGGAATCTCCATTCATAGATTTTGACAAGAAGACCTGCCAAATCTATGAAGAGATCGGCCCCAAAACCTCACTAAAACTTCAAATAAATAAAATAAAAAAATCACATTTTTAAAATAACTATAAATTACATAAATTAACTACTTTAAACAAAAATTTAAATTTTTGAAAAAATTAATTACACTTTTTAACGGTGCTAAAAATAAACTTACCTTTCTTTAAAGTATGTAAAAAAGATAAACCTGTTGAAAAAATGTTTAAATTGTACTTAATTCATCACTTACCTTGTTAAAAGCAGGCCTTGCGCCTCCTTTTTTCCTGCGCAGCTTCTCTGTACTTACCCTCACGGAGAAACCTGAAAAAAAAAACGAAGTTCGCTGCGTGCGCGCTGCCTCTCCGGCGCACGCGTTTGACCTCTGAACCCCTTCCTTCAGGGGAGTTCAGATGTCAAGGGTAAATGTTCATTTTAATTTTAAAGCTGCAAACATTTGAGTAACTTTATTCTTATACTGTGACCAAATTGTAAGAATGAGGGTGTTAATATACAGTGGGACTCAAGTAAATATAGCAGCTTAGATGAAAGACATATCCTGCAGTCTCATCCTACAATCCAGCTATCTACTCCCAATTACAGCCTGGTATACTCTTGAACATCCATTAAAAATCTGCTAATCATTTTGATAAAGTTTGCATTTTTATCTTTTTGCTGCAATTAGTTTACAGATCACATACACTAGACTTCATCTCAAATACTCCTGTTTTCTTTCATTAAAAGCAAGGATTTCTTGAACTATTTCCTAGCTTTCCTGTTCACCAGACAGACGGAAGTGGTCTAGAGGCATAGTAATAACAGACTTACATTTAAGGCATTTAAGCAATGCAAATAACGCAGCTCTTTTAAGGCCAGCTGGTTCTTGAAAGCACAAAATGTCTATCATTGAGGACCTCAGTGTAAATATAAAACAGGCAGGACAGTCCTCTTCACTGCATTGTGCCCTATATTTTCAGACAAACAAAAGAATTGGTCTGAGCGAACGAATATTATCCTCAGAGGAGTATAATAGCATTTTTATAAATGAAAATTCTTTCTTTCTGTTACACCAAAAAAATGATGAATTGACAATTTATTCCTCTATTGTTTTCTCTGTGGAATTTCAGCAGCAACACACATGAAGAATCATTTGGATGTAACGAGTGATCATCACTGTTTCCAACTGATTATTCGTGGTTTCAAGTTAAGATCATTGCTATCTCAGTAAATTTAACGGTGATTGTTATAGCTGTTGAAATAAGAAAACATCTATAGTTCTTTAGTAAAACTCAAGCTTTGTTTCAGCACAAGTTGCTGCTTCAAATGAGTGATGAGATTGTGATGCCAGTAAAAAACCATTTTGTTTTTTGCTGGTAGCGTGGTATTGTGGAGGGTGTCCAAAGGCATGAAACCTGCACTCATGATGCTCATTAGAAATAAGAGCAGCTTATTCCTACTCTGTAATCTTAATACTCTAATATCCTACACACTCTGCTGATATTGCTTAAAATACCCTATCACCTGCAAAATATCACCTGCAAAAAAAATCAGCTAAAGGTTACCGACAGTGATGGTGACTATTTCAGTACTTATTCACAAGTTCAGCTGAAGTTCATCTATGCAATACAGCTTTCAATTGATTTTGCCTATTGACCTGTGAAAGAAAAATGGAGACACCATTATGATTTGGTAGCAATAAATAAATCAAACATGTAACTTATGAGGAGCACATGTTTAGTTGCAACACTCAGCTACACTACGAATGCATCTTACCCTCTTTATGATTCCCATTTCCTAATTATAATGCAGTGCGGTAATTTAATTTAAGCTTTCAGACAATATTCATAAATAACTCGGGTTTTACTCCAATGGTTTATGACATTTAATCTCATTGATCATAATGACAGTTTTATGCTCTCCCTCTGACACGCCATCAACATTACCAAAAAAAGAGTTGCCTTGTTGTGCAACAAGCAACAATAGTACGGCATTGCCAAACCCTCCTACCTTCCTAAGGTTTCACTGAGATATTTCCTGTTACAATGGTAATGTGTGGTGTATGTCCGAATAAAGTTCTCTTGTGCAGCGTTTTACTGACTTTGCACCAAAGGTGCAAGAACATATGAGCATAAGAAATAAGAGCAAGAGTAGGCCATTCAGTCCTTCGAGCCTGCTCCGCCATTCAATGAGATCATGGCTGATCTTCTACCTCATCTCCACTTTCCCGCCTGATCCCTATATCTCTTGATTCCCTTAGTGTCCAAAAATCTATCGATCTCAGTCTTGAATATACGCAACGACTGAGTATCCACAGCCCTCTGGGGTAGGGAATTCCAAGGATTCACAACTCTTTGAGTGAAGAACCTTCGGGGGAGAAATTCGGTATCACCCCGTTTGGGGCGCAATTATTGGCCGGGTGCAAAGTTTAGCGCCTGGCGCTAATTATCGCCTCCGACTGCAAACTTGGCATCTATCGCCCCTGGAGGTGATTGGAGTGCTAAATCAGGCGCTACACACCTCTCTAAGGCGCTAACGCTGAGGAGCGAGGCGCTACCTCAGAGTGCTGACGAAGGTCATGTGATGTCAGTCAGCAATGGAACACAGACACACTGGCGCCGGCCAGTTCTTAAAGGGGAGGGTCGATCTTGCTCTCCATCCACACCCTGTTCATTGCAGCCTTGAATCTCGGCCTGGAGAGACCTGTACATCAAATCTGCTGGAAAGAACAATGGAGAGGCCCAGGGAAAGAGCTCAGAGTGCAGCCCCCCATAATCTCTTCTAAATCGATGCAAGGAAGGTCAAATCAAAATGAACCTGCAAAGTGCTGCTCAGTACCCAAAACTCCTTCACACAGCATTGAATATCTCCTGCAGTCTCTCTCTCAGAATACGTGGTGCAAAAATGTCGCCGACAAAAAAAGGCAGGAAGCAGTCGCCTTTAAATAGCGCTCCCCCAGTCCCTTCCCGACTGCAAAACGTTCCCCTGAACCTGTCGTTGCTAGCGGCAGGCGGAAAGGCAGGGGGCTCCACTCAATATCCGGTCCGGGGCGCTACCGGGGCATTGCACGCTCGACTGATGTCACGATCTGCGGGCGCAGGAGATCGTGGCGGTAGTGTTTAGCGCTGCCGCAAAATGTCTGGTCAATTTCGCGAGCGGCGCAACCATCGCCGTACCCGGGCGCTAGTTGCTTTGCGTCCCATTAGCGCCCTCTTAGGGCGCTAACAGGAGGCGCAAAGCAACCAAATTTTTCACCCTTCATCTCATCCTAAATGGCTGACTCCTTGGGGGGAATTTTGCCAGCCCTGGGGAGGTGGGTATGGAGGCAGGACTGCCGGGAAAATGGCAGAAACTGGGAGCGGGTACCAAACCCGCTCCCATCCCACCTCCGTGCCATCTTCCCGGGAGGTGGGTCTCCGACTCATGCAGGGACCCGTCTCCTCGAGGCGGGAAGGGGATTAGAGCCAATTAACTGCCTGTTAACAGGTAGTTGACAGGCAGTTAAGAGGTTTATCCCCATTTTACCCACACAAGTGCGGGCTTCCCAACGGCTGCGAACCTCGCCAGGGTCACCGAGGCGAGCAGTGGGTCTGCAGGGGTGAGAGGGGTTGAAACGTCCGCTGTGGAGGTGAGTGATGGGTGCAAGTATGGAGAGGTAAGTATGAGAGGTGAGTATAAAGTGTTAGAAAAAGTTTACTTACCTTTGCTTCTTCCTGCAGGCTTCAACCCTTGGGGATCCAGAGGTGCCTCATCTCAATGGCAGAGATGACAGAATGGCTGCTGCATTCTCTGATGCAGCAGCCATTTGATTTCTGGTAAGGAGAGAGGTTTGGTGAGTCTTCAGTACAAGGTCTCACCTTAGAACAGAGATTGTCAGTGTTTGATAGCTTCTCAAAGCTGTCAAACGCTGACAATTCATCTGTCAAAAAATTCTCTGTCCTCTGTCACCAGCTTTCCCTTAATTGTCCGGCTAAGTCCACAGGGCGGGCTTAACAAGGTCAATCAAGGGCAAATAGTGTGGGTTGGCCAGACGTCAATGGGAGCGGGACTGAAACCCGACAACCAGCAGTCCCGCCCCCAACGCGTCCCCATTGATAAAATCCAGCCCCTTATTCTGAGACTGTGACCTTTAATTCTAGACTCTCCAGCTAGGGAAAACAGCCTCCCAGCATCTACCCTGTCAAGCCCCTTAGGAATTTTATATATTTCAATGAGATCACCTCTCAATCTTCTAAACTCTAGTGAATATATTCCTAGTCTACTCGATCTCTCCTCATAGGACAATTCCCTCATTCCAGGAATCAGTCTGGTGAACCTTTGTTGCACTCCCGCTAAGGCAAATATATCCTTCCTTAGTTAAGGGGACCAAAACTGTACACAGTACTCCAGGTGTGGTCTCTCCAAGGCCCTATATAATTGCAGTAATACTTCTTTATTCTTGTACTCCAATCCCTTTGTAATAAAGGCTAACATTCCACTTGCTTTCCTAATTGCTTGCTGTACCCGCATGTTAACTTTTTGTGATTCATGTACAAGGACACCCAGGTTCCTCTGAATACCAACATTTCCCAGTCTTGCAACTTTTAAAAAATAATCTCCTTTTCTATTTTTCCTACCAAAGTGAATAACTTCACATTTCCCCACATTATATTCCATCTGCCACATTCTTGCCCACTCAGTTAACCTGTCTATATCCCATTTAAAGACTCTTTGCGTCCTTCTCACAGCTTACTTTCCCACCTAGCTTTGTATCATCAGCAAACTTGGATACGTTGCACTCAGTCCCTTCACCTAAGTCATTAATATAGATTGTAAATAGCTGAAGCCCAAGCACTGATCCTTGTGGTACCCTGCTAGTTACAGCCTGCCAACCTGAAAAAGTCCCGTTTATTTCTACACTCTGTATTCTGTCCATTAACTATTTGTCAATCCATGCTAATATATTACCCCCAATCCCATGAGCCCTAATTTTGTGCAATAACCTCTTGTGTGGCACCTTATCGAATGCCTTTTGAAAATCCAAATATACTACATCCCTTATCTACCCTGGTAGTTCTAACCTGAAAAAACTCTATCAGATTTGTCAAACACAATTTCCCTTTCATAAATAAGATAGCAAAATACTGCGGATGCTGGAAATCTGAAATAACAACAGAAAACGCTGGAAAAACTCAGCAGGCCAGGCAGCATCCGTGGAGAGAGAAAGAGAGTTAACGTTTCAGGTCGATGACCTTTCGTCAGAACTGTGAAGAGCCGGAAATCAAATAGATTTAAGGCCAGAGTAAAGCTGGGAAAAGGGGGAGGGGATAAAAGAACAAAGGGGGAGATGAAGAGACATTAAGAGATATGCAAGGCTAGAGGTGGTGTTAATGTGACAGATTAAGGCTGAAAGAAGTGTGAAATCCACTGGCAGAATGAAGGACAGCTGCCAGCTTCTAGGAGGAAAAAAAAGGTGGGGGGGCAAATAAAAGGGTGGAAAAAATAAAATATAAATGTGATTGGAGCTGAGGTTATGATCTAAAATTGTTGAACTCGATATTGAGTCCAGAGGGCTGTAGCATGCCTAAACGAAAGATGAGGTGCTGTTCCTCGAGCTTACGCTGCGCTTCCGTGGAACAGTGTAATAGGCCGAGGACGGTGAGGTCAGAGTGGGAGTGAAGCGGTGAATTAAAGTGACAGGCCACCGGGAGCTCGGGGTCCCCCTTACGGACTGAACGGAGGTGTTCCGCAAAGCGGTCACCCAATCTGCGTTTGGTCTCCCCAATGCAGAGGAGACCACATCGTGAGCAGCGAATACAGTATACTGTATTCGCTGCTCACGATGTGGTCTCCTCTACATTGGGGAGACCAAACGCAGATTGGGTGACCACTTTGCGGAACACCTCCGTTCAGTCCGTAAGGGGGACCCTGAGCTCCCGGTGGCCTGTCACTTTAATTCACCGCTTCACTCCCACTCTGACCTCACCGTCCTCGGCCTATTACACTGTTCCACGGAAGCGCAGTGTAAGCTCGAGGAACAGCACCTCATCTTTCGTTTAGGCATGCTACAGCCCTCTGGACTCAATATCGAGTTCAACAATTTTAGATCATAACCTCAGCTCCAATCTGTGTTGACTCTGCCTAATCATATTATGATTTTCTAAGTGCCCTGTTATCACGTCCCCAATAATAGATTCTAGCATTTTCCCTTCTACTGATGTCAGCCTAATTGGTCTGTAGTTCCCTGTTCTCTCCCGCATTTCTGGAATAGCGGGATTATGTTTGATATCATCCAATCTGCGGGGACCATTCTAAAATCTAGGGAATTCTGGAAGATCAAAATCAATGCATCCACTATATCTATAGCCACCTCTTTAAAAACTCTAAGCTGTCGGCCATCAGGTCCAGGGGATTTGTTGGCTTTTAGTCCAATTAATTTCTCCAGTACTATTTCTTTACTAATACTAATTTCTTTAAGTTCCTCATTCTCTCTAGGCCCTTGGTTCTCCAGAATGTTTTTTGTTTCTTCTACTGTGAAGACAGATACAAAGTATTTGTTTAATGTCTTTGCCATTTCCTTATTCCCCATTATAATTTCTCCTGTCTCTGCCTGTAAGGGGCCCATGTTTACTTTTGCTAATCTCTTGCTTTTTACACACCTATAGAAACTTTTACAATCTGTTTTTATGTCACTTTTGTTGCCTGTGAAAAAGAAACTGGGATTTAAAAAAACGAAAAGACACAGAACAAATACATATATCTATAGATTAAAGTCTCATTTAACCATTGGTGCCCAGTCATTTCCTCCCACTTAAATGTTTTTTGCAGTCAGGAATTAGTAATGGCCAAAGATATTTGGCTATTGGGAGGGTAATTTATATTTAGAGAAACCTTTGGCTTCACATACCTTGACTGAATGGAAACCTCTTCCATCAACATATTTTTGACATGTGCACAGATGGGAGCCTAGGTACTTTAATAACATAAGAACATAAGAAATAGGAGCAGGAGTAGGCCAATCGGCCCCTCGAGCCTGCTCCGCCATTCAATAAGATCATGGCTGATCTGATCCTAACCGCCAATCTACTATCTACTATCACAGAACCATCTCCTGCATCTAACAGAATTGCACACACGAAATAGGAGCAGAATCAGGCTACACGGTCCCTGGGCCCGCTCCACTACCCACAGGGCCATGACCGATCCGAACCTAGATTCATGTCCAAATTCCTGCCCGCTCCCCGTAACCCTTAATGCCCTTTACTTCTAGGAAACTGTCTATTTCTGTTTTAAATTTATTTAATGATGTAGCTTCTACAGCTTTTTGTGGCAGCATATTCCATGGACCTACCACCCTCTGAGTGAAGTAGTTCCTCCTCATCTCAGTTTTGAAAGAGCAGCCTCTTATTCTAAGACTATGTCCCCTAGTTCTAGTCTCACCCGTCATCGGGAACATCCTCCCCGCATCCACCCGATCCAACCCCTTCACAATCTTATATGTTTCAATAAGATCGCCTCTCATTCTTCTGAACTCCAATGAGTAGAGTCCCAATCTACACAACCTCTCCTCATATGACCACCCCCTCATCCCCGGGATTAACCGAGTGAACCTTTTTTGCACTGCCTCGAGAGCAAGGATGTCTTTCCTTAAGTAAGGACACCAAAACTGTATGCAGTATTCCAGGTGCGGTCTCACCAATACCTTGTACAACTGAAGCAATACCTCCCTATTTTTATATTCTATCCCCCTAGCAATGAAAGCCAACATTCCATTTGCCTTCTTAATCACTTGCTGCATCTGCATACTAACCTTTTGAGTTTCGTGCACCAGGACCTCCAGATCCCTTTGCACTTCAGTACTCTCCAGTTTCTTGCGATTAAGATAATAAATTGCTCTAGGATTTTTCCTGCCAAAGTGCATCACCTCACACTTTCCAGTGTTGTATTCCATCTGCCAAATCTCTGCCCACTTACTTAGCCTGTCTATGTCCCCTTGCAGGTTTTTTATGTCCTCCTCACTCACTACTTTCCCTCCCATCTTAGTATCATCTGCAAATTTTGATATGTTACACTTGGTCCCTTCCTCCAAATCGTTAATATAGATTGTAAAGAGTTGGGGACCCAGCACTGACCCCTGCGGAACACCACTAGTTACTGATTGCCAGTCTGAGAATGAACCATTTATCCCAACTCTTTGCTTTCTGTTAGATAGCCAATCCTCTATCCATGCCAGAATATTACCCCCAATCCCGTGATTTTTTACCTTAAGCAATAATCTTTTGTGTGGCACCTTGTCAAATGCCTTTTGGAAGTCTAAATACACTACGTCTACTAGTTCCCCTTTATCCACTCTATATGTTACTTCCTCAAAGAACTCCAGCAAATTTGTCAAACATGACTTCCCCTTCGTAAAACCATGCTGACTTTGTCCTATTAAATTATGATTATCCAAATGTCCTGTTACTGTTTCCTTAATAATGGACTCCAAAATTTTACCTACCACAGATGTTAGGCTAACCGGTCTATAGTTACCAGCCTTCTGTCTACTGCCCTTTTTAAATAAGGGTGTTACATTAGCAGTTTTCCAGTCTGCCGGGACCTTAGCGGAATCCAGGGAGTTTTGAAAAATTATTACCAATGCATCTACAATCCCTACCGCCACTTCCTTCAAGACTCTAGGATGTAAGCCATCAGGTCCAGGTGATTTATCCGCCTTGAGTCCCATTATTTTACCGAGTACCACTTCCTTAGTGATTTTGATCGTGTTTAGCTCCTCTCCCCCTATAGCCCCCTGTTTGTCCAGTGTTGGGATATTCTTAGTGTCCTCTACTGTAAAGACTGATACAAAATATTCATTCAGTGTATTTGCCATCTCCATATTTCCCACCATTAATTTCCCGGTCTTATCCTCTAAGGGACCAACATTTACTTTAGCCACCCTTTTTCTTTTTATATAACTATAAAAACTCTTACTATCTGTTTTTATATTTTTTGCTAATTTACTTTCATAATCTATCTTCCCTTTCTTAATCAATCTTTTTGTTATTTTTTGCTGCCTTTTAAAGTTTTCCCAATCCTCTGTCCTCCCACTAGATTTCGCTACCTTATATGCCCTTGTTTTTAGTCGAATACTATCCTTAATTTCTTTACTCTGCCACGGATGACTGTCCTTTCTTTTACACCCTTTTCTTTTCAGTGGAATATATTTTTTTTGGAAGTTGTAAAATAACTCCTTGAATGTACACCACTGATCATGTGTCGTCTTACCCTTTAATCTATTTTCCCAATCCACTCTACTCAATTCCGCTCGCATACCTTCATAGTCTCCTTTATTCAAGCTTAGCACGCTTGTTTGAGATCCAACCTTCTCACCCTCTAATTGAATATGGAATTCAACCATGTTATGGTCACTCATTCCAAGGGGATCCTTTACTAGGACATTTTTAATTAATCCTGTCTCGTTACACAGGACCAGATCTAAGGTTGCTTGCCCCCTGGTCGGTTCAGTTACATACTGCTCAAGAAACCCTAATACACTCAATGAACTCATCCTCAAGGCAGCCCTGCCCCATTTGATTTGTCCAATTAATATGATAGTTAAAATCCCCCATAATTATAGATGTTCCCTTATTACATGCCTCAACTATTTCCTGATTGATACTCCGTCAAACAGAGTTGCAACTGTTCGGAGGCCTATAGACTACGCCCACTAGTGTTTTTTTCCCCTTATTATTCCTTATCTCCACCCAAACTGTTTCATTATCATGATTTTTTGACCCAATATCATTACTCTGTATTACAGTGATTCCTTCCTTTATTAACATAGCCACCCCACCTCCCCTTCCTTCCTGCCTGTCCTTCCTGATCGTTAAATAACCTGGTATGTTTAATTCCCAGGCATTGTCACCCTGCAGCCATGTTTCTGTAATGGCCACAATATCATAACCATATGTAGTTATTTGTGACATTAACTCGTCTATTTTGTTACGAATGCTACGTGCATTCAGATAGAGAACTTTCAAATATGCTTTGTGGCACTTAGTTCCTGCTTTTTCACTTTTTACCACTTTACCTTTTACTCCACACACTCTGTCCCTTCCTGCCACGCTCTGATTTGTGATTCCCCTACTGCTACCTATGTCTATGACCCTCTCTGTTGTCATTTTTATTTTTTGCTCTCTTGAAACCTCCCCCCCACTAATTAGTTTAAAGCCCTCTCCACAGCCCTAGTTATTCAATTCGCCAGGACACTAGTCCCAGCACTGGCCAAGTGAAGTCCGTCCCAACGGAACAGCTCTCTCCTGCCCCAGTACTGGTGCCAGTGTCCCAAGAAGCAAAACCCCTTTTTCCCACACCAGTCTTTGAGCCACGCATTCAACTCCCTGATTTTATTTACCCTAGCCAAATTTGCTCGTGGCTCAGGTAGTAATCCAGAGATTATTACCCTCGAGGTTCTGCTTTTTAATTTGGCCCCTAGCTGCTCAAACTCCCTCAGCAGAACCTCTTTCCTTGTCCTATCAATGTCATTGGTACCAACATGGACCACGACAACTGGATCCTCCCACTCCCACTCCAAGTTTCTCTCCAGCCCAGAGGAGATGTCCTTAACCCTGGCACTGGGCAGGCAACACAGCCTTCGGGACTCTCGCTCTTGGCTGCAAAGAACCCTATCTATCCCCCTAATGATACTATCCCCTACCACTACAACATTTCTTTTTACTCCCCCCACTTGAATGGCCCCCCTTACCACGGTGCTGTGGCCAGGTTGCTCATCCTTCCTGCAGTCCCCGCTCCTATCCACACAGGGAGTAAGAGCCTCGAACCTGTTGGACAAGAGCAAGGTCTGCGGCTCCTCCAACACTACCTCCTGGATCCCTGTACCTGCCTCACTCGTAGTCACACCTTCCTGTCCCTGACCACGGGCTACTTCTGAATTAGTTACTCTAATTGGTGTGACTACCTCCTGAAACACGGAGTCCAGGTCACTCTTCCCCCTCCCTGATGTGTCGCAGTGATGGATTAAGGTGCTGGGGAACTTAGTTTGGGCATAAATGCCTGACAAGAAATATTAAAACAGATAGTTAGCGCTTCTACAGGTGTATAAAAAGGAAAAGAGTAGCTAAAGTAAACATTGGTCCCTCAGAGGACGAGACCGGGGAATTAATAATGGGGAACGGGGAAATGGCAGAGAATCTGAACAAATATTTTGTATCTGTCTTCACGGTAGAAGACACTAACAGCATCCCAATAATGGACAATCAAGGGGCCACAGGGAGGGGGGAACTAAAGACAATCACTATCACTAAAGAAAAAGTACTTGGTAAAATAATGGGACTAAAAGACAACGGGCTCGATTTTGCCAGTGTGGGCGGGCTGGGGCGTGTCAGGTGGGATCGTGTCAGGACCCCGACTCCAAAGTGAAGTGTTGAAAAATTGCGATTTTCCCCTAATAAGGCAATTGATTTCCACGTGTGGGAACCCCTGGCCCAATGACTCTTTTCATACAGAAAATTGCCTCCGATGACGTCATCAATGCTGCCGGATTTAAGGCCTGCAAGCAGCCTTGATTCTTCTGGAGACTGGAAACGATTTGGAAATTGTATGAAGGACTTCATTTACCCACCATGTCCACTAGCAAGCAAAAGTGTGCAACTCGCTTTGATGAGCCCTCCCTCCAATCTCTGGTGCAGGGAGCAAGATCTAATAAGGAGGTGCTCTTCCCTTCCTCAGGGAGAAAAAAGCCACCCCAGCAGACTAAAGTTGTGTGGCTGCAGGTGGCCCAGGAGGTCAACTCCATATCAATGAGCTGCAGAACCTGGCTGCAATGCAGGAAGAGGCTTCATGACCTTCTCCGCACAGGAAAAGTGAGTATGACTTTCCCATCACCCTCAATCTGATCCCCATCACCTCTCCTCACCAGCACTCTGCTTTGCCAACCTCTTCCTCCACATCCCACTTGACACTTACATCCCTGCACCCTTACCCATTCCCTCTCTCTCTATGGTCACATTCACTTAACTATTCGAACATGCAGCCCTCACACTATCACTGTGATGCAAGGACAACAACTTGCAACACACAGGGAGGGTCCTTTGTCTCTTTCTAAGCATCTATGCTATGGATTATCTACACTCACTCCTTCATTTTCACTCAAACTTCACTTGTGTCCCTCATTGCAGGAAAAGAGAGCACACAATAAGAGGGAAAGAGCCATGACAGGAGGAGGGCCACCCTCAGTAGCCCAGCTCACCGCCTGGGAGGAGGAGTCCCTGGAAATTACTGGGATTGAGGGGGATTCCCAAGTGGGGGACGGACAGACGGGCACATCACAGCAAGCTGGTGACAGAAGAGTTTGGCATCTCTCTTATTGACATTGCATGAGTCACTGATAATGAATCTTATACTCTAACAGATTGACTTATGATCATCTGCACTATTCAAGGTGCATGTAACCTTGACCTCACATCTCTAACTCTTTCCTTTACTCCCCCACAGGACCATCGAAAGCCCCCGTCCCCACTGTCCAGGAGGAAGAGCCTGAGCTTCCAGACACCTCAGAGGAAGCTGCAGCCTCTGAGGGCACAGCATCAGCAGAATTCAGCGAACCCAGCACCAGCGCAGACACTGACACTTCGGTGGGACCTTCGCGAGATAGAGTAGTGTTGGCAACTGGTGTATCACAGCTCACAAGTTAGCATCAGCAGATGGTGGAGACAGGGTCAGCAGTGGAGAGTCCTCGTCAGAGGGCACAGGACTCTGCCAGCTCGGCTCAGCTGCATGTCGACCCTGTGCCTCCGGGTCCATCCAGAAGGAGAGCGGTGCTGGAACTCAGGAACAGGTGCAGGAGGCTCTGGCAGGTTTTGTCTCCAGGGTCGCTGTGAGTGTGGAGCGAATGGAGGAGTCCATCGCGAACATGAGCAGTGCCTTTGTGGAGGCATTGGCGCATGAACGCATCACCGCGGAAAGGATGGCAACCTCCCTGGAAAGAATGGCTATCTCCATGGTAAGGCTGGCTACCGTAGAAGAGAGGATGGCTGCGGTAGAGGAGAGGATGGCTACAGCCATGGAGGAGCTTAGTTGCCAGGGTATGGAAAACATGGTAATTGTTCAGAGTAGAATGATATCTCTTGAGGAGCGATGGTCAGCTATTGCGCATACAAACCAGGCCTTCATGGAAGTCCTCTGGAGTAGGACTTCCAGTGCAGAAACTCGTCCTCATGGTCCCCCTGAAGTGCAGCAATTTGCTGTCAAGCCACTTGCTAGCTCTGAAGTGGGGCTGACCCATGAGACGGATGTTAGTGGCAGAGAACAAGGAAGTGGGGGCTCCTCTCCAAGCACTCACACGACCATGCCACTGCAGAGCCCTCAGTCAGAGCCCCAGCAGAGTCTTCACCCAACTTAGATGGGCGTCTCAGCCCCTGCACAGCCGCAGGAGCAGCAGACTGTTGGCGAGCCCTCACAGGTTCGCAACCCCAGAGGACGGCCGCCAAAGGCGTCGAGACAGGAGCAGCAAGAAAGTGAGCAAGGGGCCTCTGCATCTGCTGAAGCCACAGGGGAAGCACCACATAGGAGCACACGTAAGAGGAAGATAAAGCACAAGTAGTCACAAGGGTAGTCACTTGGGTGCTGTGATGTTTTGTATTTGGACCAGCCATCATTGTCATTGTATTATAAACAGATTTGATGGCAAACTGTTGAAGTTGTGGCGTCTGTGATTTCACAAATGGGACTTTCACATTGAGGGCTTAGGGCGCCTTGCAATTGTCAGTATGGTGGTTAGAGTGATAGGAATCCGCAGGTTCTTGTCCATTGTCGATGCTCTGGTAAGAAGGTGTGAGTCAAAAGTGTTTGATTGTGCAGGCTAACCAAATCTGGCCAAGATGAGTGCGTCCCTTGCATCCCGGGCAGCAATGTTGTTGCGCGCTGGCGCCTTCTGGCCTGTGCAGCTTCAGGTGGGTGACTAGCAGCTCGGCGGTCCTGTTGATGCTCCTGCTGTTGGCTGCTGCTGTTGTTCATGGTTCTGCTGCTGCCGCGGCTGGTCTTCATCCGAATCTGATGTCCAGGAGGAAAGGAATTAAATGGTCGCCATGCTTCTGGTATATGCCTCAGTTGAGGAAGCGCTCAGTCAAGGTGGGGAGAGGGGTTTCCCAGGAGATAACACTGGAGATGGGTGTCAGGCTCCAAACTTCCACAACAATGAGTAGGCCTGCTAAAAGTTCGCCCAGACCTGAGACAACAAAGTTCTGCCACCTGCAAATTATCATCGGTAAAAACTCCTTTGTAATGGTGGAGCTGCAGTTGTTAGTAAGCAATCCAATTCTGAGGCCACCAGGATTACCTGGCGTGTTCCAGAGGAGGCGTGTAGGATGGGGCAAATGTCTAAAAATCGGAAAGGCCTCTCAAAATGGGATAATAGAGGCAATTAAATGGTTGTTAAGGGCCATAAGGGCCTATTTCGCCTCTTGGAGGCGGGATGGAAAAGATGTCAGAAAACACGCATGTGGGAAAATTGCTCGGAGGCGGGATGGAGGCGGGATCAGGCCCGCCCGCCATTTTTTGCGATTTTACCACCTCCACGCCTCCAAACCCGCCTCCTCGTGCTTGGCAAAATCGAGCCCAACAAGTTCCCTGGACCAGATGGCCTGCATCCCAGGGTCTTAAAAGAAGTAGCTGCAGAGATAGTGGATGTATTGATTGCAATATATCAAAACACCCTGGACTCTGGAGAGGTCCCAGCGGATTGGAAAACCGCAAATGTAACACCCCTAGTTAAAAAAGGAGGGAGACAGAAAACAGGAAACTATAGACCAGTTAGCCTAAAATCTGTCGTTGGGAAAATGCTGGATCCTTCATTAAGGAAGCAGTAGCAGGGCATTTGGAAAATCATAATGCAGTCAAGCAGAGTCAGCATGGTTTTATGAAAGGGAAATCATGTTTAACAAATTTGCTGGAGTTCTTTGAGGATGTAACAAGCAGGGTGGACAAAGGTAAGCCAGTGGATGTGGTGTATTTGGATTTCCAGAAGGCATTCGATAAGGTGCCACATAAAAGGTTACTGCATAAGATAAGAGCTCATGGAGTTGGGGGTAATATACTAGCATGGATAGAGAATTGGCTAACTAACAGAAAGCAGAGTCGGGATAAATGGGTCATTTTCCGGTTGGCAAACGATAACTAGTGGGGTGCCACAGGGGTCGGTGCTGGGGCCTCAACTATTTACAATCTACATTAATGACTTGGATGAAGGGACCGAGTGTAATGTAGCCAAGTTTGCAGATGATACAAAGATGGGTGGGAAAGCAAGTTGTGCAGATGACTCAAAGAATTTGCAAAGGGATATAGGCAGGCTAAGTGAGTGGGCAAACAATTGGCAGATGGAATATAATGTGGAAAAGTGCGAGGTTATCCACTTTGGCAGGAAAAATAAAAAAGTAAATTATTATTTAAATGGAGAGAGTTTACAAAATGCTACAGTTCAGAGGGACCTGGGGGTCCTTGTGCATGAAACACAAAAAGTTAGCATGCAGGTACAGCAAGTAATCAAAAAGGCAAATGGAATTTTGGCCTTTATTGCAAGGGGGATGGAGTATAAAAACAGGGAAGTCCTGCTACAACTGTACAGGGTATTGGTGAGACCACACCTTGAGTACTGCATACAGTTTTGGTCTCCTTATTTAAGGAAGGATATACTTGCATTGGAGGCAGTTCAGAGACGATTCACACGGTTGATTCCTGAGATAAGGGGGTTGACTTATGAAGAAAGGTTGAGCAGGTTGGGCCTATACTCATTGGAATTTAGAAGAATGAGAGGTGATCTTATTGAAACATATAAGATACTGAGGGGGCTCGACAAGGTAGATGCAGAGAGGATGTTTCCCCTCGTGGGGAAATCTAGAACTCAGGGGCATTGTTTCAGAATAAAGGGTCGCCCTTTTAGAACTGAGATGAGGAGGAATTTCTTCTCTCAGAGGGTTGTAAATCTGTGGAATTCTCTGCCCCAGAGAACTGTGGAGGCTGGGTCATTAAATACATTTAAGGTGGAGATAGACAGATTTTTACAAGATAAGGGAGTGAAATGTTATGGGGAGCGGGCAGGGAAGTGGCTTTGAGCCCAAGATCAGCCATGATCTTATTGCACAACACCAGGTTATAGTCCAACAGCTTTATTTGAAATCACAAGCTTTCTGAGCGCTACTCCTTCGTCAGGTGGATCAGCGCTCCGAAAGCTTGTGATTTCAAATAAAGCTGTTGGACTATAACCTGGTGTTGTGCGACTTCTCACATTTGCCCACCCCAGTCCAACACCGGCATCTCCACATCATGATCTTATTGAATGGCGGAGCAGACTGGAGGGGCCAAGTGGCCTTTTCCTGCTCCTATTTCTTATGTTCTTATGTTTTTGTGCTGCTGCTATGAAGATGTTGGAAAGGTAATCTATGGGCAAATTTTCTGGTCCAGTGCTTTGCAGTTGCCTAAGTCATGCTGGGAGTAGCGTCAAAAGATTTTGCAAATTTGGCCTCATGAATTATACATAGTGAGCCAGATCAGGCCTGGCAGCAGGGGCTCGTTGTCCACGTAGTTGAGAAATAGTGCTCAGCTGCCAGTCTTAAAGACTACAGCTGCTACTATAAGAGTTCCTTTTATTCTGGCTAGGTACAGCACTGGAAATGGCTGGTCACAAACACAGAGCACCTCCATTTTGTGATACTGCTTTGGAGGTGCTTTTGCAAGAACTGTAGTAAAGGAGGGTGGTTCTTGACAGAAACTCCATCCATTCTGCTTGGCATGAGCGGGCTGATGAAATCAATGCTGTGTCCAACAGTCAAAGGGCATGGAACTAAATGAGAAAAAAAGTTTAACAGCCAGATGAAGTGTGCCAAGGTCATTACATTACTGGAAAAACAGCATTATGGTCCAGATCCAGTATTGAGGAAGTATCATATTCCATGATACCTCTCATACTTTTCTTTCAAATTTTTCTGCAGTTATTTTTCCAATCTCTCTTGAAGTTGCTGATACTTTCACCAATTAGGAAGCAAAATGGCATGTTGACCTTTTTTGCAAGGGGGTTGGAATACAAGAGTAAGGAAGTCTTACTACAATTGTACAAGCACTTTGGTGAGATCACACCTGGAGTACTGTGCACAGTTTTGGTCTCCTTATCTGAGGAAGGATATACTTGCCTTAGAGGCGGTGCAACAAAGGTTCATTAGATTGATTCCTGAGATGAGAAGGTTGTCCTTTGAGGAGAGACTGAGTAGATTGGGCCTATACTCTCTGGAGTTTAGGAGAATGAGAGGTGATCTCATTGAAACATATAAGATTCTGATGGGGATTGGCAGGGTAGATGCTGAAAGGTTGTTTCCCCTGGCTGGAGAGTGTAGAACTATGGGGCATAGTCTCAGGATAAGGGGTCGGCCATTTAAGACTGAGATGAGGAGGAATTTCTTCACCCAGAGGGCTGTGAATCTTTGGAATTCTCTTCCCCAGAGGGCTGTGGGTACTCAGTCGTTGCGTATATTCAAGGCTGAGATCGATAGATTTTTGGACTCTAGGGGAATCAAGGGATATGGGGATCATGTGGAAAAGTGGAGTTGAGGTCGATGATTAGCCATTATCCTATTGAATGGCGGAGCATGCTCTAAGGGGCTGTATATACTTTTATTTCAAGTATGTCCAGACACTTTCCTTCTGAAGGTGTGGAATAAGATATTAGCAGCTGAGTGGATTGACATCCACACTAGTAGATTCACTGCAGACAGCAATATTGCTGAAGGTGTTTTGGACCACTGTATTGTGCTTTTGTGGAGAGGACTGTTAGTGCATTGGATTGAAGGGTGCTTAGTTAAAGGTCCCTTCCATCTTAAGAAATAACATCTTCAAAGATAGTTGGGATGGTCAGTACTTATTGGGCCACAAAATTTTCTGGGCAAAATATAAGTGTAATTCTATGAATGTGTATATGGTCAATGATTCTACGTGTAAAATTGCTCTGTGAGATGTATGTATCACCTTAGGTTCTAATGCTTCTTCTACTCCCTACTCCTCCCAGGTAGGTGTATCTCTTATTGAATTATGCAGATCAAGCCAGATGTCACATACATGTTAACGATCAGCATTTCACTCTGAAAGTACTGCAGCCAATTTGCATACAAAGAAGCTCCCACAAGCAGGAAATGAATGAATGAACAGATAGTCTGTTGTTGGTTCAGGAAGGATGTTGGACAACGCACCTTGGGCTTGATTTTTCTAAATCCACTCCAAAAGGTTTAGGGCATGATTTAGGCCTGCCACTTCCACCTTACCATAATCCTGGTCCGTTAAAGATGCAAGACGGGCTCCCGGTGAAATCTCTGGCATAAGAGGGAACCCGGTTGCTGTCGGTTAGCTTGGCTTGTATGGATGTGCTATTTTTCCGTTATTGCACGTTCAGGTTTTCCCTACTCTCAACTGATATTTTTAATGGCCCTGTTTGATTTAGTGACAACCAGCAGTCTTGCTATTGTTAGTATTGAATGCAGACTGTAGTGACATCTTGACAGATCTGCTGCAAGCATGCATCACGCTGCCTGTAATAGTGAGAAGAGGGCATGGTCAAAGAGATGATTTCAGTAAATAACAATCTCGGGTAGAGGACTTCTGACTCCTCGCAACACTTGCACTTTCTTCCTCTGCATTCAATACTAACAGCAGTGATACTGCTGATGTCAGCAAACAAGTGCACTATGTAGCTGGAAATCCTCATTCATATGTTATATTATCGCCCATTAGTATCCTGAGTTCCACACAACTGCAAATCTGCAACATTTCAGTGTAAAATCTGTGAATCATGACGTCAAAGCAGAAAAAAAGCACGACAAAAAGCTTTCTGGTTATAGGACGCAGTCAATTGTTATCATTCACTAAGCAAACATAAAAGCTACATTATTTAATCTTTACTTGTTTGCTTCTGTAGCTGGACATTGATCTAATAGCTAACTGAAGATACAATCTTCATTTAATGTAAAGATTGACAGCATATTGATCCAGACATTCAATTTTCATAATTGCCATTCTTTCAATAAATTCATTGAGTATGCCTTCCAAATTCAGTAACGTCCCTGAATGTATTGGAACATTTTCACTTGGGAAGGAAACATTATGGTATTTGTGGTAGGAAAGGAAAGAGAGGTTATTTTTCCAAATACAACTGATGGTGGGAAACCTAATCTGCCTCCAGCACCTATCAGCAAATCGTGGATGGACTGCTCATGTCTTTCTAAATGTGCTTTACTATGGTTACAAGGATCTATTTGTGATCTAAAAGCTCCGATGTTTTCTACTTGATGTTCCCGCCAATTGACGCATACTCAGGAAATTATCCCAAGGTCTCCCAAATCAAATTGGCATGAATATCTCTTGCGTGCAGCAACAGGTTCTCCTCCACTTCTATTCAGGCTTCTGCTCCTCTCACTGATGCTCTTGTATCTGACGGGGGGCATTTGTCCTCCAAGGTCTCCATGAGGAAATCTTTGTGAGGCAAATGAGGTGAGAGTGACTGCCCTTGAGATTAAGGCAGCATTTGACCGAGTCTGGCATCAAGGAGCCCTAGTAAAACTGAAGTCAATGGGAATCAGGGGGAAAATGCTCCACTGACTGGAGCCATACCTAGCACAAAGGAAGATGGTTGTGGTGGTTGAAGGTCAATCATCACAGCCCCAGGACATCGCTGTAGGAGTTCCTCAGGACAGTGTCCTCGGCCCAACCATCTTCAGCTGCTTCATCAATGACCTTCCCTCCATCATAGGGTCAGAGAGGGTAAATTTGCTGATGATTGCAGTGTTCAGTTCCATTCACAACTCCTCAGATAATGAAGCAGTCCATGCCCATATGTAGCTAGACCTGGATGACATTCAGGCTTGGGCTGATAAGTGGCAAGTAATAAAAACAGAAAATGCTTGTGAGGCAACATCTGTGGAGAGAGAAACAGAGTTAACGTGTCAGGTCGATGACCTTTCGTCAGAACTGGAGTCATACCTAGCACAAAGGAAGATGGCTGTGGTTTTTGGAGCTTAATCATCTCAGCCCCAGGACATCACTGCCGGAGTTGCTCAGGGCAGTGTCCTAGGCCCAGTAAGTGGCAACTAACATTTGCGCCACACAAGTGCCAGGCAATGACTATCTCCAACAAGTGAGCGTCTAACCACCGCCCCTTGACATTCAACGGCATTACCATTGTCGAATCCCCACCATCAACATCCTGGGGGTTACTATTGACCAGAAACTTAACTGGATCAGCCACATAAATACTGTGGCAACAAGAGCAGGACAGAAGCTGGGTATTCTGCAGCGAGTGTCTCACCTCCTGACTCCCCAAAGCCTTTCCACCATCTACAAGGCACAAGTAAGGAATGTGATGGAATACTCTCCACTTGCCTAGATGAGTGCAGCTCCAACAGTACTCAAGAAGCTCGACACCATCCAGGACAAAGAAGCCCACTTGATTGGCACCCCATCCACCACCTTAAACATTCACTCCCTCCATCACCGATGCACTGTGGCTGCAGTTTTTACCATCTACAAGATGCACTGCAGCAACTAGTCAAGGCTTCTTCAGTAGCACCTCCCAAACCCACAACCTCTACCACCTAGAAGGACAAGGGCAGCAGGCACATGGGAACACCACCACCTGCAAGTTCCCCTCGAAGTCACACACCATCCTGACTTGGAAGTATATTGCCGTTCCTTCATCGTCGCTGGGTCAAAATCCTGGAACTCCTTCCCTAACAGCACTATGGCAGTACCTTCACCACACGGACTGCAGCAGGTTCAAGAAAGCGGCTCACCATCACCTTCTCAAGGGCAATTAGGGATGGGAAATAAATGCTGGCCTTGCCAGTGACGCCCACATCCCAGGAACTAATAAAAAGAAAGTGTGCAACATGCAGCACATTGCCATGATCCATGTTGCTTAAGATTTCTGTCAGACTCTACTGCAAGACACCTCACAGCAACAGTAACTGAATAAGCTTGATCCTTCAAACTTACTTCCAGCTTCAGGGTAGCACCTAGCAACTCTGAACATCAAGCTGCTGGCGTAAGAGAGTTGCAAATGACTAGAAATGGGAGTATGAAGTCACTGCATCATGACTGCCTCATTTACATGCATCTGCTCAGAAATGGATGTGTGCTTGCACCTCCACTGGAAATGATGCAGAAAAATTAGGCAGTTGCTACAGTGGGTAGGAATCCAGCACAGCGCATCCCCACTCTATACCCTGCACCTGCTCACCCCATTACTCCTCAAAATTGGGTCGACCACCGTGGTAAATCCAGACTAGTCCTTAACTGCCCTAACAAATATGCTGTACCCTGTATAGTTAGCTTTTTTGTATGCTTCCATATTTCTGTGTAACAACTAACTTCATGTAGTGTAGTGACTAAAGTGCAACTAATAGGTCTGTATTATGATCACATGGGTCTGCAGTATGGTCACATGGGTCTGTATTATGATCACATGGGTCTGCAGTTTGGTCACATGGATCTATTTGCGATGTTTTCTACTTGATGCCGATTTGAACAAAGGTATGACTTTGTGTTTTGTAGAGAGATGAATGTATCCATTCATTCATCAATCACACACAGAGACTGAGCTAAATAAAACATGAGACAATATTTTTTTGTGGTTCACTGCTACTGTCTACTCTGTGTAATTTTCTAAGGTTATTATTTTGTTTATATTAATTTTTAGTTGGTAACTATTTTGTGTTGTGAGGAGAGGGTAAAGTGGTTGATGACAGTGATGGCACAGACTAACAAATTTAATTACACAGCTGATTGGCCAGTTATTCATTTTTATATCAGAAGAAAGAGATATGGAGCAGAAAGAGTTGTGATCAGTCGTGAAGTATGTGCTTGTGATCTATGTTGTGTGGCTACTGTACAAGCCACATTTATACCAGTCTTGTGCCTATGAGTGACCTTAATGGCTAATAACATGTTGCTGTAGACTTGTGCATACATTCTTATTTTGCTTGATGTTTTGCTGTCTATTAATTACTTTATTCTCCAAAATAATGATTACTAGTTTACTGTACTATGTTTCAGTAGTTCACGGAAAGCAGTAGAAGTACAGATGAGGTTCGGAGAGTCACTCAATTGTATAGAACATTGATCAGATATGATCCAAATCCAAATAGTTCGATCTATTCTGGAAATACTCATCATCATGTTAGCAGTGGGCTCTTCCTTCAGTTATATTTCCAACTCAGCAAACCCCAAAGGAGAAGGCATGGGTCTCCACTGCATCTACATTCAAGAGAAATTTCCCCTTAAGTCTTTAAATGTGCATATTAAACTTCAAAAAGCAGAACATTGAAAGACACGAAAGGGGACCCAAGAATAGGTAGAATAACAGTGACAGAGGCACGAAAATATTTTGCAATACACCCGTCATCATCTTTATTATTCTTAATGGTTCTTCTGTGTTTGAAAATTGAAATGGCCCTCCTGCCACTGCTGCTCAAGCAGTCTCAGTTCACTGCATTCTGTTGTGGCTTCTGCTGTCAAATCTGAGTCAGACTCTTTTTGTCACCACCTGAATCTGATTTAATTGACGATAAATCTGATGCCAACATTATACCACCAAACTGGCTGAAAAAATAAAGGAGATCTGCGATTGGCACATTTCCAAATGAGATTTGTTCTGTTCCGACTTCTACTGATATCTATCTCATCATCTATTGCAAGACGCAATTTTCTTTTTACTATTCAATAAGTTATACATTCAGAAAAAATTCTACATATCTGGTGGATAATGAGCTCAAGGCTGTATTTATTTGTTAAAAGAGACAGATGAAAGCAAAAGAGACACATGGGAATGTATTTTTCAATAATCCAGCATGAACCATCACACAATAAAGAGCTGCCCGTGAGCAGTAGCAAACTGATTGGTGAGTTTGCCTGTGCAACACCTTGAGCCAGCAAAGCCAAAGATGTGCTATAGCAGCACAAAGTACGAGCAAGAGGTTCTGGTCTCTCATCTTCACAATATATCCAAAGCATCTTTGACCATTTGCAGTTGAAGTCTATTCCCAAAAAGCTAACAACAAACCGAGACTCAATCCTGCTTGTAAGGCCCCGAAATCCTTTGCCACCAAGGATTTTTGTTCTGGTTATTGGGAGGAAATTGCATATTTTAATCGCAGAAATAATTACACTCAACTTCCAACCATAATCAGTACAGTACATTGCTTTTAACAATTTGTACATTTTTTTAACAGAGTATGTTTGGCTTGGATTCAGTCATCTTGTTATTCCCATCATGTATAATTGTTATAAATACCAAAACCAGGAACACAAAAAGAGTAGAAGTTCTGATGAAAGGTCATCGATCTGAAACAGTAACTCTGTTTCTCTCTCCAGAGATGCTGCCTGACCTGCTGAGTGTGTGCAGCATTTTCTGTTTCTATTTCAGATTTCCAGCATCCGCAGTATTTTGATTTTGTGTTGTTGTCGGAGTAGAAGGCAGTTTGATTCTCCTCATTACTAATATTTGGCCCAGCAATTGTGCTGTACACATATCTTTCTGATAACACTTTGTTACTTTAAAAGTTACAACCTACATTTCTATACTACACCTCATGTAAATAAAAATGTCTCAGAGCACTTTGTAAGATGGAGGAAGAGGTGTAAATGAGATAGGGAAAGGGAAACAAGAAGTGAGAATATACAGGATACCTATGTGAATTTGGTCTTCTAGTTTGAAGCTTTGCATGCCAAGAACTCATATGAGACTTTGATTGTGCATCCCCCAACAATTTTCTATCTATTCATTTTAATGGCTAGAGAAATTCCCAGTAAGTGCAATTTTGCAAAATTACCCCAGTAAGCACAGTGGTGGTAATCAACAGAATTTAACACAGGAAAGGGATTAGGAATACTGGTGGATAGATTGCTGAACCAGCAGCACAGTATTTACATCCCTATGTTCCTAACATGTTTTGTGCTAGTTGTTTGGAGAGCCACTTCTGTACTTTAAGGATTTTCTATTTGCTGAATTGTTTGAAAATCATTGCTGTTTTAATATTCAACACACGATATAGTCAAATAGTGGACATATAGACATAATCTATCACTGGGAACAATGGTTACCAACAATAAGACCAATATGCTAGGAATGTTGAAGGAAAAGGGGATTAGTATTTAATTCAATCCTTCACTTTGGTGGCGATTTATGCCCGGAGGGTAACAAAATGTTCTCTAACATTGCAACCACCCCTCTAAACATCTGCTGACATTTTCATCATTCCACCTGACACAACACACCACTGAGGAAATGATCTGCGAAAGCACTAACTGAAAAATAATGCTGCAACGCACGCTAGAGTATCTGGAAAAACGGGTCATTGATGGAATGGCCATCAAGTACGATACAGGTGGAAACTTTAGTAGAAACCAGAGCAGAAGTCTGCAGCTCAATTGCTGATCAATACACTGGAGTCATTTTAATATGTTTAATTGGAGCTGAGTGTTATCTTAGCCTCCCTTGGCCAAGTTATCCCCTTGAGTTACGTACTGTTACAGATGACTGCAAGTTTCTTGGGGAAAAAAAGCAAAATATTTCTGCCAAGATTGCCTTTGAACCAAAAATGTTGACAGCTGTATGTTTCAACAGCGTCTTCAGTGTCAACAGAAATGTTTGACCCTCGGTTCAGTGCAAATGTTCTTTCAAATAAAGTCACAGATAACTTTAGGGGTGATCTGCTGTGGGAGGTCCAAGCTATCCAAGAGCAGCTTAAGCAGATTTCTGTGAGGGACAATCAGTCTTCTAAACCTCCTGTCAGTTAGCTCTTCTGGATTTTATGTTTTAAAACGTGGATGAAACAACTTTAGTGGAACTGTCGCTGAAACTGATACATCTGAACGGAGTAATTTTATGAAAATCATTTCCCTCAAGACAATCACAACGGAGAAGGCAAGGACATGTATTACTGAGGGAAAGGAAACAAGACCATGTGGCTGTTTCTCTTGCACATAGAAGTTTCCGATGAAATGTGGCTGCCATTCACTCCTGTTACAATGCAAGCTCTCTCTCAAATCTCTTTATACATATTTGGAGCAAAATTCAGTTCCCATAGGCAGACGAGCGCCTCCTATGATTGAAAACATCCACCCTTATTTATGTTGCTAAATTAAGTAGTGTCGCATGAGATTAATTAATATCCATTTAATGAGATATTTTGCACTGATTGTTGCACGAGCAGCTCACCATGCACACCTGTACTCTTCAAAAGGCAGAAAATATTATACTCTCAGACCATATTGTTTAGGCTAAAATTGGTATTTGAGTTTATTTGTAACCAGACAGAAGTAAAAGGAATACAGCAGACTAATCAGGAATGAAAATACTTAACTGCACACTACTTTAAATTGTTCCACAAATAACAAAGGAGATGAAAATTATCTTCGGCCATAGTGCAAAATGGGCAACAGCAAATCGGCAGTCCGTTTTACACAAGTAAATCGGGCTGGGGGTAAAACTGACTGCCGAATCATTATTGCCCATCTGCCAAAGTTGAATTTCACCCCCAAAGTATTCAAGTCTTGTAGCCCTTTCCAGAATCTTTGAACTGAGTCTGTAGTGATGGTAATGTGGGTGCCTCTTTGTTCCATGAATCCTCTCATTGCCAGGATGTGAACAACAAACAAATGACATATGAGAAACCAGAAGCAAATATCCTAGGACTGCTGTCCATATATTTCCTGGCTTCCTTTGAAATGGAGGCCAGCTTTTTTGAAAAACGCCCCCGATCAAAGCAGCAGTTCCACACTGGCATGGAAACATGTTATTAATGATTTTTATTTTTCAGACATATGCAATGTGAACTGCTGAATTCTAACATTTGAATCTTCTAACACTTAACTTGCACATCAAAAAAATTGGTCCTCAGACACCCCAAGTGATCATTATGCACCTGCAAACTATTGCATGCCTACAATGTTTCATAGACGCAAGAGAATTTCTCTTGCAATTAACATGTAATGATGTTCCTTTAAGAGACTGGCTAGCCATCACTTCCAATTATCAATAGCTGACTCCTGACAGATAGTGGCCCCAGAAATTCGATGGCGGAGTGCCCATTTTTGTGTGCTAAATGTCCTCCTAAGCCTCCCACAATATGAGGGCAGGAAGCACACACTCAATACGAGCTGGAAGTATGCATCCTGCCTGCCATATTGGTAGAGGCAACTCTGTTGGCATCAGGATCATTCTTTGAGTAAAAAACACGCTGAAAAACACACTCATGGTCTTTATGGAATTAGCTGGCTTAGAAAAGGTACCATGTTTGCCTACTTCATTGTACAAAGTGCTTGAGACATTTCAACGTGATAATGCGCTATATAAATTCAAGTGTTTCATTTTCTCATTTGATGCTTCTCTATTTCAGCCAATTCTTTATCTATGCCTACTATCTTATGCTTCTGGGACAACTTTTCATGAGGTATGGAAGCTTTTCTTGGAGATTATATGCGGATTTATTAAAACAAGAGCATTAAACCATTTACCACACAATGTATTATTCTGCTACTAAGCTGTGTTTAACCTGGCCTGTCGAGTTAAGGCTTAAATGTGATAAATAAGCATCAGAAATATTTTTTCTAGGTTAATTCCAAGTCAAGAAAAATCAGCATGGAATGTCTGCCTTTCTTTAAAAACTTTGACAGTTTGAAATGCGTTAGGTGCGTCTCAAAACTTTTACGTATACAATTATGTTTCCTTAAATGAACAGATGATTCAAAAAATTTGCATCTCTGGATTGAACTAAAATTTGGATTTTTTGAAAGATTCAAAACTGGAGCTTAATTCTGATCATTTACAAGTCATTAATAAATTATGGGCATTTGGCAAATGGAGCCAAACTGACATGCAAAAATAAAAATTCCCGATTGACACCGGGAATGTCAACAATTGACCATTTCTAAGACTCAAAGAGTAAATATGTTGTATGGTGTTGTACGGAGATATACTAGTCAGGAAGATTCTAGGTTCAAGTGTTAGTCTGTACTTAGCTGATCTCAGTTGGGCCGTAGAGATAGGAGAGCTGGGGAAGGAAAAAATCAGCCACGGCTTCTGCTCGAGTGAGTCTTGCTGGACAATGTGCCAGATGAATTGCATGTTCTTTGCATCTGTCCTCCGAAAGTAGCAGGGCAGCCTTTGCAGGGTGTAAGTGGTTTTCTCGGGCACACCGAAACCACACCTCTTACTACAAGTTCTGGACGATAGGGATTAGATGGACAGATCAGACTCGGACACCCGTTTGAGCTCAACCGTATAGGTTTAACAATAACACTCGTAACAATACAAAACAATACAACCCTGGCTTGTCCTGGCTTCACCTGAGGAAGGAGCGATAGCTCCGAAAGCTTGTGATTTCAAATAAAACTGTTGGACTATAACCTGGTGTTGTGCGACCTCTCAATTTTGTCCAACAAGCCATACCTTGCTAAATTACCGTGGTCAAATAAAAGAACCCTCCCGTGAAATAAACTAACACAGGACCCCAGCACTAAACCCCTCTAAGGTTTGGTTGGGACTTACAATCACCCCCTCACATAGCTAAGTGGTCTTGTGGATGTGTAGGCGCAGGGCTATATGCTCACCCCGATTGCCCGTTGTCTTGCTTGCAGCTTCTTCCTGTACGTCTCGCTCCTGGTTCCGTACCATCGACGTGATATCCAAGTTTCAGTTTGAGTCGAGGTCCGTTGATGAGGGATGAAGAGCAGCGCTCAGCTTCTGGTGGTGTTCCGTCGAGCTGAGCCCCACTCGGGAGACTTGCTGTAGATTGATGCCGAGGAGAAGAGAGAGCAGCCACCGAATGGCTCCTGATATACCCAAAACCCATCGCCTTTTCCTCCCGCCAGTACTGATCGATGTATTGACTCAGGTGATCTGTCTGGACCCCCCTGTGGCCTGGAATGACTCATGACCTTTGAAATCTTTGTGAAAAATTATATTCCGTTTCCCCGCTTCCAGGCCTGGCACCTGGAGAGACAATGAGTGCTGATTACTGGATGTCTGTCATTTCCTGAGTTGATGGCCCCCATTAGCAGGTAATGGGTTTCAATCTTAAACCAAACTTGCTTAACTGGTTTATCTCCTGGAAGACAATGGCCTGGCCATCTCCTGCCTTCCACCAGTTTCGGTTGGGACTGTGCTTTATTGATAGTGTCTCTGAGTTACCTCTCGGGGTATTGTTCCCAGTAATCATGTTAGATGGTGATGATGTCAATCAGCCTGGGTTCCCTTTCACCCAGCCTGTCAGTGTGAGATGAATGCACCTTAGTCAGGTTAGCCTGGCTTGTAATCCTATTCCCTAAGCCACTCCCACAAGCTTGCCCAACAGTACAGTTCTTTCTTGGGGTTTTGGATATAAAATATGATTCATAAAAATGGCCAGAAAGCTGGTGCTACAAGAGGCAGCCTTTGCAGGGGAAAATTCCAAGTTGCTGTCTTTTTACTGACTTTGGCAAACAGTCCTAAGATTAGCACCAACTCTGAGCTCCACTTATGAGCAACATGCATATTGGTCCCAGCTGGGACTGGAAGCTACAACATGGCCCACTTTAATTGGATCAATGCCACCCTCTCTGTAACATGCTTAATTGTTTTTTTTGCAAAAACCTCACATACCAATTTCTGACAGCTGCAAACAATGTCAGAAAGTGGTGACCTCTGACTACAGCAGATGACTGAATCAAAGCGTGGAGAACTGTTGTTACTAGTTGTTGGTGGGCTATCAGAAACATTGCCAACACTGAGAAACTTGACCTTTATATTTATATACCTTGACCACTGAAAAGAGCAGGCAATAAATGGGTGAATTAGTGTAGAATTGTTGGAAGGTTCACTCGGTTGAGACTCATCAGTCTTAATTAGATTAATTGGGTTAAAATAATTAAATATATAATTGTCCAAATAATCTAACATTCCAAATAATGTAATTACCCAGGCACATAATCACAAATGGTTTTGGGTTTGTTATTTTGTGCATCATGTCAGGCCATATGATCACAGCTGTCTGTGAGTCCCTCAGGATGTAATGATATGCAGATTATTAAACATTTCATAGTTTATAGGGTGTAAAACAGATGTTACGGTTTAAACATTACAGCATTGATTTCAAAAATTAATTGTTTTAATCTGCCAAAAGATCAGTATTTTCACAAATGCATACGGAAATGCATTTATTCTTACCGTAAATTATTGTTACCTCACGACTGAGAAATATTTTTAACAGAATGAACCTTTCTGTTTGAATTTATGCTGGTTAGAAGGACTGTGGTTCTTCGATTGGCTGGATTAGGTTTCCTTCACACTCCTCGTCATGAAACGATGAGTGGATCTCACCCCCAGCTGGTTCTTTTGTTAGGTAGCTAACCAATTTTCCATTTAATGGTTGGCAAGTTCTCTCATTATCTAATGCATAATAATAAATTATTTGCAAACTGTACCAGCAGTTTTCTTTACTGTTAATATATAACCTGGGAATTGTCCTGCTGCCTTCGCCTATTTCCCTACTGTTCCTTGCATCTGAAATCATTGCTTAGTTACCGAAACAATTCCTTCATATGCTTATCTGCACCCCCACTACTAAGCAGATATGATAAAGCCCTGCATTCTACAAGGATGACTTCCAGTATTTTAACATTCTCTGTCTTCAACAAGTAATGACAGATTTGTCTTCAGCCTAGTGGTTGATTGCAGATGGCCTGAATCCCCATTATCTTTGCAGTCTACACTTTCCATTGGAAGCTCTCCAAAATTGAACAAAAGTCACATTTTTGTTAAGACCCTTTATTTATGCCAGCTGTTTTCACTTTTTCCCCTCTACGGATGAAGTAAATAATGTGGTCTCTTTTTTCTCTTCTGCTTGAAGACAATAATGTCTATAGTCTGTAGGAGGCCACCCTAATTAGCATCATAATTAATGTATGTGTCTTCTCTAATTCAGCTATTCTGGAGAAATTTAACCAGAACATTGAGGTGTCAAGTATCTTTATACATTCTTCACATGAAGCCTTATGTTAGCTTTAAAAAATTGTAATCCATTGAAATTTAGTTCAATACAAAATTGGGGGGTGAATGCCCTCTTTTAATGAAAAGCAGGAGAATGCTGTTTTTCTCCATAATTAATGAATGGTATCACTGGAACGGATAGCTTTTGAAACATGGATTTCTGGGAATAAGATTTTGTTTGCAAGCCCTTAATTATGGAGAAACACAGGTACTCTTCTGTTCTTGTTCCTGGAATATTGGGCCTTAACAATCATTATCATATCGATAATTAGCTTGGGGTTTCACAAGGATTTTTTAAGCTTTTGTGTGCACCTGTCACCACTTTTGGGTGTGAATGTAAAAGCTAAGAACAGTCAAGGGTCTTCACATTTGTGTTGATGCCTTAATAAGATGCATCACCTGCCACACGAGCACACTACCAGGAGGCTAAGGTACACAGTTTCTCCACTGTTACCTTTTTCCCCAAGTGACAACTCTATTAAATCAAAGTACTTCAAATGCTGAAGGCACCCATGCCGAAATACAGTAATGTTGGACAAGTAACTACTTTCATTATGAATGATCACAGCAGTTGAAGGGAGCACACACGGTGATGATTATAGAGGAATCATTTTGAAAACATCGATGGTGTGCAGCTAAGCGTGTGATGTCATTTATGTCTCAAGCCAAGGAATTAGTGAAAACATGTGGAAATAATTAACCCATAGACTGCTGATAAGTCCAGGGAAGTTCCCAAGTTAACTAGCTGATTTTGTTTGCTTTTAGATTATGCTCTGATGCTGAAATAAACCAATGGTTTCTAAATTTCTGTTTTAGAAAGAAAGACTTGCATTTATATAACACTTTTCATGACCTCAGGATATCCCAAAGCGCTTTACAGCCATTGAAGTACTTTTGAAGTGTAGTCACAGTTGTAATGTAGGAAATGTGGCAGCCAATTTGCGCACAAACAGCAATGTGATAATGACCAGATAATCTGTTTTAGTGATGTTGATTGAGGGATAAATATTGGCCAGGACACAGGGAACAACTCCCCTGCTCTTCTTCGAAAAAGCGTCATGGGATCTTTTACTTCCACCTGGAGAGAGCAGACAGGGCCTTGGTTTAACATCTCATTTGAAAGACGGCACCTCCAACAATGCAGCACTCCCTCAGCACTGCACTGGAGTGCCAGCCTAGATTTTTGTGCTCAAGTTTCTGAAGTGGGACTTGAACCCACAACCTTCTGACTCAGAGTGCTACCAAGTGAGCCACAGCTGACACGTTGGGGATCAGTGCTTGGCCTTCAGCTATTTACAATCTATATCAATAACTTAGATGAGGAGACCGAGTGTAATATATCCAAATTTTTCTTCTTTTGATGGAGTTTCCCATTTTGTCTTGATACAACAAATATCTTTTTTAATTTCCATGTTCCTTTCTTGATCTACATATAGCCGATGGTTGGGGACATACAAAGTGCCTTTGTGGAGATAAGGTAGCAAATGTAATCTTACTATTCAAGAAAGGAGGGAAAGAGAAAGCAGGGAACAAAATGTCAATTAGTCTGACATCAGTAGTAGGGAAAATGCTAGAATCTATCATTAGGGACTTTGTAATAGGGCACTTAGAAAATCATAATATGATTAGGCAGTGAAAACACGGTTTTATGAAAGGGGAATTGTGTCTGACAAATCTATTAGAGTTTTTTGAGGGTGTAACTAGCAGGGTAGATAAGGGGGAACCAGTGGATGTAGTATATTTGGATTTTCACAAGGCATTCAAAGATGCCACACAAGAGGTAGTTACACAACATTCGGGCTCACGGGATTGGGGTAATATATTAGCATGGATTGAGGATTAGTTAATGGACAGAAAACAGAGAGTAGAAATAAATGGGTCATTTTTGGGTTGGCAGATTCTAACTAGTGGGGTGCCACAAGGATCAATGCTTGGGCCTCAGCTATTTACAATCTATATCAATGACTTAGATGAGGGGACCGAGTATAATGTATCCAAGTTTGCTGATGATATAAAGCTAGGTGGGAAAATAAGCTGTGAGAAGGACGCAAAGAGGCTGCAAAGGGATATAGACAGGTTAAGTGAGTGGGCAAGAATGTGGCAGATGGAGTATAATGTGGGGAAATGTGAAATTATCCACTTTGGTAGGAAGAATAGAAAAGTAGAATATTTATTAAAAGGTGAGAGACTAGTCAATGTTGGTATTCAGAGGGATTTGGGTGTCATTGTACATGAATCACAGAAAGTTAACATACAGGTTTTTTAAATTCATTCACGGGATGTGGGCGTTGCTGACAAAGCCAGCATTTATTGCCCATCCCTAATTGCCCTTGAGAAGGTGGTGGTGAGCCATTTCAGAGGGCAGTTAAGAGTCAACCACTTTGCTGTCGGTCTGGAGTCACACATAGGCCAGACCAGGTAAGGGCAGCAGATTTCCTTCCCTAAAGGACATTAGTGAACCAGATGGGTTTTTACGACAATCCGGTAGTTTCATGGTCACCATTACTGATACTAGCTTTTTATTCCAGATTTAATTAATTACTAAGCAAACAATTAGGAAACCAAATGGTATGTTAGCCTTTATTGCAAGGGGATTGTAGTATAAGAGTAAGGAACTCTAACTGCAATGATATAGGGCTTTGGTGAGACTGCACCTGGAGTACTGTGCACAGTTTTGGTTTCCTTACCTAAGGAAGGACATATTTGCCTTAGATTGATTCCCGGGATGAGAGGGCTGTCCTATGAGGAGAGATTGAGTAGAATGAGGTTTTGTTCTCTGGCGTTTAGAAGAATGCGAGGTGATCTCATTGAAATGTATAAAATTCTTACAGGGCTTGACAAGATGCTGAGTTGCTGAGAGGCTGTTTCCCTGGCTGGAGAGTCTAGAAGTAGGGTCATAGTCTCAGGATAAGGGGTCGGCCATTTTGGACTGAGATGAGGAGAAATTTCTTCACTCAGAGGGTTGCGAGTCTTTGGAATTTTCTACCCTAGAGGACCGTGGATTCTCAGTCATTGAGTATATTCAAGACAGAGATCAATAGATTTTTGGACACTAAGGGAATCAAGGGATATGGGGATCAGGCAGGAAAGTGAAATTTGAGGTAGAAGATCAGCCATTATCTTATTGATTGAGGGGCTGTATGGCCTACTCCTGCTCCTATTTCTTATGTTCTTACACAGGACTCACTTGGCATCGAGGCTCCTAGTATTCACCAGGGTAGAGAATCCAACCTGCCTTCCATTCCTGCCTTCCAGAGTACAATTCATTGATGCTCAAATGCACGCCAGCAAACAAGCTTTAAAAAGTCTACTTTATATTTTACATAAGAACATAAGAACATAAGAAATAGGAGCAGGAGTAGGCCAATCGGCCCCTCGAGCCTGCTCCGCCATTCAATAAGATCATGGCTGATCTGATCCTAACCGCCAATCTACTATCTATCACAGAACCATCTCCTGCATCTAACAGAATTGCACACACGAAATAGGAGCAGAATCAGGCTACACAGTCCCTGGGCCCGCTCCACTACCCACAGGGCCATGACCGATCCGAACCTAGACTCATGTCCAAATTCCTGCCCGCTCCCCGTAACCCTTAATGCCCTTTACTTCTAGGAAACTGTCTATTTCTGTTTTAAATTTAATTAATGTTGTAGCTTCTACAGCTTTTTGTGGCAGCATATTCCATGGACCTACCACCCTCTGAGTGAAGTAGTTCCTCCTCATCTCAGTTTTGAAAGAGCAGCCCCTTATTCTAAGACTATGTCCCCTAGTTCTCGTCTCACCCGTCATCGGGAACATCCTCCCCGCATCCACCCGATCCAACCCCTTCACAATCTTATATGTTTCAATAAGATCGCCTCTCATTCTTCTGAACTCCAATGAGTAGAGTCCCAATCTACCCAACCTCTCCTCATATGACCACCCCCTCATCCCCGGGATTAACCGAGTGAACCTTTTTTGCACTGCCTCGAGAGCAAGGATGTCTTTCCTTAAGTAAGGACACCAAAACTGTATGCAGTATTCCAGGTGCGGTCTCACCAATACCTTGTACAACTGAAGCAATACCTCCCTATTTTTATATTCTATCCCCCTAGCAATGAAAGCCAACATTCCATTTGCCTTCTTAATCACTTGCTGCACCTGCATACTAACCTTTTGAGTTTCGTGCACCAGGACCCCCAGATCCCTTTGCACTTCAGTACTCTCCAGTTTCTTGCCATTAAGATAATAAATTGCTCTAGGATTTTTCCTGCCAAAGTGCATCACCTCACACTTTCCAGTGTTGTATTCCATCTGCCAAATCTCTGCCCACTTACTTAGCCTGTCTATGTCCCCTTGCAGGTTTTTTATGTCCTCCTCACTCACTACTTTCCCTCCCATCTTTGTATCATCTGCAAATTTTGATATGTTACACTTGGTCCCTTCCTCCAAATCGTTAATATAGATTGTGAAGAGTTGGGGACCCAGCACTGACCCCTGTGGAACACCACTAGTTACTGATTGCCAGTCTGAGAATGAACCATTTATCCCAACTCTTTGCTTTCTGTTAGATAGCCAATCCTCTATCCATGCCAGAATATTACCCCCAATCCCGTGATTTTTTACCTTAAGCAATAATCTTTTGTGTGGCACCTTGTCAAATGCCTTTTGGAAGTCTAAATACACTACGTCCACTGGTTCCCCTTTATCCACTCTATATGTTACTTCCTCAAAGAACTCCAGCAAATTTGTCAAACATGACTTCCCCTTCGTAAAACCATGCTGACTTTGTCCTATTAAATTATGATTATCCAAATGTCCTGTTACTGTTTCCTTAATAATGGACTCCAAAATTTTACCTACCACAGATGTTAGGCTAACCGGTCTATAGTTACCAGCCTTCTTAAAAGTGACTGCAGTTTAGATTTTTGTTCTAAGTTTAACCCAACAGAATCTTGCAAGTTTTCTCTAATTGCCCTTCTCAAGGGCAGTTAGGGATGGGCAATAAATGCTGGCCTTGTCGGTGACGCGCACGTCCCGTGAACAAATACATTTTTTTTGTCAAATACAGGTTTGAAAGAGGAATAATTCAAATTTAAATAGGCTGGATGATAAGTTCAGTTTATATATGACCAACAGTTCCTTTTTAAATTTGAATAGTCAGTTATTCAAAATCCAGGAAGACCTGATAACTCTTCTGTAGAGCTCTTCTGTGTGAATCTGACATCAGTTTGAACATCTCTGAGGGAATAAACTGGTCAATTTGTAACTTTCAAGAGATAGTTTAGATCAGAACAGACTCTTGCAGTGGTACGGAATTTAAAAAGAAAAGGAACACTACATAATAAAGAAGTTACTTACAAAGGGTTAGTTTAGTACTTAAAGTTGCAATCCTTCTATTGTTTTTTAATTCAATGAATTAGGTGGAAGGATGGCTGCTGTCCATATATAACTGCATTATATTACTATTACTTGCTTGCTTGTACATCTTTTGTTAAATAAATGCGCTGAATAGTTTTAAACCAAAAATGGGGTCTGAAGGTGTGATGTTCTATTCGTTCATTGAAGACAAGAGATTCTATGAAGGCATAGGGTAAGTTCAGTCGCTAAAAATAACTGTGTTTCATATTGAAAGCTTATCTAGGGCCGCGATTTTGCCAGCGCTCAGAGGGCGGGTTTGGAGGCGGGTCAGAGGTTAAATTTGTTTTGATTGACGGCAGGTTCCGAACCCGTCGTCATCCCGCCTCCACGCAACTTTGCCAAGTGTCGGCTCTGGGAGTCCCGATCAGACCCGCCATCAAGCAGCGGGAGAGGCACTTAAGACACTTAACAGCTTGTTAACTGCCTACATAATCCGATTTTAGCAGGCTCTTCCCATTTTAGGACATTTTCAGCATGTTCCACGCCGTTCGCAAAACACGCCAGCTGATTGTGCCGGGTTCAGCAATTACGCGAATTCTTGACAGCTGCACCGGCAGCATAAAAGCGGACCTGTGACATGGCTGACTTTCAGATGACAGAACTTTGTTTTTTGAGGTGATGGAACACTTTTTGCAGGTCTATTGAGCTTGTACGTGGTTAAGCTGAGATCCACATGCACTGTGACCTGTTTGGAAAACCCTCTCCCCACATTGACTGAGCGCTTATAACATCTATTCCTTAACTGACATATATACCAGCGGAATGGGAACCATTTATACCCTCTCATCCTGGTCCTCAGAATCGGAGGAAGAGCAGCCACGACAGCAGCAGAATGAGTCACAACAGGAGCGCCAACCCCCTCCTCACCCACCTGATGCTGCACAGGGCAGAGTGCGTCAGCGCAGGGCTGCACCTCGCCGCAGGAGATACCCCCAACACGAGGTTTACAGGCAGAGGATGAGCTTCCTCAACATGACTGAGCAGCAGTGCCAAAGGAGGCTGAGACTTTCGTGAGAGGTAGTCGCTGACATCTGCGCAATGCTGCATCAACACCTGGAGCCCAGAGGAGCGGGTGGACACACCTTACCAGTGATTGTCAAAGTCACCACCGCCCTCAATTTTTTTGCTTCAGGGTCCTTCCAGGGATCATCAGCAGACATCAGCGGCATCTCCCAGTCGGCCGCACACACTTGCATCACGCAGGTTACCGATGCCCTCTTGCAAAGGCGCACAATTACATCCACTTCTCCACGGATGAAGCAAGTGTAACCGCGCGTGCAGTTGGCTTTGCAAGCATGGCAGGTTTGCCAAGGGTGCAGGGTGTCGTAGACTGCACACATGTGGCCATTAGGGCACCCCATCACAACCCAGCTGTATCTGTCAACCGCAAGGGCTTCCACTCCCTTAGCGTCCAGCTGGTGTGTAACCACAGGAAGAACATTATGCATGTTTGAGCCAAGTTCCCTGGCAGTTGCCATGACTCGTTCATCCTGCGGCAGTCTACTGTGCCTCAGCTGTTCAATCCGCCAACCCAAATTTCCGGATGGCTACTTGGAGACAAGGGCTATCCCCTGAAGACGTGGCTAATGACACAGTTTAGGAGGCCATCAAACGAAGATGAGGAGCGCTACAAAGTCAGCCACATTTCCACCAGAGCCATCATCGAGCAAGCCATCAGCTTGCTCAAAATGCGATTCAGATGCCTTGACAGATCAGGTGGAGCCCTACAGCATGCACCAGCCAGGGTCTCCAGAATCATCATGGTCTGCTGTGCACTGCACAACACCGCACAGCAGCGTGGCTTACCGCTGCCTGAGGAACAAGTGGCTCAACGCACAGCTTCCTCCTCAGAGGAGGTGGAGGAGGAAGACCTTGTTGAGGCGGATGTGCCAGTTCCACCAGCACGCGAGCACATTGCTGCCCGTGATGCAAGGGATGCACTAATCCATGCCAGATTCGCTTAAGTTTACGAAGCAAACACATGTGGCTGCCACCTTCTTAACACACCATACACAATCTGTACAATAAACTGTGGGGTCCTATCACTCTCACCACCATCATTACAGATGAAAGGCGCCCTGACACCTCACTGTGACACTTCCATTTCGGGGCACACATAGGCCAAATCTTTGAATGTTTGCCATTGCATTTCTGTATTACAATTGAAATGCCGATCATAATCTTAAATATGTATTACATCAAAACACCCAAGTGACTACCCTTGTGACTATTTGTGTGTTAACTTTTTCTTACGCGTGCTTCTATGTGGTGCTTCCCCTGTGGCTTCAGCAGATGTGGAGGCACCTTGCTCACTTTCATGCTGCTCCTGCTTCGACATCTTTGGCGGGTGTCCTCTGGGTTTGGGAGCCTGGTAGGGCTCGGCAACAGTCTGCTCCTCCTACGGCTGTGCAGGGGCTGAGACGGCCATCTCAGATGGGTGAGGAATCTGGAACTCTGACCGAGGGCTCCGCAGTGGCATGGGAGTGTGAGCGCTTGGAGAGGAGCCCACACTTCCTTGTTGTCGACCACCAACATCCCTCTCATTGGTTGCCTGTACTTCACTGCTAGCAAATAGCTAGAGAGCACCTTGCTACACATCAGTGGGGCCATGAGGACCCATCTCTGTACTGACAGTCCTCCTAACAGGGACGTCCATGTACCTCTGGTTCCTCTCCTCAATAGATGCCCATCTATCCTCCATAGCAGACCATCTATTCAGAAGAGTCACCATGCGCTATTGAGTCTGGCAACTTATGTCCTCCAAGGAGGTTGCCACCCTCTCCATGGTGGCATGTTCATGCGTCATTGCCTCCACCATGGCATTGCTTATGTTTGAGATGGACTCCTCCATTCTCTGCACACTCGCAGTTACCGTGGATGCAAAACCTGTCAGAGACTCCTGCACTTGTTCCTGGAGCTCCAGCTCTCTTTCTGGATGGCCCCAGAGGCACAGGGTCCACATGCAGCTGAGCAGAGCTGGGAGCGCGCTGCGGCCTCCGACGAGGACTCACCACTGCTGTCCCTGTCTCCACCATCTGCTGATGCTCACTTGTGAGCTGTGATACACCAGGTGACAACACTACTCTATGTCGCGAATGACCCGCTGAGGTGTGCGTCTCTGCGCTGGTGCTGGGTGCGCTCAATTCTGCTGACACTGCTCCCTCAGAGTTTGCAGCTTCCTCTGAGGAGTCTTCCGGCTCTTCCCCCTGGACAGTGGAGAGGGGGGCTCTCGATGGTCCTGTGGCGGAGTAAAGGCATGAGTTAGACATGTGATGTTAACGTAGCAGGCACATCGAATTGTGCAGATGATCAGAACTCAATCTGTATGAACATCAGATGCCATATCAGTCACTCATACAATCTAAATGAGAGGGCTGCAAATCTATTCTGTTACCAGCTTGCTCTACTGCGCCCGTCTGACCGTCCCCCACTTCCAGATCCTCAGCACCTCCGACGATGTTGCGAGCAGCCTCCTCAGCGGTGGTCAAGTGGGCAATCGAAGGTGGCCCTCCTCCTATCCTGGCCCTCTCCCTCTTATTGTGGGCTCTCTTTTCCTGCAATGAGGGACACAAGTGGAGTTTGAGTGAGAATGTTGGAGTGAGTGTAGAGAATCTATAGCATAGATGCTTAGAGGGAGACAAAGATGGAGTGAGGTGCCAATGGAGTGTGTTGTTAGTTGTTGCCATTGCATAACAGTGATAGCGAGTGTGAGGGGTGCATAGTAGAATGCCGAAGTGATTCTGTACATAGAGAGAGAGGGATGGTTAAGGGTGCAAGGGATGTAAGGGTAAAGTGGGATGTGCAGGAGTAGGTTGACAATGCAGAGTGCTGGTGATGAGAGGAGATGGGGAGCAGATTGAAGGTAAGTGTGATGTTATACCACTTTTGCTGTGCATAGCAGATCATTGAACCTTCTCCTGCACTGAACCCAGGTGCGTGAGCACAAAGACCTGGCGCTCACCTCCTCAGCAATTTGCAGCCAGGCTGCTTTGGTTTGCTGAGGAGGCTTCCTCCATCCGTTTAGGGGAACAGTACCTCTTGGCGCCCTCTCACTCCCTCCACAAGAGTATGGAGGGAGTCATCATCAAATCTGGGAGATGCCTTGGGTCTTGCAGCAGTCATTTTCAGAAGTGCCACACCGAGAAGCAGCAGGAAAGGATGGATCAAAAACAAGGCTGCATGGGCCCCTTAAATGCAGCTGGCTGAGAGACGTCAGCAGAGGCGAGCAGCAGACCCGAACCCAATGATTGGGCCGGGTAGCGCGCACGATGGGCTTAATCAGACCACTTAATCTAAAATCTTAATTCCAGGGCGGCTGAAACTGGCAGCGGAACCGGAACCCGCCGAACATCAAAGTCGCCTCCAACCTGACTCCACTCGAAAAATCGCAGCCTAGATCTCTGTTGTGATCAGCACTCTCGAAAGTATAGGGAGCTGGGACTTGCCCATGAAGAGTGGTCTAAGAATCAAAATAATCTATAATAAGAAGGGGAGTTTGAAAAGTCTCATAAAATGACCCACAACCATTCCTGTTCTAAATTACCTTCACTTACGTGATTGTAGTATGCATGATAAACGTACAATTGAACACCAGTCAGAATGATGAACAGAAGACTAATGAATCATATGGCAAACAGTATTCCATACCTCCATTTGAGTAGACTGAAAGGTCAGATAATACTGCTGCGTTGTATATACTGTGCTCCTAAAAGCTTTCATAACTGGAATCCTGCCGAGAAACTGCAGAGCAAAGGAGACATATTCCATATATACTGAACTCAGGGGTAGTGCTGGAGAAGAATCTTAATGGAGGCCAAAACAGGCAGGAAAATGGTGAAGGTTGCTAAAGACAATGGTCATGAAAATCCTGTACCAGCAATCCCAGCCAGGATTTTACCGACCACTAACTTCTACCATAAACTCCATTGGAGTATGTGGAGTCAGGGGCAGGTCACCTCACTTGAATTTCCCTGGCGGAAGCCCACACCACCAGGGTCACAGAGGGTTTCTGCCCTGTGCAGGAAGCTGCAAATTGCATCATAAGTGCCCACATAGGGCCTTCCCCAGAAAACTTAATAATCTGCCCCCAGCAGTCTCCTTAGCAAGGGGCCCACACTATTTGTTTTGAAATTGCACTTGCCTCCTCGTCAGAGGTCCTGGCATCTATCCTGGCCCAGGTGGGCTCTACAACTACCAGCGGACCAGCTGGTACATGTACCGAAGCCAATTTACACCAGGTCCCTTAGAGGGCTCAGGTCATGGGAGCTCCCAAAATAGGAATTTCCTGCCCTCAGCCTGTCCCATTTTACATTGATGGCCATGTTCGGGACAGGTGGATGCTCCATTCCCAAAAAGTCATCACGCATACTTCAAAACTAGACTAGGGGCCATTGCATCTGGGTCCCAACCTACAGTCCAGCTCTTCCGGCATACTCCTGCCGAAGTTACAGTACGCGATGGGCTGAATGACCTCCTTCTGTGCCGTTATGACTCAATGACTAATTGGCTGGTTTAGACTTATTCTGTTTTTGTGGATTAGGGCATACCTTGGCAAACTAGCATATTTTCAGGTAGATGTCAGTGTCATAGACGTACTGGGACAGCTTGATTAGGAGGGCGCCGAGTTCAGATGCACTAGTCTTCAGCACTACAGCCAGGATATTGTCAAGACGCCATGGGAGCAATTTTCGGCAGTGCATTCAGGCGCTAAAGATCCTCCTAGGTGGCCAAGATGGGGTCTTGAGCTGAAATGCCGGTTTAGCCCGCGTTTAGTGCAAGACGCCATCTTGGTAAAGGAGTTGAAGCATGCACTAGGAACGGCTGTCCAGAGGCTCTTTAAGGGGCTGCTTGCTACTTAAAATGCCTGCTAGCACTCATTAAGGAGGCTGCATGGTATTTTGTTGGCTAGTGCTTGTCCTAACGCTCTCTCCTAACAACGACCAGCTGCTGCTCCTCGATTTTTGGCTGCACTTCAGTCCCACGCTCCTGATCTTTGGTCGCTCAGTGCGGAGGGGAGCGGGCAGATCGGAGGACCTCCTCGTAGGACTGCTCCTGGGCCTGGCGAAAATTGCCATAAACAGGTCCAGGCAGCGGGCGGTCGAGGGGGTCGTTTGGCCCGATTGCCTGCCTCTCTTCCGCGGCTATGTTCGCGCCCAGGTGGCGCTGGAGATGGAGCACGCGGTGTCCGCCGGCACGCTTGAGGCCTTCCACGACCGGTGGCCGCCGCGGGGAGTGGAGTGCTTCATCACCCCGGCCAATCAATTTTAATTTAATTTGTTAAGTATTATTTAAAGTTTTATTAATTTACAGTCGATTTGTTTAAACAACACACCAAAACAGAACAACTGACACCAATGATACCATAAAAAGAGGAATAAAACAACAACAACCAGCTGTTTGGGAGTAAATATGGTGCTGATGTGGATTTCAAGCGCTACTTAAAGGGATACTCACTGTTTCATGTTCACTTGCTGCTGGAGCTGTGAAGAGGACCGCTGAAACACCTAGGGAGACTTTCTGGGACACTCTAGCAACATTTATTCTGGAAATTCTCTGAGGACTTCACCTAAAAAGATTAAGTGCTGTGATACTCCATGTTATTGGACATCTTATAGGAGCCACTAGGAGAAATGGAGTGCTTGGTCATGGGCATCTTGCTAGGGGTCCCCCTTGGTCTGGATGAGGAATGGGAGGAGGACATGAGGTCAGGAAGAGCAGCATCAGCTGCTGCAGGTGAGAGGGACAGGAGGGTGAGGTGGCGTCCTTCTCCCCTGCAGGCACAGGACATCCCTCCTCTTCTGGACCTCCTCCACCAGGACCTCCAGTGCCACGTCCGAGGACCTGTGCACCCTCTCCCTTGGTCCCTGAGCCATCCTGTAAAATTCACTCGCTGGCCTAAGTTTGAGGCCTTGACGATTTTAACTCCTGGGCTTCATCTACATGCCGCCAGCCAACTGCCCACTCGAAGCAGGAGAGCAGCAGCTGGCTGATGGACGGGAGAGGAAGTTCAGGTTGCCTGGGGCCACTGGCCAGCACCAAAGGAAGGCTTGCCAAGTGGGTAATTCACGGAGAAGGGTTTTGGGAGGGTCTCGTCAGAGGAAAAGGGGGTGGGGGACTCCAGGGCCGGGGAGACCACAACTTTCTTGTGGGGCACAGAGGAACACTTCTGCTCCTCATGGCCCACAAAGGAAAGCTTTTAATTTACCTCGGAAGGTCTTTTCTCTACTGACCAGCTGCAGACCTGCTTCTGCTTGGTGGGAAATCTGCTGCGGCTCCCCCGCTCAGGCCCCTAAAACCATCCGGGGTCCGTTTGATGTAACAGGACACCCGATTTGCATAAATTCATGAGGTGCTCGCCTGCTTCAGGTGAGCACCTCATCCACCTGCAGGTTAAAATCAGCAATGTCGGGAAAGGATTGAGGTACAAGCGGGTGAGTGGTCCCCTTGTTTTTAACCACCCACCGGCTCAGTTTCTGCCGAGTAGATAGGGTTAAAATCAACCCCTTTGCTTTACTTCACTAACCTCCTTTATAGATACATTATTGGGATGTATTTGTAGGTGCTGTGGGGTGGAAGACAAATGGAATGAAATGTGTCCGAATAAAGTATTGAGAATTTTATCAAAGTGATCATGTGAAGGTTTGTTATCATCAACGTAATCAATTGAGATGTGTGATTTCCTACACAATTTAATCAATGTAGATTGTAAAATGTAATTTACTGCAAATATTTGCCAAGTTAACCTCTTATGATAGATCTTGGGAGGTCCATCATTATTGCTGTATTAATTCCAGAACCCTCTCTGTGCTTTATACGGCTCTGCACTTTAGCATATTTAACATTTCTACGGTACTGGTACTAATTTAATAATGATGTAAAAATAAAGGGACTGTGCCTGGAGTTTACGCAGTGAGTCAGGACCACAGAACAATCTGTAATAAATTTAAAGGATTTGTTTGAACCTCCAGAGCCCTCTGCCATACGAATATGTGGAACTATGGCAATACTTTGAAATCTTTCCCTTTGCTTAGCTCACTGACACCGGGTCTGACCTGGAGTCAAATACTCACTTTTCAATTTGATTATGCAGCTGCAGGATGTCGTCCAATTTCCTCATTAATGATCGTAAAGCCTGAGCAAGCTTGAACTCACTTTCACAAATGTTTATTAATCATTTTTGGAGGGGTACAAATCTGATTGATTAATACAGATAAATGGTCTGTTAGTGCTTTCTACTGAAGTTACAGTGCCTTTCACTCACATCTGCTTTTAAGTTAAAATTATGAAACAGAGGAAAATATTGCTCTAGATATGTTCTCTGATCTCTGTGGGTGGGACTAAGTGGCTTTGGTAAGAAAACCAGTTTTAAAGAAAATAAACAAATGCTGTGGCAAATGACCTATTAAAATGCTTTGGGCCATTTCTCGGACTATTTAAGTGGTAGTTTTGGATAATGACAATCCTTTCAGTTTAGTAGTGATTTTTCGCAAAGAAAATGATGGGGTAACAGCTCTAATGACAGCGATTAAAGACTGCATGATAAAGTAGTTCTAAAAGGAAATTCAATCTAACGGAATTCTACTTCTGCAGTCAAGTGTATAATAGGTCACTTGAATAACTCTGGGGCAAATAGTCCTAAACTGTTACAGCTGTACAATGAACCATGGCATCAAGAGACAACGGGGACAGTTGTTTGTTTATCATGTTCAGCAGTGGCACAATACATTTTGCGCTGTTAATATTCCAAATTAGGTTTTCAGTCACAGCAAATGTAAAACATAATTAAATTTTTAGTGCATAAAATGTTATGAGTGTGGGGGGTGAGGGAAGGAAAGATTGCCACTGCACAAAATGGTGGAACAGCTTTGTATTAAAATTGCTTCCCAGGATTTGCGTACCAAACTCTTCTCTCTCCACATTTTAGAATCCAGTTTCTTTTCGTTCTTGTGGTCCCCTCCTGCTGAACACATCCAGGTGAATGGACAGACAGGTGACCTGCTCTCAAGTCTCTTGTTAATAGTATTGTTGACCCAGTATCTAGAACATCTGTCTGAGTGACACTTAGGGCTGAATTTTCCTTTGAATGGCAGATTAGAGGTGGGTGGGACTTCTGCCCATCCATCTGTTCCTCTCGCTAACCTGCTGATGTTTTCTGAATAAGGTGCTATTCCATATCCCCAATGCAAACCAGTACTTTGAGCAAAACTGGCTAAAACAAACAGCAAAAGTCCTGACTGAACATCCAAAGTACCAAAGAAATCAATTTGCAGGATAAGCAACACCAACCTTCAGTAGCAACACACAAAATGGCATCCTTAATGTGGTATCCACCTAAGGAATATTTTCCTGCAGCTCACAATATCACTTATCTAGTGCTGGCAATTATTTGGGTTGAAGTTGAGCAAAATGGGCCAGAGGGGTTAGCCACACCCCTCTACCCCATTCAGATGTGGTGAAATGGGCTCCTGGTAGGCCTTTAAAGGGAACTGGTGAGTTTTGGAAGAATTATTCTGGTCCATTGTAATCGTGGTTGATTTGTGCGTTAGTTTTTGCAAACCCATTTTACTCCATTTTGCATCCCAAAACTACCCCAAAATAGGCAGCAATGCAAAAGAAAATCTAGCCAAAATGCTCGAGTTCTGCTAAAAACAAATATGTGTTCACTGTGGATGGGATATTCCCCAAGGCAGAACTCCACTCGCCCGCATGCTCTGCCCTTGACCTTGGCATAGTTCCCTGGGTCAACCTAATTTAATTTTTAATTGAGCTGCCAGTGGTGCTAGACATTGGGAGAGGTTGGAAATGGTTGCTACTGCCAGAATTGGATGCATAGAGCAGCTCAAAGGGGCAGGCAGCCTTTAGGTCAAGAATTTTGCTGCCTTGAAGGAAGCACACTGGATCTTGTGATGCTGGCCTGGCAATCCATCTTCCCTCCATCGACTGCTGACCCTGGTTTGCTCAGTTTAAGTGTTGGCATCATTGTAACTCTTCTAGCAAAAGACAGAACTTGCATTTAGCAATGTTTGATGCCTTTTGGTTGCTGACATTCCTGGTATCCAATGTTGCCCAGGCAATAATGTCAGAAAATGTGATGTATGATGCCACCCCAATGTCATTACCTCATTTAAATGTGTTCGGCAGAATGACACTGGAAAATCTGATGTATCTAAATGGCAATCAACCCATTTTCTGCCACGCCTACCCTACGACTGCAGGAAAACCAGCATAGAGGCAAAGGAAAATCCTACTGAGACAAGGTACATTTCTGTGGAACATACTTTGGTTAAAAAATGAAGAACCTGTTAATTTAGTCTTTAAATGGTCATAAAAAGTCCTATATTGGCAATGTGATCATGTTGTCAAGTCCTCACTTCAGCTGCACTGTATATCAGAGAACAACCAGCTTGGCAGTATTTCAGTGACTGCATCCCAATAAAAACAGAAGTTGCAATAGGATATTCTTATCAAAACCTTCATTTGAAGGTCACATTGAAACTGCAAAAACAGAAAGATAAGTATTACTCAGTTACTCGCATTTTCTGCTGTGGGTAAAATCACTCTGATTCCTAGTACATTACATTAGATTGGAAAACCCCAAAAATTTTAATAAGGTCACAATGGAAATAGTTTTGGTTGCTATTATTTGTTTCTAGAATTATGTCATTCCCCCCAACCCCTGCAAGTTTGATAGCTCATTTCTTTTAATTGGAAGGGAGCAAACAGCCTTTCAGCTATTCACAATAATCTTCTTTAAGAGATAAGAGCTCATGGGGTTGGGGGTAATATATTAGCATGGATAGAGGATTGGCTAACTAACAGGAAACAGAGGGGGCGATTTTCCACCTGGAGACGAGATGGAGGCGGGTTTCAGTTTGGGTGGGTTTGAAACTTGCCTCCACTGATAGGTTTCAAAAAATTACACTTTTCCCATGATTGGCCACTTGATTTCAGAGGAGTGTTGTGTTTGGGACTGAAAGTCGCCTCTGTTGACAGCTCTTTTCCAGTCTGATTTTATGGCTTCTTGCTCCCTTGGCTCATTCCGCAGGATTTCTGCGTCTCCTGCACCAACTCCAACAACTTTTGAGAAACCACTATGTCCAATTCCAAGGCAAGGGCCGACCCGAGGCTCTTGGATGAGGTGCTGCAAATGTTGTTTGAGGGGGTGACAGCTAGCATGGAGGTGCTCTTCCACTCATCTCGGAGGAAGAGGCCTGCCAAAGAAACCAAGGCTGTGTGGGTACAGCTGGCAAGGGATATAACCTCCAGATCTGTGTGCAGATTGGGAGACTGTTTCTGTGTATTGATGAAATGCCATCACTGTTGGAAAGCATTAAAATGATTTGAAGCCAAAATGTTGGCGTTGTGCCATCTGTTCTTTCGCCTTACGCAGCTCCACATTGCGGGCACTGCCACACTTGCGTTGTCAGGTTGGTGGCCAGAGAGTCATGTCCATTGTCAATGATGTCCTAGGATGGAGCCAATTACATGTGCCAACTTGGGCAACCTTGGCAAATCTGGCCATGATAAGTGCATCCCAGGCAGCCATGTGCTCGCGTGCTGCCACTGCCGCTGGTCGATACACCGGCACTCTGACCTGCTTCTCCTCCTCCTCATCCTCACCTGAGGTCTATGCAGAAAGAAAACAAGTGGTTCCCATGCTGCTTGTAGATGCCTCCTTTGGGGAAGCGCTCATTGCAAGCGGGGAGAGGGTCTTCCCAGGAGGTCCCACAGTTGATGGAGTCAAGCTGCAGCACCTCCGACTTCGGAAGGCCTTCTAAAAGTGCTCAGATGTTTTAAAGCCAAGGTCTGGCATCTGCAAGTAATCCTTGCTGCAATAAACGATGTCTTGTTAGACCTGCAGCAGTGAGGAGACCACCCACGAGTCAACCCGCCAGGTTTACCTGGCGTGGTTTAGGAGGTGCGTGGATCACGCCGAAAAGCTGGAAAAATCATGAGGGCCTCTCAAAATAAGCTTAGAGAGGCCCTTAACGAGCATTTAAGGATCTTTAATAGCGCAATGGCCAGCTGGAGGCGGGAGCGTTTCCCGACCTCCAAAATCGGCACCGGCAAAATCCCGCAGAGGCGGGTTGGAGGCGAGTTCCGAACCCGACCTCTTTGAATCTGATTTTCCCGCCTTTCCCACCTCCAAACCCGCCTCCTCCAACATCAGAAAATCACCCCCAGAGAGTCGGGATAAATAGGTAATTTTCAGTTTGGCAATCTGTAACTAGTGGGGTGCCACAGGGATCAGGGCTAGGGCCTCAGCTGTTTACAATCTATATTAATGACTTGGATGAAGGGACCGAGTGTAATGTAGCCAAATTTGCTGATGATACAAAGACAGGTGGGAAAGCAAGTTGTGAAGAGGACACAAAGAATCTGCAAAGGGATATAGACAGGTTAAGTGAGTGGGCAAAAATTTGGCAGATGGAGTATAATGTGGGAAAATGTGAGGTTACCCACTTTGGTAGGAAAAATAAAAAAGCAAATTATTATTTAAATGGGGAGAGATTACAAAATGCTGCGGTACAGCGGGATCTGGGTGTCCTTGTACATGAATCACAAAAAGTTAGCATGCAGGTACAGCAAGTAATTAGGAAGGCAAATGGAATGTTGGCCTTTATTGCAAGGGGGATGGAGTATAAAAATAGGGAAATCTTGCTACAACTGTAGTTGGTGCAAGCGTTGGTGAGACCACACCTGGAGTACTGCGTACAGTTTTGGTCTCCTTATTTAATGAAGGATATACTTGCATTGGAGGCAGTTCAGAGAAGGTTCACTACGTTGATTCCTGAGTTGAAGGGGTTGTCTTATGAAGAAAGGTTGAGCAGGTTGGGCCTATACTCATTGGAGTTTAGAAGAATGAGAGGTGATCTTATTGAAACGTATAAGATTCTGAGGAGGCTTGACAGGGTAGATGCAGAAAGGATGTTTCCCCTCGTGGGGGAATCTAGAACTAGGGGGCATAGTTTCAGAATGAGGGGTCGCCCATTTAAAATGGAGATGAGGAGGAATTTCTTCTCTCAGAGGGCCGTAAATCTTTGGAATTCTCTACGCCAGAGAGCTGTGGAGGCTGGGTCATTGAATATATTTAACTTGGAGATAGACAGATTTTTGAACAATAAGGGAGTCCAGGGTTATGGGGAGCGGGCAGGAAAGTGGAGTTGAGGCCAAGACCAGATCAGCCATGATCTTATTGAATGGGCAGGCTCGAGGGGCCAAATGGCCTACTCCTGCTCCTATTTCTTATGTTCTTATATGTTCTTGTATATCATGTGGGATTCACATGCTTTACAACATCATCTGTACCCTTTGAATGTATTGCAGCAATTTTTTTAAATTATTAAAATGGGTCTCCAAAGTGTTGACTGGTAACTGATTTTTGCACATACTGCTTTATATTTTCTTTCCTTCTCTTAAGGCACTGATCTATCATTGGGTACAATTCTGCATGGACAGCAGAATGCTAGTATCTCACCCAAGTAATGTGTGAGCCTAGACGGTGTGTGCTGCCAAGTTATTTAATCACAGGGTGCCTCACAGCCAAGTGGACCCTGCATTTACTGATACAGGTGCATTTTCTAGAGGACTCACTGAATATCAATTGTAGAACCTCAAATACTGCCCTGGCTGAGATCAGCTTACTTAGCAGAGACTAGGGATCAAACCTGGAGTCTTCCTGGTTTCAGTTCCACACTGGGCAGAGCATAAAGGAAAACGGGAATAACCCATTCATTCCATCAAGTCTGATCTGCCATTTTGTCAGCCATGGAAGTTTTGTAACATCTTTTTAGTACCAATTCATTGCCTTATCTCAAGTCCTACTTCCCAAGTAAATATTTTACTCCTTTTCAAACACCTCCAAATTGATTCTGCATCTATGGTCTTAGAGAGGGTGCAGAAAAATGTATAAAATGTATAAAATCCAGGGATGAGGGACTTCAGTTACATGGATAGACTGGAGAAGCTGGGGTTGGTCTCCTTAGAGCAGAGAAGGTTGAGAGGAGATTTGATAGAGGTGTTCAAAAATCACGAGGGGTCTGGACAGAGTAGATAGAGAGAAACTGTTCCCATTGGCGGAAGGGTCAAGAACCAGAGGACACAGATTTAAGGTGATTGGCAGAAAAACCAAAGGTGACATGAGGAAAAACTTCTTTACACACAAGTGGTTAGGATCTGGAATGCACTGCCTGAGAGGGTGGTGGAGGCAGATTCAATCATAGTTTTCAAAAGGGAATTGGATAAGTACCTGAAGGAAAGAAATTTGCAGGGCTACAGGGAAAGGATGGGGGAATGGGACTAGCTGAAGTGCTCTTGCAGAGAGCCGGCACAGACTCAACGGGCTGAATGGCCTCCTTCTGTGCTGTAACCATTCTATGATTCTATGGTCTTCCGGGGCAGTGGATTCTCACAAGATCATGTCCTCTTGTTCTGGATTCCTCTATTGGAGAGAAGAGTTATTTCCTATCAATTTCCTTTATTTTAACCACCTCAATCATATCACCCCTAAATCTTCTCCTCTCTACTGAACATAATGTGTTAATGCAAATTCTCATCATAGCTGATTCCCTTTTTCCTAAAGTATCATTGCTGGACTCTTTCTAAAGCCAATGACCATGAATTTCTGTTGGAGGTTCCCCCTATCTCCCACTGTAACTTTGTTATCCACATTCTTACAATTGATTTGCAGACTTTTGAAATAACTTTGGGAGATCAGCGGAACCCATGGAGAAATGGCATAAATGGCCCATGGAATTTCAGGCTGGTATATCTTTCCTAAACTGAAAAGCTGGCATCCAACCACCAGTTTCTGAGGGATACCATTTGTCAATGGCTACTAATCCAAGAGTATACCTTTTTATCCCAATAGTCTGCCAGTTTTATATCTGTGCCTATTCATGTCTCCAATTCCAGACACCTCGTGTTGCAAGTAATTTCTTACCCACTAGAGAAATTTGTCACATTGTTATTCAATTTCAGATTAGTACCTTATTCAAGGAATATATCAATCATAAAGCCCATGTTATCCACAATCTGACAACTGATTTTCAGGCTTTTGAAATAAATTGAGCTATTCTTTAAATTTTTCAGACAAACTTGAAAGTTTAAGTTCAGAATTCACGATACAGTTGGAACGGAAATAAAGCCAATATCATGATGTAATTTGAGATTAAAGTGCTGCATATAGACCACACATGGGGCTAACAGATTTAAATGGGACTCACAACTGTTATTTGAATCAGTGGCTGGAAAGGAGTGACACAACTGCTGTGTACTGGCAGCCAATCACAAGATAGATACAAATAGGGACGGGCAGTTAACCATTTTTCCCATTCTAATTCACACATCCAGGAAAAAAAAACACTCGGGTTCCTCCATCACAACATCCAACTGATTCTTAAATTCTCGGAGTTTTGCCTCGACCATCCGACTTGGTAGTCCATTCTATGTGTTGATCATTCTTAGTGTGAACAACTTCCTGACATTAACCGTGTCCCTGGAGTTTAGGTTGTGTATCACTTAAGTAGATCTGTGCCCAGTGAGAGCAAATCCACAGAAAATAGGACATCAAGTGAAAAAATTAAAGTTTCTTTTTATCATGACTGCATTTCAAAAAAGAGGCTTTTCACACAAACCCTTGAGTGTTTTCAGTAATTCTGTATAATCTGCTATGCACTATCACAAGGGGTTCAGAGTGGTCGCTTTACACCTATGTGATTGAATTGAAGGGAGCAAGAGTTTGCAATGCTGGGTGACTTTACATCAGAAGACGTCAAAAAGGGCTTGTGCCAGCCAGTAGACGTCAGTGACTGGTATATCATTACAATAGAATTTGGCACTATCCGTCGAAAGGCACAAGATGATTCTCAGCCAGACTGCCAACAGACAGCACGCATTCAGACTGCAGTAAAGAGAAGGTACTGTGAATTATTTGAAAGTGCAGTTACTCCCACCCCATATTCAGTGCTAGCACAGATCTTTAGTACTATGTGAGTGGTGAGTGGTTCAAAATAAATTATAGAATAATTGATACCTGTGCAAGGCTGTAACATGTTGAAGGGGTTACAATGACATCATAAACTATGACAGTCAAGCAAGAAAATTGCGATGTTGTCCATTTCCCCTTGTGGGATCTTAAATTATTATTTGTTGCAATTATTTTAAGTCTATTACTAGATGGAAGCAAAAAGTCATGCAGAGTGATGCAAATTATTCATAATGGTACAGAATTTTGCAATGCTTTCTGATATAAACATTGAGGATTAGAGCCCAATTCATACAAAATAACTCACTACATTTTGCGTAGTTTGATACATTGGCCTTGCAGTTACTTATAACATGATCCCAGCGAACTGTCCCGTATTGAACGCACCAGGGTTCAGGTAAACCTGGTCATCTGTTGTTAATTGTCAGTTCATAATTAGCTGCCCGGGGGCCGGAACATGTCGCAAAGTATGGACAAATCTCCAAGCAATTTTGTATTCTCCCCCAAGGATCAGCTTTCTTGTAAAATGGTCGAATTGTATATCATACACCAAATATGAACTCAAACTCATCATAAAGTAAAGGTCAGCAAATTTTTCACTCAACTTATCGATTTTGACTTTTTTACTTGTTCATATTTAGTGGACCAGGCGTAAACTGATCAGTGCACTGAGGTTCACTTTCTGTTTTAATAAACAACGCTGTATTAAGAAAATATAACAAAATATGTGTTTTGCGGATGGAATTATTCTAATTGTTGGATATAGGCTGACTAAGACAAAATGGAATCAGTCTTCCTGGAGCTGTGAGGATAAAGCACACGGGTAATTAATAATTCCTCTAGTGAGAAAGCTGCATGAAGGTTCCCAACAGCCAACATTTCCAATCACATTTGAGAACTGATTATCCATCAGTTAAGTCAACATATATTTGTTATCGGATTGACTGGTGCAACACATTAAGCCAACATGTATTGACAGTTATCTAATGGTACACCATTATTGAAGGTTACATTCATTAGTGCTGCTTATGCTGTGAAGTAATGGAGACGAGTTAATTTCTTTCATTAAATGATTAGCATTAATACTGTCACTCAGCGTGCTTTCCAAGTACAGTAGTTGTTTTTGCGCACCACAGCTGCCCTGATGGCTCAGTGGATAAATGCGCTACTTGCAGCAGTGTGATCTTGAGCCCCACATTTTAGGAGAAGGAGGCAGATTGGGGCAGGATGCTGCATTAAAAGCCTGCTGCAGCTGAAATGTGCAGATGCCTAGCAGATGACGAGAGAGCGAGAGCTCGAGAGAGATGTGCTTGAACATTGAAAAGCAGTGGTAGAAGGAGGGGCCCCACCTGCGGGTTCAACAATGACCAAAGTCCCAAGATTCTCAGGAGCAGCACTGGAGGCAATGGTGACAGAGATAAGGGCAACAACACAAAAGCTTTTTGATACCCAGCGAGTCAAAGCCCCAGAAACAGGACGTGCAAGCAGTTTGAAGGGAGGTGGCAGTGATAATCAATGCCAGCTTTATGACCCACAAACAGCTATTCAGTGCTGGAAATGTTTTAATGAACTCACCAGACTGTTCACAGTAACTAAACAATTTTAGGCACATTGATACAAAGTTGGATTAGTATCAGTACATAATGAAGGGACAAAATAATAGTAAACATGTATATTTTTGGCAAGAGTGACCTCCTGTTATCCCTCCTATATGATGATTCATGTTTGTAACTGCCCTTTTCCAGAGAGGATATTAGGGGGGGGGGGGGAAATTGGGTTGGTTTGCGCCTCTCGTTAGCACCAGGAGGCGCTAACGGGGCACAAATCCCCTAGCACCTGGGCGCGGCACCGCTAACGCCTCCCGCAAAATTCAGCGGGAAGTTAGCGGCGGTGGAAGCCGGTAGCGCCCCACGGGCGATTATGTCATCGCCATGCGCAGCGCCCCGCTTGCGCCCCGGCCGCAAATTTCCCTTGCGCCCTCTGACCTATCGCCAGACAATATGTCCGACAGGATCAGGGGGCGTTTTTGCAGCGGTGGCGGCGCTACTTAAAGGGCAGGTGTCGGGCGGCCATTTTTATTTTGGCCGACTGCCAGCACCTGTCCCCTTTCCCTTTTTTATGTGGGGTGCCGGCCACGATCGCTCAGTTTTCACAGCACCCCACTCCCCAGTGGTCCAGCAGGGCCCTGGTGCACGCAGCACTCAGCCCCTCCCCTTTAATCAGGGGTGGAGGCCTGCAATGACATAGCACCATGAAATTCAGTAGTAGCACCCTAAGCAGGAGGTGGAGCACTTTCCTGTAGCGCCCAACCTCCTGCTTGAGGTGCTACTACTGAATTTATGGCGGAGGGGTGCTAACTTTTTCGGGGCACTAAAATTAGTGCCCCTAAATGGCCGCCACCCAATTTTTCCCACTAGAAGTATTACAGATTAGCTGAATGGTTATCTAAGGGCAAGGCAAGGGATCATGAAGGGCTTTATTGTGTCATGCAAATGGAGGGCACACTTTTTATTGGAAGAACTTGATGATGATCTCTTACCTGATGTCACGTGCTGCATGCAGTGGGGTGTTTGGGCCCACTTCCTTTGTCTCCTGGATTCCTTCATTATGAGCAAAGGACTGGTCTCCAGCACCTTCTTCATCTTCACCTTCTGTGCTTGGAATGCGCAATCCCTTTTTAATGGCCAAATAATGGAGGATGCAGCAAGTCATTAGAATTCTGGAAACCCTGGCTGGACTATACTGCAAGGCTTCATCTGACCTGTTCAGGTGCTGGAAATGGGACTTGGGAATTCCAAAGTTGTTTCACAATGATCCTGGTAGAGTGCAAGGCCTCATTGAACTTGATTTCAGCCTCTGTCCTTAGATACTGAAAAGCTGTCAACAGCCAAAGATATCCCTGGTCACCCAGCATGTTAGCACCCAAAACAGGTGGAAGGCTATTTAAATATGCAAATCGGTCCTTTGCCACTTGTAGGCCCCCGATTGCAATTTTTGTGGGGAAATGGGCGGCGTATGTGAAGTGCATGCTGGTGCCAGTTTTTCCAGGCATTGAACAGCCTGACCAGTGGTCCTTAAAAGGAACTGTTTGAGGCCGCTCCAAAAAGATACATTTTTCTTATTTTTAAGATTTTTGTGTAGCCAGAGGATCATTCATGCTACATCTATCCCAACAAAAAATTTCCAGCAAGCTGCTGGCAATTCTAGCCCTCGCTCCCCCCAATCTGCTCCCCCCAACTCGCCCCCACCCGAAAGGCCAAACCTGCCAGCCAGTTCCATGGACAAACCGGCAGATTTTCCAAGATCTAAAACTGGCGAGCTGCAGCGGAGCACATGTTTGGCACCCACAGCTTGCTGGAAAAATTTAAATGAGGCACAAAATTGTACCTGGGCCTCCCAACTCTGGCTTTGGGTGAGCACTGCGAGCGCAATGCCGATATTGTGCCCATTCTGGAGCCTGAAATGAAAACCTGCCCCAATGTGACAGAAATAACTTTGCTACATTTTTGGGCATTTTTCTTCTTACATTTAAATCAATACAGAAGCATTTGTATGTTCTGTAATAACGCATAAATACAATGATACATTGATCCTAGGCCCAATCATCTTCAGCTGCTTCATCAATGATCTTCCCTCCATCATAAGTTCAGACATGGGGTGGTTTGCTGATGATTGCACAGTGTTCAGTTCCATTCGCAGCTCCTCAGATAATGAAGCAGTCTGTGCCCGCATGCAGCAAGACCTGGATGACATTCAAGCTTGGGCTGATAAGTGGCAGGTAACATTCGCGCCACACAAGTTCCAGGCAATGACTATCTCCAACAAGAGAGTCTAACCACTGCCCCTTGACATTTAACAGCATTACTGTCATAAATCGCAATTTCTACAAGAAGTAACTCAGGTAGTACTACTGGGCGGCCAGCTGGGGCGCTGTCCGGGGAGTATAAATACTCGGGTGTGGGCCCAGCTTGGCCAGAGACAATCTGGAAACAGGAAGCTAGTGGCTGTTAACTAGACCTCCATGTTTTGTTACAAGTCGATTAAAGCCTTGCTTTATGTTCAACCAAGTGCGCAGTGAGTTTTATTACGTCAGTTGCCATCGCCAAATCCCCACCATCAACTTCCTGGGGGTCACCATTGACTAGAAACCAGGCTGGGTATTCTGCAGCGAGTGTCTCACCTCTTGACTCCCCAAAGCCTTTCAACCATCTACAAGGCACAAGTCAGGAGTGTGATGGAATACTCTCCACTTGCTGGATGAGTGCAGCTCTAACAACACTCAAGAAGCTCGACACCATCCAGGATAAGCAGCCCGCTTGATTGGCACCCCATCCACTACCTTAAACATTCACTCCCTCCACCACTGGTGCACCGTGGCTGCAGTGTGTACCATCTACAAGATGCACTGCAGCAACTCGCAAACCCGCGACCTCTACCACCTAGAAGGACAAGGGCAGCAGGCGCATGGGAACACCATCACCTCCAAATTCCCCTCCAAGTCACACACCATCCTGACTTGGAAATATATCGTCGTTCCTTCACCGTCGCTGGGTCAAAATCCTGGAACTACTTCCCTAACAGCACTGTGGGAGTACCTTCACCACACGGACTGCAGCAGTTCAAGAAGGCAGCTCACCACCACCTTCTCAAGGGCAATTAGGGATGGGCAATAAATGTTGGCCCTGCCAGTAATGCCCACATCCCACGAATAAAAAAATAATCCAACAATCAATATATTCGGTAAATATGGATTGCTTAATTTGCAATAAAGGTTAGAAAACATTAATGGCCCAGAAATTCGTCCGAATACGGGAGAGTACGCACTGTGTACTCACCATATTCGGTCCCGAAGTGCCGGTTTCCTGCATGCACTGCACATGCGCGGGAAACCGGCACTTCCGATATTGCGAAGGGGGCGGTTCCTAAGTGAACCGCGTGCGCACTACAGGCTGTGCGCACGCAGCACACTTAGTTTTTTTTTCAGGTTTGAACGCGAAGGTAAGTGTTGAAGATTTTACACATGAAGAAAGCAGGCGTAAGACCCCCTTTTAACAAGGTAAGTAGTTAATTAAGTATTATTTTAATTTTTTTTCAACAGGTTTATTTTTTTTAGAGACTTTAAAGAAAGGTAAGTTTATTTTTATAACTTTTAAAAAGAATTTACATTTTTTCAAAAATTTAAATTTTTGTTTAAAGTGGTTAATTTATTTAACTATAGTTATTTTATTAATGTGATGGTTTTTTTAAATTTAATTGAGGTTTAGCTGTTCTTTTGGGGGCAAGTTGTATTCATAGCTTTGACAGCTCTTCCTGTCAAAACTATGAATGAAAGATGGTGTGCTGCCATTGGCTCTAACTGGCCCACATGATCCCAGAGGTCGCATCGAACTAACTGCGCCTCTGGGACACGCACACACTGCGCGCCGGCACCAGGGAGAGGCCCAGGAACTGAAGTTCGAGTGGGCCAAAACCATAAAGGCAGGCCCGGAGTGCGATATCGCGGGGGATCCTTACCCCCGCGGCAACCATCGCAGTCCAATTTCTGGGCCAATGTTATTGAGAAGCTGGGGCTTTTTGCTAATTAGTGTGACACTACTACTGCCTTCTTTGCTGAACAAACAGATGTGTAAGAATTGTCTCCATGAATTTCATTAAGACTGCATTATCCCAGATTGCAGCTCACCTACTGAATAAAATCATACATTGTCACACCACCCATTAGAAATCTATCATCATTTTTCTACCTAATGTCAAGATTACATTAAGTGCTTTGATTTGTATGTTATGAAGGCAGCAATATTTAGTGTCTTTGAATCGCTAAAGCTAATGCTAGCATTGCAACAGTGTCACTTGGAATGACAAGCAAAGCTGCAGAAGAGAGACCTCAATCTTTGGTGGAAAGTTAATTTATTGCTACATTAAAGTGCCTGGTAAATATAATCTTTGGCAGAGAGATGAGCTGTTTTAACCGATCTTTCAAAGGAAATAATCAAATTCATGTGACTATGCAGTTTTAAGTAATTACTTGATTGGTGAGCATTCTTGATACAGTTCAGGAATTAGAGCTATTTCATAAATCAAGTTCAATAACTGGAGTAATCAAATTTCTCTGAAACATTACGTCAAGACCAACCTTCTAGCTTAAAAATTTAGTGTAGCTTAATTTCTTTGGAATGGTTGAAATATGGGGAAATGGGGATTTATAATATAACATCTGTCACAAAAATATTTTTGTTTCAAAGGGGTTTTTGCTTCTGATCACCAGCCAGTTCCTTCTGCAGGAAAATACATGTGTGTGGACAATACTGAGGAAGGATTATTTTGTGTAGATGTCTACCATTATGACATGAAATTTAACCCCAGTGGTACAGTGGACTATGGACAGCCTAAGATATTGATCCAACAATAAGTATATTCAGCAAATGTGGATAATTTAATTTGTGGCAAAATAGTAACATGTTAGTTCAGAAGTTCACGCATTTTTTTGTTAATATGTGAAGCTGCTAATGGCTTTTTGCTAAGCAACAATGTAGACTAAATATTCTATTTAAAGCTGTATTTTACTGATTATTTCTTTTGAAAAATCTGAATTCATAGAATCATAGAATGGTTACAACACGGAAGAAGGCCATTCGGCCCGTCGAGCTCGTGCCGGCTCTCTGCAAGAGCACTTTAGCTCGTCCCACGCCCCTGCCCTTTCCCCGTAGCCCTGCAATTTTTTTCCTTCAGGTACTTATCTAACTCCCCTTTGAAAGCCGTGATTAAGTCTGCCTCCACCCACCCTTTCAGGCATTGCATTCCAGATCCTAACCACTCACTGAGTAATAAAGTTTTTCCTCATGTCGCCTTTGGTTCTTCTGCCAATCACCTTAAATCTGTGTCCTCTGATTCGTGACCCTTCTGCCAATAGGAACAGTTTCTCTCTATCTACTCTGTCCAGACCCCTTTGGTAGGATAATTAAAGCAATTATCCTTCCAAAAGAATGATATATGTAAAATATCTGCTTCTAAACAATCTATTCCCTCCCCGCTGCTATTCTGATATAACCATTCACACATCCGCTAGATACATCTTTTGTTTCTCTAATTTCTCTAATTATCACCTCCTGTTGCCTTGCACCAGCATCACTTCTGTCATTTAGTCATCTTCTGCCGTTCACCTAATCACAAACCTCTCCTTTTTTCTATTCCTGCCCCCTTTTCCCACTAATAGTCATCAACCTGAAACCCTATGGCCCCGATATTTACAGGGAGGGTACGGGTGAGGCCGAAAACGTCCGAAGAAGGGACGCAGAGGACCTACCGATCTTAACAGCAGGATATCATTAACAATTTTTAGCTACGTTAACCCACCCGGCAGCCGGCCAAATGGATAGCCTGGCTGGCGGGCAGGGGGGAATACCAGCAGCAGGAGGCTGCAGCCGGGGACCCTTGGGGAGAGTCCTCAGCAATTGGGAGGTCGGAGAGGCCCAGCAATTGGGAGGGGGGAGGAGAGCCCGCGATCGGGATGGGGAATTTGAAGGCTTCCTTGAGGGCCGGGGAGCACTCCTGCTCCTCCTGGCCCACAAGGAGTGCTGTAAAAAGGCTTCCACCTCCCTTTCACTGCCAGGTTTCCCAACTATCCTGAGGTAGGGCAGTCTCCATTTCAGAATTCACAGGTCTCCTGAGGCAGGAGAAAGTGGGATCAAAATAACTGAGCTATGTAACCACATTTTTAGATAATTACCCAATGTAAAATAAAAGACAGACGGGGTACGGTAGTGTAGTGGTTATTTTACTGCACTAGTAATCCAGAGCCCTGGACTAATAATCCAGACAATGTGAGTTCAAATCCTATCATGGCAGTTTGACAATTTGAATTCATTTAAAAAATATGGAAATGTAATTAAAGCTAGCATCAGTAAAAGTGGCCTGTAAAAGAAATCTGCTGTCCTTACCTGGTCTGATCTCTATGTCACACCAGCATGGCTGACTTTTAACTAACAAGCCATTCAGTTGTATCAAACATAGGAACAGGAGTAGACCATTGAGCTCCTCGAGCCTGTTCCGCCATTCACTGAGATCATGGCTGATCTGCGACCTAACTCCATATACCAGCCTTTGGCCCATATCCCTTAATACCTTTGGTTAACAAAAAGCTATCAATCTCGGATTTAAAATTAACAATTGATCTAGTATCAATTGTGGTTTGCTGAAGTGAGTTCCAAACTTCTACCACCCTTTGTGTGTAGAAGTGTTTCCTAATTTCACTCCTGAATGGTCTGGCTCTAATTTTTAGACTATGCCCCCTAGTCCTAGACTCCCCAACCAGCGGAAATAATTTCTCTCTATCTACCCTATCTGTTCCCCTTAATATCTTGAAAACTTTGATTAGATCACCCCTTAATCTTCTATATTCTAGGGAATACAACCCTAATTTGTTTAATCTCTCCTTGTAACTTAACCCTTGAAGTCCGGGTATCATTCTGGTAAACCTACGCTGCACTCCCTCCAAGGCCAATATATCCTTCCTAAGGTGTGGTGCCCAGAACTGCTCACAGAACTCCAGGTGTGGTCTAACCAGGGTTTTGTATAGCTGTAGCATAACTTCTACCTCCGGACCTACGGACTAAAAGCGTTCAAAGAAGACGGCCCACCACTATCTTCTCAGGGCAATTAGGAATAGAGACACCTACATCCTAAGAATAAATTTTTAAAATAGAACATTGTAGCTAACTGGAATATATGCATTGAATTGCCGAGCACAAACTGTGGTGGAAGTAAAATCCATAATAGTTTTTACAAGGGAAGTTTTCCTGATGTCCTGGCCAACATTTATCCTTCAACAAACACCACCAAAACAGATTAACTGGTTATTCATCTCATTGCTATATGCTGACTGCTGCGTTTACCTACGAAACAGTGAATGCACTTCAAAAATAATTCATTGGTTGCTCAGTGCTTTTGGAATGTCCTGAATAGATGAAAGGTGCGAGATAAATGTATGTTCTTCCTCCTTCCTCCTTCTTTCCTTGTTAAAGTCACAGCGTGATAAGACTTCTTATTATGTTCATGATGCAGATTGTAGAAATAATCTGGTTGGGCGCCATATCTTGTGCAGAACCCATACTGTGTGAATTGCTTGCTGCCTGTATTTTGGTTTTTACGGTGTTGCTGTTTTGATTGTCATCTAAGAGCATGGAATAAGAAAGGCCATTTAGCCCATTGAATTCATTCATTCAACAGAGTTGAGTATAAACTTCTTGATCTTGTACGACACCCAACTCATTCCACATACCGAGGAAAGGCTCTTAAATTACCCCCATCTCCAAAATGATAAATGAAATCCCCAGATTATGGCCTGGATTTTCCTGGTCCATTTGAACCTTGGTGGGGTGGGACTTCTTCTGATCCTGCCAACATCTGACAACATTTTCCACGAGGGGGGCTGGGGGTCTAATTTAATATGCAGGGCACGCTTGAGGTGGGAATCTGACTGGTGCGCCACTACTGGAAAGGAGAGATATGGTTTAGCTGCAACAGTTACAAGAAAGATTAGATTCATTGTATTCACTTTGGAATTCACTGTATTAAAACAGACTGTGCACTGACATGGCACTTTGTTATTGCTAGATGTTAGTCACACAGGAAAGGGTGCACTTATGTGGTGATGAGTAACATGGTCATGAAAGGTCAAAGAGAGTTGATGTGTTGCAGTCTGGTAGGATAGGTAATGGTTTGAGGGAAAGCCCCTTTATTGGACAGTGGTAAGGTTGTGGTGTCAAAAGTAGATTTATTGCAGAGAAGGGAAGATTTCAGTGATGGCATGTCCTGTGATGCCTCTTACAGTAAATGGTGCCAGATCCTTAGCTCCATCCTGTGGTGTTACTCCCCCTCCAAAGACATACAAGAGTATGCCCTTAGGGAATGCCACACCTGCTCTTGAGAACCCCTGACTGGGTAGTGGGTGGGGAGTTGGAAAATCAGCTGGTGGTCTGACCCTCTGAGAAGCAGTCAGAAGCAAGTCCAGATGTGCGTAGGCACAATGGCAACTAGAAAAAATGTTTTAAAAAGCATTTCCCAGCTGTAGCAATTAATGTTCAAAGTTTCCAACCTCTTCTGTGTCAGGAATTCTTCACTTCTGCCTGGATCGGCTGATCCTGGCACCTGCTGTACCTCATAAATGTCAGTCTAGGTAACCCAGAATGCATTAGCAGAGTAAACCCAGGAAAATTGCAGTTGCTACACCACTGTCTTGCACTCTGACATATTAAACGAGGCCAGTGGAGTCACAGCAGGCAGATTGTGGGCTCAAAAAGCGCAAGGAAACTGGGGGAAGTGTTTTAAAGGTACATAAAAGTGGCAGAAACAACTTTCAGCTGTCTTCTTATTAAAAAAAAATCCTATGCTGTTTATGCACTAATATGCTGAAAACAGGGGAGGAAATTCACCCCAATGCTCCTTAACACTCAGGCCAGAAAGCCCCAGAAAAGGGTGGTGCAGACAGTATGGAGGGAGGTGGTTCAGGCAGTCAGTGTCACCTCAACTGCAAATTTCAAAACAGTGCCAGAAACATTTTAATCACCTCACTGGGTTTGCTAAGGTAAGCCAAGGCACAAGTACCCATGCAGATCCTGAAATAATGCTAGAAGCATGACTCTCCTCCACACCAATCATGTCCACACGGTGACAATGAAAAGATGAGCGAGACAGTTAACGTGCACAGGATACCTCATTCAACATACACATCCTTTTAACACTATTTAGTTGTTTCTTAACCAACTTCCTGAGACCAACAGTGATAGTGTTTGAAGAAAAGGTGAAGAGATTTCTGCATACCCTGCACCTGAAAACATCATCACAATGGAATGTCTGCAGACAGCTGGGTGAAATTAAATTTTGAATTATTCAATTACCCTTCTGCATCTTTATTTCCTATGCAGAGGAAAATATTACCCATAAACAATAGTAAAGAATCATCATAGATAGTAGATAAGGAACCATCAGGTCTTCAAGTAGTCAGGACAGAAAGCTTTGCAATTCCTCAACAGACACAAGGGGGAAGCAGCGGTAGATGGAAACATTGGAGGTTCAGTTTGGTAATGAGGTGGATGGCTGACAAGACTGTGTAAAGTCTTTTGACATTCTGGTTGATTGGAAGGCCTCCTGTCATTGCTGAGTCACTTATTCTAAATCACAAATGAGCGTACACCCTCTAAAATAAAGAGCATTTGTATTTATTTTTATTTGTTCCAGGGATGAGGGTAATGCTGGCAAGGCTGTATTTATTGCCCATCCCTAGCTGCTCTGAGAAGCAGCTGCAGTCCTTGTGGTGCTCTCAATGACGTTAGATAGGGAATTCCAGGATATTGACCGAGCAATGGTGAAGGAATGGCAATATATCTCTTAGTCAGGATGGTACGTGAGTTGGAAGGAAACTTAGAGGTGACACCACATTGATGCACTTGTTCTTCTTGGTGGTAGAAATAACATGGGAGGGAGGTGCTGTTGAAGTAACCTTGGTAAGTTGCTACAGTATATACTGTAGATCATATATACTGCAACCGCAGCGATGGAGGGCTGGAAATTGAATCCATTGGCAGAGACACCGATCAAGCAAACTGCTGGATGGTGTTGAGCTTCTTAACCATTGTGGCTGCACTCATCCAGGCAATTGACGAGTATTCCTGATTTGAGCCTTGCAAATGGCAGAGAGGCTTTAAGGGATCAAGAGGTGAGCCACTCATCACTGAGTACCCAGCCTCTGCCCTTCTCTTGTAGCTAGGGAGTTGATACGGCTGGTCCAATTTATTTTCTGGTCAGTGGTGACCCACGAGATGTGAGACCTGCAGCAAAGGTGGTGCCATTGAAGGTGAAGGGGAGGTGACTGATTTTTTCCTTTTCAAGATGGTCATTACCTGGTACTTACATGGCACACATTTTACCAGAAGCTGGTCCTGCTTCTGGTTCAAACAGGACCTAATTCAAGAATTAGGTCCTGTTTGACTCCGAAGTGAATTAAATCCAAGCATTATGAGACCTTGGTTGAGAGGCCATCCTGAGGTTGCTAAAGAAATGTAAATCTGCATGTCAATATCTTATTAAAAATCTTGCATCTGCACACACTCCTTGTCTGCACCACTGAACTTCTTGTTGCCATGATTTTGTAAAACTTTGTGTCACCTTTTCCCATTAGAAATTCTTGTGTTCACATTTATAATGGAAACTGCCTATGTAAATTGTAATTAAAAAAAATTCATTCATAGGATGTGGGGGTCGCTGGCAAGGCCAGCATTTATTGCCCATTCCTAATTGCCCTTGAGAAAGTGGTGATGAGCCGCCTTCTTGAACCGCTGCAGTCTGTGTGGTGAAGGTACTCCCACAGTGCTGTTAGGGCGGGAATTCCAGGATTTTGACCCAGCAACGATGAAAGAACGGCGATATACTTCCAAGTCAGGATGATGTGTGACTTGGAGGGGAACTTGGAGGTGGTGGTGTTCCCATGTGCCTGCTGCCCATGTCCTTCTAGGTGGAAGAGGTCGCGGGTTTGGGAGGTGCTGCTGAAGAAGCCTTGGCGAGTTGCTGCAGTGCATCTTGTAGATGGTACACACTGCAGCCACGGTACGCCAGTGGTGGAGGGAGTGAATGTTTAAGGTGTTGGATGGGGAGCCAATCAAGCGGGCTGTTTTGTCCTGGATGGTGTCGAGCTTCTTGAGTATTGTTAGAGCTGCACTCATCCAGGCAAGTGGAGAGTATTCCATCACACTCCTGACTCGTGCCTTGTAGATGGTGGAAAGGCTTTGGGGAGTCAGGAGGTGAGACACTCGCCGCAGAATACCCAGCCTCTGACCTGCTCTTGTTGCCACATTATTTATGTGGCTGGTCCAGTTAAGTTTCTGGTCAATAGTGACCCCCAGGATGTTGATGGTGGTGGATTTGGCGATGGTAATGCCGTTGAATATCAAGGGGCGGTGGTTAGACGCTCACCTGTTGGAGATAGTCATTTCCTGGTATTTGTGTGGTGCAAATGTTACCTGCCACTTATCAACCCAAGCCTGAATGTCATCCAGGTCTTGTTGCATGCGGGCATGGACTGCTTCTGAGGAGTTGCGAAAGACACTGAACACTGTGCTGTCATCAGCGAACATCCCCACTTCTGACCTTATGATGGAGGGAAGGTCATTGATGAAGGAGCTGAAGATGGTTAGGCCGAGGACACTGTCCTGAGGAACTCCTGCAGCGATGTCCTGGGGCTGTGATGATTTACCTCCAACCACCACAACCATCTTCCTTTTTGCTAGGTATGATTCCAGCCAGTGGAGAGTTTTCCTCCCGATTCCCATTGACTTCAGTTTTACTAGTGCTCCTTGATGCCACACTCGGTCAAATGCTGCCTTGCTCAAATATGTCAAGGTCAGTCACTCTCACCTCACCTCTGGAATTCAGCTCTTTTGTCCATGTTTGGACCAAGGCTGTAATGAGGTCTGGAACTGAGTGGTTCTGGCGGAACCCAAACTCGGCATCAATGAGCAGGTTATTGGTGAGGAAGTGCTGCTTGATAGCACTGTTGATGACACCTTCCATCACTTTGCTGATGCCCGACTATTAGTGGTGGCTCGGTAGCATCTCAGTTTTGCCTCTTCCAGCCGCTCAGCCTATACTGCAGAGAAACTCCTATGCTCCAACCAACTTTACTTCTCTACTTACCAAATTGTGATAATAATCATGTAAAATCAAAGTGTTATATAATAATAAAGGCAAAATATAGGACTTTAAAATGGGGACTGAATTACCTCTAGCCGCCCTGATACAATTATGCCCACCCTCTAATTTTACTTCACCTGAAGATCACACTTGGCTTTGACTCTCATTGCAATCTCACAGAGGTTCAACTAGTATAACTGAAGATGCTGGGAGAGCAGTATGTACCAATCTCCTTTGCCAGTGACCTCAGTGTGAACCATAGTGATGTACATTAATTAGGCAGTATAACTCATGGCTCTAGAGATACAAGTCTCAACCTAATAACATAACTGCAGTCTTATTATTTTTTTTGAAAGTGAAGAGGATGCATTTGATGCGCTGTGGCTACTTGCACCATTTGGTGTAGTACGCATCATGCATATAAGGAAGTTTCTGAGTTCAATCCCTGGGCAGTCCTGAATTATCTATGGGGACATAGAGGATATAACCTAAAGATTAGAGCCAGGCCTTTCAGGAGTGAAATTAGGAAACACTTCTACACACAAAGGGTGGTAGAAGTTTGGAACTCTCTTCCCCAAATGGCAGTTGATGCTACGTCAATTGTTAATTTTAATTCTGAGATTGATAGATTTCTGTTAGCCAAAGATATCAAGGGATATGGGACAAAGGCAGGTATATGGAGTTAGGTCACAGCTCAGCCATGATCTTATTGAATGGCAGAACAGGCTCAAGGGGCTAAATGCCCTACTCCTGTTCCTATGTTCCTATGTTATTTGATATCAGCCAGTATCACAGTGGAAGAGCTACAATGGGCACCAGTGTCGTTAGAGTATGAAGATGACAAATTTTGCCAGTATTCCTGCTTTGATTTCTGTCCAGCTACTACTCTGTTGCAAAGTGATATATATATATATATATATATATATAGAGATCGCTCAGGTGAGGTGAAGTTTAAATATGGGCATATTGCCCCTATATGGTCAAATAGCTTTCTAAATAAGTGAATTCATTTTCTAGGCCACTGCACGCATGATGGCTATGGAAACATGAGCTACAACCTTCAGGAAAGGACGGGAAAAAACATGATAGGAAAAGAACCAATTACTATTGATGGAGTCTGCTTGCACTGATTTGTAAATAAACAGGAACATATGGATGGGAGGATGGTATTTCAACAAGTAGGATAGAAAGTGACAAAAAAGCTCCTTCATTCTAACTTTATTAGGGTGAGAACAGTATTTAAACAAACGAGAGAAAGTGGTTGGCACACAAAAAATAATTATATATAGTTATGGGACAGGGTTAGACTAAACGAAATGGATGGGACATACTTTCCTATTTCAATAAACCTTACTCAATTTAGTGTGTCCTCTGTGCTACAATCCTTCTCCTCGCCCACTTATTACACATGGTTCAAATTTTAAAAGTTTATCGTCTGACCAAATTCTTACCCCAGCATTTGACCACATTTCCATGTTTTATTTTATTTACTGCTGACTCTGCCATTAAACACAACCATTTCATATAAATGCTTAACAAGATGGCTAGAACTCTATTTTAAGATTGATATCACATAATGTAGAACATTAAAGAATATTAAAGACGGATACTTTTTTCGAATGTTTTACGAGGTAGAGAGATAAAGAGCACACTTTGTTCTGACTGAGAACCATATACAGGAGCTGGAAAAAGCAACAAAAAAGTACAGAAGGAACGTGAGATTTTCTATTTATTACCTCCCCTTTAACTGATTTCCATTAGTACTTAAGGAAGTGTGCATTTTCCCTTGGGAATTGTGGAATGTGGTGTAAAAATACATCAAGCACATGCAAGGTACACATCAGGACAGAGAAGCAAAGCTTAGTTAGGCCAAAAGAAAATAATTTATTGAAATCAACAAGAAGAAACAAGCTGTTCTCTTGACAATTGTTACAGCACCATCAGTAATTGAAGAAAACTATTTCTGCCACTTAGTGATTCAAGCAATTTATCCTAATTTCCACACTTTTTATCAAACAGTCATATCACTGGGTAAACATTTTAAGGTTAATGGGTCTTACAAAATTTTCATCTTGTTTAGCTTGCACAAATGAACTGTTCATGCTGCTCTTTACCAAAGGTATGAAACTTTTGGAGTCTACAGGAATGAACTATAATGTGTATCACACACTCTTAGCCATTTAGAGGCCACATTACAATTCTAAATGTTGCTAGAGGTATAGAGGTATGCCTCCTAAAGCAAGGGCCTTGGCTATTATCTGGCATATCTGTAAGATTCTCAAAATTCACAGATCCCCCTAACTCTAAGAAAAACCCTAAGGAAAAAGACTTTGGACTCTTTTCTAGCTATTACAGGGTGGTGAAGTGCATTGGGCCTAACCGAAGGACATTCTAGAGCAAAAAAAACAAGATTTGGTATTTTAAAACATGTCTGGACTTGTAAGGGAGAAAAGGCTGTGAAGGGAGGTGGGCTCAACCTCTGTAAAACCAGTTTGGGTATTGGAGCTAATGGAAACTGTCTGGGGAACTGCATGATCTCGCTGGGAGTTTAAATCGGCCCCTATCAGACATTACCATCCTAACAATAAACTCAAGGAAAAACAGTCTCCACCCCAAGTTACAGAGCCCATTAAAACATGCATAAAACAGATCACTTCGGCTTACTCTATAGAAATCCTAGGCCCAGTCAAGAAACCCAAAACATAAGGACAATCAAACTCCGATTAAGTGGCAAATCGACAGGATGGGGCCATCCCGGAACCACTTCACACCTTAACAAACCAGTTACCATTAACGAGCCCGCCAAAATCTAACAAAGACCGGGACCTGATTTGGCGCGCAGATAAGGGAGCTTCAATGGGTATAATTAAAGGCCCGTTCTCAACCTGAAAAAGAAGAAGAGGAAGGAAGAACAAGAAGACATCGACGGAGGCATTCTCCGCAACACAGTTCTGCAACACCCCCGTTCAGCGTTCCGTGTCCAGCCAGGAGTCGACAGCTCGAAGGCCAGACCATCCAACAAAGTAGGCCGACATGAGAAGAAGCCAGAATGACCGCCTCAGTGACCATCGGACACCTCGCGGCAACAAGGCCCTCACGAAACAACCAACCGAACACCAAGTACCAATATTTGGGCCACCGCGACCAAAGAAAACCAACTCGAAGAAAACCCGAAGATCCGCAAAGTTTCCACTCTACAATCTACTCCTGACTTACCCCTGGGTAAGATTTTCCCTTAAAAAATTCTAAACCCGACTTATAAACCAAAGAAAAGTGGGTACTCACCTGATAAATCCAATACGCACCCTACCGCATCAGCGGACTCGCGAAGACTGACCAGATGCGCAGTTGAAGTCCTCAACCGCGTACGGGGTACGGCAGACACCAACTGACATATAGAGTGAACCCCAAAACCGCGAACTAACCTAACTGTCAAGGATTCTGGTGAGTATCATCCCTGGTCCTCTGGAGTCCAACCTAGCTAGTAAAGTGGGATTGGGAGGGGTGAAGTATTCTTCTAATGTTATTTCCCTCGCTTGTACCGAAGTGTTCCCCACCTTTAGAGTGTTAAGAGTGTTTGTGTTGTGTTTTACTTTCTTAAATAAAGATCAAAGTTCTTGCATCAAAACCAGTTGTCTGCTGCACTTTTTATCACAACCCCCAAATAAGTCCAAGGTCTAGAACCAAGGGAGTGGGAGCAATTCGAACCGCTCAGAAGTCAGAGGTGAAGCTGACACAAACCACCACCCCCTACATATCCAAGAAATTGGCCAGCTTCTAAAAGCATGGGTACTGCTATACAAGCTCACTCCATTTATGTGGGACTTTTCACTGTCAAGGGAATGCAGAATGAATTGAACTCCAAGCATTTATAAATCATTGTCTGCAACTAGTCATTAATAACCATAACGACACTATAGCACCTTAGAATCCATTACAGTGGAAATATTGAATGTCTTCAACACATGGGAAGAAGGGCTTAGCTCGAGCTGAAGCCTGTACTCAATCATATTAACGTTACTAGTAAAATGTGAAAAAAAATCAAGTTGTTCATGATAATATTTCTGAGGGTCTACTTAATGCACCTGAGGATTTAACCTTTACAATGATTTTAAACCAACAACTTGCATTTAAACAGTGCCTTTAATGTAGAAAACATCCCAAAGTGCTTCAGATGGGTGTAATAAAAATGGACTCCGATATTTATGTATTGTGCACTTCTGCTGCCATATTTGATACTCAGGATTGTCCACTATTTGTGGAGAGCAATGCCACTCTGTAGAAATCTATATCAAGGTAACTTGTTTATTGGTTTGACAATCTCAAAAATCATTAAACCCAACTGTTTGGAACAACTCAATGGAAGAATTGCTGCACAAGAACCAAAAAGATATTTAAACCTGCTGAAGAAAGGTTTAAGAATTCTATTTAGTTAGAAACAACACAAAGGGTGAGCGAAATAACAACAGAAAACGCTGGAAAAACTCAGCAGGCCTGGCCTGCTGAGTTTTTCCAGCATTTTCTGTTGTTATTTCGGATTTCCAGCATCCGCAGTATTTTGCTATCGACAAAGGGTGAGCGCATGAACGGGACTGAATGAAAGCTTGTTTGGCAAGATGTATCCGGGTTTATATTTGTATAAAATATAATTCTACAACAGAGTCCATAAATAGATAGTGACAGGTGAAGAACACACCACAAGAATAATGCTTCAGATTGTGCCTTGCTTGAGATACCAAAACAGTTAAAAGAAAAGAATACAACACTGGAAGAAAACAATATCTGTCTCTTCAGCAATATAATATGCAAAAACAATGTCATTTTTAAATACTAAATACAGCATATCTATAAATTTCTGAAAGTTTGTAACAATGGCTATTCATAATTGTGGCATAATCAATGCAAGTTTCTCAAATGATAGCCAACGTAATGATGGCTGGGAACCTTACATTCAATATCTATTTTAGAACTGCATTTCTTGCAACATTCTTATCTCATTTATTTTTTTTATAAATATGCTCTTCAATTTATGCAGTTCAACTATCATGTTCTTAAATTAAGCAAATGTAGATGCTATTTATTAAATTCCATATATCCAATACCATTTAATGATGGGGAGGGGGATTACACAGAATATAGGTAATTTTATGACTTCACATTACCAGTGAGGAACCTCGGCAGCCAGTAGCTCATAGTGTAAATGGTTTCTTTAAATGATTAGAAAACCATGCGTGTGTTTGCCCAAATTTCCAATTTGTACATTTGGCATGTGAGGTTCTCTACTGGAAGCGTGCAATAAGAAAATTACCCTTTATATTATTATACTGTTATTTTCACAGTTCCTACCAGAGACATGTCTAAGCAGCAATAAGTATTCCGTCACTCTCATGCAAAGCAACAAAATATCCTTTCACACACTGGCATCAATAAAAACGTGTGTTCTTCAGATCAGCGGGGATGATCTCATTTTTTGTGAGGTGATCTTACGGGGGATCCTACAAGTGAAGTGTCCTCTAGTGCTCCTATTCTTTCTACAAGTGAAGTGTCCTCTAGTTCAGTGGTTCTCAAACTGGGGTCCGAAGTAGAGACTCTCCAGGGGGTCTGTGAAATAATGTGAACGGCTTACTGAGCAGGGCCGGCCTAAAGTTGTTTAAGGGTGGAGGGATAGTTTGGCCCACCTTGCTTCCTTCACTCAAAGGATTGCACAGAAAGAAAAAAAATACTCTAGTTTGACTAATTCAGAGAGATCTCACTTGTCTTTTGTAGCCGCGTACATCATTGAATGAAATTAGAGAGCTGAAATGAAGTATTAACGGAAAACAGCCCACATTAATACATCGCTGAATGATAATTTGGTTACAGTTTAAGAAATGAAATGCTTATACTTAACTCGCACACAATGGTTGCAAATTCAAATTCTGGAAACAGGACTAAAAACGCTTTAAACTCAAAAATGCCTTCTGTAGGTGTCAGCATTAAGTTTGTAATGACCTGCAACTCACCTGTTATACTGAACTGCACCTAGGAATTACTCATTTAAATTGATGTATAAACAGTAGATAAGCATTGATGTAGATTTCACCGCTCCTGCACGGTGCCGGAATTCCTATACAGTGACACAACCCGTTCCTCAAATAGGCAGAGGCTGCCCGATACAAAACCGACAACTTACACTAACACCCCCAAGACAGGGTATTAGGGATGCTCGGCGGAGTAGAAATCACATCTGCTGTGTCAAATAAGCAAGCCTGATTATAATTTTACAAGTTTTGAGTGATATCAATGCACTGCATCCTACCTCAAATAGCCCACAATAAAAACATGGACAAGCTACATACTTTAATGATGACCTAGTCCTCAATTCAGTAATAGAATTACTTTTTGTTATTTATACATGATAAATCTTTTTTTGCAGTGGGATATAAAAATTCCCCAAAATGAGCTGAAATGCAATAACCTATAATGATATAGCTTCATTGGCAGCCAACAAATCGCTGGCTATCAAATAAAGTATACAAGTTTTTTTAAAGTGCAAATTTATGAACTTGCATAAAACAAACAATAAAAATAGTAAATAAATATAAATTGCAGATTGGCTTTTATGGAAACAGCATGTTGTAGTTTTATTATTGAATATTTTTAGTTTAACTTAGTTTTATTCTGCCGGGAGGTGATAAAGGGAAATATGACATAAGCGAAAGAGCGATGCTTTAATTAAACACTCTTTACATGCAGCACTTTCATATTACAAATATTATAATTTAGAAGGGGGTGGGGTCCATGATTAGTAATCAATTTGAAAAGGGGTCCTTCAACCAAAAAAGTTTGAGAAGCACTGCTCTAGTCCTCCTATTCTTCGTACAAGTAAAGTGTCTTCTAGTCCTCCTATTCTGTAAGCTATGTTACATTGCTCAGATGTTGGCTTTAGGCAAAGGATGACTTTCTTAGTGTGATACTTTGCTAAATTTGGGTGGAACATGGCTGTACATGGATGGTGAAGTTTTCACATTGATGCAGTCATCCCTTGCCTATAACAAATTTGAATCTATTTTAATTGAACACGTATTGCTAATAGTGTTCTTATCGCTGCCTCAATACTACCAAGCACTATTGTGCAAGCAGTACCCCTGTCATTTTGATTTTAATTGCAACACATGAACACTATACATGCACGTCTGTTGCATGCAGAATGTTTTTTAATGTCTGTTGGTTTGCTTCAGCTGATTCCTGCACGATATCAGAGTAAATAATTGAAAACTAGCTGTGTGGGATGCAAAGGCAGAAAGACATTGGCCATGTTTCCCATTAACTATTGGCTCCAAAACATGGTTGTAGTCTAAACAAGATGATTCTCAGAGCAGGCAAGTAAAAGGATATTCAATTCATTTTTTGAATAGGACAGATGGTTCAATAATAAAGCTACCATCAGAAACACTTGAAGATATCAATACAAAATTACCAAAATCTAACAGCTATTTCTAGGAGTTTATAGGCAGGATTCTCTGCCTGAATTCCGTTAGTTTTCTAACTATTCAGGTGGGTGGAAAATTGGGCAGGGACCCAAAGTGCTGGGTCCCCATTCTTTTCTGTGCCCATTACAATTAGTCAGGCCTCAACCTGCAAGCTGCATCAGATGCTTGATTGGCGCCCACAGCTCGCTGGTTTCATTTAAATGAGGCCCAATGCTGGCACATACTGACCTGCAAATCATAATTACTGACTTGCCACCCATTTTGGGCACAAGTCCAATTTCTCCTCCTAATGCCATGTGAAAGGACAGTGCTCAACCCCTCGCTGTCATTTAAAAAAAGCTTGTCACTATAAACTTGGTTACTTTGGTTGACCACACTTAGAGTACTGTGCACAGTTCTGGTCTCCATGTTACAAAAAAGGATGTGGAGGTACTGGAGAAAGTGCAAACATTTTTTACAAGAATGATACCAGAGCTGAGAGCTTATAACCATCATGAAAGACTGAACAGACTGGGGCATTTTTCTCTAGAAAAGAGAAGGCTGAGGCATGACCTAATAGAGCTCTTTAAAATTATGAAGGGGTTTGATAGGTAGATGTGGAGAAGATATTTCCACTTGTGAGGGAGTTGAAAACTAGTGATCATAAATATAAGATAGTCAGTAATAAATCCAATAAGGAATTCAGGAGAAACTTCTTTACCCAGAGAGTAGTCAGAATGAGGAACCTACTACCACATGGAGCTGTTGAGGCAAATAACATTGATGCATTTAAGGGAAAGCTCGATAAGTACATGAGGGTGAAAAGATTAGAAGAATCTGTTAAGATTAGATGAAGTAGGCTTGTGTGGAGCAAAAACACCAGTTGGATCAAATGGCCTGTTTCTGTGTTGTAATTTTTTTGTAATTCTATATTAACCTTCAAGTATGTAAATAAAGAAACTTACATCCACAACAATTAGCAGAAATATTAGGGGAAAATGTAGAATAAAAAATATATTAGTTAATTACTAGCACGAGGACTTTCATTTTAACGGATATATTTCTGCCACCTTTTGAATGTAAATGTTGATGATGTGAATTTGTTCTACTGAGAAGATCCTAGGTCAACATATAGTTCATATTTCTTAATGGTCATACAAATAAGAGTTGTAATTTATCACATCCCTAGTGATGAATGTATATTAACAGCATATACTTGCATGTGAGAGCTGTCACAAATTACTAAGCAATACCTGACAGAAATGCTTAGGTTGCTCTACATAATGACTGAGTGGGGTTTGAGTAGTTCCATAGCTGTTTTTTGTTAGGAAAGTGCAGGGAAGTGGCTCATATAACATACTCATCCAAACTCTATTGCTCTGAAATATCCGGGGGCTAGGTTCTAAATAAACATCTGGAACAGTTTTTTCCTGTTAGTTACTTACTCCAGTCATTCACAACCATCATTTTTGCTTTGACCCTTGTCTTAAAACTGTTATTTAGTCCTCCAGAAACAGTTTTTGTTTCTTGTAATTATGTATAGATTGACAATAATGCGATTCTTAAATACACACCGTAAATGACTGCAGATGAGAAAAAAAAATTAAATTTGGTTGTTAAAAACATCATGCCAAATGAATGCAAAACAACTGGCTTAAAATATTAAGGGCCAATGCTTTGAGTCTTTTGTAAAGAACCACCTCCGGTCTGATGGAAGCATTTCTGATGCTAAGTTCTACTCGTCAACATCAGCAGCAATAATAACAAGAACAACAACTTGTTTATATAGTGCCTTTAACATAGAAAAACTTCCCAAGCCACTTCACAAAAGCGTAATCGGACAAAAATCAATGTCAAGCCAAAGAAGGAGATACTAGGACAGGTGGCTAAAAGCTTGGTCAAAGAGGTGGGTTTGAGGAAGGCCTTAAAGGAAGAAAGAGCGGTGATGAGGCAGAGAGGTTTAAGGAGTGATTTTGAAAGTGTAGGCCACTGACAAGACCCTGCAGATGGTGGACCACGCCTTTAGGTCTTGATTGAGCACCTCACATAGGTGGCCATTTGCTTCCTTGCTGAAGCGCAGTCTGCCCTCCAACAGTGCCTCAAGTGACATCCGTTCCCTGTGTACACTCTGTGGGGGGCAGTAGTGAGATTGGTTCAGGTTCCAGCCGTGGTGCCTCAAGTGATGAGCCTGCTACTCCTCCAAGCCATCCATAATAATCAGGAACAAGGGAATGACCATTACAATGTTTTCATGTTCCCAACATGTAGAGATAGGTGGGGGTCCTGAAACGTATTGTCTTCAGACACTACTAGGACTCTGGATGGTAAAACTAGCAAGAATAAACTGCCAAAGATTAGAGATTTAGGAAAAAAATACAAAGAACAATTTCCAGACTGCTGGGGTACAGCTCCACATCTTTAATGTTCCCTTTGTTGGCCTTCCGGGTTGAGAGTCATGTGTTGGCCATAAATCACATCATTGCCAGGTCACCCACATTAGTCTAACGGTCTGTGGTGCAAATAATGGCACATATCCAGTAAATTGGCAATCGCCATTGAATACAATAGAGAGCCGAGTGGTGAGAACAGACTTTTATTGGCTTTGACAAGGCTAATGGCAGAGAGGAGCAATGTGCCAACAAACTATGGCACAAAGGAACTCATGGTATAACTCACTTACTCCATTACTTCCTGGAACTTTTATGTATAAACAATGACGCACGCCGTTAATATGTCATTACTGTGACACAAGTTTGCAGCAAACTCAGGCCCATTTACTTTTGCTGTTTCATTACAATTCTTCAGCAATTGCAGCTGGATAATAAGGTTTACTTTATATATTTACTTACGAAAAGGTTGTGTGGAGGGTGACAGCTATTTGAGCTAGGGGCCTTAATTATGAAGAGCTGTCAACAGTTTGCTCTATTGCTAACAGAAAACTAAAGCTATTAATTGATTCTCTGTAATATCCTCATCTCTGCATTGTTCTAATTTTGTTTGTAGGTTCCAGAAGGGATGATTCTTTTTTACTGGCTCTGCAATTTCTCTGGCAAAACTTCAGTACTGCAACACTAAGACACAGCATCCCTGATTAGTTGATGCTTCATTTTTTTTTTCAGCCTGTCCGCCAGTGACAGAATTAGGTGAAATAAGCCTTTCAGTCATGACTGTCTGTGTTCATTGATGTGTGTCGGCATTCAGAGACTGCAAGTCAAAAGGAAAATTTAAGTGAAGGATAGAATGTGGAGAAATGCTTCATGATTGCTGAATCACTAAAATGCCTCAACTGCAATATAACGTTCTGTATGATCTTAAATTGCAATCATTCCTTATTCTCCAGTCATTTTTTCTGCAGGAACTATATATGCTGACCACTGAGAGAATTGATCATGCCTATCCTGAACAGTGCAGAATCGTAAAAGAAAATCTCAAGTGCTTATACATGTCCTCGACTCCTTGGGTAATAAAAATCTATCTGTTAAATGAATACATGAACAGACTGTCAGTAACGATTCAGAGTAATGCCCCAATGGGAACAAGGCTAAATATTATAGGTTGGGACAATTGCACTGGCTCAGTGTGAGGAGGTCATGTGGAAACGGGAGCCAAAGATACAAAGAGGATTTCAGCTTCATTCCATGTGCTCTGTGCTATGCCAACACCATGGTCACATTGGGAGGCAGGAAGGACTCAAGGTAGGTTCCTCCGATGGCTCAAAGACAAATTCTTTTTTTAACCACAGTCAGCCGGGCTTCACTGGCCTCGGGAAACCTGGCAGGTAAAAGGAGGTGAGAAGGACTGAATCAAGGCCTTTATTGCACTGCTTGTGGGCCAGGAGGAGCAGAAGGGTTTTCCCCAGGCCCAACGAGCTTACCACTGTACCCACCCACCGCGATCTGTCTGCTCCCCACCTACTTCCTAACACTGTGATCGAACCCCCCCCATTACCACCTCCCCCCCGCCGACTGGAAACCCCACCCACCCCTCGACCACCATCTCCCCAAATCCCCGCGATCAGACCCGTCCCCCGCACCCTCCCCCAGACGATCTCTCCCACCCCCCACACTAGACCTACCTGCTCTCTGCTCGGCTGTGCTCCAGGCTTTCCTGCCCAATAGGCAGCCTATCAATCAGACTGGCTGTCGAACGGGAAAGCTACATTAAAAAAATTAAAAACTGCAGGACGTTCGGGTCAGGGTCTCCCATTCCTAACTCCATCCCCTTGCACCGAATGCGCCCCAAAGATAAGATCGGGGCCAAAGTCACTGCCTCTGAGCCATACTGACCAGGAGGGCGGCAGTAGCAACAATAATTTGCATTATATAATACTTTTAAGCTATGAGAGAGAAAAGGAAAACAAATGGATAAAAGGAATAAAGGAGCAAATGCCAAGCCATGGTAGGAGAGTTAGGAGAGTGACCAAAAGCTTGTGTTTTTATAAAGGTGGAGTTAGAGACAGAAAGGTTTAGGGAGGAGTCATAGAGTCATAATGGCACAGAAGGAGGCCATTCAGCCCATCGAGTCCGTGCTAGCAATCTCTAGAGCAATCCAGTCAGTCCCATTCCCCCGCTCTATCCCCGTAGCCCTGCAAGTTTATTTCTCTCAAGCGCCTATCCAGTCTCCCCTTGAAAACATTGAGTGTCTCCGCTTCCACCACTTCCATCGGCAGCGAGTTTCAGGTCCTCACCACTCGCTGCGTAAAAAAGTTTTTCTTCACATCCCCCCTGTATCTCTTGACAAAAACCTTAAATCTGTGTCCCCCAGTCCTTGTACCATCAATTAATGGGAACAGCCTTTCCCCGTCTAGCCTATCCAAACCCGTCATAATCTTGTACACCTCTATCAAATCACCCCTCAACCTCCTTTGCTCTAATGAAAACAAATCCAGCTTCTCCAACCTGTCCTTGTAGCTAAGATCCCCCATCCCCAGAAACATTCTGGTAAATCTTCTCTGCACCCTCTCAAGGGCCTTCACATCCTTCCTAAAGTTTGGTGACCAGAATTGGATGCAGTACTCCAGTTGTGGCCTAACCAGCGCTTTATAAAGGTTCAGCATAACTTCTCTACTTTTGTACTCAATACCTCTGTTTATGAAACCCAAGATCCCATATGCTTTGTTAACCACTCTCTCAATATGTCCTGCCACCTTCATGGACCCATGCACATTAACTCCCAGGTCCCTCTGTCCCTGCACACTCTTTAAAACTGTGCCATTAAGTGTATATTGCCTCTCCCTGTTCCTTCTACCAAAATGTATCACCTCACACTTCTCTGTATTAAATTCCATCTGCCACTTGTCTGCCCATTCTGCTAGCCTTTCTATGTCCTGTTGCAGTTGATTGGTATCATCCTCACTGTTTGCCACACCCCCAAGTTTGGTATCATTGGCAAATTTAGAAATTCTACTCTGTATTCCAATATCCAGGTCATTTATATATATCAAAAAAAGCAATGGCCCAAACTGACCCTTGGGGAACACCACTGTTTGCCATCCTCCAGTCTGAAAAACAGCCATTTACCACAATTCGCTGTTTTCTGTCCTTAAGTCAATTTCTTATCCAAGCTGCTACTGACCCACCTATTCCATGCGCCTCAATTTTGTTAACCAACCTTCTATGTGGTACTTTGTCAAACACCTTCCTAAAATCCATGTAGACAACATCCATTGCATTCCCTTCATCGATCCTCCCTGTTATTTCATCAAAAGATTCAATTAGATTAGTCAAACATGATCTGCATTTTACAAATCCATGTTGGCTCTCCTTAATTAGCTTAAACCTCTCCAAGTGCCCGTTGATTTTTTCCTTGATTACTGTTTCTAAAACTTTACCCACCATTGATGTTAAACTGATCGGCCTGTAGTTACTACAATTGTCCTTACACCCTTTCTTCAACAATGGTGTCATATTTGCCACTATCCAATTGTCAGGCACCTCCCCCACATCCAGGGAAGATTGGAAAATTATGGCAAGCCCTTCCGCTATCTCCTCCCCCAATTCCCTTAGCAATCTGGGATGCAAGCCATCTGGACCAGGTGACATATCCACTCTAAGCATACCCAGCCTTTCTAGTACAACCTGTCTATCATATTTCACCCCTTCCACTGCTTCTACCTTTTCCACTTCTACCGATATTTTGTCAGCATCCACCTCCTTAGTAAACACTGATACAAAGTACTCATTGAATATTCTAGCCTTGTCCTGTGCCACTAAGCATATAACACCTTCTTTGTCACTAATAGGCCCCACCCCGCCTCTTTCTACCCGTTTACTGTTTACATACAGAAGATTTTTGGCTTCCCTTTTATGTTAACCGCCATTCTACTCTCATATTCTCTCTTTGCCAATCTTATTTTCATCTTCACTTAGCCTCTCAACTTATTGTATTTGGTCTGGTTCTCCCTTGAAGAATTCACCTGACGTGCATCATACACCCTCTTTTTTTGTTTCATCATCTTCTCTATCTCCCTCGTCATCCAAGGAGCCCTGGCTTTGGTTTCCTTACCCTTCCCTCTTGTTGGAATGTACCTAGCCTGTACTTGGAACATCTCCTCCTTAAAGATCACTCATTGTTCCATCACAGTTTTTCCTGTCAGTCTTTATTTTACCCTGGCTAGGTCCTTTCGCATCCCATTAAAGTTAGCCCTATTCCAGTTTAGAAGTTCCACTCTAGATTGTTCCTTGCTCCTCTCCATTGCTAATCTAAATCTTATGATACGATGATCACTCGTACCCAAGTGTTCTGCCACAGACACTTGGTCGACCTGGCCCACCTCATTCCCCAGCACCAGATCCAGTAATGCCTCCTTCCTAGTTCAGCTGAGAACATACTGGTCAAAGAAGTTCTCCTGAACACATTTCAGAAATTCCTCCCCCTCCTTTTCCTTTACTCTAACATTATCCTATTCGATATTTGGGTAATTAAAGTCCCCCAATGTCACCACTCTATAGCTCTTGCATATCTCTGCGATTTCCCTGCAGATTTGCTCCTCTACCTCCCTCTCACTATTTGGAGGCCTATAAAATACCCCCAATAGTGTGATCATACCCTTTTTGCTCCTCAACTCTAACCAAATGGATTCTGTCCTTGTGCCCTCAAGAACATCCTCCCTTTCCAAAACTACAATGTCTTCCTTAATCAGCACTGCCACCCCACCTCCCTTTTTTCCTTCCCTATCTTTTCTGAACACCTTGTACCCTTGAATATTACGTGCCCAGTCCTCACCGCTTTTAAGCCACAGAAAGTTCCAGAGAATAGGACCGAGCCAGCTAAGGGCTCTGCCACGAATACTGCGATGAAGGGAATATGTACAAAAGGTCAGAGTTGGAGGACTGAGGTCATTAAGCATCAACCGTGAGCCCCGATTTTAACTCCGGTTAGATAAAGACAGGCAAAATTACTGTCGGATCTCAATGGTGTCATTGGGCCGCAACATGCACCTGTAAAGAAGGACCCTGTTGGCTCCAGGCGCATGCTCTTGCTGCCTGCTAAGGAGAGCAGGTTAAAATTGCAGATGTTGCGATCATGGCTGCTTTCGGACAGGTAAGTGCCGGGGTGATTTTAACTGCCCATCCGCCAGGTTTCCGCTGAGTGAGTAGGGTTAAAATCCTAGTGTGGAACTAGAGTCACATGTAAGCCAGACCAAGTAGACATTAGTGAACCAGTCAGTTTTTTAAATGACAAAATGACAGTACCTCCTTAGAACATCCTATCTCATTTTAACTTAAATTGGAATCCTGTGCTATTTATCTAGTCCATCAGCAGATTATGCTAAAAATTCTAAAAAGATTAAAAGAACATTAGGATAAAAATACAGAGCGGATAACTGGGGAGCATGTCTGAGTTAAATCAGCAGGGTAGAGTCTGTACTGTAGTCTAAAATGGTAAACTCATTAATGCTGATGGGAGCATCAGTATTAGCTTTGCATAACCTGTTATATTAAAAACCTAATGGGAGACTTGCACTGCGTAGCTATAATTTCACACAACTTCCCCAGCCTTCTAGGCTATTAAGTTGCATCATGCCTCACTGGAGCCAGGCTGCATGCATTTATCTCTCTCTCTCTCTCTCTCTCGGCACTTTTATACTTTTACATAAACACACACAGGGTCTGCCAGACAGGCTTAGGATGGTTTGGTCCCAGAACTGCTTGAATTAGGCTCGGTTAGGCACCTTAAACCAGTTGAATTTATTGTTGACGTGCATTATAAAACTTTACAGTTCACAAATCAGCATGCTATATCTGGGATTAAATTCCTGGTGGAAGGAGCTGGACCCTGTTGCAGTTCTTTTGACATTTGTACAGCTACTTTATTTTCATATTTTGAAATATTGCAATCATTACAGCATGCAGGAATGTTTGGAAACTGCCTGTAGGACCTCTCGCCTCGTTCCCATATTGAAATGGAGCTCATGCCTGTTCCTGCGTCAAGCCCCATTTAAAACATGAATGGCACACAAAATGGGCGGAGATTAGTCAGGAATGATCTTCCATTTTTACAATCCATCATTCCCCATCTGCATTGGTTTCTGAGCTATAACAAGAGACTAAAATTGCCCCCCCCCCCGCCCCCCAGATTCTCTATGTGAACTGTCAACCTATCTCTTCTTTCAAACACTGAAATACTTGCAGTCTATTCCCAGCTCTTCCTGTTTTTATTCCACTGTGGGACTACATGTCTCCAGAAATAAAATTCCACTGAGTCAAGCCCGAATAATCATTTGTCCTTTAGGCTTATCAACAGTGTGTGGGGGCAGGAATAATGGGCGGCGGGGGGATTACTTTCTCTGTGTGTTATGTGTAATGAAATTGTAGACCTGTTCTTTATAAATGATTTACAATTTCATTACCAGTAGCACACCGAGGAAATCTTCCCCCTTGATGTTTTATCTTGTTTTAGTACTTTCCATATGTGCTACCAGTTCATCAAAGATCCTATTCTCAGTCAGTATCCCAATGTACAACATTTCATTCCCATTTGATGCTCCATTTCTTAGCTCAGCTGAGCACTGATTGCACTCATCGAACTTAGATAAGTCGGTTGCAGGTAATAGGCCAAACCCAACATGCATTTTATTCTTTTGTAAACATTAGTCAGATCAGATAAATGGTTGGAATCCAAAACATTTCACCACCAGCATTGTTTGTTTGATGAGTGTCCTGTGATGTTATGCGGAATACACATGTTTCAGCTCTTAACACTGCAGATCCTATTTGCAGGAGCCAGATAAGAATTCTGTATTTTTACTACACTTGAAGGATGAAGTTATTGTTATCTGCAGTTTGTAATCATTTTGTATTTATGCCTGCTGTATTGAACTTTGTCTTCAGTAAAGTTTTACATGTTGTACAAGTATTAATCAAGTGTTAATTCAAACATGAAGAAGGGTTACAAAAAGCAGCATGGGCACATTTATTACAGTTACAATGCTGCACATAGTATTGTAATGTTGCCAGCTCCATTTAGAAGGGCTTCAAAAGAAGAACCAGGCTTGTACCTTAGGGCTATCAGAACAGAATGACTTTATTGCAAAACTGCCAGTTGAGGGCCACACTAATTAACAGCCTCCAAACTTTCAGTAGCTCTTTTTCGGCCAGATTTTCCTATGTGCAATAATAATTGGGCAGTGAGAAAATGGGAATTTAGTTGGTAAAATTCTCTGCTTGTTCACGTTTTGTAATCTGTGCTAATGACTCGCAATCATTAAGAGGCAATTAAACTACTAATTAAGGACTAAGATGCATTGAAAACTGTCCAGTTACTAATTTCCATAATTACTTCAAGCATCTACCGTTTGAGGTATTAAGGTATTTTTGAACTAATGTTTAATATCTCTACATCACTGTAACAGAAGATAATCTGTGATGCAGCAGAAATTACGTCAACCTAAACTGGATGCCTTTTTAACTCCGAGAGATTATTTCACTCAATTGTCAGGCAATGCATAAAGCATGATTTGAATACATTTTGAACAGTTGAAATATTACTAACATGCTATTGTTAAAAGTACAGATGCAAAAATACTTTTAATAACTGGTTAGTTATAAGATTTTTGTGAAAATATGATTTACATATCAAGAGATGCAAAATCCCAATAGAATACCTTTAAAAACCCAAACAAACCAGGAACACATATGAATGTCAAACATATGGGGTATCTTGACCACTATTTTTCCAACTCCCAAAATTCAAATCCCTCCATAGTAACCCTCAGAAAAAATAACACCATGAAAGTCATGAAGGTATAAGAGCCATGGCAGCAACCAAACGTTTTTAAATTTGTTCCTGGGATATGGGCGTCACTGGCAAGGCCAGCATTTATTGCCCATCCCTAGTTGCCCTTGAGAAGGTGGTGGTGAGCCACCTTTTTGAACCGCTGCTGTCCTTTTGGTGAAGGTACTCCCACAGTGCTGTTAGGGAGGGAGTTCCAGGATTTTGACCCAGCGACGATGAAGGAACGGCGATATGTTTCCAAGTCAGGATCGTGTGTGACTTGGAGGGGAACTTGGAGGTGGTGGTGTTCCTATGCGCCTGCTGTCCTTGTCCTTCTAGGTGGTAGAGGTCGCGGGTTTGGGAGGTGCTGCCAAAGAAGCCTTGGTGAGTTGCTGCAGTGCATCTTATACATAATACACACTGCAGCCACAGTACGCCGGTGGTGGAGGGAATGAATGTTTAAGGTGGTGGATGGGGCTTAAATCAAGCGGGCTGCTTTGTCCTGAATGGTGTCGAGCTTCTTGAGTGTTGTTGGAGCTGCACTCTTCCAGGCAAGTGGAGAGTATTCTATCAGACTCCTGACTTGTGCCTTGTAGATGGTGGAAAGGCTTTGGGGAGTCAGGAGGTGAGACACTCGCCACAGAATACCCAGCCTCTGACCTGCTCTTGTAGGCACAGTATTTATGTAGCTGGTCCAGTTAAGTTTCTGGTCAATGGTGACCCCTAGGATGTTGAGGTGGGGGATTTGGTTATGGTAATGCCTTTGAATGTCAAGGGGCGGTGGTTAGACTCTCTCTTGTTGGAGATAGTCATTGCCTGGCACTTGTGTGGCATGAATATTACTTGCCACTTATCAGCTCAAGCCTGAATGTCATCCAGAGTTGCAAATGGAACTGAACACTGTGCAATCATCAGCAAACATCCCCACTTCTCACCTTATGATGGAGGGAAGGTCATAGAGTCATTATGGCACAGAAGGAGGCCATTCGGCCCATCGAGTCCATGCCGGCTCTCTGTAGAGCAATCCAGTCAGTCCCATTCCCCTGTTCTATCCCCGTAGCCCTGCAAGTTTATCTTCCTCAAGTGCCTATCCAATTTCCTTTTGAAATCATTGATCGTCTCGCTTCCACCACCCTCGTCAGCAGCGAGTTCCAGGTCATTACCACACGCTGCATAAAAAAGTTTTTCCTCACATCCCCCCCTGTATCTCTTGCCCAAAACCTTAAATCTGTGTCCCCTAGTCCTTGTGCCATTAACTAATGGGAACAACCTTTCTCTGTCTACCTTATTCAAACCCGTCATAATCTTGTACACCTCTATCAAAGCTTCCCTCAACCTCCTTTACTCCAAGGAGAACAACCCCAGCATCTCCAACCTAACCTTGTAGCTAAAATCCCTCATCCCTGGAACCATTCTGGTAAATCTCCTCAGCACCCTCTCAAGGACCTTCACACCCTTCCTAAAGTGTGGAGACCAGAACTGGACGCAATACTCTAGTTGTGGCCTACCAGAGCTTTATAAAGGTTCAGCATGTACTCAATACCTCTATTTATGAAGCCCAAGATCTCATATGCATTGCTAACTACTCTCTCAATATGTCCTGCCATCTTCAAATATCTATGTACATGAACCCCCAGGTCCCTCTCTCCCTGCACACTCTTTAGAACTGTGCCATTAAGTCTATATTGGCTCTCCCTATCCCTTCTGCCAAAATGCATCACCTCAAACTTCTCTGTATTAAATTCCATCTGCCACTTGTCTGCCCATTCTGCTAGCCTATCTATGTCCTGTTGCAGTCGATTGGTATACTCCTCACTGTTTGCCACACCTTCAAGTTTGGTATCATTGGCAAATTTTGAAATGTTACTCTTTATTCTAATATCCAAGTCATTTATATATATCAAAAAAGCAATGGTCCTAGCACTGACCCTTGGGGAACACCACTGTCTACCATCCTCCAGTCTGAAAAACAACCATTTACCACAACTCGCTGTTTTCTGCCCTTAAGCCAATTTCTTATCCAAGCTGACACTGACCCTCCTATTCCATGAGCCTCAATTTTGTTAACCAGCCTTTTATGTGGTACTTTGTCAAATACTTTCTTAAAATCCATATAGACAACATCTACTGCATTCCCGTCATCAACCTTCTCTGTTACTTCATCAAAAAATTCAGTTAGATTAGTCAAACACAATCTCCCTTTTACAAATCTGTGCTGGCTTTCCTTAATTAACTTAAACCTCTCCAAGTGCCTGTTAATTTTTTCCCCTGATTATTGTTTCTAAAACCTTACCCACCACTGATGCTAAACTGACTGGCCTGTAGTTATTAGGATTGTCCTTACATCCTTTCGTGAACAATGGTGTCACATTTGCCACTTTCCAATCCTTTGGCACCTCCCCCATATCTAGGAAAGATTGGAAGATTATGGCAAGCTATCTCCACCCCCAATTCCCTTAGCAACTTGGGATGCAAGCCATCCAGACCAGCTGACTTATCCACTCTAAGCATATCCAGCCTTTCCAGTACATCCTGCCTATCAATTTTCACCCCATCCTTTACCTCTACCATCTCCACTTCTACCAATATTTTGTCAGCATCCTCTTCCTTCGTAAACACCAATACAAAGTACTCATTAAGTGTTCTAGCCTTGCCCTGTGCCTCTAAGCATATATCACCTTCTTTGTCCCCAATAGGCCTCACCCCGCCTCTTACTACCTGCTTACTATTTACATGCCGGTAGAAGATTTTTGGGTTCCCTTTTATGTTAACTGCCATTCTATTCTCATATTCTCTCTTTGCCAATCTTATTTTCCTCTTCACTTCCCCTCTCAACTTATTGTATTTGGTCTGGTTCTCCCTTGAAGAACTCACCTGACATGCATCATACACCCTCTTTTTTGTTTCATCATATTCTCTATCTCCCTGGTCATCCAAGGAGCCCTGGCTTTGGTTCCCCTACTTTTCCCTCTTGTTGGAATGTACCTAGCCTGTACCTAAAACATCTCCTCCTTAAAGATCACCCAATGTTCCATTACAGTTTTTCTTGTCAATCTTTGGTTCCATTTTACCCTGGCTAGATCCTCTCTCATCCCATTGAAAATAGCCCTCTTCCAATTTAGAAGTTCTACTTTAGATTGTTCCTTGCTCTTCTCCATTACTAATCTAAACCTTATGATACAATGATCACTCTTACCCAAGTGTTCTCCCACAGACACTTGGTCTACTTGGCCTGTGAAGGAATAAGCTATATAACCTATTTAGAAAAATACACTATGCTATGAAAGAATTTTGGCTATTGAGATAAGACAGTTGTTGACCCTGAATAAATAGCCTTATCGAAATGGACGGTGCATGGCTCTGACAGGCTGACTTTTGGGAACAAAAACAATGGTTCACCCTGGATAAGGTGTTTTAATTTAAACTTCGTAAAGATGGCACATAAGAAAAGGAACATCTGCCCTCGTAAAGATGACATAAAATAAGGGACACCTGCCCTTCACACCGTTTTATATGGTGAACCTAGAACACCTGGAGAAAGACAAGATTCTGGAATATTACAAGCTGATTTAGCAGTAAAGAATTGCAGAGGTCAGCAGAAAGATGAATAGGGATAATTAACTTGGGTCAGCAGAAACTTTAAAGGAAATACAACTGGAAAAGGGTATAAATATTGAAGTTTCAAATGGGATATCAGAGTCGCTTTAATTGGGCAAAGCGATTCTCGGCTTCAGAGGCAGTTCTGTGGTCTTCAACTCTTTGTACCTCAGGGATCAAAGGTATTTGATATTGATGGATATCCTGTACAGAAAACTTTAAGAACTGTAATACTGTAGAGAAGTTAAGATTTAAAAGTAAGATTCTCTGTTAATAATAAGATCATAGTTTTTCTCTTTTTAGAACTATTAACATTGTGATTGACTGATTCACCAACTGTAAATTGCATGTTGGTTCTTTTAATAAATCTGTATATATTTTTAGAATTGTCTCACATAAGTCTTCTTATCAATAACTCGTGAACTCAATCTCTGTACACTCTTTGGTGAAGATTTACAGAATTCTAAAGGAGTTCTCCTGACCCTCATAATATCCAGGATGTTACAGTCTAGCTAAACTTATTAAAAGCGATATCTGGAGGACGGTAACATTCTCGGGTTGTTCCTTTCCTTTCGGGAAAGATAGCTCGGACCTTTAGGCCCAATTAAACGTCTTTAGGATTTGGCTACCTCAAACTTTAGTTGAAAGTGAACGTCTGAGAAATACGCCTGATCCGGGGTAGACCCAAAGGGGCTAGGACTAGTAAGTATCCTTTCAGGCTCACCTCATTCCCTAGCACCAGATCCAGCAATGCCTCCTTCCTAGTTCAGCTGGTCAAGGAAGTTCTCCTGAACACATTTCAGAAATTCCTCCCCCTCCTTTCCCTTTACTCTAGCATTATCCCAATTGATATTTGGGTAATTAAAGTCCCCCAATATCACCACTCTATAGCTCTTACATATCTCTGTGATTTCCCTTCAGATTTGCTCCTCTACCTCCCTCTCACTATTTGGAGGCCTATAGAACACCCCCAATAGCGTGATCATACCCTTTTTGCTTCTTAACTCTAACCAAATGGATTCTGTCCTTATCCCCTCAAGAATATCCTCCCGTTCTAACACTACAATGTCTTCCCTAATCAGTACTGCCACCCCACCTCCCTTTTTTCCTTCCCTATCTTTTCTGAACATCTTGTATCCGTGAATATTAAGCACCCAGTCCTCAGCATTTTTAAGCCACGTTTCGGTTATTGCCACTGCATCATATTCCCACATGGCTAATTGTGCTTGTAGCTCACCAACCTTATTCACTACACTTTGTGCATTTACATACATGCATCGCAAACCTGTCTTTGTATTCCTCATAGTCCTTCGTAGTCTGCTCCTATATAATATGGTACTACTTCCTTCTCTAGTACTATCCAACACTCTCCCTCCTTTATGCACCTTATTCCTCTATTCTACTTCTATATGCTGGTGTCCACCCACCTGCCAATTTAGTTTAAACCCTCCCCAACCACACTAGTGAACCTCCCACGAGGACATTGGTCCCAGTCCTGTTGAGGTGCAACTCGTCCCTTTTGAATAGGTGCCTCCTGCCTCAGAACTGGTCCCAATGCCCCAAGAATCTGAAGCCCTACCTCCTGCACCATACCTCAAGCCACGCATTGATCCTTCCTATCTTCCTATTTCTACCCTAGCTCCTGAGAGTCTGACTGTAGGACCTCAATACCTGCCCTCTCTATGTCGTTGGTACCAACGTGTACCACAACTTCTGGCTCACTCCCTTCCCCCTGCAGAATATTCTGCACCCTCTCCGTGATGTCCTTTACCTTGGCACCAGTGAGGCAACACACCATGCGGGACTCACGGTGACGTTTACAGAAATGCCTGTCTGTGCCCCTAACTATGGAATCTCCTATAACGATTGCATTTCTACGCTCTGCTGTTCCCCCCTGTGCAGTCCCTTGCCCATTGGTGCCATGGTCTGGACTGCACTCCTTCAAGGTATCATCACTCCCAGCAGTCTCCAATGCTGCGTACCGGTTTGAGAGTGACACACACCCTGAAGACTCCTGCACTTGCTGCCTCTTCCTACTCTTCTGGATGGCCACCGATTTACTATCCTGAACTCTCTCTGCCTCTGGGGTGGCCACCTCCTGGAATGTACAGCCCTGGAAACTCTCAGCCTCCCTGATGCTTTGCATTGACTCCAGCTGCCCCTCAAGCTCGGAAACCCTGAGCTCGAGCTCAAGCACCTGGAAACACTTCCTACACACATTGTCCCCCAAGACACAGGAAGTGTCCTGAAGTTCCCACATGGCGCAGGAATTGCAAGCCACAGGTATCATCTGCCCATTCATGATCTAAAAAATGTCTATTCCCTCTTTCAGTAGCTAATTAGTATCTTGTTTAAACTATTAATTATAATTAATGGAGGAAAAATTTGGTTGGTTAGCACCTCCGGTTAGCGCCTCCGGGGGGCGATAATGGGGCGCTAGCAACTTAGCGCCCGAGTGCAGCGATTTTAGCGCCGCTCGCGAAATTGAACTGTCGTTTTGCGCTAGAGCTAAACAATACTGCCATGATCTTCTGCGCCCGCAGATCGTGACGTCATGCAAGCGTGCAATGTCCCGGTAGCGCCCCGGACCGGAAATTGAGTTTCGCCCCCTGCCTTAGCGCCTGCCGTTAGGAACGACAGGTAGAAGGGAACGTTTTCAAGTCCGGAAGGGGCTGAGGGAGCGCTATTTAAAGTTGTGCACTTCCTGCTTTTCCTTGTTGGCAAAATTTTTGGTATACGCAGGTTGAGGGGGTGAAGAGATCGCAAAGTCTCTGTTTGAAGAATGGACTCAGTCGAGAATATTTTGTGGACTTTATGGGATTTTTCTGAGGGTATTTCCCTGTGATGGGATCACCCTGTGCAAATATGTGAAAAGCTGGTTTGTTAAAACTCCAGAGAACGCATGGCAGTTGGCTGTGACAAAAGAATTGTCAGTCATCCAGAATATGCAAAGGCACTTCTCACCTCCATCTCAGAAGAGAAGCAGAACAATGAACCCACTGGCCTAGCCAGCCAGAGAGGAGCCAGTTTTTCCCAGCACATAGACGAAAATATGTCCCAGACTTAGGGTCATTCGTCCAATCACGGAGTACACATGGGTCTGATGATGGCCCATCACTGATTAAGCACCGGAGTGCTTAGAAACAAAAGGATTTTAAAGATTGGCGGGAAAGATAGGGTAGCAAGACTCCTATAAAGATAGACTCTTTCCCACCAGTCTCTCTCTCTCTCGCTATCGCTGCACCAAGATCGACCTAACAAGAAGAAGTACCAGAGGAAGAAGCAGCTAAGCGGAGCGATCGAGACCGACTGCGTGTGGGGGTAAGCATGGTCTCGAGTGTCCCAAGCCAGTAACCAGAGGGCTCAGAGTTTTTCTCAGAAGTGAAGCTTTTGGGCTATTCCGGGGTGGGAGCTTCGTTTGGTTCAGCCAGGCGAAGGGGCTTATGCGACTGGGTAATTTGTTGGTAGGGGTGGAATTAGAGTCCACCATAGCAACAAGGGAATTACTGCTTGTCATAGTCCTCAGTTGGGTACTGTATGTAAGTTGTTTGTAACCTGGATTTTATTCTCCACAGAGACAGTGATTTTGTTTAGTAGTGCATGTTTTAGCCAGTGTATGTTAGACCAAATAAATATAAGTTTGATTTTTCACCGAAGCATTCCTGTCCGTGACTTATTTCATTTACACTCTGAATAATAATTCCCGGGTATAGAACTTTTGTAAGGCGGGGGCGATTCGAACTGTCCGTCTAGCAATTGGGCTAGGATCAAAAACCGCTTACAGGGGAGAGAGATGTCTGGAGAGATTTAACACTGTCCTAAGGAGTTTTGGTCCTCAGCACCACTTTTGAGGTTCCTAAGCGCTGAGCTCTTTCCCTGGGCCAAGCCATTAGTGGTTCCAACACAATTGCTTAAGAGGTCTCTGCAGGCCGAGATTCAAGGCTGCAATGAGTAGGGTGTGGCTGGCCAGCAAGATGGCCCCTCCCCTTTAAGAACTGGACGGTGCCAGTCTGTCTGGCTTCCATGTTAACTGACATCGCCTGAGCTTCGGTAGTGTTCTGAGGTAGCGCCTCACTCCCCGACATTAGTGCCTTAAGAGAGGTGTGCAGCGCTTGGTTTAGCGCTCAAATCACCTCCAGGGGCGATAGAGGCAAATTTTGCAGTCAGAGGCGATAATTAGCACTGGGCGCTAAACTTTACACCCAGCCGATATTAGCGTCAAAAAATAGGTGATGCTCAATGTCTCTCGACCTCAGCTCTCAGGTATTGCTGTCTCACACTCCCTCTCTTGGACCGCTCCTTGTTTTTTTAAATACCACAACAGCACCACTTCCCTCAATGCACCGAATTCCCTCACTCACCGAATTCCGAATTTAGTGCTCTATAGAAGCAGTACTCCGTCGAACTGGATGCCATGCTACTTGATGAAGCAAATGAAGACGGTTGGGCCTAGGACACTGCCCTGAGGAACTCCTGCAGCGATGTCCTGGGGCTGAGATAATTGACCTCCAACAACTACAACCATCTTCCTTTGTGCTAGGTATGACTCCAGCCAGTGGAGAGTTTCCCCCTGATTCCCATTGACTTCAATTTTATTAGGGCTTCTTGATGCCACACTCAGACAAATGCTGCCTTGATGTTAAGGGCAGTCACTCTCACCTTACCTCTGGAATTCAGCTCTTATGTCTAAGGCTGTAATGAGGTCTGGAGCTGGGTAGTCCTGGCTGAACCCAAACTGAGCAGCGGTGAGCAGGTTATTGGTGAGTAAGTGCTGCTTGATAGCACAGTCGACGACACCTTCCATCACTTTGCTGATGATTGAGAGTAGACTGATGGGGTGGTAATTAGTCGGATTGGATTTGTTCTGCTTTTTGTGGATAGGACATACCTGAGCAGTTATCCACATTGGTGGGTAGGTACCAGGATTATGGCTGTACTGGAACAGCTTGCTTAGATGCACAGCTAGTTTGGAGTACAAGTCTTCAGCATGACAGCTGGGATGCTGTCGGGGCCCATAGCCTTTGCTATATCCAGTGCGCTCAGCCGTTTCTTGATATCACATGGAGTGAATCGAATTGGCTGAAGTCTGGCTTCTGTGTTGTTGAGGACCTCAGGAGGAGGCCGAGATGAATCATTCACTCAGCACTTCTGACTGAAGATGATTGCAAACGCTTCAGCCTTGTCTTTTGCACTGGTGTACTGGGCTCCACCATCATTGAGGATGGGGATGTTCATGGAGCCTCCTCCTTCTGTTAGTTGTTTAATTGTCCACCATCATTCACAACTGGATGTGGCAGGACTGCAGAGCTTTGATCTCATCCGTTTGTTGTGGTATCGCTTATCTTGGTCTATAGCATGCTGCTTCCACTGTTTAGCATGCATGTAGTCCTGTGTTGCAGCTTCCCCAGGTTGGCACCTCATTTTTAGGTATGCCTGGTGCTGCTCCTGGCATGCTCTTCTACACTCCTCATTGAACTAGGGTTGGTTCCCTGGCTTGATGGTAATGGTAGAGTGAGGGATATGCCGGGCCATGAGGTTACAGATTGTGGTGGAATACAATTCTGCTGCTGCTGATGGCCCGCAGCGCTTCATGGATGCCCAGTTTTGAGCTGCTAGATCTGTTCTGAATCTATCCCATTTAGCACGGTGGTAGTAACACACAACATGATGGAGGGTGTCCTCAGTGTGAAGACGGGACTTAGTCTCCACAAGTACTGTGCGGTGGTCACTACCACCAATACTGTCATGGACATATGCATCTGTGACAGGTAGACTGGCGAGGACAAGCTCAAGTAGGTTTTGCCCCTTGTGTTGGTTCTCTCACCACCTGCCGCAGGCCCAATCTGGCAGCTATGTCCTTCAAGACTTGGCCACCTCGATCAGTAGTGCTGCTACCGAGCCACACTTGGTGATGGACATTGAAGTCCCCCATCCAGAGTACATTCTGTGCCCTTGCTACCTCAGTGCTTCTTCCAAGTGGTGTTCAACATGGAGGAGTACTGATTCATAAGCTGAGGTAGGCTGGAAGGTGATAATCAGCAGGAGATTTCCTTGCCCATGCTTGATCTGAATTCCGAAGGGCCACTCGGCTCCAGACCTCATTACAGCCTTGGTCCTAACATGGACTAAGGAGCTGAACTCCAGAGGTGAGGTGAGAATGCCTGCCCTTGACATCAAGACAGCATTTGACCGAGTGTTGCATGAAGGAGACCGAGTAAAATTGAAGTCAATGGGATTCGGGGGGAAAAATCTCCACTGGCTGGAGTCATACCTAGCACAAAGGAAGATGGTTGTGGTGGTTGGAGGTCAATCATCACAGCCCCAGGACGTCGCTGCAGGAGTTCCTCAGGGCAGTTTCCTTGGCCCAACAGTCTTCAGCTGCTTCATCAATAACTTTCTCTCCATCATAAGGTCAGAAATGGGGATGTTCGCTGATGACTGCACAGTGTTCAGTGCCATTCGCAACTCCTCAGATAATGAAGCATGCAGCATAGAAACGTAGGGTACACAACCAACAGGGTACCCTACGTCGTCCAGTACTTCCCCGGAGCGGAGAAACTACGCCATGTTCTTCACAGCCTTCAACATGTCATCGATGACGACAAACACCTCGCTAAGGCCATCCCCACGCCTCCACTACTTGCCTTCAAACAGCCGCCTAACCTCAGAAGTACCATCGTTCGCAGCAAATTACCCAGCTTTCAGGATAACAGCGACCACGACACCACACAACCCTGCCACGGCAAACTCTGCAAGACATGCCAGATCATCAACACAGATACCACCATCACACGTGAGGACACTACCCACCAGGTACATGGTACATACTCATGTGACTCGGCCAACGTTGTCTACCTCATACGTTGCAGGAAAGAATGCACCGCGGCATGGTACATCGGCGAGACCATGCAGACACTGAGACAACGTATGAACGAGCACCGCGCAACAATCGCCAGGCAGGATTGTTACCTCCCAGTCGGGGAACACTTCAGCAGTCAAGGACATTCAGCCTCGGATCTGCGGGTAAGCGTTCTCCAAGGCGACCTTAGGAACACACGACAAAGCAAAATCATCGAGCAGAAACTGATAGCCAAGTTCCGCACTCATGAAGACGGTCTCAACCGGGATCTTGGGTTTATGTCACGATACATGACGTGATCCAGACTCGAGTCGTCGTTGGCTTGTTCACAGATGTGATTCCCAGTAAAAAAGTAAAAATTTTAAAGCTTATCGTTTTACATACAGACGGCAGCTTTTGACACGTTAGACCCCCTGCGACTCCACCTCATTGTCTCAGTTGTATCTTGCTATGTCTTTGATGTGGTACCTTCCTGGCTGACCTGATTAACTTTATCACACCTCGGCAGATAAACAGTCAGGATGATTTAATTTAGTTGTCTGCAATTGTAAGGTACACATGCATTGTTCTCTATCTATATATGCTTTGACGATTCTGTATCTCTTTACTTCACCCGACGAAGGAGTAGTAAGCTCCGAAAGCTTGTGATTTCTAATAAAACTGTTGGACTATAACCTGGTGTTGTGCGACCTCTCAATTTTGTCCACCCCAGTCCAACACCGGCATCTCCGCATCATAACTGTAGTAAGACATCCTTGCTCCTGTACTCAAATCCTCTTGCAATGAAGGCCAACATACTATTTGCCTTCCTAACTGCTTGCTGCACCTGCATGTTTGCTTTCAGTGACTGGTGTACAAGGACACCCAGGTCCCTCTGTACATCAACATTTCCCAATCGATCACCATTTAAATAATACTCTGTCTTTCTGTTTTTCCTACCAAAGTGATTACTTCACATTTATCCACATTATACTGCATCTGCCATGTATTTGCCCACTCACTCAACTTGTCTAAATCGCCTTGAAGCCTCTTTGCATCCTCCTCACAACTCAACCTAGTTTTGTGTCGTCAGCAAACTTGGAAATATTACATTTGGTTCCCTCATCCAAATCATTGATATATATTGTGAATAGCTGGGGCCCAAGCACTGATCCCTGCGGTACCCCACTAGTCACTGTCTGCCACCCAGAAAAAGACCCATTTATTCCTACTCTCTGTTTCCTGTCTGTTAATCAATTTTCAATCCATGCCAGTATATTACCCCCAATCCCATGTGCTTTAATTTTGCACACTAACCTCTTATGTGGGACTTTATCAAAGGCCTTCTGAAAATCCAAATACACCACATCCACTGGTTCTCCCTTATCTATTCTACCAGTTACATCCTCAAAAACTCCAGTAGGTTTGTCAAACACGATTTCCCTTTCATAAATTCATGTTGACTTTGTCTAATCCTGTTGATATTTTCTAAGTGTCCTGTTATCACATCATAATAGACTCTAGCATTTTCCCTACTACTGATGTTAGGCTAACCAGTCTGTAGTTCCCTGTTTTCTCTCTCCCTCCTTTTTTAAATAGTGGGGTTACATTTGCCACCCTCCAATCTGCAGGAACTGTTCCATAATCTATAGAATTTTGGAAGATCAGGACGACATTCAGGCTTGGGCTGATAAGTGGCAGGTAACATTCGCGCCACACAAGTGCCAGGCAATGACTGTCTCCAACAAGTGAGCATCTAACCACCGCCCCTTGACATTCAGCGGCATTACCATCACCGAATCCCCTACCATTAATATCCTGGGGGTCACCATTGACCAGAAACTTAACTGGACCAGCCACATAAATACTGTGGCAACAAGAGCAGGTCAGAGGCTGAATATTCTGTGGCGAGTGTCTCACCTCCTGACTCCCCAAAGCCTTTCCACCATCTACAAGGCAGGAGTGTGATGGAATACTCTCCACTTGCCTGGATGAGTGCAGCTCCAACATCATTCAAGAAGCTCGACACCATCCAAGACAAAGCAGCCCGCTTGATTCGCACCCCATCCACCACCTTAAACATTCACTCCCTCCACCACTGGCGCACCGTGGCTGCAGTGTATACCACGAATAAGATGCCCTGCAGCAACTCACCAAGGCTTCTTCGGCAGCACCTCCCAAACCCGCAATCTCTACCACCTAGAAGGACAAGGGCAGCAAGCGCATGGGAACACCACCACCTCCAAGTTCACACCATCCTGACTTGGAAATATATCGCCGTTCCTTCATCGTCACTGGGGCAAAATCCTGGAACTCCCTTCCTAACAGCACTGTGGAAGTGCCTTCATCACACGGACTGCAGCGGTTCAAGAAGGCAGCTCACCACCACCTTCTCAAGGGTAACTAGGGATGGCCCGTGGGACAGGACATACCCAGGGATGGTGATGGAGGAGTCTGGGATATTGGCTGAGAGGCATGATTCTGTGAGTTGCCTGACTAGCTCTCCCAATTTTGGCACAAGTCCCCAGATGTTAGTGCGGAGGACTTTGCAGGGTCGATTGGGTTGGGTGTGCCATTGTCGTGTCCGAAGCCAGTGCCTAGTTCGATGCCAGGTGATCGGTTTAATTCTTATTATTGTTTTTTGTAGTGGTTTGGTACAAATGAGTGGCTTGCTAGGCCATTTCAGAGGGCAGTTAAGAGTCAACCACATTGCTGTGGGTCTGGAGACACATGTAGGCCAGACCAAATATGGCAGATTTCCTTCCCTAAAAGATATTATTGACAATCCGGTAGTAATACTAGCTTTTTATTCCAGATTTATTTAATTGACTGAATTTAAATTTCCCTGCTGCTGTGGTGGGATTTGAACTCATGGATCATTAGTCCAGGCCTCTGGATTACCAGTCCAGTAACATAACCACTATGCTACCGCACCCTTAAAGATGAACGCAGAAAAGGAGTAAGAGAGAGCAAAGCCCATCTTTTCCATCCATTCTTCCACTGCGAGAACAAGAGCAGAAGTAAACCTTGTCATACAGTAAGTGAGTTATTAATTGATTGATCACAGGCTATACCAACTGAAACTGTATCATAGAAAGGGATCTGTACTTTCAAAAATCTGCTCTCAATGCGAGAAAGAATACATAACTTCTTGAATTGACTATTGTCTGATGCAGTAAGTTCCTAATGCTCAGTCACCTGCCCATGCTTATGTCACTCAGTAGATCAAAACAACAATTATAGTCACATGGAAAATGTGTTGAATTATGTGGATCACTTATATACTGCTTTAATGAACTGCTCTGATTTTATCTAAAAACTTCCATAGCAAGCTGCAGTCCCTCCAGAACCATCTGTAGCACTGCACAATCAAAATCATTCAGTAACTGAAGTAACTTAAAAGCTGTTACTATTTCCCACTATCATAGTAACATACCATAACAGTTTCAGTCAGCAACTGTGGACAGCATAATAACTAATTGCTCACACAGTACCGACCGTAATCTACAACTAAAGTATTACTAATAGAACGGTCAATAATGATTAGAGTAGTAGTCTAAAAGTAATAAAATTACAGGTATTCTAAAATTAATCTCCATCTACTAGGGGAATAATTACATGGGGCTGGAATTTGTGGTTGGAGGCGTAACTCCAGAGTACACCTCCAACCCGATAAAAACAATCTGCTCCTACCTGCTGCCTCCTGGGCTTCAGAGACTTCGGGTCCTGGGCCTCCAGGCATACGCCTGCGTAAAGGCCCACGGATCCCAGAAACGCAGGTGGCTCGGAAGCGTCCCTGGGGTCACGAGGGCCAGGTCTTCCCATCAGAAAGGAGGATTCCTCATATGCTTATGGGGATTCCATTTACGAACGGAATCCCCATAAGTGTGAACCCAATCCCTATTTTCATGGAGACTTTAACCACATCTTGACAAGATAACTTGCCAAGGACCTCTGAATCTGGGTATAATGATTTACAGAGAAATTTACGAGCAAAATGAGTTTCTACCTGTTCATTTGATATATGTTGTTTATTCTTTTCATATAATTTGAATTGATGTATATAAATGTTGTACGTGAAAATAATATCTTACATGAACCAGCTGAATCCTGTTTCAAGAAGAATGTCACTCAAAATATTGTTACTGTAAGGTCCTTCCCCCCCTCCCAAATTAAGACTGTTAACAAGGTTGTTCCGTATTTTTCCAACTCAATGGGAAAATATTTCAGTTTGTACATGCTTGAAAACAACTTTGGGAGATCAAAGGAAAAATATCTATACAAACAACAAACCCAGTGGGCTTATCTCCAGCTGCTTGCCATTCATCCAAATGGACATCCACAGCCTTCCTGTTCACAGATCCCAACTTTTCCACTCTAATACAAGTCAAGAGCTTAGTAGTATTCCCTAACATTCAAAGCTCATCAATATCAAACTTTTGAGTTACATTTGAGAGGAGGAATCAGCTTCCAGGAGAAAGAGCGATGCTGGTCTTGCAGAGGGGTGAGGGTGTCTACAAATTTTTAAAAAAGTTTCCTCTTAGACAGGAAATATATAAAACATTTTAACAGGTTTTCTAGTGGGAGTAGTTTGCTTTTATAGTATTCCCAACCTAAGTGGGCATAAAAAGAAAAAAAAATTGCAAATGGTTATACATAGCAAGTTTGCCAGGCTACGAGAAAAGTTTCAGGTTAATGCTTCAGGTAGAGCACGTCATCAGTCTAGTTAAGAGCCTACAGCTGAAATGTTAACCTATCATCTCAGATGCTTGTGGACTTTCCGTGTATTGCCAGCATTTTCTGTTTCTATTCCCCACCAAATTGGCATTCTCCTTGAACTGAAAATGAAAAGGCTATTCAACTATCTTCCCCTTTGTACTCTTGATATGAGCTGTGAATCTCTGCTACTTCTCCTTTCGCATTTTCCTTCAAACAGGGAAATAGATAAAATCCGCACCTTCAACAATAACTATTTAAAGAAGTTACCATTTTGATTCAGTAGAACCAAACAATCCTGCTTATAATACACAATAAACAGGACAGTTTTCTGTAACTCACGATCCAAATTAGTAGTGCTCAAATCACGTACCATTACTTTTATTAAGATACTTACGATACTAAAGGAATTAACTACTGTGAACGTGCTGAAACAAACACATTTTAAAATAAAATGACTATTAAGCTTTGTTCCCGTGATGTAATGATGTCATCTCAGGCAGGCATCTCTAAAGCAGCACCTGGGCCACATGTGACAATGTAGCTTTCTAAGCCCAGACAGTTTAGGATCTGAAACTGCGTACCTTGGCGCCAGTGGTGCAGGCACAAGTACAGCACCGAGGTAGCAGAAAATTGAGATTTTGAATCCAGCCCCTGTGCTGCGCTGGGTCTACACAGGTGCAGAAGAGGTTTGCACTGCCCCATATCTCATTATGATATGTATTTGGGGCATTCGGGAGGGTGTGTTCTGTCTTCTCTGGAAATTGGGCTTCTTTACTCCACTGGAACAAACTCATTTAGCTGCACCAATAAAATTGGAGCAGAGGGCAAGCCTGCCATCGCACAACCATTTGAAGTGACTCTCTGCACCCGTTAAAGCTATTTTACTCTCAGATTAGTAAGTATAATAGCTAAAAATGCACTCCCACTGTAAATTGGGTGGGTGTGTGGTGGAAGGTCTAGGACATAGATCAAGACCAAGATAGGCAAAGTCCCAGCCTTCAATGCCAGTTGCTGTGTGGCCTTGTTTGGGACAGAATCTCCAGCCACCCCAAACAAGATTATGGGCGCGATCTTGCCAGCCCTGGGGAGGCGGGTATGGAGGCCGGACTGCCAGGAAAATGGCAGAATCTGGGGGCAGGTGCCCATCCCGCCTCCAACCCGCCTCCGTGCCATCTTCCCAGGAGGCAGTTAGCCAACCCGCGCCGGGTCCCGTCTCCTGGAGGCGGGAAAGGGGATTACAGCCACTTAACTGCCTGTTAACAGGTAGTTAACAGGCAGTTAAGAGGATTATCCTCATTTTTCCAACAGAGGCGCGGGCTTCCCGATGTCGGGAAACCCCGCCAGGGTCACCGAGGCGAGCAGTGGGTCTGCGGGGGTCGGAGGGGTGCAAAAATGCGCTGTGGAGGTGAGTGATGGGTGCAAGTGTGGCGAGGTAAGTATGTGAGGTGAGTGAAAAGTGATAGAAAATGTTTACTTACCTTTGTTTATTCCTGCAGGCTTCAACAGTTGGGGATGCGGAGAGTCTCGCATCTCACCGGCAGAGATGACAGATGGCTGCTGCATTCTCCGATGCAACAACCATCTAATTTCTGCTAAAGAAAGAGGTTTGATGAGTCTTGAATACAAAAACTCATCAAACAACATAGAATGTCAGCGTTTGACAGCTTCACAGATTTTTTGACAGATGAAACGTAATACGCTGACGTTCTCTGTAACCGGCTTCTCCTTAATTGGTCTGCTAAGCCCACTGGGCGGGCTTAACAAGGTCAATCAAGGGAAAATAGTGTGGGTTGGCCAGAAGTCGATGGAGGCGGGACTAAAACCTGACAAGCAGCAGTCCTGCCTCCAACGCACCCCCATTGGCAAAATCGCCCCGTGTGTGGCATTGTGGACATGGCCAGGAAGAGTCTCCCAGGTGGGAGTTTCCTTGGGCCAGGCCTGGGAGCTGCCAGGGTGCCAGGTAATAGGTGGTGTACTGGCACTCGAGACACAAGTGAGGGCCCATCTGGGGGGTCCATGCAAGGACCCCTGAAGTGCTTCATCAATAGCAGGGAAGAATTAGCCCTCTTTACAAGGTGACTGCTAGGTCCTCCAGTAATCTTTGTTGTTGCTGCTGTACTGAAAACCGAGTGGCTGCCTAGAGCGATTTCTTTTGCCCCCCACTATGGTAGGCATCCGAGATGCCCCCATTGTGGCATTGGTGCCCATCAGTTTTAGAAACTAAGGGAAACTCCTGACCCCAGAAACATAAGAAAAATAAGGAGCAGTTTGGTCCAAGGTGCAAGGTGAAGAAACAATGATGATTTGCTGCCACATTTTGGGAGAAAATGATTAACTGCATGAGTGCGTTGTGACACTGAAATATAGGGAAGATTCCTCCCTTCTAGACAAGGATAGTGAAATCCTAGGAAGTATTTAACATGAGAGAGGAACTGTTAACAAAATGATTGTGCAGAAAAGAGAGGGAAAGCACTGTTCTGCATTGTATTTGAGATGTTCACACAAATTTCTTTGTCCTTTCCATCCTCCAAATTCTCTGCTCTCTATTTCTATCATAATGTTGGATGAATATTTTTTGTATGCGAGGAAGAAGGAATAATAGGATATTTCTTCCTTTTCACCTTTCCCCTCCTGACCAAAAAAGAAATAGCGCCGAGTGCAAAATGTAGCCTCAGCTTCTTAAGTTTCTGTTACTATCATTTCCATAGCAGCTGGCAGTCTCCAGATACTGTCCACCCATCTACCATACTTTAGTATGGAGAGCTGTTTTTGTTTTCTAATTGTTGCATTTGCCCAAAATGCCTTTGGGAACCAAAAGTTTTTAATTAAAAGCCAGATGATAGAGAACGAATAGAGAAAAGTACTATGACTATTGGCATTATTATCCAGATTTATTCATAAAATCCAAACCTCCTTCATCAACTACAAATTATGCATGTGTTGTATTTTCTCCAGAGAAATCAGAATTTTTCTTTCCTATTAAAGTGACAGCAAAGTTTAGATTCCACAACTTACAATTATAATGAAGGGATTACATACATATACACACTAAAATATATAATACAACATAGGAACGTAATTCATATCAAACTAGTGAGCAATCAATGTTCTATGAAGTTAGCTAGTAACCACATTGAAACCTGCATTTTTCCCCTTTAAATAACTTTTTTCCCCCCTTTTTATCTATTTATAGCTGTTCACCTCCATGACATTCAGGAGAGGAATTGAGCAATTGGCTAACTACTAACGATGTAACATGGAATGACTAGCAAGTGGTCATGAGCACAGGAACATTTAGCAAATGCGAATTGGGTCAAATAACATCAAAATACAATAATTTCATTATAGGGTTAATTTACACCACCTGATCCAAAAAATGCCTATCTCTTTATGCATTGGTAACGCATATGAATAATACAACAATTTGCATGTGCACACTATCGTTTTGCAAATCATGCATAAAGAATTGTGCAGGTGGACTGATGTCAGCATGTGGTGACTAGAAGAGAATCGGGGAGGTGCTTTTTTTAAATTTAAAAGTAAATGCATTGTGATTTTTAAAATTTACTTTCAACTCAGCTGTCTGGGCTCCCTAGCAACCTAGTGGAAGGAAAGAACATTATCACCATGGGCATTTGAATGCATGTACCTGTATATAAGTTTGTACATAGTTTGATAGGCTTGGGAGGGATCAGAATGTGTCAGATGTCAGTCCAGACTTTCCACCTTCATGGATTTGGGGCACATCTCAGGAATGGCAGCCATCGGAGCTGATCTTCCAGCTTCAAGGTTGTTAACATATTTTAGATGGGCTCCAAGGTCTCCACCTGGGAAACTGGCTGGTGTGGGGGCAGAGGTTGCCAGTGAAATTTTTTTTTAATTTTCACTTCACTTTAGTATTCCACTCCTGCTACTAGTGTGCACCCTTGCACCTATCCAAATCTGCATCTGGAGCTAAGCAAATGGGCTAACCATTCAAGTGTAAACTGCACCATATTGGAAAAGCTAGGCTTGAATCTCTGTTAACCAAAATCTGTTCTTAATACATACCATAACTTGATAGTTTTTCAGGAGCCTAACAATTGCCCCCTTGTTACAGTATAAGGCATCAGAGATTACATGGATGCCCATCGGGTTTGCCTGTCTTTATTAAAAGTCAGTAAATCCCTCATTGTCAGAGCAGTACATTCAGGCTAAAAGTAGCAGATTTATTTACCATTAACAGAAAGTGTCAGGCACAGCAAAGGTAGTAGACTTAATGCAATATATAAGCTGTCTCAAAAGGATATAACAACAGTCCAAAATCCTGATAGTTTTTTTCAGTAACTTCTCACTGAGCCTTTGATGGATGTTACGTGGGACTGATCTTGCAAGGAGCCCCATATGTGGCGAGGAAGTGCAAAACAGGTAGCTGGAAACCACGAGCCTGTTTCTTACCAGTTTGGCTGCCTTTTGTTTTGCATGTTAAAGCAGACCCATTTGATCAGCAAACAGTTTCTTCTCAATGGTCAGGCAATTAAGACGTTAACCATTTTTAACATTTAAATAAATAAGATGTGAACTGTCGTGCCCTGGCTTGCTTTTGACACCTGACAACAATTGAAACAACAACTTCACCTGATTGGCATGAGCTGGAGGTAATGTATAAAATACCCATTGGCCTTCAAAGAACCAACATTTTAATTTGTTTGATTTCAAAGGCTATTGGGGCTTTGACACAAGCAATCTGTCTGCAGTCCCCTTGCTAAAAATATGAACTTCTTTTAGAAATACTGGTAGCTGAAGACAATTTTTAAAGCGCATGTTCCCTGTCATTATGACATCAATCAATCTATCTAGCTAGTATCTAATTAGAACATTTTGTGTCTGCCATGAACATCAGTAACACTTCTTTGAATGTTAATCAATGAGCACGAAGAAAATTAATGAAGTCTAGGTTTTTTCCTTTCTACTCGGTGATTTCAGCTTTGTCATTCACCGATCATATTGTACAAAACCTTACTTGACAAGAAAATAGTTTCTGACCAGTCACATTGCAGAAAAAAAATCTGCAAGATGCATCTATTAATATTGCACTGAGACTTAGTCTGAGAGGAAAACTTTTAATATTAGTGTTACTTTAAATTTCTGAGGTGAATGAATGATCTTGTACTTCTGGAAATAAAATGACAGAAAGATTACCTGCAACTCCCTTTTACAACATGCTGTTGTAGAAACATGTGGGTGGCCATAAGTTCCAGACTCAATTCAAGGAGCCATACCCCACTCTATACCAGTCCTGTGTTTGCCTGTACTCCCTTCTCAGTCCCTCCTCTGCTGTCATGCTTAATTGTGCTCCACCTTCACCTGTATTCCCTCACTCAAGAGCCCTGTCTCAAGTGCTCCAGCTAAGCTTCAATTCCTCGCCATTTCAAACTTGAATCCTTGTGCCCCCTGCCCCTTCCAGATCTGAGGTGATCTCCCTCACCACTCCTATCTCAGAAGCTCTTAGCAATGCATCCACCTTAAAATGAGACAGCATCCCTGTGACCCAACCAGACACACACAGCCTTATCTCTTCCTCATCCCTCAAGAAAAGCCCTGGGGAACGCACTTATTTAACAACTTTCAAAAGCAAAAGAGGCAGGGGTGCTCATGGTCAACAAAAAAATCATTCTATAGGTGATATTCTAAAAGTCAAACTTCTTCAAGCTTTTATAAATCCTCTTTGTCCCTAATCGCGTGAGTGCTATTAACATAATAAAGGAAAAAGATTCTCCATGGAAGAATACCTAGAATGTTCATCAGTTTTCTGAGAAGGGACAAACGTCTAACTCATATAGTTGACATGTTAGAAAATGAATATTCATAATAATTATATATTTATATTAAATCTTGCAAACCTCATCATGATTCCAGTATTTTTCTCAGAATGTTCATGAATCCTGTAATTATTACTAAAGCTTTTCTATCTCAAAAGTCTGATCTAAACAAAATCAGCACTTAATGTCACAATTCTGATTTATTTCATCAAGATGTTTTATAATATGAGTCATTCAGTTTACTTTGGTGTCCTCGGAGAAGCAAACTTATTGCATTAGTCAGTACGTTAGGGTCCTATTGAGATCAACAAATGTGCAACCTTTATCATCCATCACGATAGGCAGACAGGATCTAGCTTTCATATCACACCCACAGATCATCAGTTCTGACAGTGCTGTGGTCCCCATTAGTTAGGAACTCCGATCCCACAGGGGGCCTTGTATCTGGGACATCTGACTAAGCAATCTTGGCCCCATAAACATGTCTTAAGTGTAACTTTCTTGACATGAGTTACATAGTTGCTATCATCTAGATAAATACCATCATTCTCACCCTAATGACTATTATGTTCAAATAAAACAGAAGCCTAAAGGGAATTTTATCCATTCCTGGGGTGTGGGTGCCACTGACAAGGCCAGCATTTATTGCCCATCCCTAATTGCCCTTGAGAAGGTAGTGGTGAGCCGTATTCTTCAACCGCTGCAGTCCGTGTGGTTTTTATACAACTGAGTGGCTTGCTAGGCCATTTCAGAGTCAACCACACTGCTGTGGGTCTGGAGTCACATATAGGCCAGACCAGGTAAGGACGGCAGATTTCCTTCCCTGAAGGATACTAGTGAACCAGATGGGTTTTTAACGACAATCATGGTCACCATTACTGACACTAGCTTTTTAATTCCAGGTTTATTTAATTAACTGAATTTAAATTCCCCAGCTGCCGTGGTGGGATTTGAACTCATGTCTCCAGATCATTAGTCCAGGCCTCTGGATTACTAGTCAAGTAACTAGGCTACCGTACCTGCAAATTGGATATATACTTGAAGAGGAAACGTTTTTAGGGCTATGGGGAAAAAGCAGGTGAGTGGGACTAATTACATAGAATTAGATGACTCTATGGGCTGGATTTTGCCATTGGTGGTGGGTCCCGATCCCGCCTCCGCTGTCAGGCAGGATAATTTAGCTATTTTGCCCTAATTGGGCAATTGATTCCCAGCGTGTGCACACCCCTGGCCCAATTAGTCTTTTGGGCCTGAAACTCGCCTCTGATGATGTCATTTATCCAGCTGCATTTAAGGGCTCCAAGCAGCCTTGGTTCATTCTCTGCCTCTAGACTTATCTTTCCTACTCTTCTAACTATTTGGTGCTCAAGAGATGTCTAGATCAAGGCCCAAGGCCTCACCTCGGTTTGATGATGACTCCCTCCATTCTCTGGTGGAGGGAGCCAGAGCTCAGAAGGAGGTGCTGTTTCCTTCCTCTGGGAGGAAAAACCTCCCCAACAGACCAAAGCTGTGTGGCTGCAACTGGCTCAGGAGGTCAGCTCCATGTCAATGTGCAGCAGAACCTGGCTGCAGTGCCGAAAGAGGTTCAATGACCTTGTCCGCACAGGAAAAGTGAGTATACCATCACCTTTACCCTCATTCTGCTCCCCATCTCCTCTCAGCACCAGCACTCTGCATTGTCAACCTACTCCTACACATTCCACTTTACCCTTACATCCCTTGCACCCTTAACCATTCCCTCTCTCTCTATGTACACAATCACTTAACTATTCGACTATGCTGCCCTCACACTCCTTATCACTGTTATGCTATGACAACAGCTAACAACACACAGGGAGGGCCCTTGGTATTGGGACTTCACTCCATCTTTGTGTCCTTCTAAGCCTCTATGCTATGGATTCGCTACACTCACTCCATCATTCTCACTCAAACTCCACTTGTGTCCCTCATTGCAGGAAAAGAGAGCCCACAATAAGAGGGAAAGGGCAAAGACAGGAGGAGGGCCACCCTCAATAGCCCATCTCACCAGCGCTGAGGAGGCGGCCCTAGAGATTGTTGGAGCTGAGGAGGATGTGGAAGTGGGGGACGGACAGACGGGCGCATCAGAGCAAGCTGGTGACAGAATAGTTTTGCATCTCTCTCATTTACATTGCATGAGTGACTGATAGGGCTTCTGATGCTCAAACAGATTGACTTATGATCATCTGCACAATTCCATGTACATGCTATGTTTATATCACATGTCTAACTCATGCCTTTACTCCCCCACAGGACCATCGACAGCCCCCCTCCCCACTGTCCAGGAGGAAGAGGCTGAGCCAGAAGACTCCTCAGAGGAACCTGCAACCTCTGAGGGCGCAACGTCAGCAGAATTAAGCGCACACAGCACCAGCGTAGATACGCACACCTCGGTGGGACCTTCGGGAGATAGAGTAGTGTTGTCACCTGGTGTATCACAGCTCACAAGCGAGCATCAGCAGATGGTGGAGACAAGGACAGCAATGGAGAGTCCTCGTCAGAGGCCGCAGGGTGCTCCCAGCTCTGCTCAGCTGCATGTGGACCCTGTGCCTCTGGGTCCATCCAGAAGGAGAGCGGTGCTGGAACTCCAGGAACAGGTGCAGGAGTCTCTGGCAGGTTTTGTCTCCAAGGTCACTACGAGTATGGAGAGGATGGAGGAGTCCATCGCTAACATGAGCAGAGCCTTTGTGGAGGCATTGGCGCATGAACGCATCACCACGGAAAGGATGGCAACCTCCGTGGAAAGGATGGCTACGGTAGAGGAGAAGGTGGCTATGGCCATGGAGGAGCTAAGTCTCCAGAGTGTTGCAAACATGGTGAATGTTCAGAATAGACTGACATCTCTGGAGAAGCGATGGGCAGCTATTGAGTAGAGAAACCAGATCTTCATGGAAGTCCTCTGGATTAGGACTGCCAGTGCAGATACGGGTCCTCATGGCCCCGCTGATGTGCAGCAAGGTGCTGTCAAGCCACTTGCTAGCACTGAAGTGGGGCTGACACATGAGAGGGATGTTGGTGGTAGACAACAAGGAAGTGGGGGCTCCTCTCCAAGCGCTCACACTCCCATGCCACTGCAGAGCCCTCGGTCAGAGCCCCACCAGCGTCCTTACCCAACTGAGATGGGCATCTCAGCCCCTGCACAGCCGCAGGAGGAGCAGACTGTTGTCTAGCCCTCACAGGCTCGCAACCCCAGAGGATGCCCGCCAAAGGTGTCGAGGCAGGAGCAGCATGAAAGTGAGCAAGGGGCCTTCACATCTGCTGAAGCCACAGGGGAAGCACCATGTAGGAGCACGCGTAAGAGGAAGATAAAGCACAAGTAGTCACAAGGGTAGTCACTTGGGTGTTCTGTTGTGTTTAATTGTTAAATGCCATCCTTTAGTCAATGTAATAAAATGAAGTGATGGCAAGCTGTTGAAGTTGTGGCCTCTGTCATTTCGGAAATTGAAGTTCCACATTGATGGCTCAGGGCGACTTGGATTTGTTATGAAGGAGGTCAGAGTGATAAGAAGCCACAGGTTCTTGTCCATTGTCTATGGTGTGGTAAGAAGGTGCCAGCCACGTGTTTGATTGGGCAACCTAAGCAAATCTGGCAAAGATGAGTACATCCCTTGCATCCCAGCAGCAATGTGCTCGCGTGCTGCTGCAGCTGGTTGATGAGCCTCCGCAAGGTCTTCGTTCTCATTCTCCTCCTCCTCCTCCTCATCCTTCTCCTCCTCCTCCTCATCCTCCTCCTCATCTGAGGAGGCTGTGCGCTGATCCACTTGTTCCTCAGGCAGCTGCAAGCCACGATGCTGTGCGATGTTGTGCACTGCACAGCAGACTACGATGATTCTGGAGACCCTGGCTGCTGAGTACTGCAGGACTCCACCTGATCTGTCAAGGCATCTGAATCGCATCTTCAGCAAGCTGATGGTTTGCTCGATGGTGGATCTGGTTGAAATGTGGCTGGAGTTGTAGCACTCCTCAGCTTCGTTCGATGGCCTCCTGAACGGCGTCATTAGCCACTTCTTCAGGGGATAGCCCTTGTCTCCAAGTAGCCATCCGCAAAGTTGGTTTGGCGGATTGAAGAGTGGAGGCACACTAGACTGCCGCAGGATGAACGAGTCATGGCAACTGCCAGGGTACTTCACGCAAACATGCAAAATGTTCTTCCTGTGGTTACACACCAGCTGCACGTTGAGGGAGTGGAAGCTCTTGCGGTTGACAAAAACAATAATGGGCCACATGTGTGCAGTCTATGACGCCCTGTACCCTTGGCAAGCCTGCCATATTTGCAAAGCCAACCGCATGCGTGGTTACACTTGCCTCATCCCTGGAGAAGTGGATGTAATTGTGAGCCTTTGCAAAGAGGGCATCAGTAACCTACGTGATGCAAGTGTGTGCGGCCGACTGGGAGATGCCGCTGATGTCTGCTGATGAGCCCTGGAAGGACCCTGAAGCAAAAAATTTGAGTGCGGTGGTGACTTTGACAGCCACTGGTAAGGCGTGTCCACCCACTCCTCTGGGCTCCAGGTGTTGGTGCAGCATTGCGCAGATGTCAGCGACTACCTCTCGCAAAAGTTTCAGCCTCCTTTGGCACTGCTGCTCAGTCATGTTGAGGAAGCTCATCCTCAGCCTGTAAACCCTGTTATGGGGGTATCTCCTACAGCGAAGTAGCATTTAGATGAGCACTTGAAACGCCATAGCATACAAGGCTACGGACCAAGTGCTGGTAAATGGGATTAGAATAGACAGGGCTTGATGGCTGGTGTGGACACGATGGGCCGAAAGGGCCTCTTTCTGTGCTGTATAACTATGACTCTATGACGTGCTTCCCTGCGCTGGCGCCCTCTGCCCTGTGCACTATCAGGTGGGTGAGCAGAAGGTTGGCGCTCCTGTTGTTGCTGCTGCTGTTGTTCCTGGTTCTGCTGCTGTCGCGGCTGCTCTTCGTCCGAATCTGAGGTCCAGGATGAAAGGAAATAAATGGCTCCCATGCTGCTGGTAGATATCTCAGTTGAGGAAGCACTCAGTCAATGTGGGGAGAGGGTTTTCCCAGGAGGTCACAGTGGAGATGGATCTCAGCTTCACCACTTCCAAAATCAGTAGACCTGCAAAAAGTTCTCCAAGACCTGAAAAAACAAAGTTCTGCCACTTGCAACTGATCCTTGTTGAAAACTCCATTTTTATGTTGGAGCTGCAGCTGTTAGGATGCCAACCACCTGTGAACCCGACAGGTTTAGCTGGCGTGTTTCAGGAGAGACGTGCAGCACGCTGGAAATGTGGCAAAATTTGAAAGGCCTCTCAAAATGGGATTATGGAAGTACTTAAGTAGTAGTTAACTGCCTTAAGGGCCTATCCCGCCGCTTGGAGGATGGACCGAAATGGAGTCTGCAAGCCCGCCTTTGGGAAGGTTGCGCGGAGGCGGGTTGACGGTGGGATCGGAACCCGCCGTCATTTTTTCCAAGTTTCCCACCTAACCCGCCTTCAAACCCGTCTCCTCAGGGCTGGTAAAATCCAGCCCTATGACTCTAAATAGAATTTACATCACAGGTACAGGCAATTTTGCCCAACTGGTCTATGCCAGCATTTATGCCCCACTCGTGCCCCCTCCCTCCCTTGTTCATGTATACTTCGTGTATGGATAGCTCTTCAAAGAGCTGGCACAGGCACGATGGGCCAAATGCCCTCCTACATTGCTGTAAGATTCTAAGATTCTCTGATTCTATACATTGTACTATCCGTAAATTCAGATTGATTTTAAACTACAGAATAATTTCCCCTCACAGACATGACCACATTGGGCCGGAATTTGCGGTGGGTAATAACGGCGAACTGTCAGCGTTCACTGTTATTACCCCTTTGAAACCGACCGCAACTTCAGGATTTAGCGCATGCGCATCTAAACGTGGAAATCCTGAAGTTACGGTCAGTCATTCACTGCTCCGACACTGGCTGCACTGTGGACCCGCCCGCCATATCTGCCAATCAGTGTAATCAGGGAAGTTGGTGAAACTGATGAAAACTTGGGCTTTTCCACAGTAATATCGCTGTTAAATACCACATTAAATGTTAGGCCTTGTTGGATTAGGTGTAACTGGGGTTTTAACAGCGTTTTGACTGCTAAAGAAATGTTCTGGCCCTGAAAAACAAACTTTCATTTTGTGGAGTGTCAAATTTCTCCATTATGATAAATATTATAATTTTTAAGAAACTTTAAAATAATTAAATCTTTTTATAAGTTTGTTCATGATATTTCATGTTCTACCTTATCACCATGTGAGAGCCCAAATCCTTGTTTTGCTCTCTGTAACATTTTTAAAAAGTCAGGATAAAAGCCGGTTCACCTTTCCTGCTTCCCTGTCTGTGAGAAATTTGAAATGTGATTGGCTGTTTAGACAGCAGATCGCGCTAAAGGATCCCCACTATGCGGCACTGAAATCACTTAGGCGTTGAAAAAGGCAAACTTCTCACCACAGAGATCTCTGTGGGAAGCTTTCTTCGGGGCAAGCGGCGAACACCTTTGCTTCGTCGCAGACCGCAAATTCTGGGCCATTAGTTCATACACCCAACTATATAGAACACCAGTTTCATATAATCATAGAAATTGCAGGTCTGCAGGCCTGCGATTTCCCAATCAGTAAACCCTGCGAGCGCTGTTCTTTGCTGGGTGTCCCCGATCAGGGAACCAGCCTTACAGCTTAGAAGGAGGCCATTTGGCCCATCAGGCTTATGCTGCTAGCGTTACAACTGGAGCCAATTATTCTAATCCCATTTCCTTGGCCTTTCCCTGTATCCTTGCTTGGAAATACAGGTGCTGAAATTCCATGAGCGTTCCCCCATTGTAACTCCCGCAGGAGACTGGTGAAACCCCTAGGGAATCGGTGGAGAGCCAGTTACGCCAGGTCTCCGCCATTTCCAGGAGCTTCCACATTCACTTGTAAGGGGTGGGACTTCCATCCCCCCCTGACAAGACAATTAATGGGCAGGGAGCAGGACAGGGCTAGGGATACCTGCTCCTGATTCACAGTCTGGACCCGGCATTGCAGTGCTACGCTCAGTGGCTGGAGGCATACAGGCATTTACAAAGGTGCATGTAGGCCCCACCAGTGGGGTCCAGGCCAGGCAAACAGCCAAGAGCAACCCCCCCCCCCCCCCCCCACCCACAAAATGGAAATTTCAAAAAAATATTCAACCAGATTGGCCCCCTTGCTCAGGCAGCCAAGGTGAACGTGGCCAGTGTTGGGGGGCTGAGCCTAGGCAAACCCTTCCCCCGAGGACAGGTCAAAGCCAAGATGGGGCAGGCAGGACCAGAGATACACCAGTAGTGGCGCTTGTGCCCGCCTACCCACACAAATGAGGTACACTCCCACACTGTCCCGGCAAACTCTGGTGATGCCAGGACCAGAGGGCACTATCTGTAATCCTGGCATATTCACTGAAATCACAACCTAAGGAGTTTTGGGACCATGCTTTACATGGGAGACATAAAAAGCATGTTATGAGGTTTGCAGTATGTCAGTATCATGGCAAGTTCTTAATGGGCAACCCACTGAACAGACAAACAACTACATGATTTTTTTAATGTTGTTGTCATTTTGGAGTAAGCAAATCAATCTCTTGATGTTGTACTGGCTTCAAAACAAATTGATTCATACTAGACTGAAACTTGATTCAAATCCCTGCTTACTCTCCGCTGCAGTTTTCAGATGAATCACAAAGCAAATCAGAGTGGACGCTTCATTTTCCACCTGCACTGTGGAGGGGGATGCCTGCTTTTCCATGCATACATAAAATTGGTTTCTGTCTCAGAATTATTATGCCGTTCACATGCACGTATTGAGCTGACCACTCCAAATTGTGGACAATACTTTGTTAAGCACTGACTGATTATCATTAATTACACTTCCACTAAAGAGGTCGCTTATAAGTGTGAGTGACAAGCTCCAACTATAGTGCATGCAGCAGACAGCTACCCGTCTCAACTGCTCCCTTTATACTTTGTCAAGTGAGGCCCTTTTATTGTCACTTTTCATTTGCCAGCTAAGAAAATGAGCATAATTGGGAAGTAACAAAGCCTTTGCTCTCACCCAGTTGTTTCCCTGAAATAAATATTCAGACTGAAGGACTTTGCAATAAATTCAGTCTGCAATTGTGAATGTCATTTTACAGTGACTGGATACAGCAACTTAATTCTGATTACTTTCCCCAGTTAAAAAGAGCTGTGGAACCTTTGTGAATTCACAAAAAAAATGAATAGAGAAAACAAAAAGAGGATATCTTCCTAACCCAGTTCTGTTGTGTTTCTTGCATCCCACTCCTTTTCATTTGTAAACGTTAGGGTAGGTTTTCCATTGCCAATTATTTTTCAAAGCTGGACGGCTGTACAGTGGGTATTGTACCCGCCCATCCTACGCACAGCTGGCACTACTGGAACTTCCCAGGTTGGACTGTAATATAATACTCGTGGCGTGCTCACAGCCTGGACTGGGCCTCCCCCTGAAAAGCTTGCTGAATGGCTTGGGTAATTTCCAGCATTGCTGTAGCTTTTAAAGGGGCTGAAACAGTCATTCAAGAGGAAGGTTTATTTTTTGGAAGTAAAATAATTCTACAGAGCTTGGAAATCTCATCAAATAATGAAGCAGAGGCAGGCAAGGAGCCCACTCTTGCACGAATGCAGCTGCGGATTCTTCAGCTTCAGGAAGTTCAGTATTTCAGGGCCCCCTGCCAACAGGAGAGCAGTTCAGACTGCCTGGGAGGTGGTGGTGGAAAGAATGAATGTCGTATCCAGAGGTGCCGATGAGAACAAAAATGTTGGCAGTCTGAGAAAATCTGCCAACATGAGGCTATCCAGCATTTCCCTTTTCCAAGTAAATGGCTAATGTATTTCCTCTTATGAGCATTTTAATGCAGCCATTTGAAAGTGTGTAAAACAGCATGCAAGGTTGGACACTGACTATGAATCTTCTACACTAAATAGTTTTGTAACTTCTGTTCCCATCTAGTGGGGATATTTGCATCTGTGCAGTTTTGCATGACCATTAATCCACTCCTGTCCAGCGTGGGACATATGGGAAATCCAGGGGCATCTGTCGTAGTCTCGGTGACTGAGTCTCTTCCCACAGCAGGAATTTTTTCCTGTGAATGCTCACGCTGCTGGTATGAGGACTTGGACTCCAGTCTAGAAAATCTAGAGGGGGCGGCACGTTAAAAATTGACAATATCCACTTCTGCTGCTGAAGGTGAAAATTTACCTCTACATCTGGGGGAAACAATAGGGCTCACAGGATTTGTTGGAGCGCTCTTATGATCTTATGTTCCTGCCAGTAATATGCAGATTTGGCTCAAATACAAGCAATTCTAATGGGGCTGCCCCAGTTGTATTCTTAGAGAGGATTGGCAGCTTGGCTACATTTTATCCATGCTTGTGGGTGGACTCTGATTTGTGGTAATAAGGCACTTCCCATCAGTTCATTTTTCTGCATGGTTTTGGACTGTATTCAACCTAAGAGGAGGAGCATTAACATTGTGCTTGTATTTGCTTAAGACTTCAGACCTTTATAATCCAGTTGCATAGGCACAGGGTAAGGATAATCAGCAGCGATTTCAAATGATTCATCTGTAGTGCTGTGCAACTGTGTTCTTTGATTAATGTCACTAAACTATAATTAATTGTACTTAATATCCGGCCCCGAGACCATTTCTCTTTCTTTTCTTCTCCTGGGCACTTCTCTCCTGTTTTCTCCCTTTCCTGTTGCCCAACATGCTATCTTTCACTTCTCCCCTCTTGGATATTTTGTGCCCCCAATCCCTACCCCGACTCCTCTGCCTTCCTACTCCCTTGCCACCGTCCCAGGCATGAATCCCCCTTGGCTAAGCCCAAAGCTACCCTCTGTGCCTCTCTTGACATTCTCCAAATGACCCATTGAAGCGCTCATCCCTGCCTCCTTACGAGCAGCAACCCAACTGCTTCAAACTTTTCTTTTGCTGACCTTCGCGTCCAGCACGCTTGCTGGAGGCTAATCTCATCAACTCCGTTCCCGTCCCACTCAGTTCACCCGCTGCTGATCCCTTGGACTCTGCCACTGGATCAACAATCACCACCCGTCCCTGCATTTCCCTACAGAATATCTGTTCACTTACGAACAAGACCCTTGCCATCTACAACCTTATTGTGGGTGATTGCATTGACATCATGGCTTTTAACAGAAATTTTGCTCACAAGTGACAATACCTTAATGAATCCTCCCCGCCTGGTTATTTTCCACCATCTGCCCCGCCCAAACTGCCGTGGTGACATTGTAGCCTTTACCACCAAATCTCACCCTGGTCCCTCTTTAATCCTCTGGTACCTTCTCTTCCTCCGAGCACCTCACCTTGTTTTACCCTTCTCGCTTCTTCTCTAAAATCCTCATTCTCTGCTGCCCCGCCCTGAGCTTGTTACCTAGACATCCTCACTTCTTTCCTCCCTCAGACTCTGCACTGAGTGACTCCTCATCCATGGTGATTTTAATCTCCATCTCAACTCTCTCTCCATATAAATTCTCCTACCCATATTCAGAGTCATCCCCTTGACCTTGGCGTCTCACGTGGCTACTCTACTCTCATGGGGTCGATCTCCAACAAGACAATCTCTGACCACCACTCACATCCTCCTACCCTCCCCCAACCCCACATCCTTCTGTATCCACTTCTGGAATAAAGTTTCTCCCAAGACACTTACAACTGCATTTTCATATTCCCAACTGTCTAGTCTTTGGCCCTCCATTTGCCACAGTACTGTTGATCTGCTCAATCACTGCCTCTCCTCCACCTTTGATATCCTTGTCCCCAGTAAAACCCTTAGGGAGAAAAATTGAGTTGCGCCCCCTTTGGGGTGCTAACTTCGCCAGGGCGCTACTTTTAGCGCCCCGGAAAAATTAGCGTCCCCGCGGCCGAAATTTATTGGTAGCGCCCCAAGAAGGAAGTGGGGCACTACTGGAAGTGCCCCGCCTCCCTCTTGGGGTGCTGCAAATGAATATCGCGGCGTTACGTGCCGTGGTACTGCAGGCCTTCCTCCCCTTCTTAAAGGCGAGGGGCCCAACGCAGTGCAACCCGGGGCCCAGCTAGGCCACCAGGGATCGGAGTGCCGGCAAAAGAACCCGGCACTCAAGAGAAGTGCTGGGCTCATGGAGCGCAGCCAGCACTCCGCGGGGGGGCTGCTGAGGAGGCCGGGGATGGCAATGGGGGCAGGTGCTGGCAGGCGGCCAGCAACAAAAATGGCCGCCCGGCACCTCGCCTTTAATTAGCGTCGCCCCGGCCGCAGGTAGGCCCCCCTGACTCCGTTGGACACAGCGTCAGGGGGCGATACCAAAGATCACGGCCGGGGTGCAGGCGGGACGCTGCGCACGGCGATGATGTCATTGCCGGTGGCGCAGTGCCGCAGGGTGCTAACGGTTACCGGCACCGCTAAACTCCCACTGAATTTCGCGGGAGGTGTTGGCGGCGCCGCGCCCGGGCGCTAGTTGCTTTGCGCCCTGTTAGCGCCCTCTTAGGGCGCTAACGGGAGGCGCAAAGTAACCAAATTTTTCCCCCTTTGTCTCTCCCACCCTAGTTGTTCCCCCTGGTATGGCCTCCATCTTCTCTCCCTTAAGTCCAAGGAATACAGATTTGAGTTTATTTGCCACATACCTGGTTTTGCCATCTATCACCAGTTCTGGCTGGACCACGTCAAGCACTATCAAGCCTCGCTCTCCTCTGCCAAAACCACTCACTACTCCAACATCAACATGGAGAGCAAAAATAACCCCTGGAATTTTTTCTCCGCTACTAACTGTCTCCTTAAACTCCTGTGATCTGCCCCCTCCACCCTCACTTCCAACTACAAGTGTTCGGAGCTCATTGTCACTAAGATTGAAAGCATCTGTTCATCTGCCTCTGCTGTTTCCCCCTCTTTCCCTTGCACACTAAGTCAAACCTCCCAAAAGGCACCGCTTGCCCTAGCCCTGAAAACACATCTTTCTCCAGTTTCTTTCCTATCTTCCCTTACGCCCTCTCAGAGCTCATCTTGTCCATGACAGCCATCTGACTCAATTCCCTCTAAACTATTGACCACCCTGGTCCCCATGCTAGCTGGCATTGTAAATGGTTCCCTCTCCTTAAGCTCAGTCCTCCTCCCTATCAGAACTGCCATCATCACACCCCTCCTCAAAAAGCAAACCCTCTGTCCTTACAAACTACTATCCCATCTCCAACCTCTCTTTCCTCACTGAAGTCCTTGAATGTGCTGTCGCTTCCAAGATGGGGATGGGGCGCTAAGACAGTTAGGGTGCTAATCAGATAAAGAAAGGGAGAACTTCATTTATATTGTACCTTTTCATCCCCAGGACGTCCCAAAGTGCTTTACAACCAATGGATTACGTTTGAATTGCAGTTACTGTTATTTTATGTATGCAAAGAAAGCTTAAATGAGCTGATTAGCTTTTTCTTATATATTCTTATATTCTTAAACGTTCAATAAAAATATCATCTGAAGTATTTTTTCATTTTTTGTCATCTTGTTTGGATGTTATGGAAAGAATAATTTCATATAGCAAACAGCGCTTAATTGGTTGACAATGGCTAAAAAGTGAAACTCTGAAGTAAATAACATAAAGCAGGATAATACTACTTCTTTAAATAAAGAATGTTAGTACTTAAGGATCTGTATGTCACCGAAATGATTCATTCACAGTGTGCTGCGTATTGCCATGTGGTGTCATAGGGCACCGGCCAAATTATTTCAATACCAGATGCATTATACAAAGATAGCAATGCATCAAGAACATTTTGTTTTTCCCATTAAGGGCTGCATTCCCTCCATTCATCAATTATAATAAAAAAAAGTAGACATGATTATAAAGCAGGGAGCACCACTTTATATTCATATCTGCTTTTATCATTAAAAGTAGCAAAGAGAGGAAAATATACATATACATATACAATGCCAAGTTGTTCCAGTACAGCTACAACACTGGCATCTACCTGATGAAGTGGAAAATTGCCCAGGTATGTCTTGTCCACATTAAGCAGGACAAATCCAATCTGGCCAATTACCGCCCCATCAGTCTACTCTCAATCATCAGCAAAGTGATGGAAGGTGTCATCGACAGTGCTATCAAGCGCCACTTACTCATCAATAATGAAGCATTTGCAACCATCTTCAGCCAGAAGTGCCAAGTGAATGATTCATCTCGGCCTCCGCCTGAGGTCCCCACCATCGCAGAAGCTAGTCTTCAGCCAATTCGATTCACTCCATGTGATATCAAGTAATGGCTGAGCGCACTGGTTACAGCAAAGGCCCCGACAACACCCCGGCTATCATGCTGAAGACTTGGCCTCCAGATCGAGCCGCGCCTCTAGCCAAGCTGTTCCATTACAGGTACAACACTGGCATCTACCCAATAAAGTGGAAAATCGCCCAGGTATGTCCTGTCCACAAAAAGCAGGACAACCCAGTCCAGCCTATTATTGCCCCATCAGTTTACTCTCAATCATCAGCAAAGTGATGGAAGGTGTCATCATCAGTGCTATCCAGCAGCACTTACTGACGAATAACCTGCTCACTGATGCTCAGTTTGTGTTCCGCTAGGACCACTTGGCTCCAAACCTCATTACAGCCTTGGTCCAAACATGGACAAAAGAGCTGTATTCCAGAGGTGAGGTGAGAGTGACTGCCCTTGACATCAAGGCAGCATTTGATCAAGTATGGCATCAAGGAGCCCTTGAAAAATTAAAGTTAATGTGAATCAGAGGAAAAACTCTCCACTGGTTGGAGTCATACCTAGCACAAAGGAAGATGGCTGTGGTGGTTGGAGGCCAATCATCTCAGCCCCAGGACATTGCTGCAGGAGTTCCTCAAGGCAGTGTCCTAGGCCCAACCATCTTCAGCTACTTCATCAATGACCTTCACTCCATCATAAGATCAGAAGTGGGGATGTTCACTGATGACTGCACAGTGTTCAGTTCCATTCGCAACTCCTCAGATAATGAAGCAGTCCATGCCCGCATGCAGCAAGACCTGGACAACATTCACGCTTGGGCTGATAAGTGACAAGTAGCATTTGCACCACACAAGTGCCAGGCAATGATTATCTCCAACAAGAGAAAGTCTAACCACGGCCCCTTGATATTCAATGGCATTACCATTATCAAATCCCCCACCATCAACATCTTGTGGAATCACCATTGACCAGAAACTTCACTGGACCAGCCACATAAATACTGTGGCTACAAGAGCAGGTCAGAGGCTGGGTATTCTGCGGCAAGTGATTTACCTCCGGACTCCCCAAAGACTTTCCACAATCTACAGGGCACTACTCCTTGGAGCAGAGAAGGCTAAGAGGAGATTTGATAGAGGTGTTTAAAATCATGAAGGATTTAGACAGAGTAAATAAAGAGAAAGGGGGAAAAATTCAGTTGCTTTGCGCCTCCTGTTAGCGCCCTAAGAGGGCTCTAATGGGGTGCAAAGCAACAGTGCCCGGGCGCAGCGATGTTCCCGTCGCTCGCGAAATTGACCAGATATTTTGCGGCGGCGCTAAACACTACCACCACGATCTCCTGCGCCCGCAGATCATGATGTCAGTCGAGCGTGCAACACCCCGGTAGCGCCCCGGACCGGATATTAAGTGGCGCCCCCTGCCTTACCGCCTGCCGCTAGCAACGACAGGTTAAGGGGAGCGTTTTGCAGTCGGGAAGGGACTGGGGGAGCGTTAATTAAAGGCGACCGCTTCCTGCCTTTTTTTGTCGGCGGCATTTTTGCACCACACATTCTGAGAGAGAGAGAGAGACTTCTAGAGAGATTCAACGCTGTGTGAAGGAGTTTTGGGTACTGAGCAGCACTTTGCAAGTTCATTTTGATTTGACCTTCCTTGCATCGATTTAGAAGAGACTGTGGGGGCTGCACTCTGAGCTCTTTCCCTGGGCCTCTCCATTGTTCTTTTCAGCAGATTTGATGTACAGGTCTCTCCAGGCCGAGATTCAAGGCTGCAATGAGCAGGGTGTGGATGGAGAGCAAGATCGACCCTCCTCTTTAAGAACTGGCCGGCGCCAGTGTGTCTGTGTTCCATTGCTGACTGACATCACATGAGCTTCGCCAGCACTATGAATATTAAACGCACGCCCTGGTGATCCTATGGTGAGTGTGAATCTAATGCTGGGAGTGTGAACGCAGTCCCTGGTGATCTAGTGGTGAGTGTGTACCTAAGCTGGGAGTGTGAACGCAGTCCCTGGTGATCTAGTGGTGAGTGTGTACCTAAGCTGGGAGTGTGAATGCAGTCCCTGGTGATCCTATGGTGAGTGTGTACCTAAGCTGGGAGTGTGAACGCAGTCCCTGGTGATCCTATGGTGAGTGTGTACGTAAGCTGGGAGTGTGAACGCAGTCCCTGGTGATCCTATGGTGAGTGTGTACCTAAGCTGGGAGTGTGAACGCAGTCCCTGGTGATCCTATGGTGAGTGTGTACCTAAGCTGGGAGTGTGAACGCAGTCCCTGGTGATCCTATGGTGAGTGTGTACCTAAGCTGGGAGTGTGAACGCAGTCCCTGGTGATCCTATGGTGAGTGTGTACCTAAGCTGGGAGTGTGAACACAGTCCCTGGTGATCCAGTGGTCAATGTGTGCCTATCACCCTGCAGTTCAGGGATTCTATGGAGAGCTGATAAGTACTTGTGTATTCCTTGATCGGCTAATGGAGCAGATGGGTCCATGTTCACTACTAGTCTGCATATGATCACTTGCAGTCTGCATTATCTGTGTGACGTCTCCAAAGGCAACTGCCGCCCACCTGGGAAAAAAGTTAAAACCCGTTTAGCTCTATGCATTTTGATATTTACCTCAGTTAACTGCAGCACTTTTCTCAACCCCCAAGCAATAGAAATAATATTGTAAACTGTTAAAAATCTACTTTACTGTTAAATCAGCAAAACATTTATAATCCAGCAGTGATTAAAAGAACAATAGTCAATAAGTTATATAGCAGCAATGTATTAAAGTGGAAAATGCACTGTAAGCAAAAATAAAGTTAATGTAGTTAAAAAAAACTAAAGAGAACCATCTGTGCAGCTGAAATTTCCCAAATGGAACTTTCCAACAGTCATCAGGCCAGGTTCATCGACTTCTGGCTCGGGTACACCCTGTCAGCTTGCTCAGTAAAGCTGCAGTGTTTCATTCTCTGTTTCCTTTATCTGCTGTCATTCCTTTCTGTTTTGTTACAACCTACTGAATCATATCGCTCATGACACAACACACTTCCCCAAAATGGGCAATGAGTCATTTCAGCAGTGATTTCCACACTTCCAGCGAATTCAAAAGAAATCAAACTATAATAATGACGATTTGGGGCTGAAACAGGCATATCACAAATTACGTTGGTATAGGGACAAGCAGTGACGGGCATCGTACAGAGGTCAACCACTGGATAAACGGTATTGTTTTCTTGACCTCTGCTTTCTGGCTGACAGAGAAAATGCTGCATTGCTGATGATTGGGAGGTGCAGTGGGATGAAACACTGGCTTTTCACCTCTGGGACTTGGCTTGCAATCCAATCCAGACAGATAAGCTGAGGGTCTGCTTTTTCTAACAGGGTTGGGATGAACCTTAAGGGGGAATGAGGTTGGGAATCTTCAGTTGAGTTCACAGTCACGCACAAAATAGCCTCCAATTCTTTAGCTCTCAAAGAGACGACAAGGTGGGAGAGTGTGGGTACTTGCTATGGCAGCAAATTGAACTTCTGAGATTGCAGTGAGGGGATAATGTAGGCAGAACATTGCGCTGTGCCTCGCCTATCACGCACTGAACCGTGTAGTCTGCAAATAACTGCATAAAAGGGTCCTTGTGAAGTACAGGATGGTCCAGATGCAGAGTAAAGCTCTCTCTCCTTTATCCAAACTCTGTTCTATAAACCTTGCTGCACTCAGTGTGGCATTTCTGGATCCTATGTGAACCATGGGATTTGTGAGTGGTAGTACCAATTTGGTGCCAAATACTGCAGAATTATGGTAAAGTTTGTGTAATGAACTGAATTGAAACTAGTAAAACTCATTGGGATCGAAAATACAGACGTTCCAGTACACTCCCATCGTAACTCCAGCGGGAGTTACGACCCAGATAGGCTGAGTTTTGACCATGCCCCTATGCCTGTCCCAAATAATGCCATTCATAGAATCATAGAAATTTACGACACAGAAGGAGGTCATTCGGCCCATCATGTCTGTGCCGGCCATAAAAGAGCTATCCAGCCTAATCCTACTTGCCAGCTCTTGGTCCATAGCCCTGTAGGTTACAGCACTTCAAGTGCATATCCAAGTACTTTTTAAATGTGATTAGGGTTTCTGCCTCTACCACCCTTTCAGGCAGTGAGTTCCAGACCCCCACCACCCTCTGGGTGAAAAAAATTCTCCTCAACTCCCCTCTAATCCTTCTACCAATTACTTTAAATCTGTGCCCCCTGGTTATTGACCTCTCTGCTAAGGGAAATAGGTCCTTTCTATCCACTCTATCTAGGCCCCTCATAATTATATACACCTCAATCAAGTCTCCCCTCAGCCTCCTCTGTTCCAAAGAAAACAACCCCAGCCTATCCCATCTTTCTTCATAGCTAAAATTCTCCAGTCCTGGCAACATCCTCGTATATCTCCTCTGTACCCTCTCTAGTGCAATCACATCTTTCCTGTAATGTGGTGACCAGAACTGCACGCAGTACTCTAGCTGTGGCCTAACTAGTGTTTTATACAGTTCAAGCATAACCTTCCTGCTCTTATATTCTATGCCTCAGCTAATAAAGGAAAGTATCCCGTATGCCTTCTTAACCACCTTATCTACCTGTACTGCTACCTTCAGCGATCTGTGGACATGCACTCCAAGGTCCCTCTGATCCTCTACACTTCTCAGTATCCTACCATTTATTGTGTACTCCTTTGCCTTGTTAGCCCTCCCCAAATGCATTACTTCATACTTCTCTGGATTGAAATCCATTTGCCACTTTTCTGTCCACCTGACCAGTCCATTGATATCTTCCTGCAGTCTTCCTCACTATCAACCACACGGCCAATTTTTGTATCATCTGCAAACTTCTTAATCATGCCCCCAGATCCCTTTGTACCGCAGCATTTTGTAGTCTCACTCCATTTTAATAATAATTTGCTTTTTCATTTTTCCTTCCAAAGTGGAACCTCACATTTTCCCACATTATACTCCATCTGCCAAATTTTTGCCCACTCACTTAACCTATCTATATCCCTTTGCAGGCTCTTTGGGCAGAATTTTCATTGACCCGTGGAGCGGGTTTGGAGGCGTGTGGGGGGTTAAAATTGTGAAAACTGGCGGGCGGGCACAAGCCCGACTCCATCCCACCTCCACACAATTTTCATTAAATCGTGTCTGCTGGTCCCGACTCCGTCCCGCCTCCAAGAGGCGGGATAGACCGTTAAGGCCCTTAACAAGCACTAAATTGCCTCGATAATGCCATTTTGAAAGGCCTTTGTGATTTTAACCCTTTTCCCACATGAAGCACACCTGTTCTGAACCACGAATGTGAAACCTGGCGGTAGCACATTTGGATTGCTGACTATCAGCTGCAGCTCAACCATGAAATAGGAGATGTGATCAGTCATCATTTGCAGTTGGCAGGACTTTGTTGTCTGAGGTCTGGGGAACATTTATATGACATAACCACAGCTGTGGAAGTTTGGAGCCTGACACCCAGCTCCAGTGTGACCTCCTGGGAAACCCCTCTCGCCACCTTGACTGAGCGCTTCCTCAACTGAGGCATATACCAGAAGCATGGGAACCATTTATTTCCTTTCCTCCTGGACATCAGATTCGGACGAAGACCAGCCGTGGCAGCAGCAGAACCATGAACAACAGCACCACCAGCAGCAGCAGCATCAACAGGAGTGCCAAGCTGCTCCTCACCCACCTGAAGCTGCACAGGCCAGAAGGCACCAGCGCGCGACCACATTGCTGCCCGAGATGCAAGGGACGCACTTGACCAGATTTGCTTAGCCTGCACAATCAAACACTTTTGCCTCGCACCTTCTTATCAGACCATCGACAATGGCCAGGAACCTGCGGATTCCTATCACTATGACCACCATACTGACAATTGCAAGTCATCCTAAGCCCTCAATGTGGAAGTTCCATTTGCGAAATGACAGACAACACAACTTCAGCAGTTTGCCAGCAGAATTTTTAATCACACCAAGCAAGTGCTGGCATTTCAAGATTAAACACAACATTACACCCAAGTGACTACCCTTGTGACTACTTGTGCATTATTTTTCTTTTACGCATGCTACTACGTGGTGCTTCCCCTGTGGCTTCAGCAGATGTGGAGGCCCCTTGCTCACCTTCTTGCTGCTCCTGCCTCGACACCTTTGGCGGGCATCCTCTGGGGTTGCGAGCCTGTGAGGGCTCGGCAACAGTCTGCTGCTCCTGCGGCTGTGCAGGGGTTGAGACGCCGATCTCAGTTGGGTGAGGACTCTGTTGGGGCTCTGACCGAGGGTTTTGCAGTGGCTTAGTCATGTGAGCACTTGGAGAGGAGTCCCCACTTCCTTGTTGTCTGCCACCAACATCCCTCTCATGGGTCAGTCCCACCTCAGCGCTTGCAAGTGGATTGAGAGCACCTTGCTGCACATCAGGGGGGCCATGGGGACCCGTATCTGCACTGGAAGTCCTACTCAGAAGGACTTCCATGAAGCTCTGGTTTCTGTGTTCAATAGATTACCATCGCTCCTCAAGAGATGCCAGTCTATTCTGAACAATGATCATGTTTTCAACACTCTGGCGACTTATCTCCTCCATAGCCGTAGCCATCCTCTCCTCTACTGTAGCCATCCTTTCCACGGAGGTTGCCATCCTTTCCGTGGTGATGCGTTCATGCGCCAATGACTCCACAAAGGCTCTGCTCATGTTCGCTATGGACTCCTCCATTCGCTCCACACTCACAGCGACCCTGGAGACAAAACCTGCCAGAGACTCCTGCATCTGTTCCTGGAGTTCCAGCACCGCTGATCTTATGGATGGACCCAGAGGCAGAGGGTCGACATGCAGCTGAGCCGAGCTGGGAGAGTCCTGCGCCCTCCGACGAGGACTCTCCACTGCTGTCCCTGTCTCCACTATCTGCTGATGCTCACTTGTGAGCTGTGATACACCAGGTGACAACACTACTCTATCTCGCGATGTTCCCTCCGAGGTGTGAGTGTCTGCGCTGGTGCTGGGTGCGCTGAATTCTGCTGACGCTGCGCCCTCAGAGGTTGCAGCTTCCTCTGAGGAGTCGTGAGGCTCATGCTCTTCCTCCTGGACGGTGGGGACGGGTGCTCGCGATGGTCCTGGGGGGGAGTAAAGGAAAGAGTCAGAGATGTGAGTCCAAGGTTACATGCACATTGCATATTGCAGATGATCATAAGTCAGTCTGCTGGAGCATCAGAATCATTATCAGTGACTCATGCAATGTCAATGAGAGAGATGATAAACTATTCTGTCACCAGCTTGCTCTGATGCACCCGTCTGTCCGTCCCCCACTTGCGCATCCTCCTCCACCCCCATGATCTCCAGGACCGCCTCCTCCCAGGTGGTGAGCTGGGCTACTGAGGGTGGCCCTCCTCCTGTCCTCGCTCTTTCCCTCTTATTGTGATCTCTCTTTTCCTGCAATGAGGGAGACAAGTGGAGTTTGAGTGAGAATGAAGGAGTGAGTGTAGAGAATCTATATCATTGATGTTTAGAAGGAGACAAATTCGGAGTGAGGTGGCAAGACCATGGGCCCTCCCTGTGTGTTGTAAGTTGTTTTCATAGCATCACAGCGATAGGGAGTGTGAGGGCTGCATAGTCGAATAGTTAGGTGACTGTGACCATACAGAGAGAGGGAATGGGTAAGGGTGCAGGGATGTCGGTGTCAAGTGGGATGTGGAGGAAGAGGTTGTCAAAGCTGAGTGCTGGTGAGGAGAGGCAATGGGGATCAGAATGAGGGTGATGGGAAATTCATACTCACTTTTCCAGTGCGCAGCTGGTCATGAAACCTCTTCCTGCACTGAAGCCAGGTTCTGCGAGTTATGGACAACGAGTTGACCTCCTCTGCCACCTGGATCCACATAGCCTTGGTTTGATGGGAAGGCTTCTTCCTCCCTGGAGAAGGGAAGAGCACCTTCTTATTAGCTCTGGCTCCCTCAATTAAAGCTTGCAGGGCGACGTCATCAAATCAAGGTACAGACCTAGGTCTCTGGCTGGCCATTCTTCCTGCAGGTGCCTCTAACATGCAAAGGCAGAAGCTTGGCAGTCTGCAGAGGAAGCAAGGCTTGTTGCAGACCCTAAATGCTGCAGCAATGATGACGTCATCGGAAGCGACTTTCAGACTGGAAAAACTCACTGGCCATGGGTTCCCACACGTTGGAACTCAATTGGCCAATTATGTTAAAATCGCATCAATCTCCCACATCGATTTAGATTCAGGTGGTTAACACGAAATGCGGATTACACGCCCCTAGCCCGCCCCTGAATCAAAATCCAGCCCTTTGTGTCCTCTCACAACTTGCGAACCCACCTATCTTTGTATCATCAGCAAATTTGGCTACAGTACACTCGGTCCCTTCATCCAAGTCATTAATATAGATTGTAAATAGTTGAGGCCCCAGCACTGATCCCTTTGGCACCCCACTAGTTACTGATTGGCAACTGGAAAATGACCCATTTATGCCCAATTCTCTGTTTTCTGTTAGTTAGCCAATCCCCTATCCATGCCAATATATTACCCCCCAACCCCATGCGCTCTTATCTTGTGCAGTAACCTTTTATGTGGCACCTTATCGAATGCCTTCTGGAAATCCAAATACACTACATTTACTGGTTCCCCTTTATCCACCTGTTCGTTAAATCCTCAAAGAACTCCAGCAAATTTGTTAAACATGATTTCCCTTTCATTAAACCATGCTTGATTGTATTATGATTTTCTAATTACCTCCTTATTACCTCCTTAATAATGGATTCCAGCATTTTCCCAATGACAGATGTTAGGGTAACTGGCCTATAGTTTCCTGCTTTCTGTCTCCCTCCTTTCTTGAATAGTGGCGTTACATTTGCGGTTTTCCAATCCGCTGGGATCTCTCCAGAATCCAAGGAATTTTGGTGGATTACAACCAACGCATCCACTATCTCTGCAGCCACTTCTTTTAAGACCCTAGGATGTAGGCCATCAGTTCCAGGGGACTTGTCGGCCTTTGGCCCCATTAGTTTGCCTAGTACTTTTTCTCTAGTGATAGTGATTGTTTTAAGTTCCTCCCTCCCTATAGCCCCTTGATTATCTATTATTATTAGGCTGTTTTTAGTGTTTTCTATCGTGAAGACCGATCCAAAATAATTGTTTAGAGTCTCTGCCATTTCTCTATTTCCCATTATTAATTCCCCAGTTTCATCCTCTGAGGGACCAACATTTACTTTAGCTACTCTCTTCCTTTTTATATAGCTGTAGAAGCTCTTACTGTCAGTTTTTATATTATTTGCTAGTTTACTCTCATACTCTTATCTTCTCCCTCTTTATAAATTTTTTAGTCATCCTTTGCTGGTTTCTAAAAGTTTCCCAATCCTCTGGCCTACCACTAATCTTCGCAACATTGTATGCCTTTTCTTTCAATTTGATACCATCCTTAACTTCCTTAGTTAGCCACGGATGGTGCATCCTTCTCGTAGAGCCTTTCTTTCTCACTGGAACCAATATTGCGACCACCCCTCCTTTTTTATCCCCCTCTCTATCTCATTTGAAAACCCTTTAACCAGGAATGTTGAGCTGCCATTCCTGCCCTTCTTTCAGCCATGTTTCAGCAATAGCTATGATATCATACATCCATGTGTCTATCTGTGCCCTCAGCTCATCTGCCTTAGTTACTAGACTTGCATTGAAGTATATACCATTAATCACTGCCAAACATCTTTGTTCTCTATTTTCTAGCCTATGTTTCCTCTGCCTTCCAAACTCACTTACTAATTTACTGCCTTCCATTTCCAGTTTTGCTCCTCTACCTTCTGAATCTATACTCAAGTTCCCATCCCCCTGCCAAGCTATTTTAAACACTCCCAAACAGCACTAGCAACCCCTCCTCCCCTCACCCCCCCACCCCCAACCCCCACCATGAGAATATTGGTCCTGGCCATTGATGCAGGAGAGAATGAGGCCATGGCTAGGAGTTCCTGTGTCTCTATCCCAGCAGAGACCTGGCAGATCATTGAGGGCCAGCATAACAGGCTGCTAAATGGTGAAAGTGATATCCTCTTGGAGGTCCAGGCTAAGGATCGTGGCCTGAACACCCAAAGATTCATGGGGATTTTTTATTTTTACTTTTAACAAGAGTTGTAGGGCAAGGATTTGGATTAGTGATAACATTCCCATCTGAGTCAGAAGGTGCAAGGCTGAAACCCCACTCCAGGCAGTCCAGGCGAGTGGAGACCGGAGCTCCGGCTCTGAATTCTGGATTGACATCCAGCACAGGATATTCGCGTCCAGTGGATGGGGATGGGCCCTCCATCCCTCGACCCCCTCATTGTATAGGTTGTGGGAGCCCATAAAACCCTCCTGTCCGAACTACCCTATCGGCTGGTATAAAGATGGTTACAGCCATTGAAAGAGCGTACATGTCACAGCCTGTCAGACTGTTAATAGGGCTGTGAATCTTTCTACTACTTTGCACTGTTCACCAGAGGAAGAGTGCGAAGATGTGAAACATGACAAGAGTTTTCCCCTTTTTGGAACGGAATCTGTGCAGGGTATAGGGCATGTTTGGAGATGTGCTGTCACCATGCAGCAAGAACCCTACATTTACTATGACTCTTCCTACCCTGATTCACTTTCTAAATCATCACCACAGGGGCAAAGTTCGCACAGCAAAAGCATGTCAGGTAAGGGGTAATTCCACAATCCCAGGAAAAAAGGCCTCGGAATCATGGCACACACCACTGCTCTCACAATGATGGAGTGGAGAGCTGGCCTATCATACATGCTCCACATGCATTATACACATGTGCAGGCAACTCTATAGCTACTAGTGGAAAGTGAATAATGAGCGTAGTGGCTCTTAAAGGGCTGCCACTCCTTTCAATTGCAAATGGTTTTTGGGAAGGAGAAGGAGTGTTGTCAAGGGACACATGCCAGAATTGTCCCCTTTGATGAGAATGTGTGGCAGGATGAGGTGCAACAAAATAAAATCTTCAATTTTGGGGCAGGGAGGAATCATCCTTTCAGAGCCAATGTGTAGCAAGCATGACAGGAATAACCTACAGAGTAAATGCATTCTCCCATTTTCATAGGTCATGGGATCAGATAAGGAAGAGTTTCTCCGGCCTCGGAAAGAGTACCAATTTGTCAATTCAAATGAAATGAATTAAAACAGAATATGTTGGAAATACTCAGCAGGTCAGGCAGCTTCTGTGGAGAGAGAAACAGAGTTTCTTGTTTTAGGCTTTAATTGCCGCGTGAATTTAAACAAGTGAATAAATAACAGTAATATATGTTACATATTTACAGTAGCTATAACAGCGCGTTAGTTCCAAGTGTGAGGAAAATAGATGGCTTAACATTTCAATCCTAAACTATATACTATAATTAGCTCTTATATATGTCGATGTTCTTTTATATATTCTTTCCAACAATTATTCGGTTAGCTAACATTTTCAAAGTTTCATACAAATTCACTCCAAAGATTCCTGAAAGCTGCATTCCTGTACAAAATTCTCAGATCAATTCCAATATTTGAAATGGAGCAAATTGGAAAAAAAAAACAGCAACTAGAGCCAACCATAATTTACATAACTGTCTGATCAATTCAAAAAGCTTCCGATCATGCACATATGTGAACAAATCACACAGCAGATTTGTGTTTAAATTCTGTGGCTTGACTCCTCCCTCAAACAAACTACTTGGATACAACCGATAAATCCTCACAACATTGTATCGAGGTGTGGACTATGGAAAACTCTAACATGTTGTGCCTTGACAAATCTCAATTAGTGTCGAATCAGCAGCTAATTTGGAAATTTTCCATTATCAAGTTCATACGTGAAGCATGAGGTTAGGAGCAAAAAAAAAAACAAGCTGATGGTAAAACCTTTTGGAACCTTGAATGATGGCTGTTGTTTCCATGAAACAAAAATATGCCGTTGATTAAAGTAGAAATAGAAAATTATGTAAATACACAGGGTTATCAGTTCAGCTGAGGAGTCCCGAATGAAAACCAATCTTTCACTTCCAGGTGGTGTCTAACCTGATTTTTCTTTTTATCTCTATATGTTGTTGACTAATTAGGGCAGAATTTCCTCTTGCGCATAAGGCAAAAGGTAGGCAAAGCACATAGATGAAAATTGGGCAGAGGGGATCGCATACCCGTAACTTTGGAATTCCCTCCCTAAACCTCTCTGCATCTTTACCTCTCTTTCCTCCTTTAAGTCGCTCCTTAAAACCTACCTCTTTGACCAAGCTTTTGGTCACCTGTTCTAATATCTCCTTATGTGGCTCGGTGTCAAATTATGCCTGATAACACTCCTGTGAAACACCGTGGGATGTTTTTACTACGTTAAAGGTGAGTTGTTGCTGTTGTTTATGCCCAAGCACGAAAGAGGAAAATCTGAAAATCACCAAGTTTTACCCCATGCCACCTTGAATTGTGCTAACAGCGGTTATTCATTTAGTTGCCATACATTCCTATGATATTAAACAACATTAGCTGAGCATTTAAGGTATCATTTTCATCAAGCTAGTGAGCAGCAGATCAGTCACAGATTATACCTTATGTTCTTTTTTTTCTTCCTATTTTGCTTATAAGCTGGGCTTTCTGTCTCCTTGTCCCTGGCCATATTTCTCTCATGTTGTCAATGGGCATCGGAAAATTGTGGGCCCACCGACCATGATACCCCATACATTGAAAATAGATGGAAAATCACAGGTGAATGTCATTGTAAACAAACACTACATCACATCATTATAGTAGTCACAAACATGTATGTTTAAAATTGCACCATCATAGGAAAGAAAAGTCATGTTATATATATTGCAAATGATTAGATGATGAGCAATCATTTTTATTGACTACATTAAATCTGATAAAAACTAATGTCTCTATTGTAATCATTCTTGTCAGAAAATAGCTGTATTTTGTAATTCCTGTAAGTCCAAATTATTTTTTTTGCCAATATTGTGGGAAATTGTTCTTTGATTTTTCTGCAGAAACTCCTTTATGGTTGCCAGTAAGATTTTGCAATCTAATGTAAGTGATTCTGCCAGTATTTCAGAGGGCATTCCTGTTAAGAGATTGTGTTCAGAGGCAGCTGAGGACACTAGATTATTCCACATGACTTTACTGTAACACCTCTTGAGTCAGTGTTGCTGATATTCAGTTTCTGTTTATATCTAAACCAAGTATGGATCATCTTCCTTCCTCTCACATTTATTTTTGGCTTATTTTTAGAATTCCCCCTAGTTCCCCACTGAAACGAAACTCTCTGTAACTATGTCACTTACACACATTCCAATATTTTAATAGCTGTTACAAAACAGTGCAACATAATTACAAAAAGAATATAGAAGCAAAGTGTTTGTTCCTTTTTTTAAAGTTATTTTGAAGCCCTGGTAACAAAACAACTTCTTAATGTTTTTCTGTGTTTTTCAAATATTATTCAGATATTCCTGTTAAGGGAATCACTTTTTTGTTAGGTGTGCATCATTTTGACTTACAAGTGCCAATTGATATTAAGGATATCTCAGTCATGTTCTCTGTGCTGATGTACCTGTGGTATTTGGGAGGCCTCTAGATTCCACTGGATTCCACAGGTTTGGTCATTTCAATGTTTTTCATATCCTTCCTGAGTCTTGCAGAGGGAGCACTGGGAATAGAACCCCAAAGAATGAGGAGCAAGCAGCTCTAAAACAGCTGCTGCTCAAAATTAAAGGGATGCAGCCACTAAAAGTATGACAACTCAGAAACGAGCTTTCATGCTTTAGGTGCAGTACAGTCTTGTGTAATACCTGAGTAGACAAGTGGTATTTACAGTTCGTATGAACTGCTATCATCTTCTCCTTCTCCCAACTCAGCCACGACTGTGGAGGATGAGTGGGGTAGGTGAGAAGGCGAATGCTGAGGTCTGAGCAAGCTGCTGTGTGTCCCCGGATTACGCCTCTTATTATCACTCACTCACTAACACACACTCTCTCACATTCACTTGCACTCACTCACTGACTCATACTCATTCTCACTCTTTCACGTGTTCACGCTCGCTCCCAGACTCACTCACCCTCTCACTCAGGGAGCGATTTTGCCAATGAGGCGGGACTGCTGCTTGTCGGGTCGTTGTCCCGCCTCCATCGATTTGTGACCAACCCATGCTATTTTCCCTTGATTGACCTTGTTAAGCCTGCCCAGCGGGCTTAGCAGGCCAATTAAGGGAAAGCTGGTTGCAGAGAACGTCAGCGTATGACGTTTCATCTGTCAAAAATTTTTGACAGATGAATTATCATCGTTTGACAGCTCTGTGAAGCTGTCAAACACTGACATTCTCTGTAGTTTGATGAGTTCTTGAATTCAAGACTCATCAAACCTCTTTCTTTAGCAGAAATTAGATGGTTGTTGCATTGCAGAATGCAGCAGCCATCTGTCATCTCTGCTGCGGAGATGCGAGACTCTCCGCATACCCAACGATTGAAGCCTGCAGGAAGAAACAAAGGTAAGTAAACTTTTTCCACTTACCTCACATACTCACCTCTCCACACTTGCACCCACCACTTACCTTCACAGCGCACTTTTGCACCCCCCTGACCCCCGCAGACCCACTGCTTGCCTCGGTGACCCTGGCGGGGTTCGCAACCTTCGGGAAGCCCGCACTTGTGTGGGCAAAATGGGGATAATCCTCTTATCTGCCTGTTAACTACATGTTAACAGGCAGTTAAGTGGCTGTAATCCCCTTCCCGCCTCCAAGGAGACGGGACCCAGCGCGGGTCGGCTACCCGCCTCCTGGCAAGATGGCACGGAGGCGGGTTGGGGGCGGGATGGGCATCTGCCCGCAGATTCTGCCATTTTCCCGGCAGTCCCGCCTTAATACCCGCCTCCCCAGGCTGGCAAGATCGCGCCCTCAGTCACTCTCATATTCGCTCACTTTCATTCAGCAACTCTCACACTCACCCCTTTACTCTCATAGGCACCTTACTCTTTCACTCTCACACTCACACTCTTAGTCTCTTGCTCCCTCTCTGTCTTTTATTCAATCACTCACTCAATCACACTTTCCCTCACTCTCACTGATTCACTCGCTCACTCCTTCTTTCTCACTCAGTAACTCACCCCCTTTACTCTCATATTCACAGTCTATCATACTCATTCACTCTTACTCAGTCTTACACTCATTCTCTCACACTTACTCATTCACTTTCACTCACTCTCATATTCACTCACCCACACTCAAGCTCACACACTCATTCTCTTGCACGCTCTCACTCACTCGCACTCTCTAACTCAATAACTCAGCCCCTTTACCTGAGGGAGAGGTAACTGTACCCTGATCCAAGGGTATGAGAGGATTGTGCTCCTCATCATTTTCTCTCTCTCTCTCTGTCCTGACCCCTATCTCTCACTGACTCAGTTCCACTCCCTCCTTGCCCTTTTATTCTATGGGACCCCAGAGACAGACGCCTATACTCACCAGCAGCACAGTATCAGCAGCCCTGAAGTAAAATTTTGTCCCAAAAATCTGCTTACACTTTGGCCTGGACCTGGGGCAGACTCCCACTAACTTCTACTGCTGGGACTGTGTGCCTCTGATTCACTTTCCTTTTCCAGATGCAAATAGTTTTTTTTTTAACAATATAAAGGCAGGCTGCCTATTTAGTACACTATTACAATGGACAGTGGAAAAAATGTAATATTGGTAATAATGATTCTGGTTGGTGCTGTGTTGCATGTCAGCATGTCCCATGGTGGATAGGTGTCCTTTCACTGGACCCACTCGGGGCCCCTGAATGGCTTGGGGCACTGTGCAATTGCACGGGTCTAACACCGCTCCTGACTTATCCATGCTACACTTTCCTACTTATCTACAGTTCTTTCTTCATATCTCATGCTCACTCATACCTCAGTCAAGATGAAATGTACAATAAAAGCCATACCTTACTCACATCTTCCAAGGCTTCAAGTTGGATATATGGCAGTGAGTGACTCCCTGTATATTGGGAAATGAACCAAGATGGTGGTATTTGTGTGTCCATGCTGTGGATTTCAGTGGGAATGGAAATAAATGTGCTGGCCATACTAACCAACCAGCAGTCGCTTTTCTGATGCATGTATGGCCAGCACAGTACCAGATATTACAGTGCTTGGACAGACTGAGCCATAGTCAGAACATTTGAGGGCAGTGGTGATCTTACCATCCACTGGTAGTGCCATTCCTATGTTGCAAGTTTGCTGCAAGTGCCCTTGCTGTAAACAACAAAGTTCTGTCCTGCGAACCTGGAAGAAGCTGTCACTTGTCATGTGTAATTGGCAAGTAAGTGTGTAAAAGACTGCAGAATGTGCTTGGGACCATCTCTACTATGAAATTCAGTTGCTTTGAAAATAAGCTTATCTTAAGTAATGAACAAAAATGTCTGCTAAAATTTTTCCTAAAAATTAAGGGGCCAAGCATCAGTGATGGGGCATATCCATCGTAGGTGCCAGGATGTGTCTGCCTGGAACCTTCGCTGGGCAGGGGGAGGTCCTTTAATTAATGTGTCACTGGCCTTTGGCTGCACCGCTCGTGGCACATCTATACTGCCCACCGGTCGAAGAGGTCACACATAGCAGCGTACTGTATTCGGACCTCCCCAGAAAGGTTAGCGATCTTTCCCCTCAGCCCCCTTTGTAAGGAAGCCGCTTTAAAATAGAAAAGATACACCAGATCGTGACTTCAGTCCTCATAATTAAAGTCTCTCATCCCTGCTATTATCTAGTGAATCTCTTCTGCATCCTCTTCATTACCTTGATATCCTTCCTAAAGTAAGACAGCCAAAGATGGACACAAATTCTAACTGGTTTAACCAATAATTTCTATAAGTTTAGCATAATCTCTTTGCTTTTGTACTCTAGAATCTCAGAATGATACAGCACAGAAGGAGGCCATTCAACCCAATGTGCCTGTGCCGGCTCTTTGAAAGAGCTATCCAATTAGTTCCACTCCCCTTCTCTTTCCCCAGAGCCCTGCAAATTTTTACCCTTCAAGTATTTATCCAATTCCTTTTTGAAAGTTATTCAATCTGCTTCCACCACCCTTTCAGGCAGTGCATTCCAAATCATAGCAACTCACTGTGAAAAAAAAAATTCCTCATGTCGCTTCTGGTTCTTTTGCCAATTACCTTAAATCTGTGTCCTCTGGTTACCGACCCTTCTGCCACTGGAAACAATTTCTCCTAATTTACTCTATCAAAACCCTACAGGATTTTGAACACCACTATCAAATCTCCCCTTAATCTTCTCTGCTCTATGCCCCTATTTATAAAACCCAGGATCCTACATGTATTTTTATCAACTTTATCAACTTGTCTTCCCACTTTGAAAGATTTGTGCATCTGATCCCTTAAGTCTCATGCTTGTCTACTCCTTAAAATTTTTACCATTTAGTTTATATGTCCTGTCCTTAATCTTCCCCCTAAAATGATTCTCTTTACATTTCTCTACATTAAGTTTCATCTGTCTACCCAATCTACAAAGTCCTCCTGAAGTAGCTTATAGTCCTTTTCAGAGTTAACCACAGTTTTGTGTCATCTGCAAATTTTCATATTATGTCCCCCATACCCAAGTCCACATCATTTAAAGATATCTAGAAGAACAATGTCCCCAACACAAACCCAGGGAACACCACTGTTTACATCTCCCCAGTCCATAAAACATTCATTAACCACCACTCTCTGTTTTCTGTAATTTAATTACTTTCCTACACATGATGCCACACTCCCTTTATGCCACGTGCCTTATTAGCACACCTCCTATGAGGCACCTTATCAGTCATCTTTCGTACATATAGATAAAAAATAAATCTTTTACATCCTTGGCATCTAGTTCTGCTATGGTAGAAAGGATGGAATATATGTTGAATGACATATTTCCATCATTTCAGTATTGAACATCACTGTGCATCGCTGTGCCATTTCCTGCCCTCGCCCACTCAGTTCTGCTTAAAAATTGGCGGACATAGGGCAGAAAATCTCTGTAAATGGAGAAATTGGTCATACAACAGATACAGAGAGTGAGGATGGAAAAGTTGAGGTCTTATGCTATTCTACTGCAACAAACTAACTAAAAGTGGTTTTGAAATCACCACAGAAACACAGTCCGACAGCAGTAATATAATTTGTGTAATTACCTTTATATTGTCTGTTTCATAGCCAATAAATTCAATGGTGTTATTGCTGTTAGTGGCAGAGAATTCAGTTATTGTTGGTGAAGACATTAACATATGTTCTTTGTCAACATACAGATGCAGTGTGCAGAGGCTCTGTGGGAGGGTGTGTGGGAGCACAGAGCAAATAAGCAGCGATTACGTGTGTAGTTGTGGCAATGAAGCAAGTAGAAAGCTACTTTAATGCTGTGAAGGAACAAGGAGACAGAAGGGACTATTAATATCAGGCCTAAGTGGCTCAAACAGACCAGGAACACAGCAAATTGATATGTCTCCACCTCACGTCCCACTCCCCCCATGTGAGTAAAGCCATCAATCGTTCAGATTTATACCATCATCACAGCAACAAAAGCAGAAACAGATTTTTTTTTGATAGCCTTCATTGATATTTGAATTCAACAATTAGGGATCTGAATAACCCTGTAGAATCATACCTTTTGTTTAAAGGTGCTTTTGGAGCTGCTACTTTTTATGGCATTTGCTATGATGGGGGCATATGTCTTCTTCATATTTTCTATCCCCTGTACCTAATGACTGGGGGCCCTGATTTGAACCTTCCTGTCCAGCAGGTAAAATCGGGGAAATCCACTTACCGCCCCATTCTCATCCTGAACAGACCCTTTGACCGCGATTTTGCCGGCGCTCAGAGAGGCGGGTCAGAAGTTAAAGTGCTATTGATTGACGGCGGGTTCCGAACCCGCTGTCAACCCGCCTCCAAACAGCTTTCCAAAGTGTCGGGTCCCCGATTTGCGAATGGACCCGACACCTAGCGGCGGGAAATGGATTAAAGGCAATTACCTGCCTATTAATAGGTACTTGTCAGTAGTTTTCAGCCTGTTTTTGGATTTTCCCGCTTCTGGGTCGGGTTTCCCGATGTCCGGACACCACGCCAGGTAAGTGTGTCGTGTTGTGAGTTTGGTGCAATGTTTGTGAAAAGATGACAGCTGCAGAAGTGGTGTGAAGGATCCAATGTTGCACATGGTGAGTTTCAGAGCAAAGGAAATGTTGGTTACTGCATTTTTAAAACATTTACAGATTTCTTTAGCTTAGAAGTTTTTAAATCCAACTATATGTCCAGTGCCACCTCATTGGGAGAACCTCTCTCACCAGTGACAGATCGTTTCTGTCATCTCACCTGCAGCTGCCTTCTATTCCAGCATATGGAGGGAGTCATTGGAGAGCCTGGGTGCAAGAGTTCACCTTTGTGCAGTGATTGTCAGTGTTTTCAGCACCTCAATGCTGTCAAACACTGAGAAATCAACTGTCAAAATAAAATTGTGCATGGTCCCTTTAAGGAAACTGGCAGATGATGCATCATCAAATGACGTCATCAGACCCGCTTCCTGTTAATTGGCCGGTAATCAAGGTCAATCAAGGGAAAATCATGTCTGTGGAGCGGAGGCAGCTGGGGGCGGGACTGGAAGCCGTAAACCAGCTGTCCCGCACCCATCCCGACACCGCTGACAAAATCGCGGCCTTTGTGATCTTAACGGACCTTCTGACTCCGTTCCGAAACCGGTGGGTGCCGAATTGTTGGCCTGGATTTTCCGGGGCCTATGACCACGTACGCGGTGTGTATGCGGCCGTAAGTGCCCCACAAGTTCCGGGTTTCTGCATGCGCTGTGCATGGACGAAAACCCAGAACTTGCGATCTGTCAAGTTTCAGCCTGACAGATCATCCACTTGCGCAGGAAATGGACATTGGCTGGTGGAGAGTTAGGCTATTTGCCCAACTACTGCCCAGCAAATGCCCATGAAACTCTTAGGCCTGGTAAAAGCAGGTGTAGGGCCTTCTTTTACTAGCGTAAGGGGGAAAAATTCAGCTGCTTGCGCCTCCCGTTAGCGCCTTAAGAGGGCGCTAATGGGGCGTAAAGCAGCTAACGCCCGGGCGCAGCGCCGCCCACGCCTCCCGAAAAATTTAGTGGGAGGTTAGCGGCGGCGGCAGCCGGTAGCGCCCTGTGGCGCTGCGCCGCCGGCGATGACGTCATCGCCGTGCGCAGCACCCCGCTCGCGCCCCGGCCGTGATCTTCAGTCGCGCCCCCTGATTTACCGCCAGACGCTATGTCCGACGGGTTCAGGGAGGCGTACGTGCGGCCGGGGCGGCGATATTTAAAGGGGAGGTGGCAGGCGGCCATTTTTGTTGCTGGCCGCCTGCCAGCACCTGCCCCCGTTGCTGTCCCCGGCCCCCGTGAAGCCCCCCCACCGTGAAGTGCTGGCTGCGCTCCAAGAGCCCGGCACTTCTCTTGAGTGCCGGGCTCTTTTGCCGGCACTCCCGATCCCTGGGGGCCCAGCTGGGCCCCGGTTCGCGCTGCGCAGGGTCCCTCCCCTTTAAGAAGGGGAGGAAGGCCTGCAATACCGCGGCGCGACGTGCCGCAGCGCGTGGCGCTGCGGCACGTAGCGCCAGGATATTCACTCGCAGCGCCCCGGCGAGGTTAGCGCCCCAAATGGGGCGCGACTCAATTTTTACCCCTAAGAGTTTAAATAAATATTAAAATAATTTTTTAAAATTATTTAAACATAAAAAAAATTAAAATTAATTTAAGTTATTTTTAGACTCTTTAAAATGTTTAAATTTATTTTTCAAAAAATTAAATCTTTGTTTTAAATGCTTAATTTAATTGTATTTTAATTAATTTTGAATATGTAATGATTTATTTTTTATTTAACTGGTCTGTAATTGTGTTTTTTAGGGGATTCCTATTATGCTTATGGGGATTCCGAACGTAAAGGGAATCCCCTTGGCCTAATAGGAATTCCCCTTTGTCATTGGTTGGCCTGGCCCACATGAACCCAGGGACGCTTGCGAATCGCGTGTGCCCCTGGGCTACGTGGGCCTTTACGCAGGCGTATGCATAGTGGCCCAACCCCGCAAGTGTTCGAACCTCCGGGACCGTCAGGTAGGTGCGTACTTTTCTTGCGGTTCGGAGGCATTCGCCCGCGGGAAGCCTCCGACCGCAAATTCAGGCCCAATATGTTTAAATCGGAGGTCTCATGATGTAATTGGGACCACAATGAGATTTTAACTGCCCAACAGCCAACCCACTCAATAATACCTCGCAGGATTACCCTCAGAAACTGACTGACACAAAAAATAATCAAAAATGCTAATGGAATGTGGACCTTTATCTCAAGGGAGTGAGAATCGAGGGGAAGGAGGTGATGCTTCAGTTGGTCAGACTCCATCTGGAGCACTGCGTTCAGTTTTGGGCACTGAACCTCAGCAAAGATATATAGGCCTCGGAGGGGTGCATCACAGATTCCAAGGCTTAAAGGGCTAATTTATGAGGACAGGTTGCATAAACCTGGCTTGTATTCCCTTGAGTTTAGAAGGCTGAGGGATGATCTAATCAAGATATTTAAAATGATAAAGGAATTCAATAGAGTAGATACAGAGAAACTATTTCCTCTGGTGGGGGAATCAAGAACAAGGGTACATAATCAATTAATTAAATTTAAAAAATAATCTGGAATAGAAAGCTAGTATCAGTAATGTTGACCATGAAACTACCGGATTGTCGTAAAAACCCATCTGGTTCACTAATGTCCTTTAGGGAAGGAAATCTGCCGCCCTTACCTGGTCTGGCCGATATGTGGCTCCAGACCTACAGCAACATGGTTGACTCTTAACTGCCCTCTGAAAGGGCCTAGCAAGTCACTCAGTTGTATAAGGCAGCTCACCACCACCTTCTCAAGGGCAATTAGGGATGGGCAATAAATGCTGGCCTTGCCAGCGATGCCACATCCCATGAATGAATAAATAAAAAAAATCGTTTTTGTACTGTGGCGGCCAGAACTGTACACAGTAGTGAGATCATTGAATCACTTTCTGCACTGTATCCAGGTCCTGAGGGTCACACTCCTGAAGCTGACGACCTGTGAAATTTCTCTCCATGCCTGGTGGAGAGAGTGTTTAGAAACCTTCCTGGTGCTGCTGGAGAATAGGAGTTGCCTTGTCTCCCTCAGCTCTTCCACAAGCACCTCCAGGGAGGTTTCTGAGAACTTATGGGCTTGCCTGAGACTCATTTAATAGAAGATTCTTCTTCCAGCACATTGATGGTGTTGGTGAGGGATGAATGTTGGCCACAACACTGGGAGAACTCCATGCTCTTCTTTGAATAGTGCCATGGGATCTTTTATGTCCACCAGAGAGGGCAGACGCGGCCTTGGTTTAACGTTTCATCTAAAAGATGACACCTCTGACAGTAGAGCTCTCCCTCAGTACTGCACTGAAGTGTCAGCCTAGATTATGTGCTCAAGTCCTGGGGCTTGAATCTATGACCTTCTGACTGAGAAGTAAGAGCACTACCACTGAGCCAAGCTAACACTTGGCTTGTGCTCTCAGCTGCTTCGAGAAACACCATTACAGCATTCTGAATTTATTTTATATTTGTTTATGGGATGTAGGCATCACTGGCAAGGCCAACATTTATTGCCCATCCCTAATTGCCCTTGAGAAGGTGGTGATGAGCCGCCTACTTGAACCGCTGCAGTCCGTGTGGTGAAGGTACTCCCACAGTGCTGTTAGGGAGGGAGTTCCAGGATTTTGACCCAGCGACGATGAAGGATCAGCGATATATTTCTAAGTCAGGATGGTGTGTGACTTGGAGGGGAACTTGGAGGTGGTGGTGTTCCCATGTGCCAGCTGCCCTTGTCCTTCTAGGTGGAAGAGGTCACGGGTTTGGGAGGTGCTGTCGAAGAAGCCTTGGCGAGTTGCTGCAGTGCATCTTGTAGATGGTACACACTGCAGCCACGGTACGCCGGTGGTGGAGGTAGTGAATGTTTAAGGTGGTGGATGGGGTGCCAATCAAACGGGCTGCTTTGTCCTGGATGGTGTCGAGCTTCTTGAGTGTTGTTGGAGCTGCACTCATCCAGGCAAGTGGAGAGTATTCCATCACACTTCTTACTTGTGCCTTGCTTATATTACCATTTGCTTTGTGTGTATCCAGTCATGCAAGTATTTTAAGTTGTTTTGACAATTGGTCATCATATGTATTTGCAAATCATTTGGCTCAAAACAACTTGCCCTAAAATATACAAATATCACGGAGTACAGAACATTATAGTCAGATTGAGCAACTGTGAAATATATGTTGTTTCACTTCAACAGAGTACATCGTCTTTTGAACCAACTGGACCTATTCTAACCCATATTTGTGTCCTGGGTCAACAGTAAATGAAACATATTTGAAAACCAAGAGTGTATGGTGAGTACTACAAACATGCCCCAAATTTACATTAAAATTGGCACCATCACAATAAACCATTACTGCTTTCATCGGCTTGTTATAACCATCCAAGCATTTAGAGGTAATCAAACTCCCCACCTCTAAATTCCCTTGTATCATAAATTATGTCATTGGAGTGTGATACTTGGATGTCATTGCACACAACATTCCGATATCATGAACTATAATGTGACTTCTCTGCTGCACATGCATGAAAGATATTTGTCCGTGCAGCCGTATGGCTGAGAATAGCACAAAGGAACCATTACGCCAATGCAAATTTATATGATGACCTCAAATATTGCAATAGGGTCTCTGTATGAAGATAATATTAAATTGTTCCTCCAGAGGAGTGGCCTGAATTACTGTTGAGTTGGGACAGTGGGATTTTAAAACAATTCATTGCTGAGATCGTATGGTGATTAAGATTCGGCCAGCCAAATTTACAGTCTGTCTTTACATATCATTGCAGCATTATTTAAATGGAAACCAGATCAAGGAAAGATTGTATTGATCACAACTGAATTAGATCTTCAACTATTTAAAGTATAAATATTTTGAGATCTAATTCAGATATTCTTTCCAATTCAGAACCTCCAGAATTATAATCTGGCATGACTAATATCCACTTATACTTGTACATTCATATTTAGAAATATAAATCTCACCTATTGGCATTGTGGTAAGTCATCCCTCTGACAGTGAATTTCATAGCTGAATGACACCTCAGGCAGCCTAGATGCATCCTGGCAACCAACAACTTGAGTAGTAACTTAAGTTCACAGTGCTGACTTCCCTTAGCTCTACATTTGTAACATTAGATTTCAAAGGGCTATAACTCAGGCATGGTACTAAGATGAAGTCCATTACAGCAGTTCTGGATACTGATGAGGTAAGTTGTGTATTTGAGACACAAAAGTAGCAGGGGTTCTGTTTTGACAGGTGACAACAGCAAGATCTGTATCTCTTTGATTTAGGCTTGCTTTTAAATCTTCACTGTTATTCAATGGGGTTTTTTCTCTCCCTTATTGCATGGGATCTACTCAGCAATACACCCATCCAACCAGGAAAGCAGGACTGACCTGGGCCCTGGATTATTCTATGAGTGTCATTCTACAGTAGGCTGACAGGAAGCATAAATGTGATTGAAGTGGGGCAAAAGAGACATAACAGTTCTCTCTATCCTCCAAATAGAGCATCTCTATAACCAAGCTGGCACAAAAACTGATCAAAACACCCCACTGGAGGGAGTATTGAGGAGCAGTCAGCCCCAGGACTTGAAGTTATCACCTGTGGTTGGGAGTAAAAGTGATCTATTACTAGAATTACTGGGCCACCCAAAGTAGGGAGATTTTATTTAGAACTAACATCAACAATTGCAGAAGAAAATTTAAATTGTTGCTATGACTTAATTAACTATTGCCATTTCATAATAAATCTGACTTTACAGCTGCTATATAGGTAAATGATAAGATTCTACTAAATTCTAACCACTGCCATCAGTCTTCAATGTAGTGTTTGCTGGTATCACCAGCTCGATGTAATAGTTGATAGCACAGAATAGCTGATGGTGACCCTTTAACATAGGGGTCAAAACTGGACTACTTGTGTTTACTTTAAACATACTTCTCAGTCCTCTGTTATGAATCCGATCTTACTCCTAAATCAGGCTTGTTTTCACAGTTGCTTCCAAAAAGCATCTGTGTAGTTGCAACCAGTAGCTGTGTTACTGACAGTGTTTGTCTGTTCAGAATGTGTCTTCTTGAGATTTTCTAAATACAGTAATTGATTGTTTACAACATAGAGATGCAGCACCATAGTGTATACAAATAAAAATCAATCAGTGTCCCAGGCCTTTTCTTAAGGAATTAGCTAATAACGGTGGATCCTTGTGTCCAAATACAATAATGTTGTTATTGTTGCTGTTGGTGTTGCTGTTGTTTCAAAATCACAATCTATTTATTGGTCAAAAGCAGAGTACAGGAGTTGAAGGTATTAGTAAAGGACTGGTATGGCATTATTTGCTTTCTTCCATTTCTGTGACAGATTTATTCATTTCCACTGAGTGATAATTGATATTTTTCAATCTGCAATCAACAAATCCAAGATAGAAAGTATTATGGATGAGTACCACTATAATTTTTCACATATAATAGGCGCTATTTTATGTTGAAAGTGAATGGTTCCTGGATAAAGTCACCACCTGGTGTGGAAGTGAACCATGTAAACAATCAAGACCCCAGGTTTGATCTGCAATCAATACTGGATTCACTGATGAAAGTAGGGGCATTATAATTGACTTCAGTGTCCGTGTCCTTCAGCTATGGAGATGAAAGGATCAGCCAGGGTTCCTGTCCCTAATTGCTATCCAGCAATGCCTGTTGGAAAATGCACATGGGATGAGGAATGGACTTGGCAGTGATAACACCAATTGACCAACAGCACTCACTCTCTATGCTAACATATGAAGGATGATCACTTGTGCAAGGTACTGGAGGGCTCCTGGCTCCTGTGAACTCTACACCAACAAGAGTCAGTACATTTTGGAGAGGAGAAGAGAAATAGAAATCAAAAATGGGTTAACACCCAAGTGTCTGTTATATGCAGGTATGAATTACGGAGCCTTTTTCTATTAGCGACTGTCACTACTCACGCCTGTAATATTCATTGCAGGTCAAAATTATTGGAGTGTGTAAAGGTAAATAAGAGAACAAATTATATTAACAGTACATTTTCACATTAGTACTATAGGGGCAATTTCCCAATGTTGTACTCCTGCCGGGGAGCCTTGTCCACCAGGAGTGCCTATTATAAATTCAGGTGGGCTGAACATGATTTTTCCACTATTTATACTAAAGGTGCGTACACTCAAATTTCCAACCTACACTCTTGCTGAGTTCGGCTTCTTGCCGGAAGCGCAGTCTGAAAATTACCCCCAGATACAAACGCTTTTATGGAAAAAAGATCTCAACAAATTTTTGCATATTTTTACTTCGGAAAATTAGCACCAAACCTACAAGCACATTGGATGCAAAGATCTTTACCCAAAGTAAAGTGCATTTTATTTATGGCGTGAGTTATAGAAGGATTAGAGGAAAGCTAATCACTCATACTTAAATGAACCTTGTCATCTTGCCAGTTAACTAGAGAAAAAGAAAGATAATAACTAACCGGTCGTTCTGGCAATATTATTGCTTCATGATAATCATAGGTGGTGTCAGAAGTGAGTCTTTTTTCCATTGAACCATATGACAGTCACTGTCTGCTTCTGTAATATTCACTGCATGTTAGTATAGCTAGATTCTATAAAGGTAAGTAAGACAACAGAGTATAAGTTAATGTAAGTACTGTGTCAAAATATGATAGCATACACTTATACCATATCGTGGTGAATATTGTGTCCACTGAGGCATGAGATGGAAATAGAAGGCTCTTCCACATGCATTCAGCATACAGCTTCATCTGCTTTGCCTCAACCTTAGCTTCAGAAGTGCACTTCCTACACAACAATGTGACATTTTCCATTACACACTTCTGCCTTCCCTGTGCTCCCTCGAGTAAGATTGCAAATTTATGCCAATTAGTGCTGCATTATTGGCAATTTTGTGCTGTGTACTTATGCCTTCAAGGAATTAGGTTGAGATTACCCAAATTCATCTCAGTCAGCAGCGACATTAGACTCTCATCAGTTTGGGCTGGATTTGAGTCCAGTAAAACCATACACTACCCAGTTCTACAATACTACTAATATATTGGCAATTATTTAACTATGAATGAGATAACTTATCCTCTTGCAATCCTTCCTAGTTTGACTAATAAACTGGATTAAAGATTGTCCTGCTCATATCTATAATATAATCATGTCAATCTTCAGAACTGTGGCATTTGTTCAGTTAAATGGTCTATGGATCAGATTTTTAGCCACTCAAGTGTCATTGGAACAGAGGAACAGGAGTAGGCCATTCAGCCTAAATGATACCCGGACTCCAAGGCTTAAATTACGAGGAGAGATTACACAAATTAGGGTTGTATTCCCTAGAATTTAGAAGGCTAAGGGGTGATTTGATCGAAGTTTTCAAGATATTAAGGGAAAGAAATAGAGTAGATACAGAGAAACTATTTCCACTGGTTGAGGAGTCTAGGACTAGGGAGCATAGTCCAAACATTAGAGCCAGACCTTTCAGGAGTGAAATTAGGAAACACTTCTACACACAAAGGGTGGTAGAAGTTTGGAACTATCTTCCGCAAATGGCAATTGATGCTAGATCAATTGTTAATTTTAAATCTGAAGGTATTAAGGGATATGGGCCAAAGGCGGGTAAATGGAGTTAGGTCACAGATCAGCCATGATCTTATTGAATGGCGGAACAGGCTCGAGGGGTTAAATGGCGTACTCCTGTTCTATGTTCCTATGTAACCCCTTGAGCCTTCAATTAGATCATTGCTGATCTGTATCACAACTCAATTTACCTGCCTGTGTTCCAGATCCCCTAATACCCTTACCTGACAAAAATCTATCAATCTCAGTTTTGAAATTTTCAATTGACCTAGCCTCAACAGCTTTTTGGGGGTGAGAGTTCCAGATTTCCACTTCCTTTTTTTGTGAAAAAGTACTTCCTGACATCACCCCTGAATGGCCTGGCTCTAATTTTAAGGCTATGCCCCCTTGTTCTTGACTCCCCAGCAGTGGAAATAGTTTCCCTCTATCTACCCTATCAAATCCTTTAATCATCTTAAGCACCTCAATTAGATCAATTTTGTGGTTGTGGAAATGTAAGTAACCTATTTTAATGTTGGTGAAACAAAATGCATTTGATGGGAATAAATTAAATTAAATAATTACCCCCTGACATTCCACAGAGCCTCTCCCAGTCTCCTGCCAGAAGTTTAGTGGGAGACCAGTGAATTCCCAAAGAAATTGTATAAACAGATACATATGTGACATCTCTAAAAGGTCTGCTGTCTCCTACCAAAGTTACAGTAGTACATTGGATGAGCTCCTGTAGAATTTCTGGTCTTAATGTAGATAGAGAAAGAAAACAAGATAATGTGAAGAAAAGGGATGCAAGATTCAAATGATTCAGGCAGGGCTTTCCTCTCCGGCCCTAATGCCAACGGAACTTTGCCACTTGCCAAGGCTGATTGCCCAGAGACTGCCTTGGAGGAGGGTAGGAAATCACGGCTGTGGGTATCATGCACCTACAGCAGCGGATCATGGGTAAAGGCCACTGAGACTGCTGAAGAAATTATTGGCCCGGATTTTACGGGGCCTAGGACCACGTACACACAGCGTACGCCATCGTAAGTGCCCCGCAAGTTCCGGGTTTCCGCGTGCGATGCCCAACTACTGCCCAGCGAATGCCCACCAAACCCTTAGCCTGCTAAACCCCTAAGGGTTTAAATAAATGTTAAAATAGACATTTTAAAATCATTTAAACATTCCCTTACATTTAAAATTAGTTTAGGTTATTTTTGTCCCGTTTAAAAATGTTTACATTTATTTTAAATGTTTAATTAAATGGTATTTTAATTAATTTTGAACCTGTGATGATTTATTTTTATTTCAGTGTTGTGAAAATGTATTTTTTAGGGGATTCCTTTTATGCTTATGTGGATTCCATACATAAATATATTCCCCGTAAGAATAATGGGAATTCCCCTTTGTGATTGGTTGGGCCGGCCCATGTGATCCCAGGGAGGCTTGCGAACCACATGCGCCCCTGGGATACGTGGGCCTTTATGCAGGTTTACGCCTGCAGGCCCAGGAACGCGAGTGTTTGAAGGTCCAGAGCAATCAGGTAGGTGCAGCGTTTTCTTGCGGTTTGGAGACGTTCACCCGTGGCAAGCCTCCGACCGCGATTTCCTTCCCATTTTGTTTTCATCACAAAAGTTCCAGGTGGAAGATGTGTAATCAACCATTCCAATGATTGGGGAGTGGGTGTAGCTCCCTTGGCGCCTCTTCCACTAGCCATAGCAACACTGGACAGTAGGAATGCACCTTGGGCCTGGCTTTAATATGACAGCTATGCTGGAGAATTAATTGAATGTGCCTGCCTATATTTGGGTAAACATATGCAATCCCCACTGTTATGATCAATGGAAAATCCCTGGTAATATCGGTGGGCATCAAAGAGCCAGCAGAACAGCAACCTGCCTGACTTTCCATCCCAACCCCTGTAGTTATGTTAGGAAACAACCGGAGGAAAAATTACCCTGAAATATTTCAAATATTTTATTTTTGTGTTTTAACTGTTTCTTTTGGTAGCACAGGATAGTATTAAAACTACTGGTACTTGGAAAGCTTTATTTTATAATATTAGTGTTTGCTTCAGTGTCAGAGTGTATAAACTGAAAACGTTAAAAAAAAAATGTCCAGCCTAGAGAATCTGGCGTTTCCTCAGATCTGCCAGCTGTCTAAGGGTTAAAAAAATAGATTGGTCGCTTTGCTAGATTTTACTTACTTTCCTTAAATTGATATGCCATTGGGCCAGAATTCCCTCGTTTGCCTTGTGCCAGAACTTAAGCCGGTTTCTACGCTGATCTTGTCGACAGCAATTTACGCTGAAATTTCCTGGCTTAAAACAAATGGAAATCAGCGTAAACAATCTTTAAGTCCATCTTTATCTATTGATGTTATGAAAATTAAAGTTTGAACCCATCAAATCACCACTTATGCACAGCTTGTTGAAAAAAATACAAATGTGGAAGCTTTTATCTTTTTAATGAAACAAATTCTGATGCTATAAAAAAGCATTCAAAGATATAGAAAATATGGTGCCATCCTCAATAAAATAGACACTAAACAATCACTATAAAACACCACCAATGGCTGAATCTTAGGGGTGGATTTTACGAACCTCGGCGGGTCCATGGTGGACGATGTCGGTGGCGGGTCCCGGCCCCGCTGTCGGCTCCAGGCTGCTGTGTAGAATAAATTTACCTTGATTGGGCTTGTTAAGCCCGCCCAGCGCGTTTCCCAGCCAATTAGAGGAAGCGGGTCTGGTGACGTCATTTGATGACGCGTCATCAGCTGGTTTCCTTAAAGGTCGACTTTAAGTTAACATTTGTGCTGTCAGTGTTCCACAGCATTGAGGTGCAGCAAACACTGACAAGCACTGCACAGAGGTGCAGGGCTGCACCTAGGCTCTCCCATGACTCCCTCCATGGGTAAAGAGACCTTCCCTGGAGATCAACACAGCCTGGTTGCACATTGCAGAGGAGGGCACAAGCAGGGACGTGGTCAGGAGGACCAGGCTGCAGTGGTGCAAACCTTTCAATGATCTGAAACGTTACTGCAAAGCCACACTCAACCTCATCCTCCTGTGCCTCTCATCACATCCCCATCACTCTGCCGTCCCTACCCTACTCCTGCACATCCTTACTCACACCAACTTACCTTGCACCTCCACCCATCCCTCTTTATCTACATTAGCCCAAAAATTCGGCCGTTCCCGGGTGAGTACTCAGTGCGTACTCACCCGTATTCATTCCCGAAGTGCCGGTTTCCTGCATGCACTGCGCATGCGTGGGAAACCGGCACTTCCGGTATGGTGAAGGGGGCGGTTCCTAGGTGAACCGCGTGCGCGCTAGAGGCTGCGCGCACGCAGCACACTTAGATTTTTTTTCAGGTTTCTACGCGAGGTTAAGTATTGAAGATTCTACGCTAGTAAAAAGGAGGCGTAAGACCCCTTTTGAACAAGGTAAGTGGTTAATTAAGTATAATTTTAATTTTTTTTCAACAGCTTTATCTTTTTTAGATACTTTAAAGAAAGGTAAGTTTATTTTTATAACTTTTAAAAAGTATTTTAATTTTTTCAAAAATTTAAATTTTTGTTTAAAGTGGTTAATTTATTTAACTATAGTTATTTTATAAATGTGATGTTTTTTTTAATTTATTTTAAGTTTAGCTGTTCTTTTGGGGCCGATTTCAATTCACAGATTTGACAGGTCTCCTGTCAAATCTATGAATGAAAGATGGTCTGCTGCCATTGGCTCTTCATGGCCCACGTGATCCCAGGGGTTGCATCGCACTAACTGCGCCCCTGGAACACGCAAGCACTGCGTGCCGGCTCTTGGGAGAGGCCCAGGACCCGAAGTTCCTGTGGGCCCAAAACACAATGGCAGGCGCGGTGGGTAAGAGCGCGCGCGATCCTTACCCCCACGGCAAGCCGGCCACGCGAATTTCTAGGCCATTATCACATCCCCATCTCACTAGCCACCCCTCACACTCACCGTCATCCTAATGCAATCATACCAACTAACACACAAGGGTAGGCACTTGGGTGTTTTATCCAATATTCATGTGAAATTTCTGTTAATGTGGTGTCAAACATTGAAACCTTTATTATCAACACTTTTCATTCTTGGACAGATTTGTGTGCACCTTTGGAAGTGGCTTAATGAGTTTAAGTGAATGGTGAGACATAATGGTATCCCCCGCAATGGTGATAAGTGTGAAAGAAATAGCTTGAGCATTACAGGGATGCTTTATGGAGTTGGTGTAGGGTAGTGCCAACCTGGCGCATCATGTGGCAACTAGGGTGTACAGCGTCAAGTGAAGTCAAATCTGGCCATGGTGAGACCATCCCTGGCCTCCCGGGCAGCAATGTGGTCGAGTGCTGATGCCCTGTGTCCTGTGCAGCATCAGTTGATTGTGGAGAAGGTTGGTGTTGTTGTTGGTGCTGCTGGTGTGCCTGGTGCTGCTGGTGATGCTGGTGATGTTGGTGTTGATTGTGGTGGGATTCTGAGGACCAAGGTGAGAGAGTTTCAAGGGCACCCATGCTGATGGAATAGATGGCAGGTGAAGTAGAGATGACATAAGCGATCTGTCAATGGTTGGAGAGGTAATGAGGTCAGACTGGATGAAGACTTGTGTAAAGACTTGCAGCATGCTGAATCTGCAGTGAAAATGCAGTTTAGAGAAGCTAGTGGTTAAGGGAACATTTCTCAATCAGCTGGGAGCTTTGACTTGACATTTGAAGCTGTCAACTCATCAGCTGATTCAATGGCCCCTGACCGCCCGCCTCAGCTTCACAGCCGAGCTCTAGGTACAGCGGGAAACCGGTGGACGACCTGTCAAATCCAAAAAGCTGGGAACAACCATTGATAAGTGGCTGTAAACAAACTACCAATGATTTTAATTGAGTCCCCCACCGCTGCGTGTTGGGTCTGCTCAGCACTGACAGACCCGACATTTGGTAAAGGCACATGGTGGTGGGTTCACAGCGGGGTCCCGACCCACTGGGGAAAATAAACACTTTCCGACACACCACCGATCACGCTCACTGACCACCTCCCCCACCCCCCACCACCCCCCCGCCCCCACACCCCCCGGCAAAATCCAGCCCGTAACCACCAAAAACAGGTGGGTTGGGGTAAGGTGAGATGTAAAATTCTTAAACCCAACCCCAACCCACCCACTTCTGAGTTTAACGGAGGCAGGACGGGGGGTATTTGTGGGCAACCAACCCGTTACCAGGAGGCGGGTTGGCAATTTAAATATTTTAATGAGGCTGGCAGCCACTGATTTAACAAGTTTTGCAGGTTTAACTCTGGCCAGCCGGGTTTCCCAGGCCTCGGGAAACCCTGCAGCTGAAGGGAGGCGAGAACAGCTTTGGGGAGAAGGTACGTGCCTTCACAGCACTGCTTGTGGGCCAGGAGGAGCAGGAGTGCTTCCTCCCGGAACCCCAAGCTTCCTCTCCCCGACCCCCAAGCTTCCCCTCCCCATCAGACACCCTCGCATAAAAAGACACTGGGGTCAGGGATCGGACACCGGCCCCAGTGTCGGGGATCAGACGTACCTGGTCCTGCGGCCTGCTCCAGAGTCCTCCCCATCCAACTGGAAGCCAAGCCTGTCAATCAGGCTGACTCTCGGATGGGGAACCTGTCGAGGAGGAAAGTTGCACACTGTGTGTCGTAAGAATGAGCCTTACGCGTGGCGAACTTAAACTAAGCTTTAATCAACTAAAAAGGTGCTACATACAAAAGAGGTCTTACTCTATGCCTCTCCAGGATCCAACTGATCAGTCCAGTATTTATCCTGGACTAATCAAAGGAAGTGATGCAATAAAGTTCGAGACACAGGAAGCTGTATTGTGTTACCACATTCTCCCCCCCCAAAAGATTAGGAGGCCGGGATGAAGTTCGAGTCACAGGAAGCTGTATTGTGTTACCACATTCTCCCTCCATTTCGTAGCCGCTGGACGAGGGAGAGCCGCACCCGTTTGGGTTCTCGTAGCGGTAGAGGGCCCCTAGCCCGTTTACCCGCCGCGGGCCGTGGACCAGAGTCCGAGTGATCCAGCCCGCTCTGTGAGGGGTCAGGACGATCCTGACTGTGTACTGGTGCCCGAACGGGTGTCGGGCAGGGCTGTGGCAGATCCGTTTCCGAGCGTACGGTACAGGGTGGATCGTGGCTGTGCGTGCGAGCCCCGACGGGCTCATAGTCAGTCTGCCCCAGGTCGGCACGCTGGAGTGAGGTACCAGCCGGCGTCAGATCCAGATCGTGATGAGAGGCACCTGGCGAGCCCAGAGATGTGCCTGGTACAATATCATCCCCTGGTGTCCCTCTATGTTTCGGCGGGCAGGGAGCCAGATCCCGCAATGACACGGTAGATTCCCGACCGTCAGCATACTGAATATAGGCGTAGGTAGGGTTGACATCAGTGAGCTCAACCTCATCTACCAGGGGGTCATTCTTAGATGCCCGGACATATCTTCGGAGTAGCACTGGTCCCGGTGCAGTCAGCCACGACGGGAGAGATATCCCATAGGATGAGCGACGCTGAAATCGGAAGAACCGTTCATGAGGCGTCGTATTCGTGGCGGTCGAAAGGAGGGACCGTGTGGAGTGTAATGCGTCTGGAAGTACTGCTTCCCATTGCTGGTTGTGTAGGCCCCAAGATCTCAAAGCCAGACGTACCGCATTCCAGATGATAGCGTTAAAACGCTCGACTTGCCCATTCCCGACCGAATGATAAGGCGTCGTTTTGCTGGCAGCAATACCCCGTTCCGAGAGATAGGCCTTGAGTTCTCCTGACATAAAAGAAGGGCCCCGATCTGAATGAACATAGGATGCCATGCCACAGAAAGCAAATACCTGCTCAAGGCAGCTGATAACCGTGGTCGTCAGCATATTGGGGCAGGGAAAGGCAAACGGAAAACGGGAATACTCATCGACCATGGTCAATAGATAAGTGTTGCGAGTTGAAGAGGGCAACGGCCCCTTAAAATCGATGCTAAGCCGTTGCATTGGCTGGGTCGCATGTATGAGTATACCACCTGAGGGGCGGAAAAACCGAGGTTTCAATTCCGCACAGACTCTGCAGTCCGAGCACATCTTCTTTACATCCCCGGTAGAGAATGGGAGATTTCGGGACCGCACGAAGTGTAGCATGCGAGTAACGCCCGGATGACACAACCCATCATGGATGTCTACGAGCGTAGAGGGTGCCATGGCGGAGCAGAATGCTCGTGTGAGGGTATCCGGAGCCACATTCTCCTTGCCAGGTCGATAGTGGATGGTGTAACCAAAAGAGGCCAATTCCAGCCGCCAAAGCTGGATTTTATTATTTTAAATTTTGGTCCGTTTTCGATTATCGAGCATGAAGGCGACCGATCGCTGGTCCGTGATTAAGGTAAAGTGCTGGCGAGCTAGGAGATGACTCCACTTCCGTACTGCCTCTATGATGGCTGTAGCTTCTTTCTCGACTGGAGGATAATGTAGCTCAGCCCCTTGAAAAGTCCTGGACAAAAATGCCACCGGACGACCTTCCTGATTCAGAGTGGCCGAGATCGCCACCTCCGAGGCATCACACTCAACGACAAAAGGAAGACTCTCATCGATGGAGTGAAGAGTCGCTTTCTCCAACTGTTTTTTCAGGAGGTTAAAGGCTGCAACAGCCGCTGTGTCTAGTGGGAATGTGCTGGCCTTCAGTAGAGGTTGGATTCGGTCCGAGAAGTTAGGAATCCATTTAGCATAGTATGCAAACAGGCCGAGGGCCCGGCGCAAGGAGGCCGGATTCTTAGGTGGCGGGAGTTCTTGGAGTGGGCGAAGCCTTTCAGGGTCAGGTTTAATGATGCCATTGCCCACACAATAGCCAAGGATGTTGATGGCTGGTTGTGACTCAATGGATTTAGCCGCATTTAATGTCAAATTACGGTGCTGGAGTGCGTCCCAAAATCGTTGGAGATTGGCGTCATGTTCCCGCTGATTGCGACCTGCGACAGTAATATTGTCCAGATAAGGAAACGTATCCTTCAAGTCTTCCTGTTTGACCAGGTCATCCATTGCTCGCTGGAAGATAGCCACTCCATTAGTGACCCCAAAGGGGAGGCGACGAAATTGATACAGCCATCCATTGGCTTCAAAGGCCGTATACTGCTTGTCTGAGACCTTCAAGGGTACCTGATGATAGGCACTTTTTAGATCATATGTTGAGAACACCGTGTACTCAGCCAATTTATTAACCATATCATCGATGCGTGGCAATGGGTATGCGTCCAAGTCCGTATATTGATTGATGGTCTGTGAATAGTCAATGCACAGCCGTTTCTTGTGAGGTTGTAGAGGGTTCTTAACAATAATGACCTGGGCGCGCCATGGCGACGAACAAGGCTCGATGATATCCTCTGCTAAAAGCCGAGAAATCTCAGCCGCAATAAAAGACTGGTCTTCCTGACTGAAACGTCGTGACTTTGTTATAATCGGTTTGCATCGAGGAGGGATACTGGAAAACAGTGAGGGTTCATCCAGTGAAGCTGCTGACAATGCACAGAACGGTAATCGAGGTAGTATATTAGAAATAGTGAGTTCAGGTTTGGATCCGCCGAACTCAATGGTGAGCTTCTTATGCTGCTTTTGAAAATCCAGCCCTAAGATAAGATCACTACATAAGTCCTTGAGCACCGAAAGCCGGGTGGAGGGATACCTGCGACCATTAAGTGTTATTTCAACCATACAAAAGCCAGAAATTCTGGTATTAAGTGATGACTGAGCCATCGCAATTGCCTGGTCCGATGGGAAAACATGTAGCTTTAACTCTGCAACAATCTGTTCCCTAATGAAACTATCAGTGCTACCTGAGTCAATTAAGGCATCTAAAGTATGTCCATTAATTGATGCTTTTGTAGCTGCATGGAATAGGTTCTGAGGACAAGCAGCTGTAATTGGTGTCGTTGCACAAAGAGTGGCTGAAACTCTAGGTGTGTTTCTTCGAGAGGAAGCACGATAGATTTTAGCCGGAACATCATGATAGGCCCTTACCGGGGCAGTTCGGTAGGACTTAGCTTGATAAGCCCTCGTAGAGGCTCTTGATAGGCAAACCTTTGCAAAATGACCCTTTTTGTTGCAATGACTGCAAAACGCATTGCGAGCAGGGCAGAATTTCCGAGGGTGGAACTCATCACCACAAAAGAAGCATTTCTTAGATTGCCAAGAGGCTGCCACAGTGGGGTCATCATCCTCTTCATCAGTGAAGTCATCAGATTGATCGTCAGGGATAAAGACCTCCCTAATAGAGTTCACCTGTGGCCTCTTAAATTGCCTGACTGTAGTTAAGGCAGTAGACCGAGGTCTGGGCACTGTATAAAGGTCTGCATTTCTTTTTGCCAGATCTAGAGAGCAAGCCATGTCATAAGCTTTCTGAAGCTCAAGTGTCTTACTTTCCAGTAGACGCTGGCGTATAAATGGGGAGGCAAGCCCGCAGATGAAAGCATCACGGATCATTTCTTCACGGTACAGCTCAGCTGAGGCCGCCCGAAAGTTACAGTCCATACTAAGTCTGCGAAGCTCTTGGAGGAATTTATCAATGGATTCCTCCGGCCCTTGTTGGGCTGTAGCTAGTAGATGTCTGGCATAGACCTCATTCGGTGTCTTAGTATATAGTCTCTTAAGCGTCCGAATTGCCTCTCGTAACTGTCCCATTTCTCCACATACTGAAATACATTCGGGGTGACACAGTTGATGAGTATCCGCAACTTTGAGTTATCATCAGCCTTACAATATTCAAGAAAATTGTCAAACGTGCGATACCAGTGTTTCCACACCTTACCGGCTGCTGGGGTGTTTGGGTCCAAGTCAAGACGCGATGGTTTAAGGATGTTTTCCATGATGGGTGATTCCCTGGATCCTTAGTTCCGAGTTCGTCCAAAAAGTTTGAGTGCGAAGTTTTCCAAAGTTGATTAATTTGTCGTAAGAATGAGCCTTACGCGTGGTGAACTTAAAGTAAGCTTTAATCAACTAAAAAGGTGCTACATACAAAAGAGGTCTTACTCTATGCCTCTCCAGGATCCAACTGATCAGTCCAGTATTTATCCTGGACTAATCACAGGAAGTGATGCAATAAAGTTCGAGTCACAGGAAGCTGTATTGTGTTACCACACTGTGGGGTTAAAACTCCACAGCTTTCCGGGTTTCCCATCCGAAACTCCGCCCCTCCACCTATGCAACCCGCCCCTGACAATATCGGGACCAGTGACTTTGTGTCCTGCTGCACCTAAAACTTTGGACGTAAAAACAACATAAATCCGTTATGGGTGAATTTGCTTGAAAAAACTGGTGCAATTCGGGTCTAACGCTGCAGTTACGCAGAAACTTCCCGGGAAATTCTGGACCACTGAATCCATACAACGGTGTGTCTATTATACTGCCACGTTTCACCACTCCTTTCAGAAAGCACTTCCATTTATACAGCACCTTTCAGGACATCCCAAAGTGCTTTACAGTCAATAAAGTATTTTTGAAGTGTAGTCACTGTTGTAATGTAGGAAACGCAGCAGCCAATTTTCACCCTGTAAAGATAATGGGGTAAAAATTGGGTTTGGGGTGCTACCTTCCCGAGAGGGAGGAGGGGCGCTACTGGAAGCGCCCGCGCCCCACTTGGCGCTACGGCACGTCGTTCGTGGTACTGCAGGCCTTCCTCCCCTTATTAAAGGGGAGGGGCCTGACGCAGCGCGTCCCGGCGCCCAGCTGGACCACCAGGGATCGGAAGTACCGGCAAACGAGCCCAGCACTCAAGAGGAGTGCCGGGCTAACAGAGAGCAGCCGGCACCCCGCGGGGGGTGGGCTTCACAGGGGCCGGGGGCAGCAACGGGGGCAGGTGCTGGCAGGCGGCCAGCAACAAAATTGGCCGCCCGCCACCTCCCCTTTAACTAGCGCCGCCCCGGCCACAGGTCGGCCCCCCTGACCCCGGCGGACATAGCTAACGGTTAGCGCCACCGCTAACCTCCTGCTGAATTTTGCGGGAGGCGTTAGCGGCGCCACGCCCAGGCGCTAGTTGATTTGCACCCCATTAACGCCCTCTTAGGTCAGGACACCAGGGAGAATTATCCTGCTTTTCTTCGAAATCATGCCATGGGATCTTTTATGTCCTCATGAGAGGGCAGAAAGGGCCTCGGTTTAATGTCTCATCCTAAAGACAGCACCTCCAACAGTCCAGCACTCCCTCAGTACAGCCTAGATTACGTGCTCAAGTCTCTGGAGTGGGACGATGAACCCACAACCTTCTGACATAGAGGCAAGAGTGCTAACACTGAGCCACAGCTGACACCTATTTGGCATCAGGGTGTCTTGGTGGAATGGCCACGCCTTCTGCCTGTAGATAAATTGTACATTTCCACCTATTAGGATACTTTTTAAAGCGAATTAAGTGAATTGTGAGGACAATGTGGTGGCACAACAAACTGGAGTGCCAGCAAAGGACACCACAGAAAGGTGGGTACCAGGTTCACGTTCCTACTTCACTGAGTTCCTTTTTTAAGTCACGCAGCACCAAATGAAGACCATGTACTTCCCCAAAGAGATTGAGAAAAAACTGCCAGGGACACTTTTGTGCACATCTAAACTGCTGAACACCATTACTGGCAGGTCAGGAACAATGGCCCCGATTTTAAAAGGAGGGGGGGGGTGGGAAAGGTGCGCGTGAGCCCCAAAGCGGGCGGCAGACCCGGAGAGTCTGGTGACATGGAGGCCCTGTCGATCTTAATGGCAGGGCCTCATTTAAATTAAAGTTCCCAGAGTCCCACTCAACAACTGGTCAGATCCACTACCTAGCCAATGGGCAGGAGCAAGAATTTGGCCGCAGGAGATTGCAGCCAGGGACAAGTGGGAACGGCCCCCGACAGTCAGTGGGAACAGGGATCTGGAAGTAATCGGGTTTCCACTGTGAGGGGAGGCCCAAGGACTCCTTGCGGGGCCTGGCGGGAGCACTCCTGCTCCTCCTGGCCCACAAGGCGTTCTGACAGAAATAATTACAAAACTTACCATCGCCTCCTCTGGCCAGTCAGCGGCTCCCACTATGGTTCTGCTGAATTTAAAGCAGGCCCCTACCTGCCTGTAGCGGGATCCTCGGCCGGCTTGAAAGTCAGCAAAGATAAGATGGCACTGGGCGGGGATCTCGCTGGGCGAGGGAGGCTATAATCGAGGTCAATCTTTCTTGCCTCTCAGTCACAGGGAAGAGGTCATTTTGACTTTCAGTGATAGTGTAAATCGGGTGATTGTATAACGGACGGCTGATTTTAATATCACCCACTTTATACTGTCACCCAAAGTCAAAATTACCCCAGAACCTGTAAAGCACAAAGACAAGGATAAAAAGATGCAGAAAAAAGACTGTAACATATTTTCATAAAAAAAGCTAATATTAGTAAGCTAAAAAGTTGAATTAGTGACACTATACTTTTGTTCCTACAGCACCGCCTACCCTACCACATGAACACACATTTGCCTATCACTGCCCTCCAAAGCTGTGAGATACTAAAATCTTGTTGTGCTGTTAATGGAGGAAATGCTTTGTAAGATTTTGCTGAGGGCTTGTAAATCATAATACCATGCAATTTGGCACCAGCACTCCCACAAGTGTGCCCTATACAGTACCACTCAGAATGCAGTTCACAGGAAATTACATTTGGAAACTAAAACCCTATCATTGAGCATAGAATAGCTAAAAATTGACACCTCCAAAAGGTGAAGTGTTTTACACTTTTCTCTGTCTCTTTTTTGAGTAATAGGACTAACTACTTTAAAACATGAGTCATTTATCCTCTGTACAAAAATATAAGCAAATTGGTCTATTTGTGCCAATGTCTAAAATGATTCTTTCAATATGTGTTTTACATTGTTTCACATAGTATTTACAGCACAGAAACAGGCCATTCGGCCCAACTGGTTATGCTCTACATGAGTCTCCTTCCAGCCTTCTTCATCTAACCCCGTCAACATATCCTTCTATTCCTTTCTCCCTCATGTGCTTATCTAGCTTCCCCTTGAATGCATCTATGCTAGTTGCCTCAACTACTCGTTGCGGTAGCAAGTTCCACATTCTAACCACTCTCTGGGTAAAGAAGTTTCTCCTGAATTCCCAGTTGGATTTATTAGTGACTATCTTATATGCAAGGCCCAAGTTCTGGTCTCCCTGCAAGTGGAAACATCTTCACTATGTCTACCCTGTCAAACCCTTTCATAATCTTAAAGAACTCTCAGGTCACCTTATACGTTATAGAGAAAAGAGCCCCAGCCTGTTTAATCTTTCCTGATAGGTATAACCTCTCAGTTCTGGTATAATTCTAGTAAATATTTTTTGCACCTTCTCCAGTGCCTCTATATCTAGACCAGAACTGTTCACAGTACTCCTAGTTCGATACAGGTTTAACATAACTTCTCTGCTTTTCAATTCTGTCCCTCTAGAAATGAACCCTAGTACTTTGTTAGCTTTCTTTATGGCGTAATTAACCTGCATCGCTACTTTAAGTGATTTGTGTATCTGTACCCCCAGATCCCTCTGCTCTTCTGCCTCATTTAGACATTTAAGAGTCATTTTAGCTCCCAAAAATGGGTGAGTTTGGGTCAGGTGGGAAGTAAAAAAAAATTTAATTTCAAAGCCGTACCCAACCCGCCTCGAACCCACCCACTTCTGGTTTTAACCCAACCCGCTCTCAGGAGGCAGGTCTCTCATTTAAATATTTTAATGAGGCTGCGTGCCTAAGATTTTTTTTCTCTGTTCTAGCTTTTGCACTGGCTGGCTGGGTTTCCCAGGCCTCTAGGTTCTTCCAGATTTCCGGAGCGCTAAACTGTCCCCCCACCACACACCTCCCCCCACCCCCCACCCCCCTACCCCCGCCACTCCCTCCCCGTAAATATCGGGGCCTTATTTTCCAAGGAGTATGTGGCCTCCATATTCTTCCTACCAAAATGTGCCAACTCACACTTATCTATATTAAAGTTCATTTGCCAATTACACACATATTTTGCAAGTTTGTTAATGTCTTCCTGTATTTTGTCGCAGTCCTCCTCTGTATTAACTATACCTTCCAATTTGGTGTCATCTGCAAATTTAGAAATTATACTTCCAGATCCCAAGTCCAAATTGTTTATGTTCTCTCTAGTATATGTAAAATGACCATCTGTGAGACACTGAGCCTGGTTCTCATCAAATCCAATATGATTGATATACAGTAAACGTACTTAGAGACTCCAGCTAAGAATGTAAAAATTAGTTGTTAAGAGTGAGGATCCTATTATTAATCTAATTTATTTAGTTATTGTTTTCAATTTTTAGGGCCTTAACGCACCATGTGGGATTCCTTGTGAAAGGACAGGCCATGAACATGATCCAAATATGCTTCTGCTAATGCAACTGCTGAGTTGTGAACAAGAGTAACCCAGGATGAATCATCCTCTGATCTTTACTCCCTTCACTTCCCCATTGAGGAATACCTACCACTTCCCTTTAAAAGTCCATCTGGCAGTGTGAGGTCACCTTGTGGGCTGAAATCCAGCTCCTACCATACTCTTTGCTCTTGTTTTCTAATCCGACTGTAGATGTGTATAACACTAAAACCTGCAGTACAGTCTGCCCATGTGTTTTTCTATACACATAAAATAACTTTTGCAAACAAAGTATTCTTACTGTACACTGACTTCTGCTGCAGTATTATAACGTAAACAAGGCAATCTCTACATAAACTCCTCCACACACACCCATAGCCACCACTTCAACCTCATCATCTCAGAAGGCCTTGCTACCTCTGAGCTTTCTACCTTTGACAAAACCCTCTCTGATCACTTCCTTGTTTTCTCCAACATCCACATCACTCTGCCTGCTTCAAACCCTTCTACAAACTTCCTCTCCCCTGGGGAGAAAAAAACATCCCCCAGCTCCCTTTCCAATATCCTTTCCAGCTCCCAACTTACTCTTCTCTGGCCTCCACCTGTCTCAATACATCAGCTCAGCAGCCCCCTTGCCTTTGCCTTCAATGCTTCTTAGACCATCATTGGCTCCCAACCCCATCATTCATTGGAAAGGAAAATCGGCCGACATGCATAACAGGCAGCTGATCCACGACTGCCTGTTTATCGCCATCGCAGAAGGTTAAAGTCTACCCTTGTGTCTCCATTTGTCCTGAAAATGCATGTGTAACATTGAAAATTCTCTAGAAATGAATGTAAGTTACATATGCCTTTGTATATGTATTGTCATCTCTCCATTGTGCTCTAATTCATTTCTAGTTTTCGTTCCTGCGGGTCACACTAAATTTCCAATGCAAATTTGTGCCAGTTTTAACTGTCACTCTTTTCACTCTTACAGTGACTGTGAATAATGAAATGAAACTATCCCCCCACAAACTTCTTGAGGTGACTTGCTTGTGCTGATCATGCGCTGCAGCCACAGTACTGTTCTTTCACCATCAACATGCTAAAAGTGTCAGCACAGCATTGCCAGCAAAAGTGGAGTATAAGAGTAGCTTTAGATTTTAACAATAATGGCCGTGAAATTCCACGTAGTAGCGCCAACAGTTAAAGGCTGTTTTTCTTGAAAAAATGGTGGCTGCCTTGCTTTTGCCCACTTCCGGCCCCCTGTGGGTAGAGGACCCTCTTCCACTGTTGACCTCCCTGCACAAAGCTGGACTGCTACGTGTGAGACCCTGGGTGCCCTTTCCCTGACCTGTTGAGCCATTTGTGTTAGTGCTGAAGCACTTTTACCATTTTTTATGTGCAGAAGGCAGTTCAGCTTTAAGGGCTAGAGACTGTCTATTTTTGAATGATTTTCAATTTTTTTTTCAGAAGGCAGTTTGGCCTAAAAATTTAGTTGCTTTGCGCCTCCCGTTAGTGCCCTAAGAGGGTGCTAATGGGGGGCAAAGCAACTAGCTCCTGGGCGCGGTGCCGCCAATGCCTCCCGCGAAATTCAGTGGGAGGTTAGCAGCGCCGCTAACCATTAGCGCCCCGTGGCGCTGCGCTGCTGGTCTTAACGTCATCGCCGTGCGCAGCGCCCCGCTCGCACCCCGGCCGCGATCTTCGTTAACGCTCCCTGACTTACCGCCGGACGCTATGTCCGACAGGGTCAAGGGGGCCTACCTGCAGCCAGGGTGGCGCAAATTAAAGGGGAGGTGCCAGGCGGCCATTTTTGTTGCTGGCCAACTGCCAGCACAAAGAAACATAGAAGAAACATAGAAGATAGGAGCAGGAGTAGGCCATTCGGCCCCTCGAGCCTGCTCCGCCATTCGATGAGATCATGGCTGATCATCTAAACTCAGTAACCTGTACCTGCCTTCTCCCCATATCCCTTGATACCTTTAGCTTTAAGAAATATATCTAACTCATCCTTGAATATATTTAATGACTTTCGCCTCCACTACCTTCTGTGGTAGAGAATTCCACAGGTTCACCACTCTCTGGGTGAAGAAATTCTTCCTCATTTCTGTCCTAAATGGTTTACCCGTTATCCGTAGATTATGACCCCTGGTTCTGGACTCTCCGACCATCGAGAACATTCTTCCTGCATCTAGTTTGTCCAGACCTGTCAGAATTTTATATGTTTCGATGAGATCCCCTCTCATTCTTCTATACTCCAGTGAGTATAAGCCCAATCGACCCAATCTCTCCTCATATGTCATTCCTGCCATCCCAGGTATCAGCCTTGTGAATCTTCGCTGAACTCCTTCCATGGCAAGAACATCCTTCCTCAGATAAGGCGACCAAAACTGCACACAGTACTCAAGGTGTGGTCTCACCAAGGCCCTGTACAACTGCAGCAGGACATCCCTGTTCCTATACTCAAACCCTTTCGCTATGAAGGCCAACATACCATTTGCCTTCTTCACCGCCTGCTGCACCTGCATGCTTACTTTCAGCGACTGGTGCACAAGGACACCCAGGTCTCGTTGCACTTCCCCTTCTCCCAATCTATTGCCATTCAGATAATAGTCTGCCTTTCTGTTTTTGACACCAAAGTGGATAACCTCACACTTATCCACGTTATATTGCATCTGCCACGCTTCTGCCCACTCACCCAACCTGTCCAGATCATCCTGGAGTTTCTCGCTATCCTCCTCGCTGCACACACTCCCACCCAGCTTTGTGTCATCTGCAAACTTGGAGATATTACATTTAATTCCCTTATCTAGATCATTAATGTATATTGTGAATAGCTGGGGTCCAAGGACCGATCCCTGCGGTACCCCACTAGTCACTGCTTGCCACTCGGAAAAAGACCCATTAATTCCTACTCTCTGCTTTCTGTCCGCCAACCAGTTCTCTATCCAAGTCAATACCTTGCCCCCAATCCCATGTGCCTTAACTTTACCCGCTAATCTCTTATGCGGGACCTTATCGAAAGCCTTTTGAAAGTCCAAATACACCACATCTACTGGTTCTCCCTTATCTATTTTCCCAGTTACATCCTCAAAAAATTCCAGTAGATTAGTCAAGCACGATTTACCTTTTGTAAATCCATGTTGACTTTGTCCGATCCTGTCACTGTTTTTCAAATGCTCAGCTATTACATCCTTTATAATGGACTCTAGCATTTCCCCCAATACCGATGTCAGGCTTACCGGTCTGTAATTCCCCGCTTTCTCTCTATCACCCTTTTTGAATAGTGGGGTAACATTGGCTACCCTCCAATCCATGGGTACAGTTCCAGATTCCATCGAATGTTGGAAGATGATCAGCAATGCATCTACTATTTCCAGGGCCACTTGCTTAAGTACCCTAGGATGTAGATTATCAGGCCCTGGGGATTTATCGGCCTTCAATACCGTTAATTTCCCTAACTCTATTTCCCTGCAAATACTGATTTCTTTCAGTTCCTCCCTTTCATCAGACCGTATGTTCTCCAACATCTCTGGGAGGTTATTTGTGTCCTCCTTTGTGAAGACAGAACCAAAATATGCATTTAATTGGGCTGCCATTTCTTTGTTCCCCATTATAACTTCCCCCGCTTCTGACTGCAAGGGACCTACACTTGATTTCACTAATCTTTTTCTCTTCACATATCTATAAAAGCTCTTACAGTCAGTTTTTATGTTCCCAGCAAGCTTACTTTCATATTCTATTTTCCCCTTCTTAATTAATCCCTTTGTCCTCCTTTGTTGAATCCTAAACTGTTCCCAATCCTCAGGGCTACCGCTTTTTCTGGCCAATTTATATGACCTCTCCTTGGATCTTATGCTATCCCTAATTTCCCTTGTTAGCCACGGTTGAGTCACCCTTTTTGTTTTATTCTTATGCCACACTGGGATGTACAAATTCTGTAGTTCATCCATGCAGTCTTTGAATGTTTGCCATTGCCTATCCACCGTCAACCCCTTGAGTGACATTCCCCAATCAATCCTACCCAATTCGCGCCTCATACCATCGTAGTTTCCTTTATTTAAATTCAGGACCCTAGTCTCTGATTCAACTACTTCACTCTCCATCCTAATGAAGAATTCTATCATATTATGATCACTCTGACCCAAGGGGCCTCGTACAACAAGATTGCTAATTAATCCTTTCTCGTTGCATAATACCCAGTCTAAGATGGCCTGATCTCTGGTTGGTTCCTTGACATATTGTTCCAGGAAACCATCTCGTAAACATTCTAGGAATTCCTCCTCCACAGTATTTTTACTAATTTGGTTAGCCCAATCTATATGTAAATTAAAGTCACCCATGATGACTGCTGTGCCCTTACTGCATGCTTCTCTAATTTCCCTTTTAATGCTGTCCCCAACCTCTGTATTACTGTTTGGAGGTCTATATACCACTCCCACTAACGTTTTCTGCCCCTTATTATTTCTCAGTTCTACCCATACAGATTCTGCATCATCAGAGCTAATATCCTTCCTTTCAATTGTGTTAATCCCCTCTTTAACCAGCAATGCTACCCCACCTCCCTTTCTTTTTTGCCTATCTTTCCTAAATATTGAATAACCCTGGATGTTGAGTTCCCAGCCTTGGCCACCCTGGAGCCATGTTTCTGTAATCCCAATCAAATCGTATTCATTTACCTCTATTTGCGCAGCTAATTCATCCACCTTGTTCCGAATGCTCCTTGCATTAAGACACAAAGCCTTCAGGCTTGTTTTTTTAATGCTCTCAGACCTATATGAATTATTATTTACTGTGACCATGTTTGATTTAAACCGTTGAGTTCTTTGCCTTCTACTTTTGTTTTTCTCCTTCCTGTCTTTAGCTTTTATCCTTATTTCCCTTTCCTCTGTCTCCCTGCTCAGGTTCCCAGCACCTGCTCCCTCTGCCGTCCCCGGCCTCCTCTGCAGCCCCCCCCGCGGGGTGCCGGCTGCTCTCCGTGAGCCCGGCACTTCTCTTGAGTGCCGGGCTCTTTTGCCAGCACTCCGATCCCTGGTGACCCAGCTGGGCCCCGGGTCACGCTACGCTAGGCTCCTCCCCTTTAATAAGGGGAGGAAGGCCTGCAGTACCATGGTGCGACATGCCGCAAAGCGTGGCGCTGCGGCACGTAGCGCCGCGATATTCACTTGCAGTGCCCCAAGAGGGAGGCGTGGCGCTTCCAGTAGCGCCTCTCTTCCCTCTTGGGGCGCTACCGGTGAATTTCAGCTGCGGGGGCACTAATTATTTCGGGGCGCTAATAGTAGCGCCCCGGCGAAGTTAGCGTCCCAAAGGGGGCGCGACCCAATTCTTCCCCCTTCACCTTTAACGGCTCGAGACTGCTTTCTAAAATGACGGCCTTGCTTTAAGAGAATGCAGCTTTGCTCTAGGGACGCTGCAGCAACGCGACATTGGGCCTCCTGCTGAGCGCACAGCCTGAAGCAGCGCGTTCGTCGCTGGGCTGTGTGCAAAAATCATTCAAATCAGCAGGCAGCACCAAAATAAGGTGCCTATGATTTTTAAATGGGCGTAAGCAAATCTCACCCTGCGGTGCCACTGCCCATTTTCAGGCCTTATCGAATTTCTAGGCCCATGATTCTAATACAAATGGCCCAAATTTTAAACTAAAAAAAATTCAGTTATTTGCCTTATTTCAATATAGAGTTGAATGTATGTCAGTATAAGACATGTATCTTATTCTATTGTGTTTTATATAGCCTACTCGGCCAATAGAGCATCACAGTGCACATGTAAAATCTGTTGCCACATAAAGGCATATGATTTGTCACATATGTGTCAGCACAGACAAAAAGAACAGTATTTTATTCAGTATTCCAAACTACTCCAACTCTCTACACTTGTGCCTTCTCAATTAATATATAAATTCATAGAATTACATAGAATTTTACAGCACAGAAACAGGCCATTCGGCCCAACAGGTCTATGCCGGTGTTTATGCTACACATGAGCCTCCTCCCACCTTAAATCAATTTGTATAAAACAGTTCTCATTGTCTAAATAGCCAACATTTGTAATCCATATAGAGATTTCTTTAGCTTGCAAGTGTTTAGAGGCAACTGTATGTCCAGTGCCACCTCATTGGAACAACCTCTCTCACCATTGACAGATCGCTTCTGTCATTTCACCTGCAGCTGCCATCTATTGCAGCAACATCGGTGCCCTTGAAAAAATCAGACTTTGGTCCTCTGAATCCTTCCACGATCAGCCCCAACACCAACATCACCAGGCACACCATCATCACCAACAACATCAGCAACCTTCTCCGCCATCACCTGATGCTGCACAGGACACAGGGCATCAGCCCCTGACAACATTGCTGCCCGGGAAGCCAGCGATGGCATCACCATGGCCAGATTTTCTTCACTTGACGCTGTTAACCCTGGCTACCACATAATGCGCCAGGTTGACACCACCCCACACCAGCACCGTAAAGCATCCCTTTAATGTCCAAGCCATTCCATGCACACTCATCACTATAGCGGGGGTAGGAGGGGGGAGCGGTGGGGAAGGGGAGTTATGTCTCAACATTCACTGGAACTCAGTGAGACACTTCTTAAGGTGCGCACAGATCTGTCCAATAAGGGGCAGTGTTGAAAATATAGATTTCACTGTATGACAACACATTACCAGAAACTTCACATGGACATTGGCTAAACCTCTCAAGTGCCTACCCTTGTGTGTTGTTAGTCGGTATGCTTGCAGTAAGATGAGGGTGAGTGTGAGGGGTGGCTAGTGAGATGGGGAAGTGATAATGTAGATAGAGAGGGTTGGGTGGAGGTGCAAGGTAAGTTGGGTGTGAGTAAAGATGTGCAGGAGAAGGGTATGGAAGGCAGAGTGATGGAGATGTGTTGAGTGGCACAGCAGGGTGAGTTTGTGTGTGGCTTTGCAGTAACATTTTGTGATCCACTGAGATCATTGGAAGGTTGGCGCCACTGCAGCCAGGGACCCCTGACAACATCACTGCTTTTGCCATCCTGTGCAATGTGCAACCAGGCTGGGTTGGTGTCCTGGGGAGGTCTCTTCCACCCTTGGAAGGGAAGAAAACGTCCCTGCGTGCTGTGATTCCCTCCATAAGCATATGGAGGGAGTCATTAAAGAGCCTGGGTGAAAGCATCCACCTTTGTGCAGTGCTTATCAGTGTTTGCAGCACCTCAATGCTGTCAAACACTGACAGAGCAACTGTCAAACTCAATGTGGCTATGGTCCCTTTAAGGAAAACGGCTGATGATGCATCATCAAATGACGTCATCAGACCCACTTCCAGTTAATTGGCAACAAAGCCAATCAAGGGAAAATCCCTTTGACAGAGCGGCTGCAGCCGGAAGCGGGACCGGAACCCGGCAACCAGCTATCTCGCCACCATCCCGCCTCCGCAGGGAAAATCCAGCCCAACGTTTCATTTCTGATGAAAGGTCATCGACCTGAAAAGTTAACTCTGTTTCTCTCTCCACAGCTGCTGCCTGACCTGCTGAGTATTTCCAGCATTTTCTATTTTTATTTCAAATTTCCAGCATCCGCAGTATTTTGCTTTTGATTATGTGATAGTTTTTATTCTCTCCAAGAAAATGAGGCAGAGTCATGATTTAATCACATGATCTCTTTTGTGATTAGCAAGTCAGGATAAAGGTACAAATGTTCCGCAAAATGTCACATTCTTGGCTTTTGGAAAGAAAGTGGGAATGGTAAGCAGGTCACCAATATATAAATTCAAAATCCTCTATTTTCTCTCATGCTGTCCTTCCATACTCGGGAAACTTTCCATCCAGAGTATAAGTGATTCTTCTGCAGTTCTCACTGTGGTGACTGTGTGATTTAAAGGTGATGGCACTGATTAACATACCTTCGAGGTCCTCCTCCACTTGAGTCTAATGCCACACTTTGAAGTGAACCTTTAATCACTGGCACACAACAAACAATCCTGGTCAAATGCCGTGGCTTGCTCTTGCATTAGGCAAATCATGAAGTGGGTGACCTGCTTTACTCCCAACTATAATAAACAGACAACAATTCTCATGCTTTGAATTCCTCCAGACAGTCTGTTTTGAAACACAAATCTGCGTTCTCTTAATCTCCCTGTCTAGTATGTGTGAAAACAAGCTTTTACTTACAGCACAGCACGTAATCAATCTCAGTTAAAGGTTCCTTCCCACATGTTGTGCACATATTTCCGCTAGCTCTCTACGGGACCAAATTTTCAAACTAGGTATGATACTGTATTTTAGTTGCTAATTGGTTTTATAACGCTTCCCAGCTAACTCTGTTACATTTCTTGACTTAATTGGGTTGGAAGCAACTAGCAATACTGTTCTGAGGAGGAAAGGGAAGCAAAGATGCAGCATGTCCCTCATTTGAACTTTCAAGAGGCACAGCAAATGAAGATATTTTGCTGCTCATTTTGCTGTGGAACTTCTCTTGCTCAGGGATATTGATGGTCCAGTGATATCTTCCTTTAAAGCTTCCAAATGAACCGCAGCAAACACCATTGCCTAAAAACAGGTGTGCATGGGGACGGGACATAGGCTGCGCACACCTGTTCACCTGGTCATGGAGGAGATAGTAGAGACTCTGGCCACAAGTTTTCAATCTTTCTTAAATATGCAAATTGTGGTGTGTGACCAGAGAGTGGCTGATGTAACATCCTTGTTTAAAAAGGAAGAGAAGGATAAAGCGGGTAACTATCAACCAGTTAGTTTAATACCAGTTGTGGGCAAACACTCAGGAGTAGAATTTACCTTTTGGTGCTGGCGGAAAACGGATGGTAGCTGATTGCCTCACGTTACACACCCTGCCCAATTGTTCTCTTCGTCTGTTTTCTATCCCTGCCAAAAATTAAAGTTACCCCCCTTAGAATCCTTAATTTGAGATAAAATTATTTTGTATGGTGACTGTTTGGATAGATAAAGTAATGCAGTACATGTAGAGGGAGAATATCCACGGGGTTCTCCTGATCTTCCATTGTAACTTTGGCAGAACCCCCAGAGCATGGTATAATCAACCATTTTTAGCCTTTTGTGCCATTTCTCCGGGGATTCTACCAATCTTCAGCCAAACGTACGGCAGGAGATCAAGAGAAGTTCCAGCAGTAGAGTTTATGGATTTTCAGAAGGCTTCAGGTGTATGGTATAAGAGGAAATGTAGCAGCATGAATATAATGTTGGTTGATGACACCTAGCTCTACCTCTCCACCATCTCTCTCAAACCCTGTACTTCCACTGTGCTGTCAGACTGCTTATCCAATATCCGGTCTTGGATGAGCCACAGTTTCCTCCAATTAAACATTGGGGAGGCCAAAACCAGTATCTTGGCCCTTGACATAAACTCGATGGGGGAAAAATTGGCTCGCGCCCCCTTTGGGGCGCTAACTTCGCTGGGGCGCTGGGTCCCTCTTGGGAGGCTCCCATTCAATATCACGGCGCTAAGTGCAGCAGCGCCACGCGCGTCGTCACGTAGCGCCGTGGTACTGCAGGCCTTCCTCCCCTGATTAAAGGGGAGGGGCCTAGTGCAGCGTGCACCAGGGCCCTGCTGGGCCACCGGGGAGCAGGGTGCTGGCAAAAGAGCCCAGCACTCAAGAGGAGTGCCAGGCTGACCGATTGCAGCTGGCACCCTGCAGGAGGAGGCCAGAGGGGGCAGGTGCTGGCAGGCGGCCCAAAAAAAATGGCCGCCCGGCACCTTCCCTTTAATTTACGCTGCCCCGGCTGCCAAAACGCCACCCTGACCCTGTCGGACATATTGTCCAGTGGTAGGTCAGGGGACGCGAGCCAACTTTGCGGCTGGGGCGCAAGTGGGGCACTGCGCACGGTGATGACATCATCGCCGGAGGTGCAGCGCCGTGAGGCACTATCAGCTATCGCCGCCGCTAACCTCCCGCTGAATTTTGTGGGAGGCATTAGCGGCACCGCGCCCGGGCGCTAGGTGCTTTGCGCCCCATTAGCCCTCCCTTGGGGCACTAATGGGAGGCACAAAGCAACCAAATTTTTCCCTCCAAATTCTTACCACCAACTCCATTTCCCTTTCACCAGCCACTGTCTCAGGCTGAACCTGTATTCATCACCTTAGCATCCTATTTGACCCCAAGCTGAACTTCCAACTCTCTATCTTCTCCATCACAAAGACTGTCTACTTCCACCTCCATAACATCACCTGCCTCTGCCCCTACCTCAGCCCATTTGCCACTGAAATGCTCATCTTTGCCTTTGTCACCTCCATACTCGACTATTCCAGTTCTCTCCTGGCTGGTCTCCCAACTCCCAACCTTTGCTCCACAGTTGATGGCCGTGCCTTCAGCTGTCTAAACCCCGTGCTCTGGAATACCCTCCCTAAATCTTCTGCCTTTCCACTTCCCTCTCCTCCTTTTAGACTATCTTTAAAACCCACCTCTTTGACTAAGCTTTTGATCATCCTTCATAATATCTCCTTCTTGAGCACTGCATCCATTTTATTCCTTAAGCCTCTGAGCTGTCTTGGGACATTTTTCTATATTAAAGATGCAATATAAATGCAAATTGCTGTTGTTGGTGGTAGAGCAGAGATGGAAAGAGAAGAACTAATAGAGGTTTTTAAAATTATGATGGCTTTTGATGGAGTGAATAGCGAAAAATATTTCCTCTATTGGGAAGGCAATGATTAGGGAGTCATCAATTTAAAATTGTCACTATGATAGTGAGGGGAGAGATTAGAGAAATATCTTTATGCAGCGGGTTTTTAGGCCATGAAATACTTTATCAGATGGAATGGTTAAGGTAGAGACACTTGCATCTTTTGAGGGAAAATTGAAGCAGAAGATGCAAGGCTATGGTGAGGGAATGGAGCAGTGGGATTAGTTTTGGATTGATCTAGCAAAGATCCGACACAAGCACAATGGGATGAATGGCCTCATTCTGTGCTGTAAACTTCTATGGTTCTGTGGTTTTAAGAGCAGTTATGTTGAATGATGCCAATAACACGTGCTCATCCTTTGGATGAATGGTCCTGCTGGCAATGCCCACTTTAACAGTAATGAAATGATAAACCAAGGTCACATCTGCTTGATTCAGCAGTTCAGGTGAACACCCAGAGAGTGGTTAGAACGTGGAACTCGTTACCACAAGGAGTAGTTGAGGCGAATAGCATAGATGCATTCAAGGAGAAGCTAGATAAGCACATGAGGAAGAAAGGAATAAAAGGATAGGTTGATATGGTTAGATGAAAAGGCGTGGGAGGAGGCTCCTGTGGAGCATAAACACGGCATAGACCAGTTGGGCCGAATGGCCTGTTTCTGTGCTGTTACTACTGAATTGCAAAGGGATCTGGGGGTCCTGGTGCACAAAACTCAAAAGGTTAGTATGCAGGTGCAGCAAGTGATTAAGAAGGCAAATGGAATGTTGGCTTTCATTGCTAGGGGGATAGAATATAAAAATAGGGAGGTATTGCTTCAGTTGTACAAGGTATTGGTGAGACCGCACCTGGAATACTGCATACAGTTTTGGTGTCCTTACTTAAGGAAAGACATCCTTGCTCTCGAGGCAGTGCAAAAAAGGTTCACTCGGTTAATCCCGGGGATGAGGGGGTGGTCATATGAGGAGAGGTTGTGTAGATTGGGACTCTACTCATTGGAGTTCAGAAGAATGAGAGGCGATCTTATTGAAACATATAAGATTGTGAAGGGGTTGGATCGGGTGGATGCGGGGAGGATGTTCCCGATGACGGGTGAGACTAGAACTAGGGGACATAGTCTTAGAATAAGGGGCTGCTCTTTCAAAACTGAGATGAGGAGGAACTACTTCACTCAGAGGGTGGTAGGTCCATGGAATATGCTGCCACAAAAAGCTGTAGAAGCTACATCATTAAATAAATTTAAAACAGAAATAGACAGTTTCCTAGAAGTAAAGGGCATTAAGGGTTACGGGGAGCGGGCAGGAATTTGGACATGAGTCTAGGCTCGGATCGGTCATGGCCCTGTGGGTAGTGGAGCGGGCCCAGGGACCGTGTAGCCTGATTCTGCTCCTATTTCGTGTGTGCAATTCTGTTAGATGCAGGAGATGGTTCTGTGATAGTAGATAGTAGATTGGCGGTTAGGATCAGATCAGCCATGATCTTATTGAATGGCGGAGCAGGCTCGAGGGGCCGATTGGCCTACTCCTGCTCCTATTTCTTATGTTCTTATGTTCTTATGTAATACAGATCTGACAATGTTATTCAAAGAAGAGCAGGGTGTTCTGGAATTGTTACCAACATTCTTCCCTCAACCAACAGATTGACATGAAATGTAATGGGTCAAAATCGGGCAGGCTAAGTAACAGATGTGCAGTATCTTGTTTTTCAATGTTAAAGGTGCCATATAAATGCAAGTAGTTGTTGTTTTTGTTACCTTCAGCCAATATTCTGAAACACAGTCTCAATGTGTGATGTTCTGCACCAGAAGTGCAGAAGTGAAAAATCCAGCTTATATATGTATGAAAGGCTTTGAGACTTTCCTGAGCGGTCTGATAAAGCGCTATGTAAACAAAAGTGTTTTTTTATTCTTTAGAATATTTATGATGAATAAACATTTTACCAAGGAAACAATGAGAAGTGAATAATGCCCTAAATGACGGGATGTTTTAGATGGACTATGTAAAATTTATACCCAAGAACATCTAGGGGTAGAGTTTCCGCTAGTTTGCGCTGGTTTTTCCAGTGCAATTTGCCCCAAATAGGTCGTACCAATGTAAAAGATCGAGGAATTTATAGTGCAAGTTACATCCAGCGCAAACCGAGTTTCCACGATCTTTTGTGCTGGTTTGAAAAGCCTCGCGCTAGAAACCGGCTCCGCCCACAAAACTGGCCATGCCCCAGATTGAATTAATCACCATGGCGAGTTTCCGCTAATTGCACTCGTTTACGACCTTTTGAGGAGGCTCTTAAAATTAAACTGTATTTTTTAGTTGCAAGGGCACTGATTGGCACCTTTTATAAGTTTTTAAATATTAAAAAATATTTAATTTACTAAGAAAATGACTAGTGTACATCAATGAAATTATTAAATGGTTCTGTATAGTTTTTAAAAGTCATTTTCAATTATTTTAAATCAGATAACTCACATGTGATGGACTAGACACTTTTATTAAGAATGCTTATTTTTTGTGATAAGCCCATTTTCAGCTGTATTAATGAAACTGCACCAGATTGCCACTCTTGAATATAGCAAGGAATATTTTTTAATGTAAAGAAAAAAATAAACAATTACGTTCTAAAACGCTGCCCGATTGCGCTGGTTCGTGGAAGATTTTATGTTTGTGATGCAAATGAGTTTGAGCGTAAACCTGAACCATATCTTCACTTCGGAAAGCTAGCGCAATTTCGAGCACAATTTGCGCCCAGATTGCCAATTGCACCCAAAGCGGAAATTCTACCCTCCCCCCCATACCTTTCTTTATATATCTTAATTTATTTATTGCTGTAACATCAATTCATGGACAAAGAATGGTGTGACAATTTAGGACAGCTGTTTTTCTATTCAGTGTCATTCATTTTTTTTAACTCAGGAACATCTGTGTATTTTCTTTAAACAGGAAAATTTATTTATTCTACTTGTGCATACTTTTACATAACATAAACTGGGTAAAAGGTAATAATTCACTCTTGTTTGATACTATATGGCTCCCCTGTGTCTCAGTGTCAGTCATTTATACATATGTTCTGTATAAATGAACTGCATACCAGCCATAGCAAAGGACCAGATATGTAAGAGTAGGACAAGCTGTGTTAGTGATGGAGGAGCTGTTATTCCTTTCACTACTGTTGTACTGAGCCTAGTTTAGTACAAGAGTTGCTTTAATGGTGTCTATCTCCTGTACAAATGTTGTCAGCTACCAAATGATAAGTTCATTTGTTGTAGGTAGAAAAATCATGTACAAGTGTCAGCTTTCATGCAACCTGTATACAGCAGAGGAAAAAAAAAACAAAGTCAAAGTTTCACTCAGTGTTGATGCTTGGAACATTGACAATGAGTTATTTCATCAGGGCACAACCAGGAAGCCACAAAATAGCTTGTTCAGCAGCAGTGCTTCCTATTTTAACACCACAAAATGGTAGGACAAGTTGGCCACAGTGTAAACATAATCATATCAATCTTTGTACTTCAAGGCCTTGATTGACTCAAAAAATCCTTGGAGGCGGTTTCCAGCGAATCAGATGCCAATTCTTGCAATTATCGTTCTCCCTACAAAATGTAATTCCTCTGCTCAGTTAAGAGAGCAGAAAGACATTGGCCTATGTTTTCCTAGCTTTGGGAATAATTATTAAAGTTCACCACTTTGTTTTCATGAGTATCGCCAGTCAATCAAATTGTTATGCGTAACTGGGTTTCATCCTGTCAGATTCATGCCTCATGGGTTTATTAATCCTGCCCAGCAGGAACAGCCAATGCCTACAATCCAGTGTCACACTTCTCCAGGAGCAAGCTAGATAATTAACTAGATAAGAAGTATCAAAATGCGTACATCTAGCAGCTTGCTCACAGATATGTGAGGAAAACAAAGTGGTGTTCAGAAATATTTTCCATCGTGGTTTACTGCCTGAGACATGTACATTTTTCTTCATGTAATTGTATGCAGGTTTAACCCAACCCCACTAGCAGCAGTCATTTCACAAACCTGTCCTGTATTATTGGGCCCCAGAGTCCTGTATTATTGGGCCCCAGAGTCCCGTATTATTGGGCCCCAGAATCCTGTATTATTGGGCCCCAGAGTCCCGTATTATTGGGCCCCAGAGTCCTGTATTATTGGGCCCCAGAGTCCTGTATTATTGGGCCCCAGAGTCCTGTATTATTGGGCCCCAGAGTCCTGTATTATTGGGCCCCAGAGTCCCGTATTATTGGGCCCCAGAGTCCCGTATTATTGGGCCCCAGAGTCCTGTATTATTGGGCCCCAGAGTCCTGTATTATTGGGCCCCAGAGTCCTGTATTATTGGGCCCCAGAGTCCTGTATTATTGGGCCCCAGAGTCCTGTATTATTGGACCCCAGAGTCCCGTATTATTGGGCCCCAGAGTCCCGTATTATTGGGCCCCAGAGTCCCGTATTATTGGGCCCCAGAGTCCTGTATTATTGGGTCCCAGAGTCCCATATTATTGGGCCCCAAAGTCCTTTCTTATTGGGCCCCAAAGTCCTTTCTTATTGGGCCCCAAAGTCCTTTATTATTGGGCCCCAGAGTCATGTATTATTGGGCCCCAGAGTCCCGTATTATTGGGCCCCAGAGTCCTGTATTATTGGGCCCCAGAGTCCCGTATTATTGGGCCCCAGAGTCCTGTATTATTGGGCCCCAGAGTCCTGTATTATTGGGCCCCAGAGTCCTGTATTATTGGGCCCCAGAGTCCTGTATTATTGGGCCCCAGAGTCCTTTATTATTGGGCCCCAGAGTCCTGTATTATTGGGCCCCAGAGTCCTTTATTATTGGGCCCCAGAGTCCCATATTATTGGGCCCCAAAGTCCTTTATTATTGGGCCCCAGAGTCCCGTATTATTGGGCCCCAGAGTCCCATATTATTGGGCCCCAAAGTCCTTTATTATTGGGCCCCAGAGTCCCGTATTATTGGGCCCCAGAGTCCCATATTATTGGGCCCCAGAGTCCCGTATTATTGGGCCCCAGAGTCCCATATTATTGGGCTCCAAAATCCTGTATTATTGGGTCCCAGAGTCCTTTATTATTGGGCCCCAAAGTCCTTTATTATTGGGCCCCAGAGTCCTTTATTATTGGGCCCCAGAGTCCTGTATTATTGGGCCCCAGAGTCCTGTATTATTGGGCCCCAGAGTCCTGTATTATTGGGCCCCAGAGTCCTGTATTATTGGGCCCCAGAGTCCTGTATTATTGAGTCCTAGAGCCCTGTATTATTGGGTTCCAGAGTCCTATATTATTTGGCACAGACGCCTGAGGCCTATTCTATGCCTGATAACAAGTGTGAGGAGCTCATGGAGTTCTTTGTCTCTAAGATTGAGACCATCCGTTCAGCTGCCTTGCCACTTCCCTTCCTTCCCCTAGCCCACTGGGCCAAACTTCCTCTCAGGTTTCCCCCTGCCCTAGCCCTGAACTCACATCTTTCTCCAGTTTTCTGCGATCTCCCCTCATGACCTCTCTGCACTCATCTTGTCCATGAGACCCACTTCCTGCTCCCTCGACCCTATTTCCACCAAACTGCTGACCACCCAACTTCCTTTTCTGGCTCCCATGTTAGCTGATATTGTTAACAGTTCTCTCTCCTCAGGTATTGTCCCCCTCTCCCTCAAATCTGCTGTAATCACCCCTCTCCTCAAAAAAACAACCCTTGATCCCTCCATCCTTGCAAACTACCGCCCCATCTCCAACCTCCCTTTCCTCTCCAAAGTCCTTGGACGTGTTGTCGCCTTCCAAATCCATGCCCATCTTTCCTGCAACTCCATGTTTGAATCCCTCCAATCAGGTTTCCGCCCTTGCCACAGTACCAAAACGGCTCTCGTCAAAGTCACAAATGACATCCTTTGTGACTGTGATAAAGGTAAACTATCCCTCCTCATCCTTCTTGACACGGTTGACCACTCTATCCTTCTCCAACGCCTCTCCACTGTCGTCCAGCTTGGTGGGACTGCACTCACCTGGTTCCATTCTTATCTATCTAATCGTAACCAGAGAATCACCTGCAACGGCTTCTCTTCCCGCTCCCGCATCATTACCTCTGGTGTCCCCCAAGGATCTATCCTTGGCCCCCTCCTATTTCTCATCTACATGTTGCCCCTTGGCGACATCATCCGAAAACACAGCATCAGTTTCCACATGTATGTTGACGACACCCAGCTCTACCTCACTACCTCTTCTCTTGACCCCTCCACGGTGTCTAAATTGTCAGACTGCTTGTCTGGAGTACTGTTCAGTCATTCCAGCTATATTATGAGGAGAATCTCTATTTTCTGTTCTGGATGAGCAAAAATTTTCTTCAGTTAAATATTGGGAAGACCGAAGCCATTGTTTTCGGTCCCTGCCACAAACTCAGTTCCCTAGCCATTGACTCCATCCCTCTCCCTAACATCTGTCTGAGGCTGAACCACACTGTTCGCAACCTTGGTGTCATATTTGACCCTGAAATGAACTGCCGACCACATATCCGCAGCATAACAAAGATCGCCTACTTCCGCCTCCGTAACATCGCCCGTCTCCGCCCTTGCCTCACCTCATCCGCTGCTGAAACCCTCATCCATGCCTTTGTTACCTCTGGACTTGACTATTCCAACGCACTCCTGGCTGGCCTCTCACATTCCACCCTACGTAAACTTGAGGTCATCCAAAACTCGGCTGCCCGTGTCCTAACTCGCACCAAGTCCCGTTTGCCCATCTCCCCTGTGCTCGCTGACCTACATTGGCTCCCGGTTAAGCAGCGCCTCAATTTCAAAATTCTCATCCTTGTTTTCAAATCCCTCCATGGCCTCGCCCCTCCCTATCTCTGTAATCTCCTTCAGCCCCACAACCCCCCGAGATATCTGCGCTCCTCTAATTCTGCCCTCTTGAGCATCCCTGATTATAATCGCTCAACCTTTGGTGGCCGTGCCTCCTGTTGTCTAGGCCCTAAGCTCTGGAATTCCCTGCCTAAATCTCTCCATCTCACAACCTCTCTTTCCTCCTTTAAGACGCTCCTTAAAACCCACCTCTTTGACCAGTCACCTGCCCTAATTTATCCTTATGTGGCTCGGTGTCAAATTTTTTGTCTTAAAATACTCCTGTGCAGCGCCTTGGAACGTTTTACTCTGTTAAAGGCGCTATATAAATACAAGTTGTTGTTGTTGTTGATGTACAAGGTGCATTTTATATGCGTGAGCAGCACATACTGCATGAGAAGCCTGTGCACAGACTGTATATAGGACTCATTTAGGCCCCACTTTTATGAAAATAGAGATTCTCCTCATAATGTAGCTGGAATGACTGAACAGTACTCCAGATGCTCAGCACCTGCTTGCAACAGCACACTTGAGGGGAGCCCAGCAGTATACTTTGTGTTCTACTTTTCTGGGTGGCTCGCTCCTTAATACAGACTACCTTTCATTGCAGAACCTTATTTATCATCACCTCATCAAAGCTGCTGGTGCCCTTGTGACCTCAGCACTCTCCCTGCACCACAACAGCTATACACTGAGAGCCCGAGAAAATGAAGTAAATAAACCAATCTTGTATTTTGGGGTGAGGTCAACTAGGTGGACCACAGGCACATGCAACACCTGAGGAACACTAGTCCCTGACCACTCTACCTCAGACAACATTATTGGCCCATTCTGTGAGCTGAATTTGTTTTTTTTAATGGTTAGAATCCCATGGAGTAATGGCAGTTTTAACTCTTGACAATTGCTGCAGTATTTGTGTTCAGAACTTACATCTCTGCTGCTGTCGCTCTTGATTGAGCTGCTGGGGTGTGAGTGACTTGGGTGGCTCACCTATTAATGTGCTCTCCCTCTCTTCAATCTTGTTCCTGTACAATATCTCAGTCACCCATCGCCAACATCCATTTGTCACTATTGTGCTTATGACAGGTCGACAGTAACACTGGGCAACTTGCCATCTTGAACAAAGAACTTGTGTGCTTTCTAAAGATTATCTAGTAATTTGCCTCCAGTGACATGTAAACAACTAAAATTTATTTTCAATAAGCAGGTCACAGGACCTGCAGTCCTTCACTCAATGCTTCCACATTGAATTGACTGACTTGCCTGGATCTCTCGTGGAGCGGCGGAAGATTAGCAGATGTTCCTACAGATGTCGTTTACTTCAGGATGCACTGTAGTGATGTGAAACCCTCTCAGATGTTGGTACGCTGCAGTGCAATGGATGTCACCGCTCTCTCTACCATCTGCTGCATGTCTTGGAAGAGGTTGTGCAGAATGTGGTTGATGTTCTGCTCGCATCCTTAGTTTCATGCACACATGCTCTGTAGCCAGGAGCTGACATTTCTAAAGCCTCTGCTTGGCTACCTCAAGCTCCACTTCTACATCTGCATCCTCTGGCTTCCTCGTTTTCTGTGTCTCACCACGTGTGAATTCCTCATCTACACTAACTGTCACCCTCCAAGTGACTAACTCTGGATTGCTAAGTGCAAAACAGAGGGTGGATGATGGAGCAGGTGAGTGGGTGGCAGTACTGCCAGAAGTAGAGGGGACTAAAGGGACAACCATCTCTTGGTCATCATCAATGTTCCCCCTAAGGTGTGCGGCCGCGCAGCAGCAAAGTTACCTCAAAGGTCCTGCGCTGACCGCTCACCGGCTTTTCCATTGTAAATACCATGCATGCGCAGAAATTTAAAGGGACTGTACATTAAAAGAAACAGGCCACTCACACACCAGCAGCTCAATCAAAAGGGACAGCAGCAGAGATGTAGGTTCTGAACACAAATGCTACAGCATCATCCTTCTCCTCTGTTTTCTGGCTTGCAGCCTCAGGAGTTACAAACAGTTCTGCTAACGGAGGCCTGCATGGCCAGCATGCTGTCTTAGACAGCTACGATGTGCAGCTCTTTTGAGGAAACCGTTACAGCAATTGAAGAATACATGTAAGAAAAGGTGTGCACGATCACAAACCCATTGAAGGAACATTGGGGTAGAAATTTGTCTTGTGAATTGGTCCAAAACAGATGGGAATGAAGTGAATCGGCAGCCCATTTTGAACTCTGCTCAATTTTCTTTTCCAGGCGTATAAGGCAGGCTGCCGATTTGTTGTCACCTGTTTTGCACTGCCGCCCAACACAAATTCATACCCCATTGACTCGCATGTCTCCATCACCAACTGCCAGACCAGAGTTGATTGACAGTGCCTCCTCTTCATGCTGCCTTACTGTGCAGATGCCCGTGATTCTCCCCCGGTGACCTGGCATTCCCTAGCATGATGTGTTGGTTTCTCCTGTGGGTTGGATGCATTGTATTAATCGGCTGTAGCAGTCTTCAGATCCTGTAGGCAAAATTTTTCAGGATTCATGGAATGGGTAGTAATAATGGTAGGTGAAAATGACCAAAGACCTTGGATGGGAGAGTTTATGGCCCAAAAATTCGGCCGTTCCCGGGTGAGTACTCAGTGCATACTCACCCGTATTGCTTTCCGAAGTGCCGGTTTCCTGCATGCACTGCGCATGCGCGGGAAACCGAAACTTCCGGTATGGTGAAGGGGGCGGTTCCTAGGTGAACCGCGTGCGCGCTAGAGGCTGCGCACACGCAGCACACTTAGATTTTTTTTCAGGTTTCTACGCGAGGGTAAGTATTGAAGATTCTACGCTAATAAAAAGGAAGCGTAAGACCCCTTTTGAACAAGGTAAGTGGTTAATTAAGTATAATTTTAAATTTTTTTCAACAGGTTTATCTTTTTTAGATACTTTAAAGAAAGGTAAGTTTATTTTTATAACTTTTAAAAAGTATTTTAATTTTTTCAAAATTTTAAATTTTTGTTTAAAGTGGTTAATTTATTTAACTATAGTTATTTTATAAATGTGATGGTTTTTTTAAAAATTTATTTTAAGTTTAGCTGTTCTTTTGGGGCTGATTTCAATTCACAGATTTGACAGGTCTCCTGTCAAATCTATGAATGAAAGATGGTCTGCTGCCATTGGCTCTCCATGGTCCATGTGATCCCAGGGGTCGCATCGCACTAACTGCGCCCCTGGAACACGCAAGCACTGCGCGCCGGCTCTTGGGAGAGGCCCAGGACCCGAAGTTCCTGTGGGCCCAAAACACAACGGCAGGCGCGGTGGGTAAGAGCGAGCGCGATCCTTACCCCCGCGGCAAGCCGGCCACGCGAATTTCTAGGCCTATTTGTACTAGCATTCATTACAGGATGTGAGACAATTGACATGAATGACGGCAAGTTACAGTGCTTCTGGGGCAAGGAACAAAATGCTATGTGACACCTCAATGGGCGCAGATTGAATATTGAAGCAGGGAATACCCATTTGTCTCTCTGTGTTTCAATAAGCTTTCCTGTTATTCAGCTGACAACTTACTTACCTTTGTTGACCTTGTGAGATTATTAAACCTCTTTCAATACTATAAGGGGATTCTTGAGGTGTTGGAGGTATCACACATAACCACAGCCATCTCCTTCTACAAAACCAATGCCACAGCATTTGATGCCTTCTTCCCAGTTGTTCCAATATTTATTTCCTTTCTTCCTCTAATTTCTGCCAGCAGGACTTCAAACTCAGCCTCAGGAAAATTTGATTCTTGTCTTTTTCCTCCTCTTGCAGCTACCATTGCATTCTGTCATGCCAAAGTCTGCTCACTCCTTTAAATTTAAATGAGAAACTTGTGCCTTTACTCCGCCTCCTCCCCAAATTTCCCAGCACACCCTACCAGCATATCTGGCCTACTGCAGGTTGGATTTACGCCCTTGTCCTGCCAAGCAATATAGAAAGTAGTTGGCCTCAAGATTTCAGACAAGGCAATGTAATTGGATGTCGTCGGGTGGAAGTTCTGCCCAGCACATTTCTGCCTGTGTAAATGGGCGATAGCGGATCGGCCGCCCGTTACACATCCCACCCGATTTTCTTGCCACGATTCTTTCTGTGTCCCTGTCAAAGTTGTATGTGTCCTATTGATTTCAATGCTGAGATAGCTGAGAGCAGTGGCCTTTTTTACTCCTCAGCCCTACCGTCCTTCCATTGTTACCGTGGTGCGACTGCTGAAAAAAATAAGGGATGGCTAAAGGGAAAAAATGTATGATACTGGAGCCATAGATAGTACAGATTTAAGCAATCTATTTAAATTCAGTTGTGAATACAGAACTGAAGGACAGGGAGAAAATTAAGCAAGGCGAGGGACCTGGAGGCTTTTTTTCACACAGTGTCATTGATCTTTTGGAACCACCAGGTAAAAAGCAATTAATGTTGTGCTGGCTTCAAGAGATGATAAGAAACATCTGGTTAAGAATGGGACTGAAGACTCCCTTAATGGTTCAATTGGTAAAGGCGCCATGTAGCTGAGACATACAAAGTAGAAGATACTATGTTTGATTCCTGGCCTGTGTTGGGTTAGCTAATCTCACTTGGGGTGGTAGAGCGGATGTTACAATTTGCCTCAGCACTTCTGGGTTAGAGAGGGGGGGGCGGAATTCAGCCGGGATTCCTGCCCCAGATCATTATCTAGTGACCTCTGCTGAAAAGTGGTGCATGTGTGGATGATGAAGTTAGCTGACATGACCACCCCCCACCCCCTCTCCGCGAGGCATCATGTGCTATAAATGAACATCTAAGAGCACAGGCATCATAGTCAGCATGCTTTTAGAAGTAATAGGTCATATCGTTAAAACAGCTAGAATTCTTTGAAGAGATAGCCAATGGATGTTGTTCATTTGGATTTTCAAAAAAATTTCAACAAGGTTCCTCATCTGAGACTGGAAGTGAAGGTTAAGGCAAATTGTCCAAATGGAAAGAGAATTGGCTACGGTAAGTGTCTTTATCGATAACACTTGGTCCATGTGATCTCCTGGACTGGTTTTGATTGCCTGAGGGGGTCGGAGAGGAATTTTCCAGTGTATTCCTTTCCTTTATTGGCCCTAGTTGTTTTCTATTCTTTTGACTCTCCCAGGAGATTGCATGTCTACTGTGGTGGATGGGGGTTGGAGGGAGGGAGGAAGTGTTTAGTCATGATGCTCCAGGCATAATCATGTGGGGCAGGCTTGTTTGGCCAGTTGGTCTTTTCCTGTCCATTAATTTTGTATGTTCATATGTTCATAATCAGGGGTCAGTAATAAATGGAAAAGTAACACTGCCTGGCAAAAGTAACCAATGGTGTTCCACACAGTGTTGTTCTGGGACCCCTGCTGTTTACAATATTTATGAATCATATGGATTATGATACCTGTAGTAATATTATTAAATTTGCTAATGACACATAGCTAAGAGATTGGAATTTAAATGATTGTAGTGCACAGCCCAGCACTGAACATGCTGCTGATAGGCTGTGCGCTCGGCAGGGGGCTGAAGTTCTCAATGTTTGTGTGAGGCTAGCTTTCCTTAAAGCTAGCCTGCGCCTCTTAAAGGCAGTCTGCACCTTTTAAAGGTGAGCTGCCTTCTGGTGATGAAAAATGTTAAAAGTGCTTCAGCACTAATACAAATGGCTCAACAGGACAGGGAAAGGGCATCCAGAGTCTCAGACGCAGCACTCTAAGCCTTTGTACAGGGGGTGAACACCGGAAGAGAGGTCCTCTATCAACAAGGGGCCAGGAGGCCCTCCAGAAAGAAGTATGTGTGACCAGATCGCTGAGGTGGTCACTGCCAGCAGTGTTGCCCCCAGGACCTAGGTCCAGTTCCCAAGGAAGTTTCATGACGAGTAGTCAAGTTCAGTGAATGCATCTTCAAAAGCCGTCTCCTACCAACTGCACCACTAGCCTCACACACTGCTCAATGCATGACCACCCCCCCAATCACTCACCTACCAACAGTCTGTACCAAACACAAGGCAGACCTCACATTCCTAGCTTCACCTCACCCCATTGGAGGAGACGGTGCTGGCCATTCTTGGCAGGGGCATTGCTGAACCCTTGGCCAGCAGCGAGGGCTGAAAGAATACAAGATGCTGGTATCCTCATACATTCTTCTTCTTCTCACATCCCACTTCCCCCTCATCCCAGAATCTCTTCTGACTTACAAGCTGCACATGGTGTAAGCATGCACCTCTTGTTTCCCACCCTCCCCTAACCACAACCCTACCCTTGTGCCTTTCTCATTCCAGACCGCCAAGTAATCCAGCCTGCCCAGCCAATGGTTGAACAAGAAGAGGGAGAGGAGAGTGAAGAAGAAGAAGCAGAACCACTGTCACTCAATTTCACACTCCCAGCCACCAGCTCCTCGAGGTCGTCCTGCAAAGCCATCTTCAGTCTCCCCCATGGACAGTCAGCAGCCTTCCACCAGCCATGCTGCAGCCACTGGGGTAGCACTGCACAGGGGCACTAGGACAGGCAAAGGCACATGCAGGACAGTCACTAAGGAATGCACAAGGGTGAGTAGTTGATTTTTTGATCTAATATTGATGCATATATGGATATAGTTGGATTGGAAAATTTGCTTTGTGGTGGCTTTTATTTTATCATTATGGCCAAGAGAATGCTGTGATGGTCAGTAACAGATGGAAGGTAAGGTGTGGGACAAATGTTGAAAGGGGAATTGGGGTTGTGTTCACTGGTACCACAGGCGGATGATTCAATCCCGAATATCCCAGCCAGAAAGGGTCTGTCTGTGTTACCTCCTTCCTTCCGCTTCCTTCTCTTCTACTTCCTCCTCTTCTGCCTCCTCTTCTGCTTCTTCCTCTTCCTCCAACTCCTCTTCCTTCTCCTCCTCTTCCTTCTCCTTCTCCCTCTGCGAGCAGCTTGTCCCTTTTGCTGCCTCTGCTCCATCTCCATCTCATGCTGCAGCCTGAGGGAGACTACAACTAGAGCCCCCAGGACTGGGAGCAACTGGTGTTCTCAGAGACCTTCCTTTAAGAGCCATCCAGCAACACTCCCAGCACACTTTAACAACTTTTTAAATGTCTTACAACAAGCCACTACTCAAATAAAATGTACAGGAACCAGCACAAAAGCAAAAATCTAAACTTATCTCAAGGTTGCATGTGTCCCTTTAAGAAGCGCTGGTGGGGGCTCCGTCCTGTGCTGTGCCTGCTTTGGAGAGGGTGTTGAATGGAGCGGCGATGTCCAAAATAGCAGGTTGTGCATCAATTCAGCGTTGCATATTGATTGATGTCACAATCTGACTAATTACCATTTTTCCAGTGAGCACAGGCAATGGCAGTGCTGCCAACCTGCCCAAAATGGTGGTCACTGCGTTCCGCGCCGGAAGTGGGTGGAAGCGAGGCGTCGCCATATTTTCTCCGAAACCGGCCTGATCAGCCAGTGCTAAGGTGCTGAATTTCACAGCATCTCTTCTTCTCTGGCTATGTTGCTATTCTCAGCTGTTCAGAAATCATTTAAGGGCACTACATCTGGCCTCAGTGTCCTTGGGCTAGAAAGGGAAAAGAAAGACTACGGTTCCTGATCCTGATCTTGATCCCTATGTAGTGACTCCTGGAAGGATACAGACATTGGATGAGGATTGAGCTCGGTTTTAATGGCTGCAACGGATGAATATTCTGGCAACACTTATTAACCAAACTCACACAAGGCCATTTAAATTAGGGTGCTGAACATTGCTGGTAGTCTCAGAACCATTGTCCAGCATGACTTATTGCCTGCAGGAGAGGAGAAGTGGGGCAATGGGAGAAAGCTGGAGTGCTGTTTGATCCCTTCAATCAGTTCAGGAATTATGGTGAAATGTTCCAAGACTCCACACCACTGGTGGGGCCTCACACACAGTGGGCAGCTTATTGGAAAATTGCATGTCTACTGGCTATGATTTTCCACCCATTGAAATCAATGGCAGAAAATTGCAGACAGTGCACCTGTGATTTTCTAATAAACCGTCCACTGCGAGTGAGACCCCACAAGTGACGGAGGTTGAGAAAATGTTGCTGATTGTATATTAATGAAAAGTTCAGTGATGCGTAACATATAGGATGCTTGATAGTCGCTTATGTTAATATGCAAGAGTATGTCTGATTCTTAAACCTTGTTCAGCTGTATGCAGCGTAGAGCTTGCTGAAACAGGCTCAGTGAGGAGTACTGTTGGATTTCATTCTAAAGTGGCCTGCTAAATTGACGGGCAGCCTGCTTTGCTGTCCCATTCGTTGTTTTTCTTCTATCAATTTGTGTTCTGCGCTCCATCCAAACTTGGTAATGAGGAGGGGATCGGGGTCAGGTCCGCTTTGAGAGATTTCGACATGAGACCATGAGGGTCTGCAGTACATGTGGGTGCAGGCAAACTGAAACCAGGGCTTTGGATTATTTAGTAATATTGGCTTTCTAGACATTGGGAAGCTGATGCATTCCTGAGTGAAATATCAATGACTTGAGAAATAATTTTAGACTTTACTGAGTGCCAGGGTCTGAAAGGTGCTAGTAATATAGAATGTGAACAGCGCAATCACCTTCGCTGGGGCCAACAGAGAATGATTCATGTGAACCTCATACTCCAGATCCACTTTTAACTTGCCACACAGCTCACACAGCCTTTGCTTATTAAACCTAAATTCCCTGTAAACAGTGGAAGGTGTCAGACTAAGCAATAAAACTGGTGCACTTGTAAATCCTGAGGGATTGCTCTCTTCCTGTGTGCACCTGAACTCCTAGCAGCCACCCACCATTCTGAATTCAGCAAAAACAACTTGAAAACAGCAGCCCTTTACACTGCACATTATGGAGCAAACAGAAACCAGAGATTTAAAACAAGCTTTTGCACGAATAAAATGACATTTTGTGCTAAAATGCCATGTTTTATGCATGAAAGCATACATAAAGACTATATTGCATATCTGACAATGATGCACAATACATCTATTAGTCTATATTTTCAGGATGTAAATAATTACAGTAAAGGGGCAGTACATAAATTGATGGGGAAATCAGTTCATTTTTGTAATTTTCTTTAAAACTGTTGGCTGTAAAGTGCTTTGGGTTATTCTGAAGACACGGTAAGACACTGCAATTGTTTCTTTCTTATCACTTAATGGTGATTGTGACAGATCCAAGATATGCATTTTTCTCAATCATAAAAGACTCTATACTCTAATATTTCTTTATGGAAATTCATAGCTTGCTGCTATTGTGACACGTTCAAAATGTCTCCTTTACTTTCTGGAAGGATATCACATGCTGATTAATCTGTTAATATTAATTGTATGAGGATTATCCAACCCTGGTGAGGTGGATTCCTCAACAAATATCACACATGACTGCCATTATTTGTGGTGGTCCATCAAACGGGGAGGTCAAGAGCATTTTCGAGGGTTCTTCCATGAATCTCTGCTTCATCAGGCAGTTAATGAGTTGGAGTTAATGGAACTCTCCTTGACTATTCAATTTCACACACAGAAGTCTTTACATCGCTAGCATTGGTGGAAAATGTAAGTGATACTACAAAGAATAGCAATAAGTTTGGAGCAATCTATTGTGTCATAACAAATTCTGAAAATTATGATTTTGTTTCTTCTCCTCAGGATGTGGGTGATGCTGGCAAGGCCACAATTATTGTTCATCCCTAGTTCCCCTAAGAAAGTGGTGATGGACCTTTGTTAACCACTGCAATCTTTGTGGTGATGGTGCTGCCACAATAGTGTTATGTAGGGAATTACAAGATTTTGAACTGGCAATAATGAAGGAAAAGTAATACCCCACATTCGTCACAGTGAAAGGCAATATCTGATCAGGCACAGGTGAAGCAAAGAAGCTGTCACCAAGTTGTATCACTTGGTGGAGAGAGATCTGCAGCTGATGTTAACAAAAGTAACAGCATTGCCAATGATAGTAAAAGTAACTGCAGCACTGAATTTGTACAGCACATTACAGCCATCCACCAGAGAAATGACAGGAATCAGTTGCTTTGCAACAAACAGCTGCATTCCTGATGTTACTGAACCTCTATTGAAAGGTACAGCAGTTCATTAAGTTCAGCATGGACTGCAATTAACAAGAGCAAAGGAAGCTCAGCTTCCACCAGCTGACCCACTTCACAAAATGCAAGACATTAACGACTTCATTCTTGCAGCCAATTGTATTATTTTCATAATCTAGTCATTCATGAACAGAAAAGATACTCACCTTCTCAATATGCAAATGATGTGTGACCAGGAGTTCAAAATTATACATGTCAGCACACAGTAGCCAAGAGGTATGCATGACAGTCAAATATAACCAAGATTTTTAAGATGAAGGTCACCTGAAAGGTTGGTTAATGCATGTTGTGCCTATGGCTGATGGACTACCATACTCAACCACACTGCCACACTACCTTACCGCTAATGAACTACCATATTCAACCACACTTCTAGGGAACTACCATATTCAACCACACTACCATACTACGATACCTCTAATGAACTACCATATTCAACCACACTACCATACTTCTAATGAACTACCATACTCAACCACAGCAAAGGTGTAAGCCAGAATCAAAGTGCTCAGCAAGCAAGCTTTTTAGGAGCTTAAGCATCATTTTTGATACCTGGTTCAGTCAGGTGGGGCCTTGCCCTTTTCCTGTGAAAGCTGGAAATCTGTTTTGTTGGCTATATGTTTCATAATATTGCTATTAACAGAGCCTTGCAGTGTAGGTACAGCAGGCGATACAGGAACAACAGGACAAAGAAGAAGATTTCGAACCACTGATAGGATATCAGGCACAATAGGCTGGAGGCAAGGTAGGGGAGGACATCAGGGAGGCCTTTCATGATTGGAAATATTGCTAATTTCTCAATTGTATCAAACAAACCACCTTTCTTCCTTGTTCCTTCGGAGTATTACTTCACACCGCCCCCCCTTTTGGAATAGTCAAGTTCAACTCCATTTTCTTTTGACAGGAGTTAAGAATGAAAGGAGTTCAACAGCAGTTAAGAGTGGATGAATGCTGGGATTATTCCTTAAATACTCATTAGCTCAGCCTTTTTAGGAATGCAGGAAGACTAAGCGCTCTAGCCTGAGCAGCTTGAGCAGCGACAGCTCCCGCTCTGGAACTACTCCCCTCTGAGCGACCCCACATATCTCTTCCTCATAACTGTGCATACAATATTCAGTGCTTCCTTCTGCCTTTTCACATCCACAAATCTATAGATACAAGTGTGTGGGATGGCACAAGTGATGATTTAAATGCTATGGTGTACTGCGCTGCTCTCGAGTGTCCCACTGCTTCTTACACCAACTGAAAAGACACTTATGAGTGCACTCATACATTTTGCCAATTCGCCATTGTCTTTCAAAGTAATGTTAGCTGTTCTGCAAATCAGGTGAAGGTAGGGCGAATTTGGAACCTACCTGCTGGTGCCTGTCTTTCTCTCTCCACCTCAAAAGAAGTGTCTTCTATTATCACCATATTGATGCACATCAGCTTCCTTTGTTCAAACATTGTCAGTGGCTTCATTGTGTTGCTGTTCCCTCCAGTGCTGTTCCACAAACCCTGTTGCACAAAACCTTTTTCTGTGATAATGACAGTAATATAAGTAAATGCCAGGCTTTATTTGTCAAAACTCATGTAATGTTTTATTAGATTTCCTATGATATCACGACATGCACAATAAAAAATTTATGAAAACCCTATTTTTTTTTAAAAAGCACCTTTATTGTGACATCTTTATTCAATAATATCTGTCAGTATAGGCCAAGTATGAATTCCATTCATAAGGTTTACAATATCTTAAATGATCAGAATGAAAAACAAGAATATAGTGCATAGTAAGGGCTGGATGATTTGCAATTCCATTTCTTCATTACTTGATTTAAAATCGTGATACTTCTTCATCATATCTTTCCATGTCCTTTTGGGTTTCTGAGCTGGTAGCTGCTACACTCAATAATTCACATCCAGCAACCAATACCTGAACTTGGTTGATGAGCCAACCCGTGGTTCCAAAATAATCACCGTGTTTGTTATGAATGTTGTCAGGAAGGACAATTAGGCTTCAGTCAGAGAACCTGAGTTTTCAAACGCCATTACCTGCATGTTCTTATTTCCTCACTGCACAGCTATGCTTCTGGCATTCTCAAGAGGACTGGTGATAATAATGAACATCACTGATTGGCTAGTTTCTACTGGGCAGGTTGAGCAAATTCACACAAATCTAACTAGAAGAAGCCCAGGTATATTCGTTAATTTGATTGACAGCTGATGCTCACAAACAGAAATGTATGGATTTAATAGTTATTATTATTATTATTATTATTATTAATAATAGGGCACAGAATGTACTCTGGGTGGGGGACTTCAATCTCCATCACCAAGAGTGGCTCGGTAGCACCACTACTGACCGAGCTGGCCGAATCCTGAAGGACATAACTGCCAGACTGGGCCTGCGGCAGGTGGTGAGAGAACCAACACGAGGGGAAAAACCTACTTGACCTCGTCCTCACCAATCTGCCTGTCGCAGATGCATCTGTCAATGACAGCATTGGTAGCAGTGACCACCGCACAGTCATTGTGGAGACGATGTCCCATCTTCACACTGAGGACACCCTCCATCATGTTGTGTGGCACTACCACCGTGCTAAATGGAATAGATTCAGAACAGATCTAGCAGCTCAAAACTGGGCATCCATGAGGAGCTGTGGGACATCAGCAGCATCAGAATTGTATTCCACCACAATCTGTAACCTCATGGCCCGGCATATCCCTCACTCCACCATTACCATAAAGCCAGGCGACCAACCCTGGTTCAATGAGGAGTGCAGAAGAGTATGCCAGAATCAGCACCAGGTGTATCTAAAAATGAGGTGCCAACCTGCGGAAGCTGCAACAAAGGACTACATGCATGCTAAACAGCAAAAGTAGCATGTGATAAACAGAGCTAAGCGATGCCAGAATCAACAGATCAGAGCAAAGCTCTGCAGTCCTACCACATCCAGTCGTGAATGGTGGTGGACAATTAAACAACTAACGGGAGGAGGAGGCTCCATGAATATCCCCATTCCCAATGATGGCAGAGCCCAGCACATGAGTGCAAAAGACAAGGCTGAAGCGTTTGCAACCATCTTCAGCCAGAAGTGTCGAGTGGATGATCCATATCGGCTTCCTCCCGACGTCCTCACCATCACAGAAACCAGTCTTCAGCCAATTCGATTCACTCCACATGATATCAAGAAACGGCTGACCACACTGGATAGAGCAAAAGTTATGGGCCCCAACAACATCCAGGTTGTCGTGCTGAAGACTTATGCTCCAGAACTAGCCATGCCTCTAGCCAAGCTATTCCAGTACAGCTACAACACTGGCATCTACCCGACAATGTGGAAAACTGCCCAGGTATGTCCTGTCCACAAAAAGCAGGACAAATCCAATCCAGCCAATTACCGCCCCATCAGTCTACTCTCAATCATCAGCAAAGTGATGGAAGGTGTCGTCGACAGTGCTATCAAGTGGCACTTACTCACCAATAACCTACTCGCCAATGCTCTGTTTGGGTTCCGCCAGGACCACTCGGCTCCAGACCTCATTACAGCCTTGTTCCAAACCTGGACAAAAGAGCTGAATTCCAAAGGTGAGGTGTGATTAACTGCCCTTGACATCAAGGCAGCATTTGACCGAGTGTGGCATCAAGGAGCCCTAGTAAAACTGAAGGCAATGGGAATCAGGGGGAAAACTGTTCACTGGCAGGAGTCATGCCTAGCACAAAGGAGGATGGTTGTGGTTGTTGGAGGCCAATCATCTCAGCCCCAGGACACCACTGCAGGAGTTCCTCAGGGCAGTGTCCGAGGCCCAACCATCTTCAGCTGCTTCATCAATGACCTTCCCTCCATCATAAGTTCAGAAGTGGGATGTTCGCTGATGATTGCACAGTGTTCAGTTCTATTCACAACTCCCAGTTAATGAAGCAGTCCATGCCACATGCAACAAAACCTGGACAACATTCAGGCTTGGGCTGATAAGTGGCAGGTAACATTCGCCCCACACAAGTGCCAGGCAATGACTATCTCCAACAAGCGAGAGTCTAACCACCACCCCTTGACATTCAATGGAATTACCATCGTCAATTCCCCTACCCTCAACATCCTGGGGGTCACCATTGACCAGAAACTCAACTGGATCAGCCACATAAATACTGTGGCTACTAGAGCAGGTCAGAGGCTGGGTATTCTGCAGCGAGTGTCTCACCTCCTGACTCCCCAAAGCCTTTCCACTATCTACAAGGCACAAGTCAGGAGTGTGATGGAATACTCTCCACTTGCCTGGATGAGTGCAGCTCCAACAACACTCAAGAAGCTCAACACCATCCAGGACAAAGCAGCCCGCTTGATCGGCACCCCATCAACCACCTTAAGCATTCACTCCCTCCACCACCAGCGTACTGTGGCTGCAGTGTATACCATCTACAAGATGCACTGCAGCAACTTGCCAAGGCTTCTTCGGCAGCACCTCCCAAACCCGCAACCTCTTACCACCTAGAAGGACAAGGGCAGCAGGCGCATGAGAACACCATCACCTGCAAGTTCCCCTCCAAGTTACACAGCATCCTAACTTGGAAATATATCGCCATTCCTTCATCGTCACTGGGTCAAAATCCTGGAACTCACTCCCTAACAGCTCTGTGGGAGTACCTTCACCACACGGACTACAACGGTTCAAGAAGGCAGCTCACCACCACCTTCTCAAGGGCAATTAGGGATGGGCAATAAATGCTGGCCTTGCCAGCGACGCCCACATCCCAGGAACGAATAAAAAAATTTAAAGGAGAAAAATGTTTTTTTGCGCTAAAATGCAGTACACAATGTAAAATTCATCTGAACACTGCTATAGAATCTGTAGCACTACATGCAGAGCTGGCTTGATGTGGTGGCAGTTTCTGTGACAAATCATCCCCAAAACCACAAAAAGCTTTGATGCCAAATGTATCCAGAGCACAAAGGATTTATTCCAACTACAGAGAAACAGATTTCCTGTTCTGAGCAAGCGTTGCATTCATTCAGTGTGTGAGAATTGTCTTGCAGCTGTTCCCGGTTTAACTTGCTTGCTGGGCATCTTGTCAGTGGTCAAGGTCTCTCCAGAAGAACAACAGGAAAACCTCACACAAGGCAGGACCTTCAGTCATATCCTTTCAGAAGGGGGGGGGGGGGAATTTGTATCTGTCTTGCATGCCTACGCGCCTCATTAGACACAGCCAGCAAGGTTGTATGTACTTACGAACTGCAGAACGGAAAGCAAATATGTGTAACTTAAATAATTTCTGGCCTTAGATGTCAAGCTTTTCATTTATAGCTGGAGATAATCCAGATAATTGAAAACCTCATTTATTTTGAGGCCAAACAAATAGTTGAGTAAAGATCAAGAAAGATACTTTTTGTTGTGCTGTAGATAGGTAATGAAATGTCTGGTGTGATGAAATAGAATGAACCATTCTAACTCATGGGTTGCTTCCGAACCCACTTGGCTTCAATACGGTGATACAAAGTCCTTTCTGCCTACAATTGCAGAAGTGGTCAAGGTTATTTTAGATGGTACATCAGACAAAAGCAAACAATGAGATCATCTCTACTGCATGGGTCGTTACTGATGGGTTCAGCAGCCCACAGGCTACCTCTGTAGGAAGTATGGGTTAACTTTTTACTATAGGGGATGTGCATTTAACAATTTGCCTCTTAACCCATGGGACATGGTGGGATGTGGGAATGTAATTTACTAAGCAGTTGAAATTCTGAGTGTTATTTTTAGTGCATTGGTTAATGTATTTACTTATTTTCGTTAATGTATGACATTTATGTGTCAAAATTGAGAGGTCGCACAACACCAGGTTATAGTCCAACAGTTTTATTTGAAATCACAAGCTTTCGGAGCTATCACTCCTTCCTCAGGTGAAGCCTTTATGTGTCAGCCTTTATGTGTCAGCCATGGCTCAGTGGTAGCACTCTCGCCTCTGAGGCAGAAGATTGTGGATTCAAATCCCACTCCAGAGACTTGAGCACAAAATCTATGCTGACACTCCAGTGTGGTACTGAGGGAATGCTGCACTGTTGGAGAGTGCCGTCTTTCGGATGAAATGTAAAACTAAGACCCCATCTGCCCTCTCAGTTGGACGTAAAAGATCCCACGCCACTATTTCAAAGAAAAGCAGGGGCGTTCTCCCCGGCCAATATTCATCCTTCAACCAACACCTAAAAACATATTATCTGACCATTTATCTCATTGCTGTTTGTTGGACCTTGCTTTGCACAAATTGGGTACTGCGTTTCCTACATTACAACAGTGACTTCACTTTAAATAAAAGTACTTCATTCGCTTTGGGATGTCCTGAGGTTGTGAAAGGCACTATATAAATGCAAGTCTTTTTTTAATGAAGTTAGGTTGTTAACTTTGGTGAAATAAGGCACAAGAATTAGACATTAATGCAGTGACTACTGCACTAAAAATATAGCATAGAAGTTCAGCTCCTAATTGGGAAAAAATAATTAATCACCCAGGTGGACTCTTGCAGACCTCTTAACAGGCATTGGGAAAGCCTTCACAGGCTGGATGTCCAGACTCTGCTTGGCAATTGTGCACATCACGAAGGAGGGGGAAACAAATGGGGAGGATAAAAGCACCATCACTGACGCCACAACAGCGATTGAAGTTGCTAGGAGACTGAAGAAAGAAATCCACTGAAGTGGTGAAATGGAACAGAATTATGTGGTATATGACATCAGGAATAATGTAATCGAGTATTTGCCATCATATAGCTACTGAAATAATATTCTGGTATCTCATCACTCAGCAAATCCGTTATTCGAATTACTTTACAATGTTAACATAAATCTATTATTTACAAAAACGGCTGACATTAATGTGTTTCAGGTGAACTGAGGTTGTGTATTTTCAGGTTACATAATAAACAAATACAAATCTCAGACTGCACCAGCAATATAATGAGAGAAATAACAATGTAATAACAGAATTATTTCTGGTTCCCCTTGTCATTACTGAATAAAATTTCAATACAACAATAGTGACAACATAGTGTTCTCTTGATTATGTGGCACAGTACTATATTATGAATAAAATGAATGGACTATTTCTTTATTTGAATTGTTATTTATTTCCTAGGCATGACGGCAACCTGTATTAAAATAGTTAGGTAAATTCAAAGTTATAGTGCAGCTAAATTAACACTGATAGCCCTGCCTGTTCATGAGTAGTAAAAGATGCAGGGCTCGACTTGTGTGGTACACATCAGGCAGGAAGTGGGTGGAGCATCCATTCCATCCACCTGAATACATTGGCAGATGACCCAATCGATTGAACTTCTGAACAGACTTCATTTAAATTTGAATGATGAACCACCTGTGATGACTGCAATGCCTGTGATATAGGCAGCTTGCCGTTTGCGAGGGTCGGAAACCCGGTGAGCCTGCCACTTCTTAAAGCCAGCCTGCGCCTCTTAAAGAGGAAGTAGCATTTTTTTTAGTGGTGGTATATGTGAAAAGTGCGTTGCTAGAGCAGCAGGCAGACTGTCGACAGCCAGGGCAAACAATTTTTGATGCTGCCGTGAACAAGTGAGGGCAGAGGAAGGAGGTCCTGTTTCCCTCTGATGGGTGCCACGCCAAATAAGTCAGCACGCATAAACAGAGGTGGCTGAGCAGGTCAGTGCCGAGTAGTATAATTCCCAGGACCTGGCTGCAATGCCGTAAAAAAGATTTAATGTCCTTACCAGGACTGCCAAGGTAAAACTTCACATCTTTCTTATTCTGAATACAGTCCTGTAACACCACACTTTTCCCCCAGCACTGTCAATCCTTCCCTCCTCTGCTGCTGCAAGCCTCTCCTCCAATCACAACAGGACACTTTATTACACCTCCTTCTGCTTACTAATACACTTAACATCGGCTACTGCACTCAAAACCGGCCCAAACACTATTCTGTTTTTATTTTGTTTGGACTTGGATTAATTCTCATATTTCTGTTAAGGTCTTTGATACTTCACATTGTATGCACTTTCTTTCCTTCAAAGATTTTTGCCCTCTTGCACACATTTGCTGATTCTTTCTTTCAACAGGCACACTATGCTAAGCTGCTTCACACATCTTCAAAACTCTTCCGTGGGTCACACAGTAATCCTCCACCACTCTTTTTGCAGGACAAGCTGGCACATAACAGAAGGAAGTATAAGAACTGGATAGGTACAGCCAAGTTGCAAACTCTCACTCCAATGGAGGACACCGCCATCGACATCATTGGCAGAGGAAGGATACTCAGCATTGGAGATGGGGAGGTTAGAGACCACGTACAGCAGGTTGTTTCACCATTTTCCCTTCCTTTAGTCTTTCTACTTAACACTCTAGCTAACACTCTGACATACACACGCACACACACATACTCACAGGAACCCTGGAGCTGCATTATGCTGCCACTTACCTACTGCTGCCTACCCTTCCTATTACATGCTAACCCTCGCCCCTCTGTCCTTTCTCTAGGTATTTCTAATAACTCAGGTCCTGCAGCCATGCAGATGAAGGAGGGGTGATGACCCTCCCAAGGATGCACTGACACGCTCTCAGACCTTCCCAAGCACCAGTACAGAGATTACACCTTGTGTGGTACAGTTAGTGAGTTGGAGGGATCTGCACAAGTTTCACTCAGCACAAGTGAGCAGGAACAGGTGTAAGTGGAAAGGACAATCCAGGAAATGGCTCAGTGGAGGGAAAGCTTGGGTTCCAGCTCAGTTGAAGAGGACAGAGACGCAGAAATTAGGGGCCCAGCCTGAAGAAGAAAAATGATATCTGTGCGCCAGCAATTTTACAATGTGTCGGTCAGCCTGCCAGAGAGCTACTGCAGAATGTCAAAGAGGGTGCAGGAGTCCGCTACCAATTTGTGTGGATTTCTGGTACATGGCATCAGCACTCTGCAGTCAACCATGGAGCATGTGATCATCTCAATGGGCACTGCAGCTGGGTCTTCCTTGCAGAAGTCTGTGGCACCAGTAATCGCATCTCTCAGGAATGTTCAGATGGGCGCAGTGCAGGCTTTGGGCTCCACCATCTCCTCCACCTTGGACAGGCTGGGACATCGAATAGATGGGGCTTCAGTTACATCACAGATCTACAGTCTGCTCTCCTGCTGATCATTCGGAGTACTGAGTCGGAGCCCAATGGCAAGGGCAGTCATAGAATAGGAGTGTAACATATTGCCCTCTTTCAGGAAGACAGCACATCCACACCCTTTCCATCCCTTCAACCAGGAAGCTGGAAAATTAACTGGCCCATTTCCATTGACGGTGCTGTCGGCGTCATTTCCCAGGGTCCTTGGGTGAGGCGGCCTGGGATTACAGCCTAAATACAGCAGTAGCCTCATCAGATCAGGGCAAAGCTCTGCAGTCTGGCTGCATCCAGTCATGAATGGTATTGCACAATTAAGCAATTAACAGGAGGAGGAGGCTCCATGAACATCCTCATCCTCAATGATGGCAGAGCCCAGCATGTGAGTGCAAAAGACAAGGCTGAAGCATTTGCAACCATTTTTAGCCAGAAGTGTCGAGTGAGTGATCGATCTTGGCCTCCTCCTGAGGCCCCGACCATCACAGATGCCAATCTTCAACCATTCGATTCACTCCAAATGATATCAAGAAACAGCTGAGTGCTCTGAACACAACAAAGGCTATGGCCCCAATAACATCCTGGCTGTACTGTTGAAAGCCGATGCTTCATAACTAGCCGTGCCTCTAGCCAGGTTGTTCCAGCAGAGCTACAACACTGGCATCGACCCGGCAAAGTGGAAAACTGCCCAGGTATGTCCTGTCCACAAAAAGCAGGACAAATCCAACCCAGCCAATTACCGCCCCATCAGCCTAATCTCAATTATCAGCAAAGTGATGGATGGAGTCTTCAACAGTGCTATCAAGTGGCACTTATTCACCAATAACCTGGTCACCAATGCTCAGTTTGGGATCCGCCAGAAACACTCGGCTCCAGACCTCATTAAAGCCTTGGTTCAAATATGGGCACAGCAGCTGAATTCCAAAGGTGAGGTGAGAATGACTGCACTTGACATCAAGGCAACATTCGACCGAGTGTGGCACCAAGGAGCCTTAGTAAACCTGAAGTCAGTGGGGATCAGGGGAAAACTTCATGCCTTCAAGAGGTGCATTCACGCTTTAAATAGCGTTGGTGTCAGGTGGCAATCCCACCTCTCAATTGGATGGGCTGTCTGTCAACGATCTCAATGCCTGGGCAGCTTGCAAATAAGTAGCCTTGCAAAAATGCCCAGCCGGGCCTTCCAGCCAAATGATCAGGCAGCGGAATCTACCACATCATCCAGTGGCCACCTCAAAACCATTCTGTGGAAAAACATACGGTATTGCGTTCAGTGCTGCACTAGAGAACTGAAACACAGGGTACGGTAGTGCAGTGGTTATGTTAGTGGATTAGTAATCCAGAGGCCAGGACTAATAATCCAGAAAATGTGAGTTCAAATCCCACCATGGCACTATGAGAATTTAAATTCAAGTAAATGAAAATCTGGGAATAAAAAGCTGGTAACAGTAAAAGTGACCATGAAGCTGTTTGATTTGTCTTAAAAACCCAATTGGTTCACTAATGTCCTTTAGGGAAAGAAACCTGTTGTCCTTTCCCAGTCTGGCCTATATGTGACTCCAGTCCCACACCAATGTAGTTGACTCTTAAATGCTCCCTGAAGTGGCCTAGCAAGCCACTCAAGGGGCAACTAGGGATGGGCAATAAATGCCAGCCTTGCAAGAGACCCATGTCCCAAGAATGAATATAAAAATAAACATTATGGTGTAACTCTGCACATCACTGAATAAAATCATCTGGTGTCCTATTTGTATGGTCTGTTGGAGGTCAGATCAGACCACCTGCGTGGTTACAGTTTAAACATGACATAATGCAGCATTTCCACTTACCCGTTACAACCTTTTTTCCCTTTTTCTTTTGTTCCCGTCAGCAAATAATTGAACAATTAAGAATATTTGTTTTTGTTGTATTGTAGATAGGTAATAAAATGTCCGCCGTGAATAAATAAAATGAATCATTTAATAGGCAGCTTTCAGAGCCACTTGGCATCAATCCAATGATACAAAGTCCTTTCTGCCTACAATCGCAAAAAGTGGCCAAAGTTATTTTAGACTGAACATGAGCCAAAAGCAAACAATGAGATCACTTTTGCCGTGTGGACTGTATTGATGAGATTGAGCAACATTAACACCCACAAGTTACTGGTATAGAAGTTGCATCTTTACCATTAAACACACCAAAATACATTCGGCATCGTGCAGGAATGCTGAGATATGAGAAAGTAACTGACAACAGTAAGAATGAATCCATAGCTCAAAAGGATAAGTTTTGTCATGTTTTCCCTGGTGTACTGGCAAAATTATTCATTGCTTCAATGGTATCTACTTCAGTCCCTCAGCCAGTTCAGTCTATTTTTTTAGTTGCCCCAGTTATCACTACTGTATTACCCACACCATTTCCATTTTTTTAAATGATGTTCCCCCTCCTTTTAAGGTTGCATTTTGATGTGCACAATTTCCAAACCGAGAAAATGGCAAGTAAGTTGGGTGGTGGGGGATGGGGGGCAAGAAGAGTAGGACAAGGTTATCAAGACCACTCTGTAATCGCCTGTTAAGAAGTGCACAAAAGCCCTCTCATATATTCTGCCATCCTGTAAGAACGAACCATGCCTCTGATTGTTCCTTCCTTCTACTTCTAATCATCAGTCTAAGGTCAGATAATTACATGACTGAATTCACACCCTATCACCACATTGTATTGTCCATTATTGTGCCAACATATTATACAACTTTTGAACTTACAAGTATTTGGTAAAGGATAGAAATATGCAAAACTGAATTTAGGATTTTGAGATTTTCCTACCAGGTTACATATCTGTTAGGGAGGAGGAAATCTTTATCCAAACTAGAAGTGACTCAAATTGTTCTAAATTCAGTTGTTTTTAAATTGCTGTCTGCTAATTGCTTGCCTGCAGCAGCAGCATTCTGCAAGGTTAGCCTGAGGTCATGTATGCTGGTTCAACTATATTATTGCACTGCCACTGGAGCCAGCCCTGTAATATAAATAAGATATAAACATAGGAACATAGGAAGAAAAGTAGACCATTCAGCCCCGCGAGCCTGTTCCGCCATTCAATTAGATCATGCATGACCTGTACTTCAACTCCATTTACCCGCTTTGACCCATATTGATACCACTACCTAATATAAATTTATCAACCTCAGTCTTGAAAATTTCAAGTAACCCAGCATCCACGCCTTTTTGGGAGAGAATTCCAGATTTCCACAACTCTATTCTTCATAGGAAAGAGTGCTATCATTTTAAGATTGTGCCCCCTTGTTTTCGGATTGCCCCATCAGAGGAAATAGCTTCTCTGTATCTACTCTTTCTAATCCCTTTGTCATTTTAAACACCTTAGTTAGATCATACCTCAATTTTTTTTAGCTCAAGGGAATACAGAAAATCTTTATACAACCTGCCCTCATAAATTAAACCCTTTAACCCCCCGGTATCATTCTGGTGAATCTGCGCTGTATCCCTCCAAGGCCAATATATCCTTCCTGAGGTGCAGTGTCCAAAACTGAATGAATACTCCAGATGGGGTCTGACCAAGGCTCCACACAACTGAAGCTTAACTTCCTTCTCTTTGTATTCCAGCTCCCTTGAGATAAAGGGCAATATTCCATTAGCCTTTATGATTACTTTTTGTACCTGTGCATTAGCTTTTAGTGACTTATGTACCTGGATATCGAAATCTCTTTGCTCTTCCACAGTTTCTTATCACTCGACATTAAGAAAATATTCCGATTTGCCTTTCTTGGATCCAAAGTGTATGAATTCACACTTCCCTACATTGAACTCCATTTGCTACAGATTTTCCCACTCACTCAGTCTATCTATTTTCCTTTGTAACTTCCTCCTCTCATCTACACTATTTACTGTGCCTCCCAACTTAATGTCATCTGCAAACTCTCTGGCCTAGAAATTCGTTAAGACCTGAAAATGGGCGGTGGCACCACGGGGAGAGATTTGCTTAAATTGCAGGCAGCACGTTATTTTGATGCCTGCTGATTTGAATGATTTCACCGCACAGCCTGGCGATGAATGCGCTGCTTCTGGCTGTGGACTCAGCTGGAGGCCTGAATGTTGCGTCTCTGTAGCGTCCCTGGAGCGAGGCTGCATTTTCTTAAAGCAAGGCTGACATTTTAGAAAGCTGTCTTGAGCCCTTAAAGGTGAACTGCCTTCTGAGAAAAAAAAATTCATTCAAAAATAGGCAGTCTCCAGCCCTTAAAACTCAACTGCGTTCTGAAAAAAAATCCATTAAAAATAATTCCAAACTAGGCAGTCTTCAGCTCTTAAAGCTGCATGCCTTCTGCATGTGAAAAATGGTAAAAGTGCTTTAGCACTAACAAAACTTGCTGAAGAAGCCAGGAAAAGGGCACCCAGGGTCTCGGACGCAGCGCTCCAGCTTTGTGCAGGGGGTCAACACTGCAAGAGAGGTCCTCTACCCACTGGGGACCAGGAGGCCCTCCAGAAAGAAGATGTGTGATGAGATCGTCGAGGCCGTCACTGCCAGCAGTTTTGCCCCCAGGACCTGTATCCAGTGCCCAAAGAAGTTTCATGACCTCAGACAAGTGGTCAAGGTCAGTGAATGCATCTTCAAAAGCCGTCTGCTACCAATGGCACCACGAGCCTCTCACATTGCTCATTGCACGACCACCTACCCCTGTTACTCATCTACCAACAAGCTGTACCAAACATGAGGCACACCTCACATTCCTAGCTTCACCTCACCCCCTTGGAGGAGATGGTGCTGGCCATTCTTGGCAGAGGCATGAATGAGCCCTTGGCCAGCGGCCAAGATGCCGGTATTCTCATATGTTATTCTGCTTCTCACATCCCACTTCCCCCTCATCCCATAATATCTTCTGATGTAGAAGTTGCGTATGGTGTAAACATGCAGCTCTTGCTTTCTGCCCTCCCCTCACGACAACCCTAGTCTTGTGCCTTCCTCATTTCAAACACCCAAGAAATACAGCCTGCCCAGCCAATGGTTGACCAAGAAGAGGGAGAGGAGAGTGAAGAAGAAGAAGAAGAAGAAACACTGTCACTCGATTTCACACTCCCAGCCATCAGCTCCTAGAGGTCATCCTGCAAGGCCATCTGCCGTGTCCCCCACTGAAAGTCAGCAGCCTTCCACCAGCCATGCTGCAGCCACTGGGGTAGCACTGCGTAAGAGCACTAGGATAGGCAAAGGCACATGCAAGACAGTCACTAAGGGAATGCACAAGGGTGATTAGTTGATTTTTTGATGTAACATTTGATGCATATATGGATAAAGTTGAATTGGAAAGTTTGCTTTGTGGTGGGTTTTATTTCAGCGTTGTGGCCAAGAGGATGCTGTGATGGTCAGTAACAGAGGGAAGGTAATGTGTGGGACAAATGTTGAAAGGGGAATTGGGATTGTGGTCACTGGAACTGCAGGCGGATAATTTGATCCCGGATATCGCGGCCAGAAAGGGATTGTCTGGATTGCATCCTTCCTTCCGTTTCCTCCTCTTCTTCCTCTTCTGCTTTTTCCTCTTCTACTTTCTCCTCTTCTGCTTCTTCCTCCTCTCCTCTGCGAGCAGCTTGTCCTCTTTGCTGCCTCTGCTTCATCTCCAGGTGATGTTGCAGCCCAAGGGGGACTGCAACTATAGCCCCCAGGACTGTGGGCAAGTGGTCTTCTCAGAGGCCTTCCTTTAACATCCAAAGCCTTGCAAGCATCCAGCAGCACTCCTTGCACTCCCTACACACCCTAACAACTTTTTAAATGTATTGCACTAAGACACTACTTCAATAAAATATAAAAAATCCAGCCCAAAAGCTGAAATCGAAACTTAGCTGAAGGATGTGTGTGTCCCTTTAAGAAGCACTGACAGCATCTCTGTACAACTGCTGCACGCACATTCTTCCGTGCATGGTTCGGAGAGGGCATTATGGCATCCAAAATCGCAGTCGTGCGTCAAATCAGGTGTTGTACGCCGATTGACGTCACAATCTGCAAATTTACATTGGAGAGGCGAGCGCAGGCAACGGCAGTGCTGCCAACCACTCCAAAATGGTAGCCGCCATGTCCTGCGCTGGAAGCGTATGGAAGCGAGGCAGCCGCCATTTTTTCAAGAAATCTGGCCTCAACAGCCGGCACTACTACAGGGAAATTTGCGGCCTCTGTTCCTTCATTCAAGCCGTTGATGTGTGTGGGGAAAAGCTGAGTCTTCGGTACAAATCCCTGGGGAACACTTGTCACACCCCACCAATCAGAGTACATTCAGGTGGGAAACGGTCACCCAGTAATTGAAAATCGCCCCTTTCGATAAAGGAACAGGTCTATCATTCATTGTTACTGATGCTGATTCAAGCACTCGTTACATCATTTTAACTTGGCAAAGAGTTTGAACTTCACAAATGCTTTATATTCAGATATGCTGTAAATTATATTTTCTGTTGTCACTGTTATAAATTATTAATGAAACTTTACTTCACAAAAAAATGGGCATGCTGCCTGATTTATCAGTGCCACGGACTACAAGCAACATAAAGCAAAAGAACAAATTAAAAGCAATTCAGCTATTGACCTCAATTTAAATTTGACCTCAATAAGTCAACGAGTAGCAGTGAGCACTGTTCAGTTAGACCAAAGTTCCTATCAACTATAACCGATACATATTGCAGCGACGCCCACATCCCAGGAACAAATAATAATTTTTTAAAAATTTGAACACTAAGGGGGAAAAATTGAGTTGCGCCCCCTTTGGGGTGCTAACTTCACCGGGGCACTACTTTTAGCACCCCAGAAAAATTAGCGCCCCTGCGACCGAAATTGAGTGGTAGCACCCCAAGAGAGAAGTGGGACACTACTGGAAGTGCCCCGCCTCCCTCTTGGTGCACTGCGAGGGAATATCGCGGTGCTACATGCCGCGGTATTGCAGGCCTTCCTCCCCTTCTTAAAGGGGAGGGGCCTTGCGCAGCGTGACCCAGGGCCCAGCTGGGCCACCGGGGATCAGAGTGCTGGCAAAAGACCCCAGCACTCAAGAGAAGTGCCGGGCTCATGGGGGGGGGGGGAAGGCGGGGTGGCAGGTCAGGAGGCCGGGGACGACAGCAGAGGCAGGTACTGGCAGGCGGCCAGCAACAAAAATGGCCGCCCGGCACCTCGCCTTTAAATAGCGCCGCCCCAGCCGCAGGAAGGCCCCCCTGACCCCGTCGGACATAGCGTCTGGCGGTAAGTCAGGGGCGCTACCAAAGATCGCAGCCGGGACGCGATCGGGGTGCTGCGCACGGCGATGATGTCATTGGCGGCGCAGCGCTGTGAGGCGCTAACGGTTAGTGCCACCGCTAACCACCCGCTAAATTTTGTGGGAGGCGTTGGCGGCGCCGCGCCCGGGCGCTAGTTGCTTTGTGCCCTGTTAGCGCCCTCTTAGGGCGCTAATGGGAGGCGCAAAGCAACCAAATTTTTCCCCCTAAGGGTCTTTTTCTTTCTCTATAATTTAAAAATGGTATTGATTTAAATGGCTTGCAGTGAGTAACTAGGCAGAAATTCAACCAAATGGTCACGGTGACACAACAAAAAAGATTGAGGGGGTAAAATTCCATAGCACTGAAAAACGGGCACTGGCACCACGGTGCGCGATATGCCCGTGCTCGTTCAAGGAGCACAGACAGCACGTCAACGTGCTGCTGACAGGCTGTGCGCTCAACAGGGGGCCAAAGTTCATGATGTTTGCACAAAGCTTGCTTTACTTAAAGCTCATGATGTGGAGATGCCGGCGTTGGACTGGGGTGGACAAAAATGAGAAGTCGCACAACACCAGGTTATAGTCCAACAGATTTATTTAATTTTACAAGCTTTCGAAGCAGTTCGCTCCTTCGTCAGGTAAGTTAGCAATGAGAGAATCTCCCAGAATTCACAATTTGAACCCAGACAAAATCTATTCACATTATTCCCTACAACAAAGAGCACAGCCAAGACAATGAGATGTGTCCCAGGGGACATTGTCTTGGCTGTGCTCTTTGTTGTAGGGAATAATGTGAATAGATTTTGTCTGGGTTCAAATTGTGAATTCTGGGAGATTCTCTCATTGCTAACTTACCTGACGAAGGAGCGAACTGCTTCGAAAGCTTGTAAAATTAAATAAATCTGTTGGACTATAACCTGGTGTTGTGCGACTTCTCATTTTTACTTAAAGCTATCCTGTACCTCTTAAAGGCAGCCTGCACCTCTTAAAGGCGAGCTGCCTTCTGCTGATCAAAAATGGTAAAAGTACTTTAGCACTAACCCAAATGGCATGACAGGCCAGGGAAAGGGCACCCAGGGTCTCGGACATAGCACTTGAGCTTTGTGCAGGGGGTCAACACTGCAAGAGAGGTCTTCTACCCACAGGGGGTCAGGAGACCCTCCAGAAAGAAGCATGTGGGCCAGATGGCCGAGGCCATCACTGCCAGCTGTGTCGCCCCCAGGACCTGGCTCCAGTGCCCAAAGAAGTTTCATGACCTCAGACAAGTGGTCAAGGTCAGTGAATGCATCTTCAAAAGCCGTCTCCTACCAACTGCAACACTAACCTCACACACTGCTCAATGCACAACCCCCGCCTCAGTCGCTCACCTCCCAACAATCTCTACCAATCACAAAGCACACTTCACATTCCTAGCTTCACCTCACCCTCTTGGAGGAGACGGTGCTGGCCATTCTTGGCAGGGGCATGGCTGAGCCCTTGGCCAGCGGCAGGGCTGGAAGAATATAAGATGCTCATATCCTTACATGTTATCCTCCTTCTCACATCCCACTTCCCCCTCCCACAATATCTTCTGACTTTTAAGCTGCACATGGTGTAAGCATGCACCTCTTGCTTTCCTGCCCTCTCCTCACCACAACTCCACTGTTGTGCCTTCCTCATTTCAGACGCCCAAGAACCACCCTGCCCAGTCAAAGGTTGACCAAGAAGAGGGAGAGGAGAGTGAAGAAGGAGAAGAAGAAGAAGAAACACTGTCACTCGATTTGACACTCCCAGCCACCAGCTCCTAGAGGTCGTCCTGCAAGGCCATCTGCCGTGTCCCCCACTGAAAGTCAGCAGCCTTCCACCAGCCATGCTGCAGCCACTGGGGTAGCACTGCGTAAGAGCACTAGGATAGGCAAAGGCACACGCAGGACAGTAAGTAAGGGAATGCACAAGGGTGATTAGTTGATTTTTTGATGCAATATTGGAAGCATATATGGATAAAGTTGGATTGGAAAGTTTGCTTTGTGGTGGCTTTTATTTCAGCATTGTGGCCAAGAGGATGCTGTGATGGTCAGTAACAGAGGGAAGGTAATGCGTGGGACAAGTGTTGAAAGGGGAATAGGGGTTGTGTTCACTGGTACTGCAGGTGGATAATTCGATACTGGATATCGCGGCCAGAAAGGGATTGTCTGGATTGCATCCTTCTTCTGTTTCCTCCTCTTATTCCTCTTCTGCTTTTTCCTCTTCTGCTTCCTCCTCTTCCCTCTGCGAGCAGCTTGTCCCCTTTGCTGCCTCTGCCTGGGACAAATGTTGAAAGGGGAATTGATATCCGGGCCAGAAAGGTACTGTCTGGGTTGCCTCCTTCCTTATGCTTCCTCCTCTTCTGCTTGTTCCTCTTCCTCCTCCTCTTCTTCCTCCTTCTTTCTGCCTCTACTCCATCTCTATGTCATGCTGTAGCCCAAGGGGGACTGCAACTAGAGCCCCCAGGACTGGGAGCAAGTGGTTTTCTCAGAGGCCTTCCAGTAAGAGCCAAAGCCTTGCAAACATCCAACAGCACTCCTTGCACTCCCTTCACACTTTAACAACTTTTTAAATGTATTGCACCAAACCACTACTCAAATAAAATGTACAAGAACCAGAACCAAAGCAAAAATCTAAACTTACCTCAAAGTTGCGTATGTCACTTTAAGAAGTGCTGGTAGGGCGTCCATCGTACAGCTGCACACACGTTCTGCTGTGCTTGCTTTGGAGAGGGCATTAAAAGGAGCGGCGATGCACAAAATAGCAGGTTGTGCATCAATTCAGTGTTGCATGCTGATTGATGTCACAATCTGAGTAATTTCCACATCTGGAGCGAGCACAGGCAACGGCAGCAGTGCCGACTTGCCCAAAATGGCGGTCACCACGTACCACACCGGAAGTGGGCGGAAACGATGCGGCCACCATTTTTTCATCCAAACCGGCCTTATCAGCCGATGCAAATGGGCTGAATTTCATGGCCTCATAGTTTTAAACTCTAGTGTTCTTAGTGTTAGTGCAAATTAATTTCAATATAGGTAAGTGTGAGGTGATGCATTTTGGTAGGAAGAATAAGGAGACCAAATACCCTGTGAAAAATAAGAGTCTAAATGGTGCAGAGGAACAGAGGCATCTAGGCGTACAGATACACAAATATTTAAAGTAGGGACATAGGTTAATAAGGCCATAAAAAAAGCAAACAAAGCACTGGGGTTAATTTCTAGAGGGACAGAATTGAAAAGCAGAGAAGTTATGTTAAACTTATATAGAATCTTGATTAGACCACACTTAGGCCAGAATTTTCTGGGGTGGTAGCAGGCGTGATCGGTGGCGGGTCGGGTGGGAAAGTTGTTATTTTTGACAGAGGGTCGGGAACCCGCTCTCATCTCGCTCCCACACGCCTTTCCCCAGGCTTGTCTGTCATCGCGGAGCCGACCCGACTGGCAGCGGCGGGCGACCCAATTGAAATCATTATCAGGTACTTAAGAGCCTTTTCCCCCCTACATTTTAAATTTCCCTGCATGGCCACGGGATTCACGCAGCTCGGGAACCACGTCTGTCAACCTGAGGCGGGAGTTCCATGGCCATTGCTCCAGCTGATTACTTGACACCGTCAAATATACAGTAAAAGATCCCACCTGACAGATGATCATGTTCCTCAGGCAGAAGCTGTTGCTCAGTTCATTTCCAGCACAGATTCTGCAGGCTGCAAGTCTTTCCAGCAAAGTCTCCATCCAGTCTCATCTCATTGGAAGAACTCTCTCACCATTGACAGAATGCTCTGTCATCTGTACTTCACCTGCCATCAATTCCATCAACATAGGTGCCATTTATACTGTCTCACCTTGGTCCTCAGAATCGGACCACGATGAGCCCCAAAACCAGCAGCACCAGGCACACCAGCAGCATTAACAACAACAGCAGCCTTCTCCATAATCACCTGATGCTGCACAGGACAGAGGGCATCAGCACCTGAGCACATTGCTGCCCGGGAGGCCAGGGATGGCCTCATCATGGCCAGATTTAGTTAACTTTACATAGTACACCCATATGGCTGCCACATAATGCACCAGGTTGGCACCACCCCACACCAACACCGTAAAGCATCCCTACAATGACCAAGCCATTCCTGTCACACTCACCACCATTTCTGGAGGTACCGTTATGTTTCACCATTCACTGCAACTCACAAAGCCACTTCCAAAGGTGCACACAAATCTGTCAAAGACGGGAAAGTGTTGAAAATAAAGATTTTTATGTTTGACACCACATTAACAGAAACTTTACATAAACATTGGATAAAACACCCAAGTGGCTACCCTTGTGTGTTGTTAATTGATCTGATTACACTAGGATGAGGGTGAGTTTGAGGGGTGACTAGTGAGATGGGAATGGATAGAGAGAGAGGGATGGTTTGAGGTGCAAGGTATGTTGGTGTGAGTAAGGATGTGCAGGAGTAGGGTAGGGAAGGCAGAGTGATGTGGATGTGATGAGAGGCACAGCAGGATGAAGGAGTGTGTGACTTTGTATTAACGTTTCCTGATTTAATGAGATCATTGAAACATTTGCGGCACTGCACCCAGGTCCTCCTGAACTCATCCCTGCTGGTGACCTCCTCTGCAATCTGCAACCAGGCTGTTTTGGTCTCCTGGGGAGGTCTCTTCCGCCCATTGGAAGGGAAGAGGACCTCCTGCGAGCTCTGACTCCCTCCATAAACATATGGAGGGAGTCTTTGGAGAACCTGGTTGCAGCCCTCTGTCTCTGTGCAGTCACTGTCAGTGTTTGCAGCACTCCAATGCTGCAGTACACTGACAGCACTATGTTAGATTAAACTTCAAATCTAATGTGGCCATGGTCCCTTTAAAGATCCTGGCTGAAAACGCATCATGAATGACGCCACCAGACCCGCTCCATCTAATTGGGCCGGGTATCGCGCTGGGTGGGCTTAATAGGCCCCATTAACGTAAGTTTGTTTTCAGCAGCGGGATGGATTCAGCAGCGGGGTCGCGACCCGCCATGGACACCGGCCGCACCGGACCCACCCAGGTAGGCAAAATTCTGGCCTTAGTGTATTATGCACAGTTCTGGTCTCCAAATTATAAAAAAGATATAGTGGCACTGGAGAAGGTGCAGAAGAGATTTACAAGGATGATCATAGAATCATAGAAACTTACATCACAGAAGGAGGCTATTCAGCCTGTCGTGCCTGTGCTGGCTCTTTGAAAGAGCAGTTGTGCTTAGTCCCACATCCCCGCTTCTTGTCCGTAACCCTGTAAGTTCCTCATCCTCCAGTACCTGTCCAACTCCCTTTCAAAATTATTTATGCAATCAGTTTTCACCATCTTTTCAGGTAGAGCGTTCCAGATCTCAACAACTCCAAGTGAAAATAATTCTCCTGATCTGGATCTTTTTCAATGATTTTAAATCTATGACCTTTAGTTATTGATCCACTCACCAGAGGGAATATTTTTTCCCCTAATTATTCTATCAAAACCTCTCTTTAGATCTTTATTGGGTCACCTCTTAACCTTCTCTGTTCCAAGGAGAACAGTCCTAACTATTCCAATCCCCCTCATAACTGAGGCCCCTCATCCCTGGTAACATCCTGGTAAACCTCCTCTGTACCCTTTCTAATGCCTTTACATGTTTCCTGAAGTGTGGTGCCCAGAATTGTCCACAATACTCCAGCTGAGGCCTAACCAGTGATTTATAAAGGTCTAGCATGATCTCTTTGCTTTTATATTCTATGCCTCTATTTATAAACCCAAGTAACTCATATGCTTTTTTAACCACCTTATCAACTTGCCCTGCCACCTTTAAGGATTTGTGTCTATGGACACCAAGGTCTCTCTGCTCATCTACACTTTTCAAAATTGTACCATTTATGGTATACTGTCTTTCCATATTAGTCCTCTCATCCTTTCCTGATATGTATACCCTCGCATTTCTGGTATCATCCTTGTAACTCTTCTCTGCACCCTCTACAGTGCCTTTATATCCTTTTTATAATATGGCGACCAGAACTGCACGTAGTACTCCAAGTGTGGTCTAACCAAGGTTCGATACAGGTTTAGCATAACTTCCCTACTTTTCAATTCTATCCCTCTTGAAATAAACCCTAGTGCTTGGTTTGCTTTTTTTATGGCCTTGCTAACCTGTGGCACAACTTTTAGTGATTTGTGTATTTGTACTCCGAGATCCATTTGTTCCTCTACACCACCTAGACTAACACCCTCCAAGTGATAAGTTACCTCCCTATTCTTCCTACCAAAATGCAATATTTAACATTTATCTGTGTTGAACTTCATTTGCCAATTATTTGCCCATTCTGCAAGTTTATTAATGTCCTCCTGTAATTTGTTGCAGTCCTCCTCAGTATTGACTATCCCCCCCAAATTGGTATCATCCGCAAATTTAGAAATTGTGTTTTTGATTCCAAAGTCTAAATCGTTAATGTAAATTGTGAACAGCAGTGGTCCCAGCACTGATCCTTGTGGAACACCACTACCTACCTTCTGCCACTGTGAATAGCTACTCTTTACTCCTACTCTCTGCTTTCTGTCTTGAAGCCAGCTAGCAATCCATTCTGCTACTTGTCCCCTGACTCCGCATTCTCTGACCTTATTCATTAGTCTATTATGGGGTACCTTATCGAAGGCCTTTTGAAAATCTAGATAAATTACATCTACTGCATTATCATTGTCTGTCTACTCTCTCTGTTAGCTCTTCAAAAAATTCAATAAGGTTGGTCAAGCAAGATTTTTCCTTTTGAAATCCATGCTGACTATTCATTATTATACTTTTTGTTTCTAGATGTTCTTCCATTCTCTCCTTTAGTAGGGATTCCATTATTTTTCCTACCACCGATGTTAAGCTGACTGGTCTATAATTCCCTAGACATGTTCTATCCCCCTTCTTAAATATAGGTATTACATCTATATTGTCTCCATCTCACAGACCGCCTACTTCCACCTCCGCAATATCATGCCTTAGTTACCTCCAGACCCGACTATGCCAATCCTCTTTTAGCTGGCCTCCCATCTTCCATCCTCTGTAAACTTCAGCTCATCCAAAACTCTGCTGCCCTTATCCTAACTCGCACCAAGTCCCGTTCACCCATCACCCCTGTGCTCGCTGGCCTATATTGGCTCTCAGTTCAGCAATACCTTCAAATTTAAAATTTTCATCCATGTGTTAAAATCCCTCCATGGCCTTGCCCCTCCCTCTCTCTGTAACCTCCTCCAGCCCTACAACTCTCCGAGATGTCTGCACTCCTCCAATTCTGGCCTCTTGCACATCCCCGATTTCCATCGCCCCACTATTGGTGTCCTGAATTTCTAGAATTCCCTCCATAAACTTCTCCGCCTCTTTCTCCTCCTTTAAGACACTCCTTAAAACCTACCTTTTTCACCAAGCCTTTGATCACCTGCCCTAATATCTCCTTATGTGGCTCGGTTTCAAATTTTGTTTGCTAACGCTCCTGTGAAATGCCTTGGGACGTTTCACTATTTTAAAGTCGCTGTATAAATGTAAGTTGTTGTTCATGTTGACACAATTGGTATTCGCACCGGTAGGCTCAGGAGGGGGAAAAAAATCAGCCACAATTTCCACTCCTGATAGCTGTTCAGTGACCTCTTCTGGAAGGTGCGCAGACATGGATGTTCGGTAAGAACAGGGTCAGGCTCAGTGTGAAACTTCTCACAATTGGAAAACCTGTCAAAGAAAGAAAGACTTGCATTTATATAGCGCCTTTCACGACCACCGGACGTCTCAAAGCACTTTACAGCCAATGAAGTACTTTTTGAAGTGTAGTCACTGTTGCAATGTGGGAAACGTGGCAGCCAATTTGCACACAGCAAGCTCCCACAAACAGCAATGTGATAATGACCAGATAATCTGTTTTTGTTATGTGGATTGAGGGATGAATATTGGCCAGGACACCGGGGATAACTCCCCTGCTCTTCTCTGAAATAGTGCCATGGGATCTTTTACATTCACCTGAGAGAGCAGACGGGGCCTCAGTTTAACGTCTCATCTGAATGACGGCACCTCTGACAGTGCAGCACTCCCTCAGCACTGCACTGGGAGTGTCAGCCTAGCTTTAATGTGCTCAAGTCCATGGAGTTGGGACTTGAACCCACAACCTTCTGACTCAGAGGTGAGGGTGCTACCAACTGAGCCACAGCTGACACAACACTCAATATCAAGGCTCAAGTATAGCCACTTGGCTAAGGTACCTTTGGAACCAGACCCATCATGAGTTAATGTCTTCAGGAGAGGAGAGGAGAAAAGAAGTTTGTTACCAGCATTATCAAAATATTTGCCGAGCAGGCAAACTGAATTAGCAAAGGTGGTGTAGTGTGCGTGAAAGTGATATACTTTAGAGGGTTATATGCCATTGTTAAAATCATAAACATTTCAGTAGTCGCAAGACCTAGATCTAACTTAAATAATCCGTTTTGTTTTAACTTGCAGCAATTCAGCTAAAAATACATTCCACATTAGTCATTTTTAAATCAATTCTCCAAGTAATTATCCCATTATACGTTTTTTAGAACACTGTACGGACTTTCCAAACTGATCAAAGTTTTGTGCAAAAGCAAAATACTGCGGATGCTGGAAATCTGAAATAAAAAGAGAAAATGCTGGAAAAAACTCAGCAGGTCAGGCAGCATCTGCAGAGCGAGAAACAGAGTCGACGTTTCAGGTCGATGACCTTTTGTCAGAACTGGAAATAGTTAGAGATATAACAGGTTTTAAGCAAGTGCAGGGGCAGGGAAAGGGGGGAGGGGAAGAAAGAACAAAAGGGAAGGTCTGTGAGAGGGTGGAAGGCAGGAGAGGTTAAATGACAGAAGACATGATGGTGCATATCAGCTTGGCTCAGTTGATAGTACTCTTTGAGTTAGCAATTTATAGGTAGGTTCAAGTCTTATTCAAGGATTTGAGTGCATAATCTAAATTGACATTGTAGTGCTGAGGGATTGTTGGGGGTACTGTCTTTCAAATGAAGTGTTACTCAGGCCTTGTTCAGGTGGATGTAAAAGACTTCACAGCATTATTTGTGGAATAGCAAGAAGTTTCCCTGCCATACTAGCCAACATTTCTCCCTCAACCAACATCACCAATGCAGAGACTAACTGGCCATTTATTTCATTTGCTGTTTGTGGGACCTTGCTGTGCGTACACCTGCTGCTGCATTTACTTACATTACAACGTGACTGCATTTCAAAAATTAATCCATTTTGGGATAACCTGAAGATGTGATAAGGCACTATATAAAGGCAAGTTGGGGTGTAGTTTCCGTTTGCTTACGCGAGTAACATCAGGGCAATCCGGGTGGAATAAGCTGAACCAGCACAGAAGATCAGGGAATTTTAAACGTAAGTCGTGTACCCAAAATCACTTAGGTTTGTGTTTTCCACAATCCTTTGCGTTGGTTCAAGATTCAGTTCGCCTTGATCAGGCCCCACCCACAAAACTGGCCCAACCCCTAGGTTGAAATTGCAAGATTTCGCTAATTGCGCTTGTTCGGGAAGGCTGTTCAAATTGTATTCATTCTTAGATGCACAGGCACGAGAAGGCACGTTCTAAAAAAATTTACATATCAAAAAATATTTAACTTACTAAGAAACTAATGAGGGTACATCAATTAAACTATTAAATGGTTCAGTATCATTTTTTAAGTCATTTTTAGGGATGTGTCAGCCAAGGTTGGTACCACCCTCATCTCTGGGTCAGAAGGCTATGGGTTCAAGACACACTCCAGAGACTTGAGTGCAAAAATCTAGGCAGACGCTCCAGTGTGGTGCCGTCTTTTGGATGAGTCGTTAAATCGAGGCCCCGTCTGCTCTCTCAGGTGGATGTAAAAGATCCCATGGCGCTATTTCAAAGAAGAGCAGGGGAGTTATCCCTGGTGTCCTGGCCAATATTTAACCCTCAATCAGCATCACTGAAACAGATTATCTGGTCATTATCACATCGCTGTTTGTGGGAGCTTGCTGTGCGCAAATTGGCTGCCGCGTTTCTTACATTACAACAATGACTACACTTCAAAAGTACTTCATTGGCTGTAAAGCACTTTGGGACATCCGGTGTTTATGAAAGGTGCTATATAAATGCAAGCCTTTCTTTCTTTCTTTCTGTTTTAAATCAGGTTTCTCACACCCTTACTTTTGCTGATAGACCCCATTTTCAGCTGTATTGGTTACCATACATCAAGGAATACTTTTTAATGGAAAGAAGAAAAGAAACGATTATGTTCTATTACACTGCCCAATCGTGCTAGTTCATGAAAGATTTTACGTTTGTGATTGTGCAAATGAATTTTAGCAGAAACTTGAGCTGTAACCTAACCAGCGCAATTTCAAGCGGATTTTGGGCGCAATTTCCCGATTGCGCCCAAAGCGGAAACTCCACTTGTTTTTTCTTTCTTTATGAGATTGAAGTCTTAATCTTGGAGGTAAGAAGTGCACTCAAATTTACTGGGAATTCAGAAGCTCCCTTAGGTCCCCAGAAGTTTTGGGTTCTTACAAACCCTCATTTTATTATGTTTTTGATACAAATTTTACGAGTAAATAAATAATAAATATATGTATATTAAAAGAAATGAATGTCTCCGTATTTAAAAATGATCTTACTGAATAAATGAACTCTGCTTTGGTAATCACTAAGGGCAAGCATTCCAGCGATTCCTTCGGTACAAAAAAACTTACTTGGCCCATGTTAATGGCATACAGCAGCCCCTTCAAACACAGCTGACAAAGAACTTGAAGCTGTTTAGTGTTCCATGACTAGTGCTATAGTGTTACAAGATGACCAAGAAATAAACCAAATATTCATTACAAAGTCAGAAAAATGTACTAAACAAAAAGAAAACTTATTAATATTCAATGAATAAACTCCAAAAGCAACATTATTGCAATTCTGCAATATTTTTAGTTTGTCTCCGCAATTGCTGAAGCATTACTCAAAAGGTTCAGTGGTTCCCATGATGTGAAGCAGGATAGAGAAAAGAAAGATAAAGAGGAAATGGAAAATAGAGAGTGTTTTCTTCTCCTTAAAGCTGGCATATGATTGACGTGCTCTGAGTTGTCATATGCTCCCCACTTAAAGCACAGTTGTACCATGAAGCAGCATAGTGAAAAGTGAGCAAAATGGTATTCACATCGTAAGGTACTTAGCTGAATTCTATTAAAGACGTTTTGGTGTGAAATTTGAGAACATATAACTCATAACCACTAAACGCAGTTTGCAGGATTGTCTATTTATAAATCTCTGTCCCTGTCTCAGGACTGTTGCCACCAGGTGTCTTTCTGAAGGCTAGCTTTGTCCGCTAGCATTAACTGTTATTCCCTCAGTGGGAATATGCGCTGATCCATTCTTCTGCAGAAGCTTTTGTTTCCAACCCCCTCTTCGCTTTGAATGGTTTCCATGGCACCCAGGTCATTTGCATATGAAAGCACCAAATACAAAAGATTGCAGCATAGACCATGAGCTGTTTCAATAGAAAAGAGGGGAAAATGTGTAAGTGAAGCAAAAAAAGTTTGGGGAGGAGGGGTGCAAAGGATTTTTATCATGAAACGCTATACCAAAAAATATTTTAAAAGGTTTGCTGTGGCATAAGAACACCTCAGTGCTTTGTGTATTAATGCCTGATGGTTGTGCAGCGGCAAACAAATGAAAGGCAATAATTACCGCATGAGTCATAAGCTAAAAATGCATTATATTCATGCAGCCATATTATAACTTAATTCTGCTTGAGCTGGTACGAGGGTTTCAACTATCAAATTCCCACGCTCTTTATTCAAAATAAGATATCAGACAGAGATCCCAGTAACCCGTACACTGCTGAACAAACAACAGCTCCAATTTGGAGCAAACATGGCAACTGTTCAACAGGTGCTTTGAGGGTTAAAGCTTCTGTCTCATCTGTTTCAGGAAATAAGTGCTAGTGTACAGTGTGAAATGATAATGTCATTCTTGCGTGTCGACAGTACCATGTGTACTGCACCTGTAGGTGATGTATCTGCTTGGACCCAGTGTCTCAATACAGGTTCAGAGCTCAAACTCTCGGGAAGCTGCTCCACCTGCATTCTTCATTCTCAATTGGGCACCTCCACCATCGTAGTCACTGCTTTATCCAGGTGCAAATGGTGCTGCATATTATCTGGTCATTTTTGCATTGCTGTTGGTGGGACCTTGCTGTGTGTAAATTGGCTGCCGCAGTTCTCTACATTACAACAGTGACTACACTTCATTGGCTATGAAGTGCTTTGGGACATCCTGAGCTCCTAAAAGGCGCTATCGAAATGCATGTTCTTCCTGTTTTTCTATCTTGCATACACATGCTGATGTCAGAATGGTAGAAATGAAGTTGCGGCAGGAATAACCTGCTTACTAGTGGCAGAGCAGGGAAATTCCTGGGCCAACAAGTTCTGTAAGTTTTCACCTGAGCACTGTAATGCTGAAACAAACTTAGTACTAAAGCAACTCAAAAATCAGTTAATAGTCGTATCAACCTTAAACTACAACAATAAATAGCAAGAACAAAATTTTACATAAAAGAAAAAGAAGAAAGAACTTGCACTTACATATAGATAAAAATAAAAAAACAACACTTTACTTGTGCATGCCTTTTTAATCTCTCCTTTTTGAAATTTTAAACTGAACTTTACTTTCCCTAGCATAATTGTTTCTTTTTTTTAAGTTTTAAATCTCCTGTGTCCTCGCTCCTATTGTCTATTTTGGGCTTAATGCAATTTTTAAATGTTATTATTTGGTTGGCTATAAACTGGCCTCAGAGATCAGATTTTCAGCCCATCAGGGACACAGATTCATGACATGTTTCTTGCCACCAAACAGGAAGAGATACAACTGATTGTTTTCTTAATTCCATATCAATACCAACATGTAATGCACATCTGAGGTTAGTTTGCTTTATAACAGGACTGATTTGGATGAGTACACAAATCACCTTGTTGACATCGTCTGTTGGAATTTGGATTTCAGTAAGTATTGGGTCCAATCTTACACACTCAGAAAAAAATAATACTGATATTTATATCATATCATATGACTTTATCATATCGAAAGTCCCAAAGTGCTTCACACAATAAATTACTTTAGAAAAATATGGCTGTTATGCAGCAAATGTGACAGCCATGGTCGTCTACCAGCAGCATTCCATAAACAATGATCAGTTCATTTGATTTTTTGGCAGTATTGCCTGAAGAAGGAATAATATCAGGACACTGGGAGAACTGCCTGCTCTTGAAATAGTGCCATGCCATCATTAACAACCACCTGAAAGTGGGGGCCCTGAAAATCCTTGGAACCGTTCCACTGGTGGAAGTGCGGGCACCAGTGACGTCCATTCCTGACCCCCTGGAGTAGCTCAGGTCAGAGAGAGGCCAAATCATTAACATAGCAACAACTGGCAGCCATACTACTATGGGTGCATCTTGGGTGCCCTCCAGGGAAGGGGGCAGGAAAAGTGATGTCTGCTGAGCCGGCCACTTGGAAGAGTTGCTGTCAGTCCCTGAGACTCTCCAGCAGCAAAATTGATCAATCCCTTTTATAATTGGGCTAATCAGGAATAGTCCAAGGAACAATTTCCAGAGTCTTCCAGGCCAGGACCCTGCCCTGGATTTCTTGGTGGGCCCCACATTTGCCCCTTAACTGACCTGTTGGCCAGGTTCATCCCTGTGACCAGTCACTTGGTGGATGTGAGGCCTGGATAGAGGAAATTTCTGCCTTGGGATTTCCACCCCCCGCACCCCCCTCCCCCCCAACCCGCCGCCAGCCCCACTCTCTCTAACATCATTATCCCCTTGGCCTCGACGGAAGCTCATGGCTTGAAATGGGGCCTGCCAGATTTTTTGCTTCTGCTGCACTTAAGCTGGTTTTGCGTTTCAGGAGTTTTGACTCCAGTGCAGTGCTGAGGAAGTGCTGCACTGTCAGAAATACTGTCATTCGGATGCATCATTAAACCGAGGCCCCGTCTGCTCTCTTAGGTGAACGTAAAAGATCCCATGGCACTATTTCGAAGAAGAGCAGGGAAGTTATTCCCGGTGTCCTGGCCAATATTTATCCCTCAATCAACATCACTAAAAAACATTATCTGGTCATTATCACATTGCTGTTTGTGGGAGCTTGCTGTGCACAAATTGGTTGCAGCGTTTCCTACATTACAACAGTGACTACACTTCAAAAAGTACTTCATTGGTTGTAAAGCACTTTGGAACGTCCTGAGGTCGTAAAAGGCACTATGTAAATGCAAGTTTTTCTTTTTTACAACAACAACAACAAAACAATCAACACCTATGTCAAGATACTTTGGTTCATCTATGTGGCTGCAAAATGCCTTCCCATACAGTTCTTATTTACTTTCCTGGATATTGTTGTTATTGTTGTTGATGTTGAATATTTTTACAAGGAATGATTGGGATATCATTTGCTTTAAGGTTTTGATTTTATTTTAAAAAGTATTCACAAAAAATCCAAATCCACCTTATAGCCACTTGCTGGAGCAGTTCAGCCAGAAAGGGGGTGGGTATGTTAATGACCTCACCCGAGAGCTAATGAGCATTATTTTTAATTCATTCTCGGGATGTGGGAGAGTCACTGGCAGTGGCCAGCATTTATTGCCCATCCCTAGTTCATAGAACCATAGAATTATAGAATGATACAGCACAGAAGGAGGCCCTTTGGGCCATCGTGTCTGTGCCGGCTCTTTGAAAGAGCTATCCAATTAGTCCCATTTCCCTGCCCTTTCCCCATAGCCCTGCAAATTTTACATCTTCAAGTATTTATCCAATTCCCTTTTGAAAGTTATTAATAAATTAGCTTCCACCGCCCTTTCAGGCAGTGCATTCCAGATCATAACAGCTCACTGTGTAAAAGCACTTCATCTCACCTGGTTCTTTTGCCAGTGACATTAAATCTGTGTCCTCTGGTTACCAACGCTTCTGCCACTGGAAACAGCTTCTCCTTATTTACTCTATCAAAACCGTTCATGATTTTGAATGCCTCAATTAAATCTTCCCTTAACCTTCTCTGCTCTAAGGGCAACACCACCGGTTTCTCTAGTTTCTCCATGTAACTGAAGTCCCACATCCCTGGTACCATTCTACTAAATCACCTCTGCACCCTCTCTAAGGCCTTGATGTCCTTCCTAAATTGTAGTGCCCAGAATTGGACACAATACTCCAGCTGGGGCCTAACTATTTATAAAGGTTTACCACATAAAAACTATGAGGTCCTGCTCTGCTCTCCTCGGCCGAAACTGCTCACAGTCCCAGGATCATCCTGGAATGCAAAGGTAACCCCCAGCTTCTCTTCTCTACTACAAACTGCCTCCTTAAACCCCTTTCCCCTGCCCGCTCCACCCTCACCTCAAACAACAAGTGCAAGGAGCTCATGGACTTCTTTGTCACTAAGCTTGAGACCATCCGTTCAGCTGCCTCTGCCACTTCCCTCCCTTTTCCTAGCTCACCAAGCCGAACTTCCCCTAAGGTTCCCCTCTGCCCGAGCCCTGAACTTTCACCTTTCTCTAGTTTCTCTCCTATCTCCTCTCATGCCCTCTCCAAGCTCATCTTGTCCATGAAACCCACCTCCTGCTCCCTCGACCCTATTCCCACCAAACTGCTGATCACCCAACTTTTTGGACTCTAGGGGAATCAAGGGATATGGAGATCAGGCGGGAAAGTGGAGTTGAGGGCGATGATCAGCCATGATCTTATTGAATGGCGGAGCAGGCTCGAGGGGCCGTATGGCCGACTCCTGCTCTTACTTCTTATGTTCTTATGTTCCCTTCCTGGCCTCATGTTAGCTGATATTGTTAACAGTTTTCTCACATCAGGTACTGTCCTCCTCCCCTTCAAATCTGCCCCCTCCTCAAAAAACCCACACTTGACCCCTCTGCCCTTGCAAACTACTGCCCCATCTCAAACAGCCCTTTCCTCTTCAAAGTCCTTGAATGTGTTTTTGCCTCCCTAATCCATGCCCATCTTTCCCGCAACACCCGCCAAGGATCCTTTATGCTTTTTTAACAGCCTTCTCAATTTGTCCTGCCACCTTCAAAGATTTGTGTACATACACTCCCAGGTCTCTCTATTCCTGCACCCCCTTTAACATTGTACCATTTAGTTCACGTTGCCTTTCCTCATTCTTCCTACCAAAATGCATCACTTCACACTTCTCTGCATTAAATTGTATCTGCCATGTATCTGCCCATTTCATTAGTCTGTCTATGTCCTCCTGAGGTCTGTCACTATCTTCCTCACTGTTTACTACATTTCAGAGTTTTGTAAGCTTTGAAATTATGCCCTGTATACCTAAGTCCAGGTCATGAATATGTATCATAAAGGGCAGTGGTCCTAATACTGACCCCTTGGGGATACCACTGTATACCTCCCTCTAGTCTGAAAAACAACAATTACTCTCTGCTTTCTGTCTCTTAGCCAATTTTGTATCCACGCTGCCACTGTCCTTTTAATCCAGTAGTTACCATTGAGAAGCTGGTGGTTGGCCTTCTTCTTGAACTGCTGCAGTCCATGTGGTGAAGGTACTCCCACAGTACTGATAGGTAGGGAGTTCCAGGATTTTGACCTAGTGACAATGAAGCATGCAGTGAAACTGTTGGCAATAATGATCTGGAACAATAGGAGATGCATTATCTCATTTCAGGGCATCTAGTAAGCATTCACATTTAATGTTGGGCTAAACTGAAGTGAACTGATCTGGACAGGGGCATGGGGGCGGTGGTTCAATTGCCCATTTGAAGGAAAGCATTTCTGACAATGCAGCATTTTCTTAGCCTAGGTGATGTGCTCAAGCCCTAATGTGGAGCTGAAACCCGCAGCTGTCTGACCCAGATATGAGAGGGCTACCAACTCAGTCAACGTGATCCATTTAGCAGTATGAGCATGGTAATAAAAATCTGGTTTCTCTTTTCTATGGTCAGAGCTGTGGAACACTATTCCGGCAACAATATAAAAACATCAAGGACTCTGTAAGACAACAAAGGGCCCTTAATGTTGCTGCTTTATCCGTTGACTATGGGCTGCCAAATGTTGCTGAACTACATTGGGTTGCTTATTCCCTGCAAGTTTACATTGTGCCTGATAGCGTGTCTTTTTGGTACATTATTTGGATATGTGCTCCCCAAGGAAAGTACACTTGTTTGAGTTGATGACACACATTCCACTCTGGAGACCCAACCTCTCCGAATTGACACAGTGAAATGTTGCACCTCCACAAAACAATCAACAGCTACGTCAAGATATCTTGGTTCTCCTGTGTGGCTGCAAACTGTCCTTCCCATTTCTTTCTCATTTACTTTCCTCGATACTAAATTTTGAATTGCCTTAGTAATTGCAGCAGAATGCAGGATTTTTTTTGATACATTTTACGTTGGCAAATGTAAGATGTTTTTTTTAAAAAGGCCTCATTTGTTTTTGGATCCAATGCAAATGGGGCTGCCAGTCCAAAATCACCCTATTTATACTGTGGGCAGTAGGGAGAGAAATCATAGTTATCAATTCCTCCAATTCCAAAGCAGGTTAGCACCTCCATGCAGCGATTCCCCTTGCTTATGTTGGCCACCAACTTGAGACTGGTTGACAAAACAACTGGCAAAGACTTAACACAACTAAAATACTTTGGGAAACATTGTCATTGTGGTGCTAATTTTGCTAAATAATAAAATATTGCCTCTTTTACAGCTAGTTGTTTTTCACAGATGGATTATGCACAGTTCATGACTCCTGACTTGCAGTGTTTGCATCCATTGGGAGAGGGCTGATCTGGAGTGGAGATGGGGAGTGGGCCCTGTGCAGATCAAATTTGAAGTATAATTTCTCTGTACATGAATCCCTTTGGTATCTAGGAGCCCTGACCTCTTACTGATGTGATTATCAATTGTGTGTCTAATCAACACATTCTGGAACTCATCAAATGATGTAACCTATAAAATGACAAAGAAACAGCAGTTTGATATCAGTTTTTTTTAATTTCACAGTTATTAATTACATCACTTAAATTATGTTTCTAGGGCAATGGAAATATTGCTAACTTCCAGATAGTAATCTGATTTTCCCCATGGCTGTGAATAATTGTTTCACTGCCCAGCAGTGTGATAATTCACCACACCAAAATTAATAGCAAACTAGAAATTCACAGAGACAAGCTTCATGGCTACCAGAGTCATGGGTTGGAACTCTGATTGGCAAAGATCACGTATGAACTGTTAATACTACGTAAAACTAGCACAGGCAGAAATGTAGTAACAGAATGCTAAGTATTCATATGTGAATTTCATCGATCAGTATTTCCAGCCTACTACCTCATCAAGGTATAGCAAACTTGTCGATTTTTTTGTAAATCAGTGTTTCGCTAATCCTCCTCCTTCAGTAACACCGTAGGACTGTCACCCTTCTGTCTTAACCATCAAAAAGCAGTCCATTCCCGTAAAAAATATAGACGCTCTTTGTTCGGCTGACATTGGAAAACATGAGAGAAAAGTGCTTTATGAACATCAGGCAAGCCCAAAGAGCCTACTACACCCTTGAACACATCTACTATACCCTTGAACACAGTCCCAGGAAACCTCTTTTTTTTAAACAGACTGTACAGAGTTCATCTTTTTCTGCTATTGAATCTATGCATTGAAGTCTGTACCTTGTATTGCAGACAGTTTCTCCTTTTGCCACCACTATCTGCCAACGTTATGCTTTCCGAATTGCAATATGGCTTTGCATGATACAACAGTGAGGAAGGTAACAAGGGAGGGGGCTATAAGAGACTAAATTGGTCTCCTCATCACGTAACAAAGAAAATTACTGAAACATGCTGCACTCTTTATTTTATTGAATTATGACAATTCACTGTAAAACAGGTCACTGCCGCACACGATCATTTTTTATTGTAGAATTTATTGTAAAAGAATCATTAAATTGGCACTAATTTTGTTTTAGAAGATAATTAGCAGGTTAGAAACAATAGAGGGAAAATTGGACTTCGACAGAAAAGGTCACCAGTTTACAGCCGCTGAAAATGGCCGTAACGCTACCAGGCAAAAATTTGTGCTGGGGGCTGGAGATTTGTAGTGCAACGCTAACTTACCATGTAACACCCTCCTGGTGGCGTTAGTGGAGGCATCCGACCCAAATTTCCCATCCAGGAGCAGCGTTGCAGCCTCTGGGAGTGAGGCTGTGGAGTCCGCAATGAATTGTGGGCAATTAAAAGGGCTATGAATTAAAGGGGCACTGCGTTCAAAACTAATAAAAATTAAAATCAAGTGGAAAAATGCATTTTTCTGCCCTTACTGCCTTTCAAAAAAAACATAAACATTAAAAATGAGTCCCAAATGGAAGTCTTCAGCTCTTAAAGCTGAATTGTCTTCCGCACCTAAAAAAAAATGTAAAGGTGCTTCCAAACTAAAGCAAATGGCTCAGCAAGCCAGGGAAGGGGCACCCAGGGTTTCCCACACAGCACTCCAGCTTTGTGCAGGGGGTCAACTCTGCAAGAGAGGTCCTCTACCCACAGCGGCCAGGAGGCCATCCAGAAAGAACAATGTGGGACCACATCACCGAGGCCATCACTGCCAGCAGTGTCAACCCCACCACCTGGCTCCAGTGCCCAAAGAAGCTTCATGACCTCAGACGAGTGGTCAAGGTCAGTCAATGCATCTTCAAGAGACGCCTCCGACCAACTGCACCACTAGCCTCACACACTGTGCAATGTATGACCCCCGCCCCGCCCCCCCCACCCCTGCCCCCACAACCATTCACCTACCAACAATCTGTACCAATCATGAGGCACATCTCCCATTCCTAGCCTTACCTCATCCCCTTGGAAGAGATGATATAGGCTATTCTTGGCAGGGGCATCGCTGATCACTTGGCCGGCGATGGGGCTGAAAGGATACAAGATGCTTGTATCCTCATACGTAATTCTCCTTATGGCATGCACCTCTTGCTTTCCCGCCCTCCCCTCACCATAACTCCACCCTTGTGCCTTCCTCATTTCACACACCCAAGAAATCCAGCCTGTCCAGCCAGTGGTTGGCCAAGAAGAGGGAGAGGAGAGTGAAGAAGAAGAAAATGAAGAAGAAGTTTGATTTCACACTCCCAGCCACCGACTCCTCAAGGTCGACCAGCAAGGCCATTTGCAGTTTCCCCCACTGAAAGTCAGCAGCCTTCCACCAGCCATGCTGCAGCCACTGGGGTAGCACTGCGTGACATCAGTAGGGTAGGCAAAGGTACACACAAGACCATCACTAAGGGAATACATAAGGCTGATGAGTTGATTTCTAGCGTCATATTGGATGGATAGATGTATAAAGTTGGATTGGAAAGTTTGCTTAGGGGTGGCTTTTATTTTAGCATTGTGGCCAAGAGGACGCTGTGATGGTCAGTAACAGAGGACAGGTCAGGTGTGGGACTAATGTTGAAAGGGGAATTGGGGTTGTGGTCACTGGGACTGCAGGTGGAGGATTCCATCCCTGATATCCCAGCCAGAAAGAGGCTGTCTGGGATGCATCCTTCCTCCTGCTTCGAACTCTTCTGCATCTTCCTCTTCTGCGTCTTCCTCTTCCCTCTCTGAGTGGCTGCTGTAAATGTGAAATGAAGCATAAAATGTTGGAAATACTCAGCAGGTCAGGCAGCATCTTGACCTGAGACGTGAATTCTGTTTCTCTCTCCAAGGATGTTGCCTGACCTGCTGAGTATTTGCAGCATTTTTTGTATTCTCAGAGGCCTTCCTTTACTATCCTAGGCCTTGCAAGCACTCTCTACACACTTAAAAAAACTTTTTAACATCTATTGCAGCAACCCACTACTTTAATAAAATCAAAAAAACTCAATCTAAAAGTTTAAATGCAAACTTACCTGAAAGATGTGTGTGTCTCTTTAAGAGGTGCTGACAGCACCTCTGTCTGTCTGCTTGCACGCTAGGTTTACCTGGAGTGCTTAAGACCCAGCACTGAACTCAGCGCTAGGGTTGAAGTTCGCAGTGGTGATGTTAAGTCGGCATTGCACGCCGACTGAGGTCACCAATCCGCCATATTTTTTTTGCAGGGCGCTACTTAAGAACGGCAGCGCTACCAGGACTTCCAAAATGGAGGACGCCGTGGGACCCGTCACCAGCTGGCGGAAGAGTGGCGGCCACCACTTTCTTTACTTAATGTCGTGCTAATGGGTGTCGCTAAGGTCGGGAATTTCTCCCCCCAAATTGTTTAAGCTTCTAAACGGCTACCATTGGCCTGTGCTTGTTTTTGCCCAGTCTATCGACTATGGTTGTAATAAACAGCTCAGTGTACATTATTTTGGAATGGAAGGCATTGTGTTGTTTCATCTATACTTTCTGTTTTAGCCAACTCTTGCCTTTTCTTTCAACATAAAGCTGATTAAAGTGCTAACTATAATCATATTGCAATATGTACCAAAATGTTATGCTTCTGTAAAACAATCCACAATAGAACTTGTTCTTGTAATTTGACTCCATTATATCATTGGAGTTGCATCATCCATCATGGGTAAGATTGGGGTGGAGTGGGTGATGGGATATCACTTGTGAAAGTTAAAATGCCAGATATTCATCATCATACTACATCTACATCATGCTCATTCTTCCATGTTTATCATTGATAGTAAGCTAACCCTTCCAGCTGATGGATAGATGAATTATATTGATAAAACTCCTAGTGAGACACTGATCTTTGTTAATGTGTGGCTCATAACAAGCAGACAATAAAATCTAGAAAATAACAAGCAAGCCCAAATTACAAAAGTGAATACCACAGATTTTTCTGCCAAAATAACGGCACGTTTAATGGTGCTCGCTGTTATTAATGTGTAAACCATCCAGCAACTTGTGGCAAAGAAGAGCTACCCCGTGATTAAGCAGCACTTATTCCATATGATCAGCATTTGTAGTAAATTTGCAGAGATTCACAATATACAAGGCCTTGGAATACTGTGTTCGGTTTTGGTCCCCTCACGTGGTTGGTGATATTAAAGGCTCGAGAAGAAGTTCAGAAAAGGGTCACTAGATTGATACCTAATATACAGGCCCTTATTTACCACAATAGGCTTAGAGAGCTGGGAATTTATGCTCTGTAAAAGCATTGACTTTGAGAAAATTTGATTGAGGTTGTTAAAATAATGAAAACATTGAGCCAGAAATTCCGTTCCCTAAGGGTGGGTACGCGCTGTGTACTCACCCGTAGGACCAACGGAAATGCCGGTTTCAGGCATGCACTGCGCATGTGCTGGAAACCGGCATTTCCGATCTGTCAAGAAAGCTCTTGACAGATCCTCCGGCTGCCCTGGAGCAGGGCCTCTGCGGGGGGAGAGTTCCGCTTTTTGGAGACCCTCCGCCTGCAGAAAACACTTACAATTCTTGCGCCTAGTAAAGTAAAAAAAAAACATTTTCCACTGATTTATCATTTAAAAATACTTTAAAGAAAGGTAAGTTTATTTTTAGCCCCGTTAAAAACTTTAATTATTTTTTTCAAAAAATAAAATTTTTGTTTAAAATATTTAATTTATTGTAATTTAAAGTCATTTTAAAAATGTGATTTTTAAAAAAAACTTATTTAAAGTTTTACTATGTTTTTTCATTAATCTCTATTCATATATTTGACAAGTCTTCCTGTCAAATGTATGAAGGGAGATACCCTTCTCTGATTGGCTCCCCATGGCCCACGTGATCCCAGGGACGCTGCGAACCGCCTGCGCCTCTGGGATACGTGGGCCCCGCGCACCAGCAGTTTGGAGAGGCCCAGGAACGGAACTCTGCGCCTCCCGGGAGCCCTCCGGTCCAGGCGCAGATTTTTCCAGATCGCAGCCCTCCGCCCGCGGGAGGCCTGCGAACAGAATTTCTGGGCCATTGTAGGGTAGACTCACTGCAAATACTGAAAAAGGGAGCTAAATGAGTTTCTGAGTGTTTCCGATAACTATGTATGAAAGATAGGTGGGCATTGGGGGATGTGTCTCCATTCACTGTGGTCTCTTGGAATTTGTTTAATCACTATTGGGGATTGGAGAGGAATTTCTCAGTTCTTTCTTTCCAAATTGGCCTTGGGTTTTTTCCTCTGGATTAATGAATTTACTGTGTTGTATATAAATTTGTGAAGGTTTCTTCTGGTTGGTATTTGTGTCAAAATTATAAATGTGTTGAAGATATCTACAATTTTTTATAGAAGTATTAACCAGAGGAAATCGTCCCTCATGTGTTTACAACGTCAGTACACAGAGCAACTAAAGGAAATCATCCCCAGTCAACTCAGCTGTGTATTCAGCAGATTCATATTTAACTACTGTAAACACCTGATGCAAGTCTCCTTCTGTGCAAAATAAAGTACAGCATTTCTAGCAGTCTGGTAATATTATACCCTGACCATGAGTACAAACTATATTAGGACAGAAGTAAGTAAATACTGCAAAATAGCATTCAACTCATGTCATGCTTCTCCAAACTGCTTGAATCTCTGTTATATTAGATTTTTTTTAGTGCAAAAGATTTTAATCAACTCCCATGAACATCTTTCTTAATGAAACACTAAAAGAGTCCTTTCTTGCCATTCTTCCTTCTGCCAATAGTTGCAAGACTTTGGTGGTTTTACGCTGATGTAACATTGCACCAGCTATAATATAACTGCAATCAGTACAGCATCTTGCACTCAGTTAAACGTTTTGTAAACTCACATGGCTGCCTGTACCACTATTCTGTTTTCATCTGATTGAAAGGAGCAGGCAGTTCAATCAAAAATCAATAGTGTAGAGATTAAGCCAATTAGTAGCTTATCTCCAGTCTTTCAAATAATCAGGATCGACTGCAAACCAATATGGTGGGGATATTGTGTTTAATCAGAGTTTAAGACGGAATATAACATGCTAGTTATACAGCAAAAACATACGACCGTGACAAGCAGCTGATACCGGTCCCGATTGGACAGATGGCTGGTGTGCGTGAACAGTTCTCTGGCTTGCGGCCTCTCTTCCTCTCATCTAGCACCATTGAGTTGGTGAGCATGGGATCACTCTCGAAAGAGCGCTCGACCAGCCCAACTTCTGCTTGGCTCTTCCCTCTACCATCTGCGTGGGCAAGCCCTCAGGGTGTTACTTTTATTCTCTTTTTACTGGTGGGCCTGAGGCCAAATTATTGACAAGACCATTTAAACTATTGGGGTTCCCCTAAAACCTCATCACCCAATGGGGCATCAAGTTCTTTGTCTCGATTCTTGGATGAAAGCCCTCCCCTACAGGAGGGGTCTTCACAATCATTACACATGCTTTATTGTTGATGCCTTTTGAAGGCCTACACATCGGAATTTCTCTTATCTCCCTTGTCCCTATCCTCCCCAGCTTGGAGTCAGACATGCCATTCTTGGCCATCAGATGTTCGTAACTGCTTGTTATCAGTTATTTATGTTCATGCTGTTCATGTTAGCTATGAAAAACTAACTATTTCATTATCAAACTATTGTACCATGGAATGAATCATTAAATTCCCAAAGATATCTTATATTCTATTCTCATACACTGGTTAACTTATGCATTTTAAAGCAGTTTTGTTAAACAAAGTCAAAATCCTAACTTAGCATTATAATATGGTTATTAGCAGTAATGGAAGAAATATAATGTTGGGCCTTGGTTGGTCAAATTAAATATATATAAAACAACCTTCCTAGCACATAAACAGCAGACAGCTAGCCTGGAAACAAAGTCATGTGTGACCATCACAATGCAAAATGTTATAACATCTGCAGGGAACCAAAACATAAGCAGATTCTAAGCATCTATCAGTTATTCTAATACTAGTCTGAAGAGACTTTTTGTCTCCAGTTCTAAAACATGTAAACACAGCATTATTCATGTCATAATTTTGTTCATATAACCATGTACATTTTAGACACCCTTGATTTCTAACATACTCCCCACCTTGAGAGGGAGAAAACTCTATTTTGACCTCTCACTTTCAATTTTGCATATATCGTGCCAACTCTAAATTGTTAGTTTGACGGTTCAATTGGAGGGTCAGACGTTTCAAATAGCAAGACATCATAATAAGGACAATTAAGACCAGACACTGGGCACTCACTAGGCCTGCTGTTATCATTCATGCCCAGGGATGCTCACTTGCATTATAGGCTACTTCCCATCACTCGTGGACCCCTAATTTACTTGTTGCTTTCTCAACTTGGGCGTTAGTTAGTAGGGAGACTCAGAAATAAAGGTTTCCCTCTCTCTTACAGTCCATTCCTTTGATGGGGAGGAGCAACCTCCGACCCCTTACTCAAATTCAATTCACTGTTCCGGTGTTCCAATTCTGCCCCGCCTGGGGTATCCCCTGTTTCTTCTATCTTTCCTGATCTTATCCCACTTGGCGTCTCCTCTACATTGCTTCGGATCTTCTCTTTTAGTGTACTTAATTAATTTGCTATTGCTGCTTAGTCATAGGCATGAGTACACAATTGGCTTATGCATCAAAGTCTTACTACATGGGCTATATATATCAAATACACTATCATTACAAGTTGGAGAACTACCAGAGCGTGTGAAATAATACGAGCCTAAGGGTGTGCTGATATATTAAGCCCAATATCCCACCAGTGTGAATCGTTCCCTTTGCTGTCAATTTCAATATCTATTCTCGAGTTGTCTTGCTCCAACACATAAAAATGCTTTAGGAAGGAGTTCAGTCGCATCACAAGCTCACTGAGACCCTCAGACAACAGGGGAATGTCGTACCCAATTGTGCCACATAATTGTGCAGCTCATACTTAAGTATCTCATTTACTGTCAGTTTCACTTGAGCATAGGTTTTGATATTGAGTAAAACGTGTTGGTTGATGGGACAGGTCCTGTTAGACCCGTAAAGCATGGTAGTTGCCGTAGTAGTGACACAGGAGGCACCACCAAAACCACCTAATATTGGATTCGTACTGGCTTTTCCCTCACTCTGTTACCTACAAAACACAATTATTACAAAAATGAGAAATCGCACAACACCAGGTTATAGTCCAAGGAGGAAAAATTAGGTCGCGCCCCGTTTGGGGCGCAAATATCGTCTGGACGCAAATATTAGCGCCTGACGCTAATTATCGCCACTGACTGGAAACTTCACTTTTACCGCCCCGGGAGCTGAGTGGAGCGCTAAATCAGGCGCTGCACACCTGTCTTAAGGCGCAAAGGCCGAGCAGTGAGGCGCTAACTCAGCGCGCGAGCGCAGCGCAGCTGCTGCCAGTTAGCGAGGGAACACAGACACACTGGCGCCAGCCAGTTCTTAAAGCGGGGGGGGCCAACTTGCTCCCCAGCCCCTCCCTGCTCATTGCAGCCTTGAATCTCGGCCTGGAGAGACCTGTGAATCCATTTTGCTGCCAAGGATGGAGAGGGTGAGAGAACGAGCTCATCGCTTCACCGAGCGGGCCTTGGATGCTCTGGTTGGCGCGGTGGAGCGCAGAAGATATATACTCTTCCCTGAGAGTGGCAGGAGGCCTTTGCCACGCAAGTACAGAAGAGTGTGGAGGGAGGTGGCTCAGAGCGTCTCCTCCAGGAGCATGGTGCCCAGGACCCATGTTCAATGCCGCAAAAAGTTCAACGACCTCACTCGGGTCGTCAGGGTGAGTGGCTTTTTCTCAATACCTCTCCATCCCTCCATCTCAACCTCACTCTATGGCCAGAGGGTCTTAAAACCCCAATGCACAATACTCATCCAACACCTATGGCCCTTTCATGAAACACACACACACATTCCACACTTTGCATACAGTAAGGGCTATTCACCTATGGGAGGCACATCAGGCAAGACCATGGCTGTATACAGTAAGGGCTATTCACCTATGGGAGGCACATCAGGCAAGACCATGGCTGTATACAGTAAGGGCTATTCACCTATGGGAGGCACATCAGGCAAGACCATGGCTGTATATTTACTCAGATGCTGTCCTTTTTCTTGCAGGCCAAGCTGGCGCATAATCGGAGACAGCAGCAACGGACAGGTGGAGGGCGGCCTCAGCTGCAACCCCTCAGCGATCTTGAGGAGCGCGTCCACAGGATTGTGGCAAGCCGGGTGATCGGTCCCGTCGCCACTGGAGACGCCGACCCCGTTCTGGACAGCAATGGTAAGGTCATCACCTTTTTGTCCTCTGTCCTTCCACTTGTCCCTCACAACACCAGCCTTTGACACTTTCAATCCAACTTGCTAACTCGCTGCACTTATTCCTCCCTTACTGCCACCCTGTCCTCACGCTAAAGCCACTCTTGTACCTCCCTGCTTTCAGATGGTGATTCACCAGCTGAGGAGACGGGCCCTGAAGCTGCCACTGGGAGTGAAGCTGCAGCCGAGGAGGAAGAGGAAGCCGGAGCATCAGTGCCACCCTCTCCCGAGGAAGCCCATGCCCACACTGGGAACACGCCTTCCCTGGAGGGGAGCAGGGGGGAAGGGTCTGATGAGGGTGAAGCTCCAGGACCCAGCGGGCTGCAGCAACGCCATGGGGGTAGGGAAGAACGGGGGCCTTCTCCCCAGAGGGAGAGTATGCCAGAGACTCCTACTGCAATGGACGCAGAGGAGGAGCGGCTGATCGCAGAAATGAACACCCAGGCGGTGGGCATGCACACTGAGCTCATGGGTGCAGTGGGAAGGGTGCCCGAATGCATTGAGTCACTGGCAAGGAGTGTGGAGCACTTCGCTGTAGCACAGGCGGATGCCACACTAACGCTTAGTGCTGCAATTCAGTCACTGACTGCCGTGATCCCATCTCTGACTGCTCTCATGCAGACTCAGATTGAGGCCACGCGAGCACTGACTGCTGCCAACCTCGATGGTTCGTTCACATGTCCCCGGGGCTCTCACCGCGCCGCAGCAGGCCAGCAATCTGTGCTCCAGCAGATTGCTCCGGATGCTGAAGTGCTGCCCCGTGGGAGTGCCAGTGTGTCGGGCGAGCAGGGAGTTGCTGTCCTCTCTCACGATGACAGCATTCCTGCTGCCAACACTGTCACTTCTCCACTGCACTTGCCACCGCCTGTAGGACAGACTGCTGCCGCCCATGCAGAGTTGGTGCAGTCTGCAGCCGGGCCCTCCAGGCCCAGAACTGGTCGAGGCCGTCCTTCAGGGGCATCTGCAGTGTCAGGGTCTGATGATCAGCAGCCTTCCACCAGCCTTGCTGCAGCCACTGAGGTCCCATTACGGAGGAGCAGTAGGGTTAGAAGGGGGGAAGTGCGCAAGGGAAGGAGATCACCCTCGAAGGGCAAAAAGTAGGAGGTGTGACAAAATGCTGGTCATTTTTTTATTAAAGGCCGAGGTTCGTGGTCCAACTTTTGTTTAGTGTTTTGGACATTATCTCCAGGTTGTGAGAACCAGTTATGTTATTGACTGTTTTTTTGTGTTTATTTCTATGAGTTTGTCATGAGGAAATGACACACACAGAGTTTGTAAAATAAATAAGTTTTTGTATTCAAAATATACATGTTTGGTGTTTGGAATCATTGGTGCCTTGGCCGGCTTAGGGGTTGCGTGCTGGGTTCAATGATGTTGTTAGCAATGGCAGAAGCCATTTCCACAGCAGGGGCCCTAGAAGCGGCTTGCTATCAGCCGTTGACGGACGGCCCTTGCAGTTTCACCATTGTGGGCCGCCCTCCCGCCTTGGTGCTGCTGATGATCATCCTCCTCGTCCTCTTCCTCCTCTTCCTCCTCCTCCTCTGGTGGTGCTCCAAGGCCTGGTGGCATTGGCTGGGTCCTGACGATTGCCATGTTATGCAACATGCAGCACACAACTACGAAGTTGGATACTCGCTCAGGCGAGTACTGCAGGGCTCCTCCAGAATGGTCGAGACAGCGGAACCGTTGCTTCAGCACGCCGATTGTGCGCTCAATGATGTTCCTGGTAGCTTGATGGCTCTCATTGTACCGCAGCTCAGCAGGGGTGTTGGGCGTACGGAGCGGTGTCATCAGCCAGGTGTTCAATGGATACCCCTTGTCCCCGAGAAGCCAACCAACTGGCTGATGCGGTGCCTCGAAAAGTTCTGCCACAGTAGTCTGGCGCAGGATAAAAGCATAGTGGCAGCTGCCAGGATAGTGGGCATTGACAGCGAGTATCAGCTGTCTGTGGTCACAGACCAACTGAACATTCAAGGAATGGAACCCCTTTCTGTTCCGGAATTCCTCGGCATTCTCATGTGGAGCACGCAAAGCCACATGAGTGCAGTCAATGGCGCCCTGCACCATGGGGAAACCCGCTATCCTCGCAAAGCCCAGAGCGCGGTCACACTGCTTGTCTGGGGTCATGGGGAAAGAGATGAACTCTCGTCTCCTTTTAAAGAGGGCATTTGTGACCTGCCGGATGCAGCAATGCACCGCGAACTGGGAGATATTGACGAGGTCCCCAGCAGCAGCTTGAAATGAGCCAGTAGCATAGAAGTTGAGAGCCACTGTGACCTTCACTGCCACCGACAGAGACGTCCTGGACCTCAGTTGAGGCTGCAGATCTGGCTGCAGCAGGTGGCAGAGCTCAGTGACCACCTCCTTGCTGAATCGCAGCCTTCGCAAACACAGCTCCTCAGACATATGAATGTAGGAGAGCTGTTCACGATATACCCTGGGAGGGTAAGCTCTCCTGTACATACGCCTGTTGGCCCTCCTCCGTCTGGCCATCATTGCCACTCTCTCTCTGCGTCTCTGTGTCCTCCGATTCAGCTGGAGCAGGACGACGCCCCCAATCAGTGCAGCCCCCATAGTCTCTTTGCAAGCAAAGTAATGAAGGACAGCAACCAAAGTACCAGCGAAGTTAGGATCAGTAGGCAAAACTACCTCACAAAGCGTTGACTCAATGCAGAAGTCTCTCTTTCTCTCTCTCCGAATCTCTCTCTCTCTCTCAGAACAAGTGGTGCAAAAATGTCAACCACAGAAAAAGACAGGAAGAGGCCCCCTTTAAATAGCGCCCCCCCCAGCCCCACAGCGATTGATAGCGTTCCAGTCTTCCGGTCGTTGGATGCGCCAGGCGGTAAGGCAGGGGGCGCCACTCAATTTCCGCTCCGGGGCGCCACAAGGGCGTTGCACCATGGAATGACGTCACAATCTGCGCGCGCAGGTGGTCGCGGCGGTAAAGTTTAGCGCCGCCGCACAATGTCTAGTTAAGTTCCCGAGCGGCGCAAACATCGCTGCGCCCGGGCGCTAGCGGCTTTGCGCCCCATTAGCGCCCTCTTAAGGCGCTAACGGGAGGCGCAACCAACTGAATTTTTACCCCCAACAGTTTTATTTAAAATTACGAGCTTTCGGAGCTCCGCTCCTTCTTCAGGTACCTGAACCTGAAGAAGGAGCGGAACTCCGAAAGCTCGTAATTTTAAATAAAACTGTTGGACTATAACCTGGTGTTGTGCGACTTCTCATTTTTGTCCACTCTAGTCCAACACCGGCATCTCCGCATCATGACAATTATTACTGTCACAGTTATATTCAGTCTTACAATCATTTCAAGCGACATTACAGTTTAACATATAATCAACAAATCATGGACTTAAAAGATTCTCCACATCTCTCTTTTACTCATACTTTTAGATAATTCTTGCTAAATATGATTTCTCCTTAGCCCTCAATTGACCCAATTGAAATTCCATGTAACACTCCACTTCAACTTCAATTTCATTTCCTCTAACAGGTACCAGTGTGTTGAACTCTTTTCTGATTGTTCCGTTAATTAGATAGTTTTGCGATGGAGTATGTGTCAATGCTTTAAAAGTTGTCTCACTCTCCTAAGACACATTGACCATTTCATGTCTTGGTGTTGTCAAGTAACTGAGCATTTTTAACAATAGGAAGTGGCAATTGACTTCCAATGTGCATGCAGCAGTACTTTGTAAACAGGTCATTATTTAGCACTGTGGCAAGTTGGTAGAACCATTGGAAATGGCCTTTCCCTCAGTAAATGGCAATCTTCAGATTCAACAGGTAGCACCTTTCTATTACCATCAAGGTCTGTTCTCAGATCAAAGACAATGCTACCTGGAAATCTCTTAACCTGCCATGGTTTGAAACAAGAAGAAGGCAATAGGCATTGTGGTACTTTATCCCATTTTACTATTATGATCAATAATGCACATGTAGTTGTAGAATGTGCCAAGGATGTACGTAATACTATGATCTTCCTAGAAAGTTAAGATCAATAAGCTGTGTAGAGGAATTTTATACAGAAGAGGAATCAGTATTTCACGTTCAGGGGTGTACTTTACAGGGTCCACAACTCATGAAATTGTGAAGCTTGAGTCTAAGGCCTTGAAGTTAGACTTTGTGATTAGCATACAGGGTCCATCCTTGCAAAAATAGTGCTTTTTTAATTCACTCCTGGGATGTGACATCACTGGCAAGGCCAGCATTTATTGCCCATCCCGAATTGTCCTTGAGAAGGTGGTGGTGAGCCGCCATCTTGAGCCGCTGCAGTCCATGTGGTGAAGGCACTCCCACAGTGCTGTTAGGGAGGGAGTTCCAGGAATTTGACCCAGCGACGATGAAGGATCGGCGATATATTTCCAAGTCAGGATGGTGTGTGACTTGGAGGGGAACTTGGAGGTGGTGGTGTTTTCACGCGCCTGTTGCCCTTGTCCTTCTAGGTGGAAGAGGTCGCGGGTTTGGGAGGTGTTGTCGAAGAAGCCTTGGTGAGTTGCTGCAGTGCATCTTGTAAATGGTACACACTGTAGCCACGGTACGCCAGTGGTGGAGGGAGTGAATGTTTAAGGTGGTGAATGGGGTGCCAATCAAGTGGGCTGCTTTGTCCTGGATGGTGTTGAGCTTCTTGAGTGATGTTGGAACTGCACTCATCCAGGCAAGTAGAGAGTATTCCATCACACTCCTTACTTGTGCCTTATAGATGGTGGAAAGGCATTGGGGAGTCAGGAGGTGAGACACTCGCCACAGAATACTTAGCCTCTGACCTGCTCTTGTAGCCACAGTATTTATGTGGCTGGTCCAGTTTAGTTTCTGGTCAATGGTGACCCACAGGATGTTGATGTTGGGGGATTCGGCAATGGTAATGCCGTTGAATGTCATGGGGCGGTCGTTAGATGCTCTCTTGTTGGAGATAGTCATTGCCTGGCACTTGTGTGGCGTGAATGTGACTTGTCACATGTCAGCCCAAGCCTGAATGTCGTCCAGGTCTTGCTGCATGTGAGCATAGACTGCTTCATTATTTGAGGAGTTGTGAATGGAACTGAACACTGTGCAATCATCAGCGAACATCTCCACTTCTGACCTTATGATGGAGGGAAGGTGATTGATAAAGCAGCTGAAGATGGTTGGGCCTAGGATTGTGCCCTGAGGAACTCCTGCAGCGATGTCCTGGGGCTGAGATGATTGGCCTCCAACAACCACAACCATCTTCCTTTGTGTTAGGAATGACTCCAGCCAGTGGAGAGTCATTTCCCTGATTCCCATTGACTTCAATTTTTCTAGGGCTTCTTGATGCCACACTCGGTCAAATGCTGCCTTGATGTCAAGGGCAGTCATTCTCACCTCACCTCTGGAATTTAGCTCTTTTGTCCATGTTTGGAGCAAGGTTGTAATGAGGTCTGGAGCCGAGTGGTCCTGGAGGAACCCAAACTGAGCATTGGTGAGGTTATTGGTGAGTAAGTGCCGCTTGATAGCACTGTCCACAACACCTTCCATCACTTTGCTGATGATTGAGAGTAGACTGATGGGTCGGTAATTGGCCAGATTGGATTTGTCCTGTTTTTTGTGGACAGGACATACCTGGGCAGTTTTCCACATTGTCAGGTAGATGCCAGTCTTGTAGCTGTACTAGAACAGCCTGGCTAGAGGCGCGACTAGTTCTGGAACGCGAGTTTTCAGCACGACAGCCGGGATGTTGTCAGGGCCCATAGCCTTTGCTGTATCCAGTGTGCTCAGCCATTTCTTGATATCACGTGGAGTGAATCAAATTGGATGAAGACTGGCTTCTGTGATGGTGGAGACGTCAGGAGGAGGCCGAGATGGAACATCCACTCGGCACTTCTGGCTGAAGATAATTGCAAACGCTTCAGCCTTGTCTTTTGCACTTGTGTGCTGGGCTCCACTATCATTGAAGATGTTCATGGAGCCTCCTCCTCCTGACAGTTGTTTAATGGTCCACCACCATTTCCGACTGGATGTGGCAGGACTGCAGAGCTTTGATCTGATCCGTTGGCTGTGGGATCGCTTAGCTCTGTCTATAACATGCTGCTTCCATTGTTTAGCATGCATGTAGTCCTGTGTTGCAGCTTCCCCAGGTTGGCACTTCATTTTTAGGTATGCCTGGTGCTGCTCCTGGCATGCTCTTCTACACTCCTTATTGAACCAGAGTTGGTCCCCTGGCTTGATGGTAATGGTAGATTCATGGAAGCCCAGTTTTGAGCTGCTAGAACTGTTCTGAATCTATCCCATTTAACATGGTGGTAGTGCCACACAACAGGATGGAGGGTGTCCTCAGTGTGAAAACGGGACTTCGTCTCCACAAAGAATGTGCGCTGGTCACTGCTACCAATACTGTCATGGACAGATGCATCTGCGACAGGTAAATTGGTGAGGACGAGGTCAAGTAGGTTTTTCCCTCGTGTTGGTTCTCTCACCACTTGCTGCAGGCCCAGTCTGGCAGTTATGTCCTTCAGGATTCGGTCAGCTCGGTCAGTAGTGGTGCTACCGAGCCACTCTTGGTGATGGACATTGAAGTCCCCCACCCAGAATACATTCTGTGCCCTTGCTACCCTCAGTTCTTCTTCCAAGTGGTGTTCAACATGGAGGAGTACTGATTCATCAGCTGAGAGAGGGCGGTAGGTGATAATCAGCAGGATTCCCAGAAACCTTACCGAGAGACACAGCTAACATCCCTTTCCCAGTCTCCTGCCAATAGCAGTTAACTCAGCAGAAGCATAAGAATAGATAATCAACACTAATTTGGAATAAGGGGAAGCACCGTGGTGACGAATACATACACACACTCACATACAGTCATGAATCAAATGGATCGACCGCCCATTATACACTCCACCCAATTTCACTTTCCATTGAAATCAATCTATTTGTTTTGTTGAGCGTTGAATTTACTACATAGATCTCTTTCAACCTCATCCTTTCAACACCATTGAAGGAGATACACAGCGGGAGGCCATTCGACCCATCGGGTCTGTGCCGGCCGAAAAAGAGCTATCCAGCCTAATCCCACTTTCCAGCTCTTGGTCTGTAGCCTTGTAGGTTACAGCACTTCAAGTGAATATCCAAGTACTTTTTAAATGTGATGAGCATTTCTGCCTCTACCACCATTTCAGGCAGCAAGTTCCAGACACCCACCACCCTCTGGGTGAAAAAAATTCTCCTCAACTCTCCGCTAATCCTTCGACCAATTACTTTAAATCTATGCCCCCTGGTTATTGACCACTCTGCTAGGAGAAATAGGTCCTCCTATCCACTCTATCTAGGCCCCTCATAATTATATACACCTCAATCAAGTCTCCCCTCAGCCTCCTCTGTTCCAAAGAAAACAACCCCAGCCTATCCCATCTTTCCTCATAGCTAAAATTCTCCAGTCCTGGCAACATCCTCGTAAATCTCCTCTGTACCCTCTCTAGTGCAATCACATCTTTCCTGTAATGTGGTGACCAGAACTGTACACAGTACTCTAGCTGTGGCCTAACTAGTGTTTTATACAGTTCAGGCATAACCTCCCTGCTCTTATATTCTATTGAGAGGTCGCACAACACCAGGTTATAGTCCAACAGTTTTATTTGAAATCACAAATAAAACTGTTGGACTATAACCTGGTGTTGTGTGACCTCTCAATTTTGTCCACCCCAGTCCAACACCGGCATCTCCGCATCATGACTTATATTCTATGCCTTGGCTAATAAAGGAAAGTATCCTATATGCTTTCTTACTATCTAACACTTTATCCATCTGTCGTGCTACCTTCAGGGATCTGTGGACATGCATTCCAAGGTCCCTCCAAGGTATGAAGGAACAGTATGAACAATGAGACTTACCTGCACTTACCTGGTAGGCAGCAGTTACTCACTCAGTGTCCTACATCAATGATGCTGGGTTTTCACAGGTGGATGCCCTTTGGCACCTAATTTCCTGCAACAGCACCTCTAACGGAGTTGTTTCTGAAGGCAGGAGTATTTGACTGCCCTCATTTCATACTTCCAAATGTGTTGTTCTTTTCAGCAGCGCAATTGCAGGCTGAATTGCCCCACACCTTTATGACTCCCACTCTGTAGCAGGCAATGGGTGAGCAGCAACTATTTGAGACCTGCTGGCTGTCCCAATATTCTGACGTGCAATATTTACAGGTCTAACTCCCTGTGCTCAGTTTTCCATGCACAGGAAGTCTATTCAAATGTAGGGGACAGGGCTGTTTTGCAAAATTTGGAGACGTCAGTTTTCCCTGATACCTGTGTGGATACATCTGTTCGATGGGCAAGCATCGCTCCAATTATTTGAAGCAGGAAGCTAAATAGTGCTTTCCTATACAAAACATTATTGGGCCAACATTTGCGATCGGAGGCTTCCGACCTGCAAAATGTCTACGAAAGTACCTGGTGGCCCGGAAGGTATGCGATCCTGGGCCTCTCCGGGTCCGCGCGGGCAGAGCCCCACGTATCCCAGGGGCACAAGCGGTTCGTAGGTGCTCCTGGGATCACGTGAGCCGGCCCAACCAATAAAAGAAGATAATCCCCATTCATACTTTTGACAGTTCTGAACATACGGAACTGTTATAAGTATGAATGGGGATCACTTAAAAAATACATCAACACATGAAATAATGTTTTTTTTATTACATATTTAAAATTAATTTAAATGCCATTTAATTACAAATTTTAAACAAAAATGTGATTTTTTGAAAAAAAAATTTAATGTTTTTACAGGGCTACAAATAAACTTACCTTTTTGAAGAGTATTTTAATTTATAAATGAGTGATAAAATTTTATTTTTCTATTTTTTAAAACTCTTATGCTGGTAACCAGGTGTAAGAATTTGACAGGCATTCAGCGGCGGAAGTTGGGCAAAAAGCGGAACTCTCCACCCGCAGAGGCCCATCTCTCGCCGATTTGGAGGATCTGTCAAGAGAATTCTTGACAGATCGCAAGTTCCGAGTTTCAGTGCATGCGCTTTGCATGCCTAAACCCGGAACTTACGCGGCCCCTATGAGTGCGTACTCACCTCGTACGCACCCGTGGGGGTCACAAAATACAGCCCATTGTGTTTGAAAATCCAGAGGTAGACTAGCAACATATTCTTACAGCAGAAAGGTAACTAACATTGAAAAGTTGCGTGTATAAGAAAATCATATAGAAAGGCAAAGTTTTAGCTAAGCATAAGTTGCTTCACAATATGGCCAATATTTTTCCCTCAACCAACATCACTAAAAAACAGATGATCTGGTCATTATCACATTGCTGTTTGTGGGAGCTTGCTGTGCGCTAGATGGCTGCCACGTTTTTTACATTACAACAGTGACTACACTTCAAAAAGAAAGTACTTCATTGGCTGTAAAGCGCTTTGGGACGTCCAGTGGTCATGAAAGGTGCTATATAAATGCAAGTCTTTCTTTTTTTTCTTTCACAAAAGTGTGATCATGGGCCTTGTGTTTGCTCTCGATTGCGAAGCTCTCTTTGTCACAGAAGAGAGAACGTATGCCCCCAAGGTATTATTTTCAATACAAGGTTGCATTTTTGTCGAGTGTAACTAAAGTTGTTGCAGGATTTGAGGATTTTCTTTACCTACTAGATGTTATTTCTACTGTAATCTAAGATTTAGCATTGATTGGAATTTTTCTTTAAACACTAATACAGATTATTTTTGAAATGGTTTGTGGGACTAAAAATATAAAATCATGTGCTGTTGTATATTAGCGTCCTTCCCAAACCTTATTGCAATGACTGATCGTTGACTGTTCCCTTTAGAGACTCCTTTATTCTCTGTGCTTAGGAGTTTAATAATAGAATTGATTTTTACTTGATTTTATGGGCAATGCTGCACACAGACTGTAGGCTATAACTTTAGATTGACTTAAATTAATCTACTCTGCCTTTGGTTCAATAATTCAGATACACACACTGTGCTGAAAAATAACTGATTTGATATTCATTTTCCATCAGTTCAGTTACTCTTGGAGAAACCCATTAGCAATCCTACACCAAAATAACTTAGGGCGCATGCAAACAATGCTGTGCACTAGAACGACCATATTGGATTAGGCCCGGTATTCAATTTCATCTGAACCTCCAGGTCTTTCAACCTGTGAGCCACTCAGTTAGTTATCTAAACCAGCATTATCATCCATACATTCCCGGTCCCGGCCTACCCTTATACCTTGAAGCTCACCACTTTTGGTGCCTCCACTTCCCATTGCATACACGCCAACTTAGACAACTAGCAAAAGCTAGCCAACGGCTTCAAAGAAGCTGACAACTGAAAAACAGCTCTGAATATAGACCTATGATGTAAAGTCAAGGAATTTGACTGAGAATGCAGTGGGATATTATCTTGGCATTATCTACACTGTAAGTACACCCAACACTCCTTCACTTTCATTGCAGTGTATAAAAGCAGTTATCAGCAATGGTGAGACAGAAATTACCTAAGGGGGACATTTTGATTGTTGACACCTGATTTGAGACATTTATTAGCATTTTGGAATCTATTGTAATCCCAAGTGTGAATCTCGGTACTTCTTTTTAACTAAATAAATCATTCATTCTACCCCGCTCCCTATCCTATGTGCAAACCAAGGCAATTTCACAAGAGCAGTGACAGAAATCGTCAAATAAAATCAATGAATGCATTCACACCTGGAAACATCCACCTTATCTGAAAAAAACATCAGTTGCAAACAGTATTGAAGAAAATAAACATTCGCATAAATCAGGTAAATCCCAGAAAATACCTTTTAGCTCACGCATGACACACAGTGAGGGAAGGTACATTTTTAGTATCAGTATTAGAATGGAAGAGGGGAGCAGAAGTTTAAAATACAGCTCCAGAGCAAAGAGACTAATGAATGAAGGCGTGCCACACATATGAAGAGACTTCAAAGAAAGGTAAGGTGGAGCGTGTAGCATACTTTGGCTGCTCTGGTGAGACAGTTAAACGTCTTCCCGCACTGCAAAGGAGTCCTGGGTTTCGAGGAAGTGGCGCTGACTGCTACACCCACCCCCATCCACATTTTTGATGGATTTCCAACACCCAATCCCAATTAGCTGGCCCTCCTGCTCTACATCTTCATAAGGGACACATCCAAGTCCGACTCTCAGAGGTTGGCTGTTCTTCCTTTGGCCCTCGCTGCCATCCGTGCCACTCAGGTTCTCTGCTTCCTCCAGTGCTGCCATTGCCCCTTTAACAGCAGGTTTTTCATCCATCTGCTGCACCAGGCCTATTGCTTCTCCTCCATCTATTTTCCGTTCCCCACTCATCTGGAAATCATTGAAATTTAATTTGGGGCCGAACTTCGGCCCCTCCCCCCGCCGTCCATGCAGGCTGGATTGAAACAGTCGGTACGTCTCTGCTAATGTAAATGATCTGATCTTACAATTTATGGCAGAGTCAGCGTCAGGACATCTTGGCAGGTGGAACTCCTGCCCTGCCTCACTTCCAGCAGTGCAACGGCATCAGGGGAACTTCTGGTCCATCCCTTCAGGAGGGCAGGAGGAAAAAGGAGGGTTGCAAATTCTCAGATCCTCTAACAAGGAGGAGGAATTCAAAGAAGACAATTGTTACTTTAAGCTCAAGATAACCAGGGGACTTTTGTTATATTGTGTAGGTCAACACAACACAATCTTGCTGCCTTTGGTTATATAACATTTGGGCATCCACAATGGGTTGCCATAGGAAAACGGGTCAGCCGCAGTGTGAATACCACAGTACTTGGATCAGGCCAGCAATGAGAAAATAAACAAAAAGAACAGACTGAAGCAGACAGCGATTCACAAATGAAACTGGGTCACTGGGATTCTTCAGAGCTGCAGCTGCCCATATGGGCAGACTGTCTGAGTGAAACGTCTGTGGCAAGGTCAAATGGCCAGGGAAATGAAATATCAGCAAAGGAGCTCCAATGCGCGCCAGCTAAATGTATCATTTCATTTCCACAATTCTGGCAAGCTTACCTGGGCTAGCCACTTAAGATGATTACATGCAACGAATGCTTTACCCAAAGACACATGTATTTATTTGTAATAACAGGCCAGTTTAAGGGTCGGTTAAAGAGAATGTAGTTGCAAAAGGAACTTTTTAGACAAGCTAAGCTCATTTGCATAATTTAATGTTGCATCAGGTATATCTTTCATGGCACACTAGGGTCACATTAACAGGTGCTAGCATTGAAGGGCTGCTGGCTGTGTGTTGGGCTTTGGCAATTTCCCGATGTGGGTACTCTGGGCATAGAACAGGGGGCAAGGCAAGGGGGAGGGCATGCATGGGTCACACCAATGCCAGGGGTTTACATTTACAGCGTTTTTCTGGGCTATTCGGGCTTTTCTGCTGAAGTTACTGCGCATGCGCAGGAGCATTCCCACAGAAAATCAACCCCATAGAAATTCAAAATCTGAAGCCTGCAAATGTTGTAGGATTTCATTTAACATGAATCCTGTTAGCTAAAATTTCACATTAGATTTGTTTAACAGCTAAAAGATGTATGATGATAGGTCATAGAGTCATAGGGGGAAAAATTTGGTTGCTTTGCGCCTCCCGTTAGATCCCTAAGAGGGCGCTAATGGGGCGCAAAGCAACTAGCGCCCGGGCATGGCGATGTTTGCACCGCTCGTGAAATTGACCAGACATTTTGCGGCGGCACTAAACACTACCGCCACGATCTCCTGCGCCGGCAGATCGTGATGTCAGTCGAGCGTGCAACACCCTGGTAGCGCCCCGGACCGGATATTGAGTGGCGCCCCCTGCCTTACCGCCTGCCGCTAGCAACGACAGGTTGAGGGGAACGTTTTGCAGTTGGGAAGGGACTAGGGAGCGCTATTTAAAGGCGACCGCTTCCTGCCTCTTTTTGTCGGCGACATTATTGCACCACACATTCTGAGAGAGACAGAGAGGCTTCTGGAGAGATTCAACGCTGTGTGAAGGAGTTTTGGGTACTGAGCAGCACTTTGCAGGTTCATTTTGATTTGACCTTCCTTGCATCGATTTAGAAGAGACTGTGGGGGCTGCACTCTGAGCTCTTTCCCTGGGCCTCTCCATTGTTCTTTCCAGCAGATTTGATGTACAAGTCTCTCCAGGCCGAGATTCAAGGCTGCAATGAGTAGGGTGTGGTCGGAGAGCAAGATTGACGCTTCCCTTTAAGAACTGGCCTGCGCCAGTGTGTCTGTGTTCCATTGCTGACTGACATCACATGAGCTTCGCCAGCGCTCTGAGTTAGCGCCTCGCTCCTCAGCGTTAGCGCCTTAAGAGAGGTGTGTAGCGCCTGATTTAGCGCTCCAATCACCTCCAGGGGCAATAGAAGCCAAGTTTGCAGTCGGAGGCGATAATTAGTGCCAGGCGCTAAACTTTGCGCCCGGCCGATAATTGCGCCCCAAACGGGGCGATACCGAATTTCTCCCCCATGGAGTCATAACGGCACAGAAGGAGGCCATTCAGCCCAGCGAGTCTGCGCCGGCTCTCTGTAGAGCAATCCAGTCAGTCCCATTCCCCCGCTCTATCCCCGTAGCCCTGCAAATTTATTTCCCTCAAGTGCCTATCCAGTCTCCCCTTGAAAACATTGAGTGTCTCCGCTTCCACCACTTCCGTCAGCAGCGAGTTCCAAGTCCTCACCACTCGCTGCGTAAAAAAGCTTTTCCTCACGTCCCTCCTGTATCTCTTGCCCAAAACCTTAAATCTGTGTCCCCTAGTCCTTGTACTATCAGCTAGTGGGAACAGCCTTTCCCCGTCTAGACTATCCAAACCCGTCATAATCTTATGCACCTCTATCAAATCACCCCTCAACCTCCTTTGCTCTAATGAAAACAAATCCAGCTTCTCCAACCTGTCCTTGTAGCTAAGATTCCCCCATCCCCGGAACCATTCTGGTAAATCTCCTCTGCACCCTCTCAAGGACCTTCATATTCTTCCTAAAGTGTGGTGACCAGAATTGGACACAATACTCCAGTTGTGGCCTAACCAGCGCTTTATAAAGATTCAGCATAACTTCTCTACTTTTGTACTCAATACCTCTATTTATGAAACCCAGGATCCCATATGCTTTGCTAACCTCGCTCTCAATATGTCCTGCCACCTTCAGGGACCTATGCACATTAACTCCCAGGTCCCTCTGTTCCTGCACACTCTTTAAAACTGTGCCATTAAGTGTATATTGCCTCTCCCTGTTCCTTCTGCCAAAATGCATCACCTCACACTTCTCTGTATTAAATTCCATCTGCCACTTGTCTGCCCATTCTGCCTTTCTATGTCCTGTTGCAGTCAATTGGTATCATCCTCACTGTTTGCCACACCCCCAAGTTTGGTGTCATCAGCAAATTTAGAAATTCTACTTTGTATTCCAATATCCCAGTCATTTATATATATCAAAAAAAGCAGTGGCCCCAACACTGACCCTTGGGGAACACCACTGTCTACCATCCTCCAGTCTGAAAAACAGCCATTTATCACAACTCGCTGTTTTCTGTTCTTAAGCCAATTCCTTATCCAAGCTGCCACTGACCCACCTATTCCATGAGCTTCAATTTTGTTAACCAGTCTTCTATGTGGTACTTTGTCAAACGCCTTCCGAAAATCCATGTAGACAACATCCATTGCATTCCCTTCATCGATCCTCCCTGTTACTTCATCAAAAAATTCAATTAAATTAGTCAAACATGATCTGCCTTTTACAAATCCGTGTTGGCTCCCCTGAATTAGCTTAAACCTCTCCAAGTGCCCATCAATTTTTTCCTTGATTATTGTTTCTAAAACTTTACCCACCGCTGATGTTAAACTGACCGGCCTGTAGTTACTAGCATTGTCCTTACACCCTTTCTTGAACAATGGTGTCACATTTGCCACTTTCCAATCCTCAGGCACCTCCCTCACATCTAGGGAAGATTGGAAAATTATGGCAAGCCCTTCTGCTATTTCCTCCCCCAATTCCCTTAGCAATCTGGGATGCAAGCCATCTGGACCAGGCGACTTATCCACTCGAAGCATACCCAGTCTTTCTAGTACATCCTGTCTATCAATTTTCACCCCTTCCATTGCTTCTACCTTTTCCACGCTACCAATATTTTGTCAGAATCCACCTCCTTAGTAAACACCGATACAAAGTACTCATTGAGTATTCTAGCCTTGCTCTGCGCCTCTAAGCATATAACACCTTCTTTGTCGCTAATAGGCCCCACCCTGCCTCTTACTACCCGCTTACTGTTAACATGCTGGTAGAAGATGGTGTCTGGCAACAAGTTCAAAACTGGTAATTTAGTTAAATAGTTCTAATAACATCATACCCACAATAACAAAGCTCTAGTAGTCTATTAATGTCAGCAAAATTCCTGATCGGATCACTGCTTTAAACCCATAAAATAGTCATCACACTTTGGATCTTATATGTCCAGGGGCTTAAAATCCATAGGCCTTCAGGCACGCTCCCACCATATCTTCAGTGGGTGTGCCACAAAAGGGCCAGAACCTAGATACATGGGTCATGGCCTTCTGTCAGGGAAGGCCTGTTGTGGGTTGAGTTTAGAAAGCTTCAGCAGGGGAACCCAGGACTCCCCTTGACCAGCAACTCTTCATCAGACTTTCCAGCCTCTTTGGCAGGTGCTCCTATTGGCATGAGCACCCAGCAGTGGCATGATAATAATGGCACCTTCTCTGATCATGTTAGTTTTGGCGGGTTAGCAGCAGATGTCTTGGATGGGTGCATCTCAGCATTAATACTGGGATGTGCCCTTCCACTGGAATTTTGGCACCAGCTATTTAGTTCACATTATTTTGCTTGTGTGGCAGAAGCTCTGGGCACAGCTGAAGGCCAGTGATTTAATGCAATGTGGCATGACGCTGGCAACAAAAAAAATGGCAAATTTTTACACATGGAGTATGTGATAGTTTGTTACCTGAGTACAGCAAACTTTACATAAAGAGTTCCATAGGTGGTGGAAATATTGATTTTTGGGCTGATTTGAGTGATAACAATTCACATTGTGTCATTTGCCCTAATCATGACATGGGAGTGAAGGTCACAGCATCACACAACTGGGATACTGAAACATTTGTTTTTTTTTCCCCCAGTAGAAAACAAAAAGCATAATGCATGCTATTGTTCTAACTTACTATAGTACATTGTATCACGATATGTGATTTAAAATACAAATTAAAATATTGCTGCATATTTTAACTTATAATTGTTAATCACACTATTGTTGCAGTTAAAGACACACTACTACACTTTAAACTAAAACAGAAAGAAAATGTTAATCAGGCCCTTGTTGATATGAATAGTCACTGAAATAAGCATTTTGCTAATGAATGAGTTCATTTACTAAATATCCAGTAGTGTTTACTGATTAGAAATAATGAAATAAAAGGAACTGTATTCCTTTATAAACAATATTTCTTGTAAATGTGCTCAAAGTAGTCAATTCTGTAATAAGAACAGAAGGTAATAAATGATAATAGCATTTAAACCAATTGTAGCTGTAACCAATTGTAGCTGTAACTGATTACTGTATCATTGCTAACTCTATCGGGTAATTTTGTAAGACTTCACTTCTGGTGCAGAGCTTTGCTAGGCAGGTGTGCAGGATGGAGAAATTCCTATAACAGTATTGGGCCAGTTCTGCAACCAGCATTCCCATTAGATGAGGTTGCGCACCAGAAGCAGAGCCTCAGTAAATTGGCCGTATATATGTTTGGGATAACATTCTGCCTGCTATTTTCTGATGCGTAATCCCAAAGGGCGAAGTTTTCCTCCACCACCACCTCAACCTCAACTTCAAAAAAATTTGGCCATTGTAGTTTCCGATGTGTGTATATGCCCTTGTTTCTGCACCGTTGTGCTGGGTGAATCTCAGAGTGGAGACCATTTAGGACTGAGATGATGAGTAATGGAGCTAATAAGAGATAAAATAATGTTTATCTCTTGTATTCAGTGTATTGTTTTCCATTTTATCTGTCGTGTTTGAATGCTATAACCAAAATGTCATTTACACTGGAACCAGAAATAATCTGCAGCAATATTTTAATTTGTATTTTAAATCACATATAGTGATACAATGTATTATGGTAAGTCAATCGTCCCCACCAGGTTTTTGGTTCAAGCCCGTTTAACATCTGTAGAGTAAGCTGCAAATTGATTAGTAGTACTGTACGATAAATGCCTCAAAACTGCAGAGGTTCACACAATTTGCCTCACAATTTATTGATACACAGATGATCTCCTAACTTTTTTTGTTAATGGGCAAATAAATAAATAAGGTAACCTTGATAATTCTTTGCTCCGGGCCTGCTTAAAGGCACTCAGCTTCTGGCCTGTGTGCAGTAGGAAATGGAGCAGCTAAAGGACCCAACATAAGCGCTTAAAGTGCTGCAGCTACCACTTGGGGTTTAATTTGGTAATTGTACAATGAGACAAAGCTCCAGTGACAGGAGTCCACTTCATTCAAAAGTCAGCTTGCTGAACATATTGTGCATAAATCAAACCAGAACCTACCGAAATCATGTTGAAATCCTCTTGGGTCTGCCACTAAATCTGATTTTATTTCCATTCTGAAATCTCTCACTGATCCAGCGGTTTAAATGTTTTGGAATGGTCTTGTGATCTGAGGTATTTCAGCTAGTTTGAATCAGCCAGTTGGAATTGTTAGTATTCCATTCAAGTGTCATCCTTATCTGAAAAGCTTTGATGCCCGTAATCTATATTGTAAAGATATTTTCCATAAAATTCCAATCTTCGAGGAACATTTCTACTACTACGTATACAACTGGAATGGGAGGCTTTCATCTCTGTATCGTTCAACAATAATCTCCAAGAGGCAAACAAATGTCTTGATAAAACTTTAACAAAAATCAAAAGCAGAGGAGATAAAATGGAATGGCTGATTACCACTGCAGACATGTTTTTAATAAATTCCAATGCTTTATCTCAGTCACCACTGTATCTGTTGTAATCCTGGATTAAATGCCACGTGTAAATATGAGAGTCTAATCCCAGTATATATAAACACCATTTGCCTGGAATGCTCTCTGAAGGCAATGCACATTCTTGGTCTGTAAGCAGTCATCTTTTCTCTTGGAGTATTTAACTGAGATGCAAGCTCTGATTTCTAAGTCTGGAAACACTGAGGCTGCATTTGCCTTGGTATGGGTGCACCTATGCCTGAAGCGAAACTGTTGGGCTTGTGGAATTTTGTGAGGCAAGGCCACCCCTTACTTTGAATAGGTTCCATGCACATGAAAGATTTGCACAGTCAGATCAGTTGTACCAGAAGCATTCGCAACAAAATAGATGAATTAATAGCGCAGATAGAAATGAACAGGTTTGATCTAATAGCCATAACAGAGACGTGGTTGCCAAGTGGCCAGGGTTGGGAACTAAATATTCCAGGATACTTAACTTTTAGAAGAGATAGGCAAAATGGAAAAGGAGGAGGGGTAGCCCTGATAATAAAGGATTTGATAAAGACAGTAGACAGAAAGGATCTTAGCTCTGAAAATCAAGAAGTAGAATCAGTTTCGGGTGGAGCTAAGAAACAGCAAGGGCAGAAAACATTGGTGGGAGTTGCTTATAGGCCCCCAAACAGTAGTTGTAATATAGGGCAGAGTATAAATCAGGAAATTAGAGGTGCATGTAACAAGGGTAATACAATGATCATGGGGTACTTTAATCGACATATAGACTGGGTAAAGCAAATTTGCAGTAATAGTGTGGAGGACAAATTCATGGAATGTATGCAAGATAGTTTTCTAGATTAGTATGTTGAGGAACCAACTCGGGAACAGGTTATTTTAGATCTAGTATTGTGCAACGAGAAAGGGTTAATTAATAACCTTGTAGTAAAGGGGCCTTTAGGGAAGAGTGACCATAATATGTTAGTATTTTATATTCAGTTTGAAAGTGATTTTGTTATATTCAGTTTGAAAGTGATTTAGTTAAATCTGAAACTGGGGTCTTAAATCTAAACAAAGCAAACTACGTAGATATGAGGGGCGAGTTTGCTACAGTAGATTGGGAAACTACATTAAAAGGTATGACGGTAGACAAGCAATGGCTAGCATTTAAAGAATTAATACATAATTTACAACAAATATACATTCCTTTAAGCCACAAAAACCCCACAGGAAAAGTGTTCCAACCGTGGCTAACAAGAGAAGTTAAAGATAGTATTAGATCAAAGGAAGAGGCTTATAATTTTGCCAAAAAGAGTAGGAAGCCTGAGGAGTGGGAGGATTTTAGAATTCAGCAAAGCAGGACCAAGAAATTGATAAAGAAAGGGAAAATAGAATGAGAGTAAACCAGCGAGTGACATAAAAACAGACTGTAAAAGCTTTTATAGGTATGTAAAAAGGAAAAGATTAGCGAAAATAAATGTGGGTCCCTTACCGGTTGAGACAGGAGAAGTTATAATGGGGAATAAGGAAATGGCAGAGAAATTAAACAAATACTCTGGCCACGAATTTGCCAGTGCTCAGAGGGCGGGTTTGGAGGTGCGTCAGAGGTTAAAGTCGTTATGATTGACGGCGGGTTCTGAGCCCGCCGTCATCCCACCTCCACACAACCATCCCGAATGTTGGCTCCCCAATTTGCAAATGGACCCAACACCAAGCGGCGGGAAAGGAATTAAAGGCAATTAACTGCCTATTAACAGGTACTTGTGAGCAATTTTCAGGGTTTTTAAAAAATTTCCAGCTGCTGGCTCAGGTTTCGCAACGTTCGGACAACACGTCAGGTAAGTGTGGCGTGAACACCACAGCGAGCTGCAGACTTCAGAGCTGCAAGTTTAGTGTAAAAGCTGCAGTCTTCAATCTAGTCATTTAGAAATCTCTAAGCTTGTTGATTGAGTCATTTGGAGGGCAGATTCTGTTTTTAGGCTGTGAGTCTGTGTTGGGCTCTATAGATCCACTCTAACCAGCATTGCTGGATTTTAAAGGCGCACTTACCCTAAACTGTGCCACCTCAAGTTGTCAGCACAACGACGCCAAACCTTGGTTCAACATAAATTTATTACATATATCGCTTTGAACAGAAACTTTTCAAAAAATTATATCATACCACCCAAGTGAGAACCCTTGTGATAACTAACGTGACATCTTTCTCTTACGCGTGCTTCTACGTTGTGACACCCCTGTGGTTTCAGCAGATGTGGCAGTAGGCTGCTCACTTCCTTGCTGCTCCTGCTTAGACACCTTTGGCGGCCTTCCTCTGATTTTGGGAGCCTTCGAGAGCCCCGCCAAAGTCTGCTCCTCCTGCGACTGTGCAGGGGCAGACTCGGCCATTCCTGATGCCTCAGGCAGATGGGGCTCTGACCGAGGGTTCAGCAGTGGCAAGGGAGTGTGAGCGCTTGGGAGGAGTCCCCACTTCCTTATGCTCATACATCACCATCCCTCTCATGGGTCACCCGCACTTCACTGCTAGCAAGTTGCTGGAGAGCACCTTGCTGCACATCGGTGGGTCATGTGGACCCATCACTGTACTGACATTCCTCATGACAAAGACGTCCATGAACCTCTGGTTTCTCTCCTCAATAGATGCCCACCTATCCTCCATGGATGACCATCTATTTAGTAGTGTTACCATGCTCTCCTGAGTCTGGCGATTTATGTGCCCCATGAAGGTTGCCATCCTTTCCATTGCAGCTCCTATATTGCCCATTGCGTTCACCACAGCATTGCTCATGTTTAGCATGGACTCCTCCATTCTCTGCACACTTGCAATTACCATGGAAAAAAACCCACTCAGAGCCTCCTGCACTTGTTCCTGAAGCTCCAGCACAGCTCTCTTTCTGGATGGCCCCCGAGGCTCAGCGTCTACATACAGCTGAGCAGAGCTTGGAGAGCCCAGCATCCTCCGACGAGGACTGTCCACTGCTGTCCCTGCCTCCAACATCTGCTTCTGCTCACCTGTGAACTGTGATACTCTAGGTGACAACACTACTCTATCTCACACAAAACCCACCGAGGTGTGCGTCTCTGCGTTGGTGCTGGGTGCGCTGAGTGCTGGTGACGCTGCTTTGTCAGAGGCTGGTGGCTCCTCTGAGGAGTGCTCCTGTACAGTGGGGAGCGGGGCAACATGGTGGCATAGTGGTTAGCACTGGTGCTTCACAGCGCCAGGGACCCGGGTTCAAATCTGACCTCGGGTGACTGTCTGTGTGGAGTTTGCACATTCTCCCCGTGTCTGCGTGGGTTTCCTTCGGGTGCTCCGGTTTCCTCCCACAGTCCAAAAATGTGCGGGTTAGGTTGATTTGCCTATGATAAATTGACCCTTAGTGTTAGGGGGGGATTAAATATGTGGGGTTATGGGGATAGGATGGGATATGTTAGGGGGAATTAAATACGTGGGGTTACGGGGGTAGGGTGGGATATGTGTACTGTGGGGATTAAAGTAGGGGACAGGGTACTGGATTTGGATGATCAGCCATGATCGTATTGAATGGTGGAGCAGGCTCGACGGGCCGAATGGCCTACTCCTGCTCCTAGATTCTATGTTTCTATGTTTCTATGTCCTGTGGGTGAGTAAATGCATGAGTTAGACAAGTGAAATGTAGGTTGCACATACATGCCATTGTGCAGATGCTCAGTACTCATTCTCTATGAACATCATATCCCATATTAGACACTCATGATTGCTAAATCAGAGGGTTGGAAATCAATTCTCTCACCAGCTTGCTGTTCTATGCCCATCTCTCCGTCCCCCACTGCCAACTCCTCTGCACCTCCAGCGATCTCCAGGGCTGCCTCCTCAGCGCTCGTAAGGTGAGCCAGGGATGGTGGTTCTCCTCCTGTCCTACCCCTCTCCCTTTTATTGTGGGTTCTCTTCTCCTGTAGTGAGGGACACAAGCGGAGTTTGAGAAAGACTGATGGAGTGAGTGTTAAGAATGCATGACATAGATGTTTAGAGGCAGACTGTGAAGGAGTGAGGTTCACTAACCATCTTCCCTCCCTGTACATTTTAAGTTGTAGGCATTGCATAAGGGTGTGGGTGTTGCATATCAAGGTGGGGACGTGATTCTGTACAGAGAAAGAGAGGGATGGGTGAGGGTGTTAGAGTGGGTTAGGATGTGCAGGGGAAGGTTCCCAATGCAGATTAATGGGGATGATAAGAGATGGAAGGCAGATTGAAGGTAAGTGTGATTTTATACTCACTTTAGCTGATCTCAAGAGAGCAGTTAACCTTTTTCCACACTGAATCCATGTGTGTCTGCACACAGACCTCAAACTCACCTCCTCAGCAATTTGCAGCCAAGGTGCATTGGTTTGCTGAGGAGGCCTCCTCCTTCCGTTTCCAGGGAGGAGGACCTCCAGACGTCCTATAACTCCCTCCACAAAAGCATGGAGGGAGCCCTCATTGACCCTGTGTGCAGTCTTAGTTTGTTGCGCTGCCATTCCTCTAGCAGCCAGCAATTCTGAGAGAAAAAAGCTAATGCTTCTGCAAAGGGGACATGGCCCCTCTAAATTTTCACTGAAACAATGCGTCATCAGACACGATCATCTGATACACTCCAAGCAATCGCCTGGAGGGACCCGCACGTCGGCCATAATGAGGCCAATCAAAGTAAAATTTCATCTACGGGGCAACGGCAACCGGGAGCGGGACCGGAAGCCGCTGACCACTCAACCCGACTCCAATCCGCCTCCGCTGGGAAATTCACGGCCATTGTGTCTGTCTTCACGGAAGAAAACGGAAAAAATTTCCCGGAAATAGTGGCGATCCAAGGCTCTAGCGAGAATGAAGAACTAAAAGAAATTAGTATTAGTAAAAAAAATTGGAGAAATTAATGGGACCGAAAGCCGATAAATCCCCTGGACCTGATGGCCTACCTCCTAGGGTTTTGAAAGAGGTGGCTATAGAGATAGTGGATGCATTGGTTGTCAATTTCCAAAATTCCATAGATTCAGGAACGGTTCCTGCAGATTGGAAGGTAGCAAATGTAATTTAAGAAAGGAGGGAGAGAGAGAACAGGGAACTACAGACCAGTTAGCCTGACATCAGTAGTAGGGGAAATGCTAGAATCTATTATTAAGGACGTGGTAACGGCACTTAGAAAATAATAATAGGATTGGGCAGAGTCAACACGGATTTATGAAAGGGAAATCGTGTTTGACCAATCTGTTAGAGTTTTTTGAGGTTGTAACTAGCAGAATAGATAAGGGGGAACCAGTGGATGTGGTGTCTTTGGATTTTCAGAAGGCATTCGATAAGGTGCCATACAAGAGATTATTAAACAAAATTAGGGCTCATGGGATTGGGGGTAATATACTAGCATGGATTGAGGATTGGTTAACGGACAGAAAACAGAGAGTAGGAATAAACGGGTCATTTTCGGGTTGGCAGGGTGTAACTAGTGGGGTACTGGAAGGATCAGTGCTTGGGCCTCAGCTATTCACAATCTACATCAATGATTTGGATGAGGGGACCAAATATAATATATTCAAGTTTGCTGATGATACAAAGCTGGGTGGGAATGTAAGTTGTGAGGAGGATGCAAGGAGGCTTCAAGGGGATATAGACAGGCTAAGTGAGTGGGCAAGAACATGGCAAACGGAATATAATGTAGAGAAATGTGAAATTATCCACTTTGGTAGGAAAAATAGAAAAGCAGAGCATTTTTTAAATGGTGAGAGACTGGGAAATGTTGGTGTTCAGAGGGACCTGGGTGTCCTTGTACACGAATCACTGAAAGTTAACATGCAGGAATTAGGAAAGCAAATGGTATGTTGGCCTTTATTACAAGAGGATTTGCGTATAAGAGTAAAGACGTCTTACTGCAACTATATAGGGCCCTGGTGAGACCACACCTGGAGTATTGTGTACAGTTTTGGTCTCCTTACCTAAGGAAGGATATACTTGCCATAGAGGGAGTGCAACAAAGGTTCACCAGACTGGTTCCTGGGATGGGGGGATTGTCCTATGAGGAGAGATTGAGTAGACTAGGCCTATATTCTCTGGAGTTTAGAAGAATGAGAGGTGATCTCATTGAAACATACAAAATTCTTATAGGGCTTGACAGGGTAGATGCAGGGAGGATGTTCCCCCTGGCTGGGGCAGTCTAGAACCAGGGGTCACAGTCACAGAATAAGGGATCGGCCATTTAGGACTGAGATGTGGAGACATTTCTTCACTCAGAGGGTGGTGAATCTTTGGAATTCTCTACGCCAGAGGACTGTGGAGGCTCAGTTGTTGAGTATATTCAAGACAGAGATCGATAGATTTTTGAATATTAAGGGAATCAAGGGATATGGGGATAGTGCAGGAAAGTGGAGATGAGGTAGAAGATCAGCCATGATCTTGTTGAATGGTGGAGCAGGCTCGAAGGGCCAAATGGCCTACTCCTGCTCCTATTTCTTATGTTCTTATGTTCTTAAGCTGGAAGCCAAAAAGCCTTGCTAGGCAGAACACTTAAAAGGCTACTTTGGGCCCATGAAGGAGAGAGAATTTCTTTTTGTGCTGGAAAGAAAACTATAGTTGACACAAATGGCTAAAAGGAGACATGTGGGAAAAACTCCTGCCTTCAATGGCCATGCATTGTAGGTCCTGCTGCAGAAGGTACAGCAAAGCAGGGTTTCCCTTTATGGAGCAGAAGGCTATCCTCCGATGATGATGGAAGTGAAAGCTGTACGGAGGGAGGTGACCACAATAGTGAATGAAGTCTCCCAGGTCTGTTGTATCACCTGTCACAAGCACCCCAACAGGTACATCCATCCCGGCATATTAATAGTGAGTTTGAGGAGGGTGCAGTCAGTGAAACACTGAGCATAAATGAGGAGAAGCAAATGGTGCCAGTGGAGGAACATGAACCTAATAGTTGGAGAGTCAGTTCATATCCTTTAGTTGCAGTTCCTAGAGATTTAGATCTTACAGGGTCTGCTTATAAAAGAACATTAGTGTTTGAATAGGATAATTTACTGAAGTAATTTCAGTGTGTCCAAAACTCTCTGCAAGGTCTGGTTAGATGTGTGGAGGAGTCCACTAACCAGATCTACACAGTAGTGCAGGAAGACTTCTGGGCATTGTAGAACACTGTGCCATACTTAGCATTTCTTGTCATACCTGCAGGGGTGTCTTCAGAGAGTGACTAGAGCTAGGTGGAGTATCTCGTGTATGCTCAGGCTGTTGCTTTAGAGGCATTGAGCACCAATTGATCTCATTGCTGCCCAGAGACTGCTCCCATGCAGATCATTGAACTGGTTGAAGTAGTGCCCAGCAGCATTGCTGGAGTAAGCAAGAGTGAGACTGCTCTCTGTGAAGGTAACACTACAACTGAACCATCCAGCCCACTCGCCCCTCACATAAGTGATAATTGCTGTGCCATAAAGCAGGCAGGACCAAGCAGCCACAGCAGCTGAGCATGTGACGAGCCAAGTGCAAGGATTCTCAAGACCCAGCACAAGGATATACGGGGCCATCGAAATCCCAGCCAGCTCTAGCTGATACCCAACAGCCAGGCACCACACTGCTTTCACTGGGGTGTCACTTAAAAGAAGTCACAGTTTAAAAATTAAAAGGTACTTCACCAGCACAAGAGGAAAGCACCGGAGGAACAATTACTAACCTCGCACACATGGTTCTGATGAGATTAATAAATTGGTATCACTTGAGTTGGTCTATATGGGCGTGATCTTGCCAGCCCTGGGGAGGCGGGTATGGAGGCGGGACTGCCGGGAAAATGGCAGAATTCGCGGGCGGGTGCCCAACCCGCCCCCAACCCACCTCGTGCCATCTTGCCAGGAGGCAGGTAGCCGTCCCGCGCCGGGTCCCGTCTCCTTGGAGGCGGGAAGGGATTACAGTCACTTAACTGCCTGTTGACAGGTAGTTAACAGGCAGATAAGAGGATTATCCCCATTTTGCCCACACAAGTGCGGGCTTCCCGAAGGCTCCGAACCCCGCCAGGGTCACCGAGGCGAGTAGTGGGTCTGCAGGGGTCAGAGGGGTGCAAAAGCGCGCTCTGAAGGTAAGTGATGGGTGCAAGTGTGGAGGTGAGTATCTGAGGTAAGCGGAAAGTGTTAGAAAAAGTTTACTTACTTTTGTTTCTTCCTGCAGGCTTCAGTCGGTGGGTATGTGGAGAGTCTCGCACCTCTGCGGTAGAGATGACAGATGGCCGTTGCATTCTCCAATGCAACAACCATCTCATTTCTGCAAAAGAAAGAGGTTTGATGAGGTCTTGAATTCAAGACCTCATCAAACTACAGAGAATGTCAGTGTTTGACAGCTTCACAAATATTTTTGACAGATGAAACGTCATACGCTGACGTTCGCTGCAACCAGCTTTCCTTTAATTGGCCTGCTAAACCCGCTGGGCGGGCTTAATCAAGGGAAAATAGCATGGGTTGGCCAGAAGTTGATGGAGGCGGGACTGAAACCCAACAAGTGGGAGTCCCGCCTCCAAAAGCTCCCCATTGGCAAAATCACCTCCAATGTTATGGAGGTGGAAGTAGGTGGTCTTACTAATGGAGTGGATATGTGGTCGGAAGCTCATCTCAGGGTCAAATAGGATGCCAAGGTTGTGACTGGTCTGCTTCAGCCTCAGACAGTGACCAGGGAATGGGATGGAGTTGGTATTTGGGACATGGTCTGTGGGTACATTAGAACTTTCTCTGCTGAAAACTTGTTTTCTTAGGAATTGAATTTTTCAATTTGTGCTTTGCCATACTTTTGATAGTGATCTGTTACTCATGAAAAATGTAGGCATTTCTCCCATTTTGGGGGAAAAAGGAATTTCAGCCCCATTGTGGTGAATGTGATCTGTATTGCTCTCTTTCTTATTATACATCTGACTGGCAGAAGTAAACAAATGTGCCAGATTTCTGTTAACAGGAATTTCTAGTTTGCAAGCCAACAATTCTTGCCAAGCCCTGTTGCTTTACAGAAATATTGTGACATTTTATAATACAGTCAAATTATTCGGTTCCACAGCGACAATGGGGAAAGATTTCTTCTGTTCATTAATTACAAAGAAACTGCACTCGAGCATAAAGGACACATTTATAACTTTGTGATAAATAGCAAACATTTGTGTTAATATCATTCATGTAAGCTGTTCATGGTGACTTTGCATAAAGTGCAGACACTTTGATAGGAGATATTCCTCCTTATTATAGCTCATTTTAGCAAAATACATTGATCTTTTACTTTATAACTCCTGAAAATAAAAAGACAGATTTCCCCCGGGCTGTGTGAGTGATGAAGAATTGATGTTTGCGAGTCTACCTGACATTCGGAGAGATTCAAAAAGTACTTTGCATGCTTAGCAGAAATGTGCACCATTTCACTGTGACCATATAATGTTTGGTTTTTGCTAATACATTGTTATTCTTAATTCCCAGAACAGGGTGGAATGCTGAATTTGCAATATGCACTGGATTGTACAACATCCATCCAGGTCACCGAGAACCTATCCATGACAAACACAATAAATAGACAAGCAGCACAGATTTCAGCTGGGCATCGTTTCTCAATTTCTTTAGGGGTGGTCTCAAAAGTTCTTGTTTCAACCGTAAAGCTAAAGGGTGGAACTCCTGTCTGCAGAAAGTTAGCGTCCATTTGCAACTGAAAGGTGATTTTGCCATTAACCCTACTTTGTGTAAATACTACTAACTTTCATGTTACACAGTTAATTAATCACAGTTGTAGTGTATTATGCCCAAGTACTAAATCCCCAATTAAACCAACTACTATGGGGCAGACCCAACTAAAATAAGCAAAACTGTAATTTTAAGCAATTTTTTTTAACCACTTATCATGACACACTTGAACTAAAAGTTTTCATACCATCCATGTATAAGACAAGCACTTAAGTCAAAAATATGCCATAAATATTCTGTTGTGTGTGAATGACCCTACATTGTTTTTGCCAGAAAAGTTACCTCAGCAATAGCTAGGTTTCATGCTTTATCGTATTTTGATGTTTTGCACGAAAACATTGTTTACTATCACTACGCTTAACATGGATGCCCTGGGGGTTTTAGTAAGTAATTTTCCATTAATGAACAGCAGGGGAGGGGGGAAAGCAGTTTACAAACAGCAAGTCCTGGCATGCTCTGTGTCAACCATAACAAGATTGTGGGAGTGATGAACACAAACGTGTGCTGGGAGTTGCAGTATGCGACCTTGCTGAGTCTCCTGGTACAGTTGGCAGTGGTAGGTCAGGGAATCCGCATGAGGTTAAGCCCTAGGCTTTTCAGAAAGGCACAGGTCTCCAATGGAAAGCACTGCTACAGATAGTGCAAGTGACTGGGCTGTGGCATCAACTCATCTGGACTCCTCAGCTTGGCAAGAACTTAAAGAAAGAGAACAGGACCAAGAATAACAATGTATCCTTCAGACAATTGCTCCCAAGACAAGTAAAATCATAGGGCTGGATTTTTGCAACATCATCAGGCAGCCGACGTCTGTGGCATGTGGGGACCCCGCATCTGTGTCGATCCCGGCCTCCAACAAGATATTCCGTTGATGGGGCTTGTTAAGCCCGCCCTGCAAGTTTCCCAGCCAATTAATAGGAAGCAGGTCTGATGACGTCATTTGATGACGCGCCATCAGCCGGTTTCCTTAAAGGGACCATGTCCACAATCATTTTGACAGTTGTGCTGTCAGTGTTCTGCAGCATTGACAAGCACTGCACAAAGGTGCATGGCTGCACCCAGGCTCTCCCACGCAGGGAGGTCCACTTCCCTTCTCATGGGCGGAAGAGACCTCCCCAGGAGACCAACGCAGCCTGGTTGCACATTGCACAGGAGGACACAAGCAGGGATGTCATCAGGAGGACCAGGCTGCAGTGGCGCCAACCTTCCAATGATCTCAGTAGATCACAAAATGTTACTGCAAAGCCACACTCAACCTCATCCTGCTGTGCCACTCATCACATCCCCATCGCTCTGCCTTCCCTACCCTACTCCTGCACATCCTTACTCACACCCACTTACCTTACACCTCCCCCATCCTCTCTATCTACGTTATCACTTCCCCATCTCACTAGCCACCCCTCACACTCACCCTCATCCTAGTCCAATCATTCGAACTAACAACAAACAAGGGTAGGCACTTGTGTGCTTTGGCCAATGTTCGTGTAAAGTGTCTGTTAATGTGTTGTCAAGCATTGAAATCTTTATTTTCAACACTTTGCCTTCTTGGACAGATTTGTGTGCGTCTTTGGAAGTATCTTAGTAAGTTCCAGTGAATGGTGAGACATAACTTCCCCTGCACCCCACCCCCCCTCCCCCCAATGGTGATGAGTGTGAAAGGAATGGCTTGGACATTGTAGGGATGCTTTATGGTACCGGTGCGGGGCGGTGCCAACCTGGTGCATCATGTGGCAGCCAAGGTGTACAGTGTCCAGTGAAGTAAATCTGGCCATGGTGAGGCCATCGCTGGCGTCCCGGGCAGCAATGTACACCTGTGATGATGCCCTGTGTCCAGTGCAGCATCAGTTGATTGCTGAGAAGGTTGGTGTTGTTGTTGGTGCTGCTGGTGTGCCTGGTGATGCTGGTGTTGTGGCTGATCGTGTTGGGATTCTGAGGACCAAGGTGAGATTTTTTCAAGGGCACCGATGCTGATGGAATAGATGGCAGGTGAGGTTGAGATGACAGAAGTAATCAGTCAATGTTGAGATAAGTTGTTCCAAGGAGGTGACAGTGGATAGAGAGATTACTCCAAACACTTCAAAAGTGCATAAAGCTCAAAAGTGGGTTCCAAATCATTAATGCTCCAGATTCTAAGATTGGGAGGTGAACAACTGTGAAATGGTCGGTTTTAGACCACTTTTGCAGCTTTCACCTATTTACAACAATCCACAGTCATTGAGAACCTGACACACTTACCTGACATGATGGCCGCTCTCCAGGAACCTCATTGAAAACCTGGGAAAATGGTAAGTACACGGGAAAATGGTTCTTAACTATCTTTTAAGAAGCTTTTAACGATCTAAATTGGCTGACCCACCGCCTGGTGTCGGGTCTGTTCAGGGATGACGGACCCGACACTTGGGAAACTGACAAGGAGGCGGGTTTACAGCGGGATACTGACCCGCTGTCAATCTTTGTGATTTTGACAGCGGACCCGCCTCCAAATCTGAGCGCCGGAAAAATTGAGCCCATAGACTCTAAAAGCATCGCGCAGCTGAGTAGCAATATAGTTCCCACTGTGAGGACTTAGACAGAGAGTAAGGCCTTGATTTTAACCCCAACGGGCAGGCAGAATCGGGTGAGGGGATAAAATCCTAAATATGCAAATCCCGCCTCTAAGCCGCCATGTTCCCGGCAGGCGATTCAGGCTCTGGACGAGGCTCCCACTAAAAGCCGGCGGGAGGCCTACATAAGATTCAAAAGTTACAGCTCGCACAAGGGAGCCCATGGGTCTCCCCAGCCCCAGGCTCCCCCCTCCCGATCGCGACCGCATCCTCCCTTTAACCGATCATCTTCCCGAAGTATTGCTGGTTGACCTAATTTTTCACGGCTCAGGGCTGTTCCCACTATTCCCACCCATACACCAAAGATCCCACCCACTGACTGCTGGGGACTGTTCCCACAGGTCCCCGGCTGCAGCCTACTGCAGATAAATTCCCACTCGCGCCCACCTGTCTAGTAGTCAATCTGGCCGCATGTCGGGTGGGACACTGGAAAGGTTTATTTAACTGAGGCCTCCACATCTCCGAGCCTGCTGGGTGTGCCACCCACTACCGAGCTCCCATGCAGCCTACCCTCCCCCTAAGTGTCTGAAGGATGATAACAAATGGAGGATACTTGTTGGGTGCTGGTGCCACATATAACTTCATCAATGGCCTTGAAACATTTTGGGACTTTACCTATATGGTCTGGAAGATAATTTGTTTTAATTCATGTTATGATATTGCTGTAAGGTGAGGTTCAGCTTGCAAGTGTTTAACTCCCAGATATACAACAATCTTTACCCCAACATTTAAAGCCATTTAGAATGTTAATTAAAATGGTTCCCAGGTTGGACAGAAGATTAAACTGCCCTCAAGCTGTGTACTTTGGTGTGCTGCATTAGCTTCCAGACAATGAGAACCTTTAGTGTTATAAATTTAGTCCTGCGATAGATGACTTCCCAAATTCAGTGGTGTCAGTCTCTCCTGCAAGTGGATTCCCTTGCCCCTTATGTACCGGATTTGGCTCATACTACCCATTATCTACTTAAGGATAAGACAATCCAGGGGATGTAATAATGTATCCACCTTGACATATGAGCAGGATATCATGGTGCTGTGCCCGTTCTTTGGGCGCTAAACGAGTGCCTAAGCCTCCAATATGGTGGGCAGGAAGTGCATGCTCAATAGGAGCTAGGATGTGCACCACAGGTATAGGCTTAAAAAAACACTCACTTGCTTGTCAATGTTCCAACCTCCCTTTCCTCTCCAAAGTCCTTGAACATGCTCTCGCCATCCAAATCCATGCCCATCTTTCACAGAACTCCATGTTTCAATCCCTCCAATCAGCTTTCCACCCCTGCCACAGTACCGAAACGTCTCTTACCAAAGTCACAAATGACATCCTTTGTGACTGTAACAAAGGTAAACTATCCCTCCTCGTCCTTCTCAACCTGTCTGCAGCCTTTGACACGGTTAACCACACCATCCTCCTCCAACGCCTCTTCACCTGTCGTCCAGCTGGGTGGGACTACCCTCACCCGGTTCCATTCTTATCTATCCAGTCATAGCCAGAGAATCACCTGCAATGGCTTCTCTTCCCACTCCCGCACCGTTACCTCTGGATCTATCCTTGGCCCCCTCCTATTTCCCATCTACATGCTGCCTCTTGGCGACCTCATCCAAAAACATAGCGTCAGTTTTCACATGTACGCTGGCAGTAGTTTGCAAGGATGGAGGGGTCACGGGTTTTTTTTGAGGAGAGGGGCACCATTAACAATATCAGCTAACATAGGAGCCAGTAAGGGAAGTTGGATGGTCAGCAGTTTAGTGGAAATAGAGTAGAGGGTGCAGGAGGTGGGTCTCATGGACAAGATGAGCTTGGAGAGGGCATGAGGGGAGATAGGAGAGAAACTAGAGAAATATGCAAGTTCAGGGCCAAGGCAAGGGGAACCATAGAGGAAGTTCGGCCCGGTGGGCTAGGGGAAGCGAGGGAAGTGGCAGAGGCAGCTTATCGGATGGTGTCAATCTTAGTGACAAAATAGTCCATGAGCTCCTCACACTTGTTGTTGGAGTTAAGGGTGGAGGAGAGAGGGGAGATGGGCTTAAGAAGACAGATTGCAGTAGAGAAAAGAAGCAGGGGGTTATCTTTGCATTCCAAGATGATCCTGGAATAGTGAACAGTTTTGGCAGACAAGAGCAGGACCCGATAGTACTATCTGTGGTCCAGCCAGATCTGGTGGTGAATGGTTAAACCAGTTGTCTGCCATATCTGTTCAAGTCTCTTCTTTATATCTCCCTGTGTTCACAATCTGAGGGAAAGACCTATGCCACACAACTTCTGCTGAGTTCTCAGGACCAGAACCCTCCAAACACAGTGGCCGCGATTTCGCCGTCCGAGGCGGCCGAGATTGGTAGCACAGTCTCAGCCCGCTGCCTGCTCCATCTCGCTCTGTTGAAGTGATTTTATGATGATTGGGCTTGTTAAGCCCGCCCAGCGAGGTACCCGACCAATTAAAAGGAAGCAGGTCTGATGATGTAATTTGATGACGCGTCATCAGCCGGTTTCCTTAAAGGGGCCATGTCCAAATTTACTTTGACTTTTGTGCTGTCAGTGTTCTACAGCATTGAGGTGCTGCAAACACTGACGAGCACTGCACAGAGGAGCACGGCTGCACCCAAGCTCTCCCATGACTCCCTCCATATGCTTATGGAGCAAGTCACAGCACGCAGGGAGGTTCTCTTCCCTTCCAATGGGTGGAAGAGACCTCCCCAGGAGACCAAAGCAGCCTGGTTGCACATTGCACAGGAGGGCAAAGCAGAGATGTCATCAGGAGGACCAGGCTGCAGTGGCGCAAGCCTTTCAATGATCTGAGCAGATCACAAAACGTTACTGCATAGCCACATTCAACTTCATCCTGCTGTGCCACTCAACACATCCCCATCACTCTGCCTTCCCTACCCTACTTCTGCACATCCTTACTCACACCTACTGACCTTGCACCTCCACCCATCCCTCGCTATCTACATTATCACATCCCCATCTCACTAGACACCTCTCACACTCACCCTCATCCTTGTGCAATCATACCAACGAACAACACAGAAGGGTAGGCACTTGGGTGTTTTCGCCCTTGTGCAATCATACCAACGAACAACACAGAAGGGTAGGCACTTGGGTGTTTTCGCCAATGTTCATGTAAAGTTTCTGTTAATGTGTTGTCAAACATTGAAATCTTTATTTTCAACACTTTGCGTTCTTGGACAGATTTGTGTGCACCTTTGGAAGTGGCTTAGTGAGTTACAGTGAATGGTGAGACGTAACGGTAGCCCCCACAATGGCGATGAGTGTGAAAGGAATGGCTTGGGCATTGTAGGGATGCTTTATGGTGTTGGTGTGGGGTGGTGCCAACCTGGCGCATCATGTGGCAGCCAGGGTATGCAGCGTCAAGTGAAGTAAATCTGGCCATGGTGAGGCCATCCCTGGCGTCCCGGGCAGCAATGTGGTCGGGTGCTGATGTCCTGTGTCCTGTGCAGCACCAGCTGATTGTGGAGAAGGTTGGTGTTGTTGTTGGTGCTGCTGGTGTGCCTGGTGCTGCTGGTGTTGGGGCTGATCGTGGTCAGATTCTGAGGACCAAGGTGAGATTTTTTCAAGGGCACCGATGCTGATGGAATAGAGGGCAGGTGAAGTTGAGATGACAGAAGTCAATGGTGAGAGAGGTTGTTCCAATGAGGTGACACTGGATAGAGAGTTTGCTCCAAATACTTGCAACCTGCATAAAGGTCAATCTATCTTCCAAATGCAGTAAGCAACAGCTTCTAACCTTGGAAACGGAACACCTATGAAATGGGGAGCCTTTATAGATGATTTGCAGCTGTCAAGTTAGTAATTCATCCCATGCTGACACAACACCCGAGCTCCTTACCTGACGTGATCCCCGAGCAGCGGGGAAGCCATTGGCGACCTATAAAAATCTAAAGGTAAGCTAAAAGTAATACTTTACTCTTAACCATCCAGCTAATGATCTAAATTGCCTCCCCTGCTTCTTGGTGTCGGGTCTGTTCAGCGCTGACTGACCCAACACCTGGGAGACTAGTGTGGAGGGGGGTTGACATTGGGGTCCTGTCCCGCTGTCAATCATTTCAAATTTCACAGCTGACCCACCTCCGATCCCATCCTCTCAGCGCCGGTAAAATTCCGGCCATTGGGTCTGAGAGGTTAATCAATTGACCTCGTCCTCACCAATCTACCTGTTGCAGATGCATCTGACCTACGTCACCTCGTCCTCACCAATGCATCTGTTCATGACAACACCATCAACAAGGCACAAGTCAGGAGTGTGATGAAATACTCTCCACTTGCCTGGATGAGTGCAGCTCCAACAACACTCAAGAAGCTCGACAGCATCCAGGACAAAGCAGCCTGCTTGATTGGCATCCCATCCACCACCTTAAACATTCACTCTCTCCACCACTGGCGTACCGTGGCTGCAGTGTATACCATCTACAAGATGCACTGCAGCAACTCACCAAGGCTTCTTTGGCAGCACCTCCCAAACCCGTGACCCCTACCACCTAGAAGGACAAGGGCAGCAGGCGCATGGGAACACCATCAACTCCAAGTTCCCCTCCAAGTCACACACCATCCTGACTTCCACTCTATCATAGACCTTCCCTTTTGTTCTTTCCTCCCCTCTCCCCTTTCCCTGCCTCTGCACTTGCTTAAAATCTGTTACATCTCTAACTTTTTCCAGTTCTGACGAAAGGTCATCGACCTGAAACGTTAACTCTGTTTCTCTCTCCACAGATGCTGCCTGACCTGCTGAGTATTTCCAGCATTTTCTGTTTTTATAATAGGTACGCTTAGTTCAATTGATACAACTTGGCTTCATATAATGATAAGAAAAAAGTAATATATACATGATGCAATCCTACTTTGTTGGGTCATCTTATTTAACAAACAAATTAATTCCTCCGCATCCTGTCCTATAGCACATTTTAAAATAACTAATTTTTAGAACTTTTTTGTGGTAAAATGATCAATAAATCCAGAAATGTAACCGCCATTTAAGGTAGTATCTTGTCTGTAATGGGTTCCAGTTTCAGTTGAAGTGTGAAGCCTGCTATTCACACAAATCAACATCTTAATTTGCCATCAGCTATAAATTAAGCACCCAATGAGACACGAGTTATCATTTTCAGATCTGTCACCCTGTCAAGTGATATGATAATGTATGTAAATAAGTGCCAATTAATGTGACTGGCAGTAATTGAGTAAAATGGATTCAAGGAGGAAACAACAATGTCCATGTTTCTCCCAGCTAGAAATAATTATTTCAGTAAGAGTTTGAAAATATCAAGGTGTCTTTTTTTCAGACATCCATTACTACCAACACCCAAAGAAAGACCATATGCATGAAACGCAGTTCATAAAATATTTATAAAGTTGCCAAATGTTAATGAACCCCACAGGATCATCAAAAATGAATGAATGAGCTGAAAACAATTTGGGGGAAAAGATAGATCTCAACCCCCCAAAGGTTGAAAGGGCAATTTGAAGCCACACTGCTCCAAAGTAATGTAATTTGGCCTGAAAATAAGATTGGAAAGATCCTCAAAATTATTCCAACATTTACCCAGGATGTGTGGTAAGTTTATTTTCCTTTCATGCATTCTCCCAGTACAGTAGTAATTGGAAAAGCTTAAATGTGCTTAAATGTAACTCAAGCAGCACATCAATAGCGGTCTGTAAAGTCTTCAACTTACAAGTGGAGAGTCCTTCAAACAACAGCCCACAGTTACACTTCACTTACATTGTCTGTCTCCAGTGCCACAGCATGTATTCTTATAAGTAAGTAATTGCTTACATATTGTCCTTTTTGTCTCCACAGATGAGTTACCATTTACTTCAATCTCTACTCCATCCATTGCAGAGGCCACATTCATTTCTGAGGGCACTGATGAGACATGAGAGGATGGATGACTGGTGTTTAGAATAGCCTCATTTCTAAATGTGCCTAGTGCAATAAATTGACCTCTCATTGAACTATAAGGCAATATTCTAACCTAGGAGATCAAATAATGTCATGCAAGAACAGACCTGAGAGATCATGGGGCAGTAAACTAGAATGGATGGCAGAAAAAAAGTAGACAGAAAGAGAAAGTTAGACACAGAGAAATAGAAATACAAGAAAAACAGAACTGGGTAAAGAAAGTAAATAAAAAATAAATTGCATTGAGAATATGTGAAGAAAGAATGAAAGATTAAGTGAAAAAACAAACATGCAGAAGGGAAAAAGTAGAAATGCAGAAAGAAAGCAAGAGCAGATGAAGAGAAGGGAGATACAGGAAGATAAAGCAGAAGGCAGTGCAAGCAATCCATGTTGTTTACATTAAAGACATTATTTTCATTGTAAAAATAGAGAAAAGCATACTGATTAGTCCCATTGGCTCTCAGTAGGAAGTGAAATGCAATAAAATGAGGTAAAACATTGTTATGAAATATCACTAGGGGGGTGGAAATATTTAAAAGAGATGCCCTATTCCCATGAATTTGGAAATCTGGAACACAGTCGGAGAGCAGGTATTGCTGGTCTATTCACGTGCACAGGCTGACAGTTTGATATAAAGTCTAACTGTTGTTAGAGGTCTGTAGGTGATGTTCTTTTTTCAGCTTTGTGCCCAAAGTTTGGAGATTAACAGCTGCATATTCTATTTGAACCCAGTCAAAGCATGAAATTGTGATTTTTTGCAATAATGCTGTCAATCATATTATGGCAGGCCATGCTGTAATCCTGGAATGTCTGGGGAAACCCCGTTTCAGGAGGTTATGCTGTTAATTAGCTTAGTTTCAGATTGTGTCAGTCTTATCTGATGACCCAGCAGATACATTTACTCATGAACAATGATAAACTGTTGACTCATTGTTAAAGTATCCCGACAATCCAGGACTAATGTTATGGGAAAATGGCAGGAATGACATTCTTGGGATATTTGCTGAGCACAAGTTATAGAAAACTTTCTTTCTTCATACATATGTGGTTATATTATGATGACGTGTCTGAATATTGTTTTGTTCTTAATAGAACACTTGGTAATGGAAACATTGTATATAATTAACCCCGATTGTTCATTCATAACTATAATAAAATAACTGGTGAACGCTGGAAATATGCATTGCCAAAGTTATTTAGCCTCAGTTTTCTATTGTGAATGCTCTGCAGTTACTGAGTAAGGTTAATATTGTGTGAAACTTGCTAAAGCCACCCAGAGGACAGTAATCGTACACTAAAAATGCTATGTATGTATAGTTGAGCACAAAGTCTTTACAGGAACTACAGAAAGTTTGGTTTCGTGGCAAGTTTAAGAAAATATATTAAAAAGCTCTACAATTGCCCCGCTAACTCAGTTGGTAAATGCATTCCGTGACACAGTGCTTAACCGCACATAACCGGAAACTTCTAAAATTTGATTCCTGCTTTGTGCTAAGTTAACTAATTTTACCCAGTATAGTGATAGGGATTGCTGCCACTTCATGTCTCTGAGCTAGGGAGGGGAAACATCTGTTTTATTTTTGTCTGCTTGGTTCAGCGTTAGCACTCATCTCTGTGTCAGAAGGTTGTGGGTTCTAGCCCTACTCTAATACTGAAGGACATCATTTAGGCTGGTACTTCAGTACTTCAGTACAATACTGTGAGTGCTGCATTTTGGAGATGCTGTTCTTCAGATAAAACATTAAACTCAGGTCCCTCAGCCTATTTAAATGGATGCTAAAAATCCCTTGGCACTCGTCAAAGAAGAACAAGGAGTTCTCCTACTGTCCTGGCCAACTTTCTCCCCTCAACCAATGCCAACAAAACAGATTAGCTGGCGAGTCATCTCATTGCTGTTTGTGGGGCATTGCTGTCACAGAATGATGGCTGCATTTGCCGGTATAACAATTGTCATTGAGCTGTGAAACACTTTGAAATGTTTCAACATGATAAGGTGCTATATAAATGCCAGTCTTACTATCTATTTTTTAAATAGATAATAATAGTACTATCTGGACAAAAAAAACATTTTAGACATTCAGTAGAGGGATAAATTCCTCTACTCCTCATAGTTTTCACCTTTCTGTATTCCACAATGCATCTAAAGGCCACATTGATCTACACAAGAACCTTTCACTAAATGTTAGGGGATCCCATTTTACGTAATGAGTCACAAAACGTGATTCTCACAGAGCCACCTATAAGCACAATATAATGTGATTTTGCACCCTCTCACCATTTTTAATAGTATATCGATATAAACAGATATCCTCCTTCACGCAGATATTTGTGTGTTTCATTGTTGGCGTGCTTGTTTTTTATAAGTTTATATTTTAATTTTGGGGGGGCACAATTTGAAAAAAACAATGTGATGGTTCAAGTTATATGGCAGTTAAAGGAAGCGCCTTAAAGGTGGTTCTGCGATCTGGCATGCCCAGTAGGGAGCCATGCTTGCAAGAAGCAAATGTCCATTAGGCAGCCCACTCGCTTTTCTGTCCAACAATTAAAATTAGTTTAAATGGACGGAAAATTAGGCATGCTACCTAATGGCTGTCCAATCCTCCATACCCAATATTTTGAAACGTGTGATGTTTTGTACTGGTAGTGGAAAAATGGAAAATTGACCCTAGTAATCCTGCTAAATTTCTCCATTAGTTGATGTTTGTTTTCTCAATCAATGCTAAATTGGCAGGTATAAACCAGAGTGCATTCAAGAAGGGAAGCAGGGCAAGAAACAATAGCTTAATAAATTGAATTTAAAATGAGATAATACTGATCGATTGTCTATGTGGACTCTGCATTCCTCACAGAATCAGCTAAATCATTTGGCATGCTCAATGCAAAACTGGTGAATGCATTGCCAATGCTCGACTTGTATGTAATGGATGGAGTATTTGCATATAAAACATTTATCTTTTGCTTTATTTATTCTCAAAAAGAAATTTCATTATCAATTGTGTTTCAAAGGGAATGATATTTTGATTTGCAGTTAAACTATTTTGAACGATAGCTTCCTTCACTTACCAAGCAGAAATTCTGCAATTTTCACTAATTTACCACAAAGTGTAAATTAAGGCACCCGATCAGAAGTTAGTTAGAATCAAAAAATGCTGGAAATACTCAGCAGGTCAAGCAGCATCTGTGGAGATAGAAACAGAGTTAACGGCCCCAATATTGACGGGACGGGGTTTCCGAGCCGGGGTGGGGGTGCGGTTTCGGCCGGGAAACCTGGCTGTGAACTCCACAGCGTGCATCTTTTTTTAAAAACAAGATCCCCACCTGGAAGCCAGCCTGATTGACAGGCTTGGCTCCCAGTCTGGCGGGAGCACTCCAGAGGAGGCTGGAGCTGCTGCAGCAGGTAAGGAACCTGATGCAGCGTTATTGGCAGCGTGGGGGGTCTGCAATAACCATTGTTGGTACCATGAGTGTGTGAACATTGGGTGAAATCATGATCAGGCCTGGCTGTGTTCCCCCACCTCAACCCCCAAGTTAGCTAGCTTGCTAAAATTTGGGGGTAATGTTCGGAGTACATGCTGGCTTTGAAAAATCTCAAATGCTGACATTATAAGTCAGATAATCGTGCCTGTGATTTTCCAACATACAGTGCGAGGTTCCCAGCTGCAAGCATGTACTCCAAAAATTAACCCCTTAAAGTCAAACTCACACAAGAATAATAATAAGTTTGCCGCTTGTGAATAGTTAGTAGTTTTTTTCTGTTAAAGGAAATGAAAAAGAGAACCATTACCTGTTCACAAGTTGCAAACTTATCCATAGATTACAATTGCAAAAGATTCAATAAAATAAATAAAATTCATGGGGGGATGTTTGGTCCTCATTATGCCCATTTTCCAGATGTTAAATGGGGGTCATGAGTACCAATTTTGGGGCACAAAATTCTGCTCCCAATTTGCGTATGGGATTGGAGTCACATGTAGACCAGACTGGGTGGTGGTGGCAGGACCCTCCCTGAAGGACATTAGTGAACCAGTTGAGTTTTTACAACAATCCAGCAGCTTTTGTGATCATTAGCTAGCCCACGAATTACTAGAGTTATTGAATTCAATATCCTAATTTGCCCTGTTAGGATTTGAACTCATGACCTCTAGATTGCTAGTCCACGAATCAATTTCTTACCTATTAAGTTCCTTTTGTAACTGTCCTGATAAAAATCCCAGCAGTGCTGATATTGAAATCCCCCAGCTCCCATTTACAGGTATCAGTATGTAGGAATCTGTCCTACATAGCCACTATCCTTGAGCCTTGTGACTTTTGTATTAGTGTCCTCTATCCCTAAGCACATTGTCCACCTTAAGAAATCTTATCTACACTTTCCATTATTTTAAAGATCGAATCTGTGACAAAAATTATTAACTCATGTAAGTACTGTCCAAGTGCATTTTTAAACTTTGCCATTCTCGGAACAGAAGTTTTAGCTTGCCTCATTATGAGGTACTTTTACAAATATTATGAAAGCAGCATAAAATCACAATTTAAGAGTAAATACATAAAAATTCTACAGAAAAATCCTACAAAAAATGGAAGAAATACTATTTTATATGTATTAATACAACAAGTACGAGAGATGAATTTCAACACATTAAAATGTAATTGGACTATGATTTCTAGGTCAGAGAATGCTATGCATTCAAAAATTTCTAAATGTTTCCCTTCATCACTCCAATTGTGTTATAATATTCAGCATTGAAAATTTCCAGAAAAAGACTGTTGCACCTGCTATCTCACATATTCACACATGCTTTAGTAAAGTTTGTGATTGGTTGACCAGCAGTCATTAAATCCTGGTAACGGTCTTTGGATTGTGAAACAAAAACGGAAAACAGTAAGGATAACTTTAACATTGTTCTCAACAGGAAGGGGCACTCCAATCATTACCTGTCAATGGAAAAAATACAATAATGAATATTATATATACACACACAATAATAGCTCATCCCTGCCTGACCACAGAATTATGGTTATAATGCAAGATTTATGCTGAAATAGAGGACCTGAGGTTTATTAAAGAACTGGGCTCTCGCCTCATGCTTTGATTAGTTGTCTATTCTCTGGTCCTGACTAAAACCTAATTGATCATTCCCTGCTGTCTTAGCTAATGAATAAATTGGGCCATAACTTTCTGAAATGGTGTTCTGATTCTTAAGTAAAAGTTACAAAGCCACTTTTGCTTATGAGCTAGAGCAATGATCCTAAGTTATCTGGCTCACTTTAACCACTGGCCTCAGGAAACACCTGGGGGTGTATGACGCTGTGATGAATATTAGGATAAGCTTTGCTAGACCCTGCAACACCAGTGGGACCTCACATGCGGCCCTTATGATTTCAATGGACAGAACATTACAGGCAGGGCTTCTACAATTTTCCAATATGCACTCGCTGTGTGTGAGACCCACTGATGATACAGGGCCTCACTAGGGTTGCCAACCCTCCAGGATTGCCCTGGAGTCTCCAGGAACTAAAGACTAATCTCCAGGACACTGCTGTAAGCAAAACCAGGAGAAAAATCATAGAGGTAATAAAAAAATTGTGTTTGAAAAAAAAAAAATCTTTGAACACTTGGTTATTTGTAATAAAAATGTCTGTGATGGGAAAACAGGCTGTTCGACTGATCGTCAAAAATCATCCACTTGGGTAATGAAGAGTCTATTCGCTTTCCGATTGGTGTGGGAAGGCAGTGCGCCACAAGTATGGATATGTTGGGTGACTAATGGCAGGAGTGTGGAGGCAGGGTGGTTGGAGGCAGTAGGTTGTGTGGTGAAACCTCCCAGAATACATTCAACCAGAGTTGGCAACCCTAGTCATCACAAACTTTACTTTATTTTTTTTTAAATTGTGCTAACTTCAAGTTGTAATTGAAGTACTTTTTTGGGTAGTCAGTAATAGTTGCACAATTAATACACACTTTCACAATTAAACCTGTCAATCACAAATAGGTTTCAAAGACATACAACAACTGTCAATCAAGTTTTCCTGTTATGGGTAATAATTTCATCAGTGCTTTGGTACCACCAGAATTGCACGGGAGCAGAACTTCCGCCCTCCAATCTGACCTGGCTGCAACTTCAACCCAGTTCCTGACGAGGGGGTCAATTAAACAATAGGGGCGGGCACCTAATGATTCATTGTCAAACCTGGACATGCTAACCTGCACGGGCAGAGAATAAAGACCCAGATTTCAGTTCATAAAGGATTTGGTTGCTTATGGAAACTGTAGTCTAAACATGAACATGAGAAAAAAAATCCCCAATTGTAACAGTTGTTGGTAAATAAGGTGCGATAAATATCATTTGCACGCCCAACAGGTGATTTAAATTTAGATTAAATTATCAGAAACAAGTAGATGCTAAGAGGATAGGATACCAAAATGAGTTACAATTAGTTTGTCGGGAGTCAAGGAAAACCTAACATCAACTTGAAGTTAAAATGGATCGACTTGACATTAGAGGATCAAAATAAGTAAAACAAGCATAAGGAGGAGTAGCACAGGTATAAGATTGAAGAAAAGGGGCAACAGCATCAGTGTGCTCCCAAACTGGGAGAGAGAAATCTGATGACTATAAGATAATTGAGGGAGGTTCAGCTCAAAACTCTGTACAAAGTAACTTTGTTAAATCCAACCCTATTCTAAATGCTAATGAAGAGGATTATATAGATAGATTCTTAAGGTCAGTTGAATTGTTCGTTAACTATCATAGATAGGGAAGAGCAGACAGGCTGGTACCATCACTTAGTGATAAGGCACTTACTGCATTTTCTTGATTAGATGCAATGTTTAGTAATATAGTAAAATGAGCAATCCACATTGCTTTTGATCTCACATCAGAAGGAATATGTGCAAATTTAAAATGTTATGGAAAGCTAATCACCATAGTTACAAGGAACTGGCAATAGAAAAGAAAGGTGTATGCAAATTTACGGCTAGGGGAAAGAATGTAAAACTTTTGATGATGTGCATGAACTATTGTTAATGGATCATTTTCTGGAAGTTGCTCCAGATGATTTACTGGTACAATTGCTTGGTTGAGAGATCAGGGTTCTAAGTCCGATGACAAAGCAAGACAAGTATCAGTTGCAGCTCTTGCTGTGGAAAATTTTTGCTACAGCAATTTAAAACTAATCCCACTCCCCTGCTCCTTCCACATAGCTCTGTATATTCCTTTGTTTCAAGTACTTAGCCACTTTTTTCTGTTTGTTTTGGCAATTTTTGACAATTTATCCACAGAATGGATTTGAAGTCAATGGGAATAAAAATAGACAGCGTACGTTTTGCATACTGTAATTTAGAGCCCGCTGGAAACAGGCAGGCGCCTGGGCTGCTGTCCTCTGAAGCCTGCGCAAGATGATGGCAAGCATCTCGAGAGCATAGACAGGGTGATAAAGTCGGCGGTGCAATTTTGAGGCAGCTTCTCCCCTGTTTAGACCAGACAAAGTGAGTTAAACGTGGCCCTTGCGTTTTAGCCCAGTGCTTTCCTTTGGTAGCACTGTATGTTTGACAGACTCTGCTTCCTAAGCTGGTGCTCCTCCTAGGTGTTCCTTCATTGGCAGGAGCAACTGAGGTAGTTGGCTGCTGGGGTCAGTGGGAGCCTCTGAGAATTGTGGAGCCTTCTACCTCTGTGTGGTGGGTTATGAGTTGGCTCTGCAACTGGCTCTGCTACATCTGCTGTTGTGGTGGCTGCCAGCTCCATCCCGCTTTCCTGCACTTCTGTCATTTAAAGTGGAACGGTCTGGATGTATCTGATGCAGCATTGCTCTGAGAGGCAGCAGATTCATCCGTGCCTGCTTCAACAACAACTACAACAACAACAACTTGTATTTATATAGCACCTTTAACGTAGTAAAACATTCCAAGGTGCTTCACAGGAGCGTCATAAAATAATATTTGACACCGATCCACATAAGGAGAAATTAGGGCAGATGACCAAAAGCTTGGTCAAAGAGGTAGGCTTTAAGGAGTGTCTGGAAGGAGGAAAGAGAGGAGGAGAGGTTTAAGAAGGGAATTCCAGAGTTTAGGGCCTAGGCAGCTGAAGGCACGGCCACCAATGGTTGATTATAATCAGGGATGCTCAAAAGGACAGAATTTGAGGAGTGCAGATATCTCGGTGGGGGTTGTGGGGCTGGAGGAGATTACAGAGATAGGGAGGGCTGAGGCCATGGAGGGATTTGAAAACAAGAATGAGCATTTTAAAATCGAGGCGTTGCTTAACCGGGAGCCAAGGTAGGTCAGCGAGCACAGGGGTGATGGGTGAATGGGACTTGGTGCGAGTTTGGACACAGGCAGCTGAGTTTTGGATGACCTCAAGTTCACATAGGGTAGAACGTAGGAGGCCAGCCAGGAGTGTGTTGGAATAGTCAAGTCTAGAGGTAACAAAGGCATGGATGAGTGTTTCAGCAGCAGATGAGCTGAGGCAAGGGCGGAGACGGGCGGTGTTACGGAGGTGGAAATAGGCGGTCTTAGATATGGCGCGGATATGTGGTCGGAAGCTCACTTCAGGGTCAAATATGACACCAAGGTTGTGAACAGTCTGGTTCAGCCTCAGACAGTTGTCAGGGAGAGGGATTGAGTCGGTGGCTAGGGAACGGAGTTTGTGGCAGGGACCGAAGACAATGGCTTCGGTCTTCCCAATATTTAATTGGAGGAAATTTCTACTCATCCAGTACTGGATGTCGGGCAAGCAGTCTGACAATTTAGAGACAGTGGAGGGGTTGAGAGAAGTGGTGGTGAGGTAGAGCTGGGCGTTGTCAGTGTACATGCGGAAACTGACGCTGTGTTTTTAGATGATGTCGCTAAGGGACAGCATGTAGATGAGAAATAGGAGGGGGCCAAGGATAGATCCTTGGGGGACACCAGAGGTAACGATGCTTCCAGTCGAAGCACCTTGAATCATTTTCTGTACTGTAAATTTCCATTTTTTTCGTTCTAATTCAATCAACATCAATATAGACATGAGCCTAAACCACCACACAAGCTCCAAGATTAATAGCTTGGGCACAAGATTGATGAGGAGAGGTGATTTATACATTAAGCTATCCAGTTTCTTATAAAACTCAGGGATCACTAAGTGTAACATGTGGAAGAAAGTGAAGCAACACTATTCAAATGCCAGTCCACTTATCCAGCATTGTGGTCACATTGCTCGAGTAATGTGACAACAGCATAATACTATCATCAACACCAGCACCATTCAATTTAATCTCCTCCCGCAACAGATCATTGTCAGTATCTGAGGATGTGCCACATTCAGTGGAGTACGTAAATCTTTCAGAATCCAAAAGCTGCAGGTACAGGAAGAGGATATAGTATGGCATAACTACCCTGAAAACACTTCTGTACCAGCAGGATGTACAGAAGCAGTAGAGACCTAGGGAAAGCTGTACAGTAAAGAACATATCGCCTCCACTCCAACTTGAAAAGAAAACATGCAATCATACATGCAGAGTTTCTTAAATGGCATTGGAATTCAGTTGTCCAATTCTTTTCCCCGGGCAGAGGATGGATTGCAGCTTACTTTATCTTCACTGCATGTTGTTTGAGCTGAAAGAAGGTTTGAGCTGTGCTGGAATCGGTTCTGCAAAATGCCTGAGGCTTTCCTGTGCGGGGGTTTATCAGAAATTTTAAATATCATCTACAGAGGTCTCAGTTCGGTTAAGCATCACTTGGAAGTCTACAAATTACAGTATGGATAGGTTTTGAATCTCTTGGGTAGAATGAGGAATCTCTGGTCGGTAAGCGGTTTTTGGAAAACAAAAGCTATTCTGTCCTGCTGTAAGATGGCAGAAGATTTTGAACGATTCTGAACATCTGAACAGAGGCAATGGGCTCGATTTTGCCAGTGTGGGTGGGCTGGGGCGTGTCAGGTGGGATTCGTGTCAGGACCCCGACTCCGAAGTGAAGTATTGAAAAATTGCGATTTTCCCCTAATTAGGCAATTGATTTCCAGCGTGTGGGAACCCCTGGCCCAATAAGTCTTTTCATACAGAAAGTCGCCTCCGATGACATCAGCAATGCTGCTGGATTTAAGACCTGCAAGCAGCCTTGCTTCTTCTGGAGACTGGAAATGCTTTGGAAATTGTATGAAGGACTTCATTTACCGACCATGTCCACCAGCAAGCAAAAGTGTGCACCTCGCTTTGATGAGCCCTCCCTCCAAGCTCTGGTGCAGGGAGCAAGATCTAACAAGGAGGTGCTCTTCCCTTCCTCAGGGAGAAAAAAGCCACCCCAGCAGATTAAAGCTGCGTGGCTGCAAGTGGCCGAGGAGGTCAACTCCATATGAATGAGCCGCAGAACCTGGCTGCAATGCAGGAAGAGGTTTCATGACCTTCTCCGCACAGGAAAAGTGAGTATGACTTTCCCATCACCCTCAATCTGATCCCCATTGCCTCTCCTTACCAGCACTCTGCTTTGCCAACCACTTCCTCCACATCCCACTTGACACTTACATCCCTGCACCCTTACCCATTGCCTCTCTCTCTATGGTCACATTCACTTAATTATTCGACCATGTAGCCCTCACACTCCCTATCAATGTGATGCAACAACGACAACAACTTACAACACACAGGGAGGGCCCTTTGTCTCCTTCTAAGCATCTATGCTATGCATTCTCTACACTCACTCCTTCATTCTCACTCAAACTCCACTTGTGTCCCTCATTGCAGGAAAAGAGAGCCCAGAATAAGAGAGAAAGAGCCATGACAGGAGGAGGGCCACCCTCAGTAGCCCAGCTCACCACCTCGGAGGAGGTGGTCCTGGAAATCGCCGGGATCGAGGAGGATTCCCAAGTGGGGAACAGACAGACGGGCGCATCGCAGCAAGCTGATGACAGAATAGTTTGGCATCTCTCTCATTGATATTGCATGAGTCACTGATAATGAATCTGATGCTCTAACAGATTGACTTATGATCATCTCCACTATTCAATGTTAATGGAACCTTGACCTCACATCTCTAACTCTTTCCTTTACTCCCCCACAGGACCATCGAAAGCCCCCGTCCCCACTGTCCAGGAGGAAGAGCCTGAGCTTCCAGACTCCTCAGAGGAAGCTGCAACCTCTGAGGGTGCAGCGTCAGCAGAATTCAGCACACCCAGCACCAGCGCAGACACTCACACCTTGGTGGGACCTTCGCGAGATAGAGTAGTGTTGTCACCTGGTGTATCACAGATCACAAGTGAGCATCAGCAGATGGTGGAGACAGGGACAGCAGTGGAGAGTCCTCGTCGGAGGGCGCAGGACTCTGCCAGCTCGGCTCAGCTGCATGTAGACCCTGTGCATCCGGGTCCATTCAGAAGGAGAGCGGTGCTGGAACTCCAGGAACAGGTGCAGGAGTCTCTGTCAGGTTTTGTCTCCAGGGTCGCTGCGAGTGTCGAGCGAATGGAGGAGTCCATCGCGAACATGAGCAGAGCCTTTGTGGAGACATTGGCGCATGAACGCATCACCACGGAAAGGATGGTAACCTCCGTGGAAAGGATGGCTACGGTAGAGGAGAGGATGGCTATGGCCATCGAGGAGCTTAGTCGCCAGAGTGTTGAAAACATGGTCATTGTTCAGAATAGACTGGCATCTCTTGAGGAGCGATGGTCAGCTATTGAGCATAGAAACCAGACCTTCATGGAAGTCCTCTGGAGTAGGACTTCCAATACAGAAATGGGTCCTCATGGCCCCCCCTGAAGTGCAGCAAGGTGCTGTCAAGCCACTTGCTAGGTCTGAAGAGGGGCTGATCCATGAGAGGGATGTTGGTGGCAGAAAACAAGGAAGTGGGGGCTCCTCTCCAAGCGCCCACACGACCATGCCACTGCAGAGCCCTCGGTCAGAGCCCCACCAGAGTCCTCACCTAACTGAGATGGGTGTCTCATCCCCTGCACAGCCGTAGGAGCAGCAGCCTGTTGCCGAGCCCTCACAGGTTCGCAACCCCAGAGGACGGTCGCCAAAGGTGTCGAGACAGGAGCAGCAAGAAAGTGAGCAAGGGGCCTCCACATCTGCTGAAGCCACAGGGGAAGCAACACGTAGGAGCATACGTAAGAGGAAGATAATGCACAAGTAGTCACAAGGGTAGTCACTTGGGTGTTATGTTATGTTTATTTTTGAAATGCCATCAGTTGCTTGTTGTGATAAAAATTTCTGATGGCAAACTGTTGAAGTTGTGGCCTGTGTCATTTCGCAAATGGGACTTCCACATTGAGGGTTTAGGGCGACTTGCAATTGTCAGTATGGTGGTTAGAGTGATAGGAATCCGCAGGTTCTTGTCCATTGTCGATGGTCTGGTAAGATGGTGCGAGGCAAACATGTTTGATTGTGCAGGCTAAGCAAATCTGGCCAACATGAGTGCGTCCCTTGCATCCCGGGCAGCAATATTGTCGCGCTCTGGCGCCTTCTGGCCTGTGCAGTTTCAGGTGGGTGAGCAGCAGCTTGGCGCTCCTGTTGATGCTCCTGCTGTTGGTGCTGCTGTTGTTCAGGGTTCTGCTGCTGCCGCAGCTGGTCTTCATCCGAATCTGATGTCCAGGAGGAAAGGAAATAAATGGTTCCCATGCTTCTGGTGTATGCCTCAGTTCAGGAAGCGCTCAGTCAAGGTGGGGAGTGGGGCTTCCCAGGAGGTCACACTGGAGATGGGTGTCAGGCTCCAAACATCCACAACAATGAGTAGGCCTGCTAAAAGTTCCCCCAGACCTGAGACAACAAAGTTCTGCCACCTGCAAATGATGATTGGTGAAAACTCCTTTTTAATGGTGGAGCTGCAGCTGTTACTAAGCAATCCACTTGTGAGGCCGCCAGGATTGCCTGACGTGTTCCAGAGGAGGCGTGTAGGATGGGGAAAACGTCTAAAAATCAGAAAGGCCTCTCCAAATTGGATTATAGAGGCAATTAAGTGGTTGTTAAGGGCCTTAAGGGCCTATCCCGCCTCTTGGAGGCGGGATGGAAATGGGGTCTGAAACCCCGATTCTGGGAAAATTGCTCAGAGGCGGGATGGAGGCGGGATCAGGCCCACATGTCATTTTTTGCGATTTTAACACTTCACACACCTCCAATCCAGCCTCCTCTGCCCTGGCAAAATCGAGCCCAATGTGTCATCAACCCAAATTCACAGACCTCCGAGTGTAAAAACAAATAAGGTTCATCACATTGTTGCACTAAATGTTTTGGAGTGCAGTATTCAGTGCTTTGTATGTACTTGGTACAGTTTGTTCAAACTATATTTATAGAAACACTAGTTATCACATACCAGCCTCGTTGTGTATACTTAAAGTTAGAAGCTTTAAGGCAGTTTGTCTGAAGCCATCTTGATACATGACGTTACATTTTTGTGTTAATTTGAGCTTAATTGTTTCAACCAACACAAAATGTATTATGTAATATGCATGCAATAACTGTTGTTTATAAATTCACTTCTGGAATGATTCCCATTAAGGAAGACAACTGTTTCTGTTTTTTCAGCCCTCTGACATTTGGCAGTTTTCTACTTTCAGGTTTTTAGCATTATTCAGCCCTCAAGTATTTTTGCTGGTTTCTAAATAATATGGGCTAGAAATTCATCTGTTGAGCGCCACTCTGTAGCACCATGAAATGGCAATAAAATGGCGGCCACCACTCTTTCGCCAGCTGGTGGTGGGTCCCATGGCAGCCTCCATATTGCTCTCCCCCTTTGCGCTGCTGGTAACTGGCAGCGCCCTGAAAGAAAAAATGGCGGCGTGGTGACGTCAATCGGTGTGCAATGCCGACTTAACGTCACCAACGCGAACTTCGGCCCTAGCGCTGAATTCAACGATGGGGTCCTAAGCACGCCAGGTTAACCTGACGTGCAAGCAGGCTGACAGTGCCGATTTGAATTTAAGGGTTTGGACTGGTGTTTTTTGATTTTATTGAAATGGTGGCTTGCTACAATAGATGTGAAAAGTTTTTTAAGTGTGTAGGGAGTACTGTTGGATGCTTGCAAGGGCTCGGATGGTAAATGAAGGCCTTTGAGAAGACAGAACATGCTGTGAATACTCAGCAGGTCACGCAACATCCCTGGAGAGAAAAACAGAGTTCACGTCTCAGGTCGACATGCTGCCTGACCAACTGAGCATTTCCAGCATTTTATGCTGTCATTTTACATTTACAGCATCCGCTTGCAGAGGGAAGAGGAAGGCGCAGAAGAGGAAGAAACCGAAGAGGAGGAATCAGATGGAAGGATGCATCCCAGACAGTCCCTTTATGGCCGGGTTATCCGGGATGGAATCATCTGCCTGCAGTCCCACTGACTGGGCAGACTGCCTCTTCTTGTTGACCCACTGGCTGGGCAGGCTGCATTTCTTGGGTGTGTGAAATGAGGAAGGCACAAAGGTGGAGTTGTGCTGACAGGAGGGCGGGAAAGCAAGAGGTGCATGCCAGAAGGAGGATAACGTACGAGGATACCCGCATCTTGTATCCTTTCAGCCCTGCCGCTGGCCAAGGGTTCAACCATGCCCCTGCCAAGAATGGCCTGCACCGTCTCCTCCAAGGGGGTGAGGTGAGGCTAGGAATAGGAGATGTGCCTGGTCATTGATGCAGATTGTTGGTAGGTGGGTGATTGGGGGTCATGCATTGAGCAGTGTGAGGCTAGTGGTGCAGTTGGTAGGGACGGCTTTTGAAGATGCATTCACTGACCTTGACCAGTGGTCTGAGGTCGTTAAACTTCTTTGGGCACTGGAGCCAGGTGGTGGGGGGCGACACTGCTGGCAGTGATGGCCTTAGTGATGTACTCCCACATCGTTCTTTCTGGAGGGCCTCCTGGCCCCTGTGGGTAGAGGGCCACTCTTGCAGTTTTGACCTCCTGCACAAAGCTGAAGTACTGCCTGTGAGACCCTCGGTGCTCCTTCCCTGGCTTGCTGAGCCATTTGTGTTAGTGCTGAGGCAGTTTTCCCATTTGTTGAGGTTAGGAAGGTAATTCAGCTTGAACAGCTGAATATTCACATTTGGAACTTCTTTTAAATATTGAATATTTCTTAAACGGCAGAATGGGCTGAAAAATGCATTGATTCACTGAATTTGTATTACTTCAGTGTGCAGGGCCCCTTTAATTCTCAGACCTCTTCATTACCCACAATTCCCTGCGAGCTCCACAGCTTCTCCCACAGAGGCTGTGGGAAGCTGCAACGCTGGACCTGGACAGAAACTTTGTCCTGGATCCCTCCTTCAATGCCACCAGGACAGCATTGCATGGAAGGTGAGCGCTGCTCCACTTATCTCCATGCCCCCCTCGACCAATTCCACACGGTTAGCATTGCGGCCATTTCCAGCAGCCATTAACTGTAGTTGCCGGTAACACTGGCAACTTTGCTGGCGAACACGAATTTTTCCCCCACGTCCCTGGATCAGATTCGGCCTGATTTCTCTGGCCACTGCCAAGGCATCTCCGCCACGTGCAGACTGCTGAAGTTCTGTGGTGCACATCTTCTCCTCACAGACATCTGGGCTCATTATGTAACACAAAGGTTTTACATATACGACGCTTCCTGGATCTCCTGAGAGGTGCAGCCGACAGCACTCAGAACCAATACAAACCCTGCAATTCCAAAAAACCAACTGCCCGTTGCTCCTCAGAGTTTGAAAATGTGGACATCGGGGACAAGTCATCATAGTTGACCATGAGATAACAGTCAATCCCTGGCCCATGAAAGAAACCGATAGCACAGGAATTCATGGCTGCTCTCCCAGTGGCTCAGTAGTTTGTAGTTCAGAGACGATTCACTAGGTTAATTCCAGAGATGAGGGGGTTGACTTATGAGGAAAGGTTGAGCAGGCTGGGCCTATACTCATTGGAATTTAGAAGAAAGAGAGGTGATCTTATTGAAACATATATGATACTGACGGGGCTCGACAAGGCAGATGCAGAGAGGATGTTTCCTCTCGTGGGGAAATCTAGAACGCGGGGGCACAGTTTTAGAATAAAGGGTCGCCCTTTTGGAACTGAGATGAGGAAGAATTTCTTCTCTCAGAGGGTCGTAAATCTGTGGAATTCTCTGCCCCAGAGAGCTGTGGAGGCTGGGTCATTAAATACATTTAAGGTGGAGATAGACAGATTTTTGCAAGATAAGGGAGGAAGGGTTATGGGGAGCAGGCGGGGAAGTGACTTTGAGCCCAAGATCAGCCATGATCTTATTGAATGGCGGAGCTGGCTCGAGGGGCCAAGTGGCCTATTCCTGCTCCTATTTTTTATGTTCTTATGTTCTTAAGTATTGTGACATTAAGCCCTTTGTACTAATACAGGCTCAATCCTGATCTGTGTTGAATTAGCTCAGCTCAAATGTCACAACATTGGTGGCAATACAATTAGCATCAGCATTCCTGGGCTGGGGAGGAGTGAAAAGCAAATATCCAGTGGGTCCAACTGTTAAGTATTGATCCCTGCTGGAAAGTGTTAAAATGAAGAGCTCCGTTAAGGACACCCCACCTCCCACCCCCCCACCAACCCTCCCTCATATTGGAATAGCCTGATTATGCTCAGTGGCTAGGCTCTCACAGTAAGAATGGCCACTTAGAAAGGTGGGGAGGGCTGTTGATGTCCATGAAGCCTTACCCCTGTATGAGTTTTACCTTCAGGAAAGGAGAGGACAAATTGTCGAACAACAAAGAAATTCATGTCTGAAGTCACGTTCACGGCCCCAGGTAACACGATGGCTAACACTGGTGATTCTAGGTCAGGATTTAACATACAACGTGTGTCAGTAAGGACTTTTCTGCTTCGATGAATACGAGATAGACATAATTGTTCTGACAATGCCAAGTAGTTCGTTCTTAGCCTGTATGTTCTCTGGAAAGGGTAATCTTTCACCACGGTCTCCTTCCTTTGTTTTCTTTCTGCTGCTATAACGCATCAATCCTAACAAACCTTTCAGTCATAGCGGACATTGTTGAACTTAGTAACGATGATTATGTACTAGTGGTATTTAAAGATACTTCAATTGTGATTTATAGCACACGTGAAATATGAAGGAACTTTAATGAGGAAAATGGGAAGGTGGTTTAATTTAGTCAGGTCTACTCCCTAATAATTGATTTAAATGTTACTTTAGTTTTCATATTAAATGCGTAACATGTAAACTGGCGGTAATTATGATAAATCTGCTGTTAACATCAAGCACCAAGTTTGATAAATGGCAAGTGTTTGGTTATATATTACTGCATACAGGCTGACTCCAGCCCTGAAAATTCTGAGAACTGAACTAAACTGAAACATAGTGGGGTAAAAATTCAGTTGGTTGCGCCTCCCGTTAGCGCCTTAAGAGGGCGCTAATGGGGCGCAAAGCCGCTAACGCCCGGGCGCAGCGATGTTTGCGCCGCTCGAGAACTTAACTTGAGATTGTGCGGCGGCGCTAAAACTTACCGCTGCGACCACCTGCGCGCGCAGATTGTGACGTCATTCCATGGTGCAACGCCCTTGTGGCACCCCGTAGCGGAAATTGAGTGGCGCCCCCTGCCTTACCGCCTGGCGCTTCCAACGACCAGAAGACTGGAACGCTATCAATCGCTGTGGGGCTGGGGGGGACGCTATTTAAAGGGGGCCTCTTCCTGTCTTTTATTGTTGGTGGCATTTTTGAACTACGCATTCTGAGAGAGAGAGGGAGAGACTTCTGGAGAGATTCAACGTTGTGTGAAGGAGTTTTGGGTACTGAGCAGCACTTTGCAGGTTCATTTTGATTTGCCATTCCTTGTATCGATTTAGCAGAGACTGTGGGAGCTGCACTCTGAGCTCTTTGCCTGGTACGCTCCATTGTTCTTTCCAGCACATTTGATGTGCAAGTCTCTCCAGGCCGAGATTCAAGGCTGCAATGAACAGGATGTGGATGGAAAGCAAGATTAACCATCCCCTTTAAGAACTGGCCCGTGCCATTGTGTGTGTGTTCCATTGCTGACTGACATTACATGAGCTTCGCCAGCGCTCTGAGGTAGCGCCTCACTGCTCGGCCTTTGCACCTTAAGAGAGGTGTGCAGCGCCTGCTTTAGCGCTCCACTCACCTCCCGGGGCGGTAAAAGTGAAGTTTCCTGTCAGTGCCGATAATTAGCGCCAGGCGCTAATATTTGCGTCCGGACGATATTTGCGTCCCAAATGGGGCGCGACCTAATTTCTACCCCTAAAGATGTTAAAAGTCATCAGTAAACAAATGAAGCAAAAAAAAAAAACTGGTGGAGAAGGTAGAATATTAATAATGTGTAAAGGCTTTGGAAAGAAAAAAAAGGCATTTGGTTTATTAGCACCATAGAATCAAAGACCTTTACAACACCTAACAGGCTATTCGGTCCAGCATGTCAGTGCCGGCTCTTGGATAGAGTCATTCATTCAGTTCCATTCTCCTACCCTCTCCTCATGCCTGCAGGCTGCTCTGCCATCAACTCGACCCAAACCATTTCATCTCCTAAGGAAAGGTTCTGCCTCCCAAAGATAAGTGGAGCAAACTCTAGAATATCTGTCTAACATTATTTAGCCTTACCATGACTTTCCCATGATTTTAGCAACAGTTCACAGCATTCAACTGTCTCTATCCTTCTAACCCTTACTCCTGTTCCTAAGCAGGTATTTATTTAACCCTTCTTCAGCCCTTTATGTTTAGTGCTTCTGTGCTTTGGGGTGAGAGCGGCATCTGTATGCTGGCTTCCTGCTTTTATGTGTCTAAAGCTGGTTCCCTTAAATCCCATGTGCATTACCTTACTTCGCTCCTCATTAAAATCCATTTGCCATTCCTTAGCCCATCTGCTTAATTATTCTAGATCCCTTTGAGTACTATAAATCTTTCTTACAATTGTCACTTAGCCACAGAGCTTGGTATCATCAACTAATTTTATGACATTACAAGAAGTGCTATCTATAAAATTTATGAATAGCATGTTAATCAGGGAACCCAGAATGGGTCCCGTAGAATGCCATTACTCACTGCTCTTCCAGAGATTTTTCCAATAATCGTTACCTTCTGCTTTCTATTCCTATACCAATGTTAAATCTAGTTAGCTAATATCCCATCTATTCCATAAGCCTTCATCTTTTCAGACACAAAGGGGGAAAAGTTCGGTTGCTTTGCGCCTCCCGTTCGCGCCCTAAGAGGGCGATAACGGGGCGCAAAGCAACTAGCGCCCAGGCGCGGCGCTGCCAACGCCTCCCGCGAAATTCAGCGGGAGGTTAGCGGCGGCTGTAACCGTCAGCACCCCGCGGCGCTGCGCCGCCGCCGATGACATCATCGCCGTGCACAGCAACCCGCTCGCGCCCCGGCCGTGATCTTCGGTAGCGCTCCCTGACTTACCGCCGGACGTTATGTCTGACGGGGTCAGGGGGGCCTACCTGCGGCCGGGGCGGCGCTATTTAAACGCGAAGTGCCGGGCGGGCATTTTTGTTGCTGGCCACCTGCCAGCACCTGCCTCTGCTCCCGTCCCCGGCCTCCTGACCCTCCCCCCCCTCCCCGCCCCGTGGCGTGCCTGCTGCGCTCCGTGAGCCCGGCACTTCTCTTGAGTGCCGGGCTCTTTTGCTGGCACTCCAATCCCCGGTAGCCCAGCTGGGTCCCGGGTCGCGCTGCACAAGGCCCCTCCCCTTTAAGAAGGGGAGGAAGGCCTGCAATACCGCAGCGCGACGTGCCGCAGCGCGTGGCGCTGAGGCACGTAGCGCCGTGATATTCCCTTGCAGCGCCTCGAGGGAGGCGGGGCACTTCCAGTAACGCCCCACTTCCCTCTTGGGGCGCTCCCACTCAATTTTGGCCGCATGGGTGCTAGTTTTTCCGGGGCGCTAAAAGTAGCGCCCTGGCGAAGTTAGCACCCCAAAGGGGGCGCGACTCAATTTCTCCCCCAAGGTGTTATAGTATGTGAACTCTTAATGGATTCAGAAAGAATTGGATTGTATGAATGAATTTGAAAATTATGCAATATAGTGAAGGTTACTGTGATTGTTCCCAAGTGTTTCTATTGGAATGGGAACCCCATGCTGATTGAAGGTCCCATTATGTTCTGTCTCCAGTTTCAGAACAAAATATAATAAAAGTTTCTTTATAACCATAGCAAAGAATTTAGATTCATTAACAGTTGCAAAATTGAAAAGAATTTAAAACTTTTAAAAATTCAACATACAGTAGTATGGTGTCTAAAGAGTTACCTATCTAATCCAACTCTGAACTACAGATAGATTTTTAAAAATTTGTTCTCCAAATGTGGGCAACACTGGCCAGGCTAGAATTATTATCCACCACTAGTTGCCCTGAGAAGGTAGTGGTGGACCCTCTCCTTGAACTGCTGCTGGCCTTGTAATGATGCTATTCCCACAATGGTGTTAGGTACGGAATTACATGATATTGACCATATGACAATGAAGCAATGGCAATATATTAGGAAGGTATGTGACTTGGAAGGGAACTTGGAGGTGATGGTTTTCCCTGGCCTTCTTGGTGGTTCTATGTGTACAACTATGTCAAAATATTATTTGACTAGTCTGTGGGACAGTTCTGCCAACGTGGGCACTTAACAATGAGGAGAAAGACAAGAACATTGAGCGGAGTTTACATTTTATGTGTGAGCTGCAGGGCCTTGTTGCACCTCCACAGGCAGCTTGCTCATTGTAGGTCACGAATGTCAGACCGCTTGCATCACCGACAGCGGCCCAAAGGTAAGTACCTGCAGCGGGGTTAGAGTGGGTGGTGGGGGGGTTGGGGGTGATCGATCACCACGAACGTGGAATCAGGGGAACACTCCTACTACTACTGGCTCCACAGGAAGGTTTATGTAGCATATTTTAAAAACTTACCTTTTGCTGGCAGCCACTGAAGAATCCTGAGTGGGGCAAGCCCAATGCCTGCCTCATTCATCGGAAACAAATTTTGCAGAGGAGTCATTCACCAGGCATTGGGCCCCGAATTAACATATGCAAGGGGCACAACACCTAAAAAGTGGGCCCAACTAATTTAGCAGTGGGTCAAATGCCTGCGCAGATTGGATGCAGGTGTCCCACTACTAAATTGGTCAACGTTGCACCTATTTACATCCGATAAAAGTTTATGATGAGCGAAGCAGGTGTCAGGCCTACCCTAGTCTGAATTGTTCAGTAGCTCCTGTGGCCGCTAATGAAAGGCACGAGTTTTTACAATTAAATTTTTAAAAACCTCCCTGTGGAGCCAGGAGGAGCAGGATTACTCTCCTGACCCACAGTCTTCATGATTGACCCCCTCCCCCTTCTCCCCCATTGCCCACTCCAACCCTCCTCACGGGATTGACCTTTGCATTGTTGTCGGCGAGGCAAGCGGACCTAACGTTCGGTATTTGCAATGCGCAAGCTGCTTGTGGAGGCACAGCAGGCTCCGACAGCTTGCACGTAAAATATTAATCAGGCCTGAGGCTCATTTTTGGGTTTGTCTCCGGCCTCTTAGTTGGGGCACGTGCTGCCCTCACAGAGCCGGGTCTGGGCCCGAAAACGGGCCAGATGAATTTTTACCCCATAATCGCACTGACTGATAAAATGTGAGGTTAAAAAGGTCACCTTGAGGTCATCCCATCAATACTGCAGACTACCTGAGCCAGCCTTTGCGAGCAGTCAAGGAGGCTGATGCAAACAGTGTCAGAGATAAGAAGGCATTGATGGAAACCAAAACAGTAGCTTTGGTTTTGCCAGTGTTGAGCTGGAGTAAATTTCAACTCACTCAGGATGTAAAGGGTTTATTCCATGATCCTATGCTGACAATGAGGGAATCACTTTTGTAGGGCGGGCAAGTTGGAAAATTGGAGCTACAACTATGTAGCTCTATCACCAACCCACAGTTCCTTTGAGTATGTTTTCCTTGTTGGGAGTGCGGGATTGTGGAGTTTACCTTTATAAATCTAGTGTCTATCATCAACATAATGACCACTGAGGGTGGCAAGCTTTTTATTTCTCGTTGGTTAAGTATAACGTTGGCAGTAATTGAAGAAAAATCGGCAGTAAAGCCAGGCGTACGGCTTAGCAAAAGATTTTTCATTGGACTAGTGTATATCCTGTATTAATACCAATGTTCGGAGGCTTTTGTGTGCTAAAATATACAATGCAATCATAACTTCAATTAAAGCTGTTAATACCAGCATGGTTACCTTTAAACCTGAAGAAGAATCACATTCATGAGCTTCACTAAGACCGCCTATTTCCACCTCCATAACATCGCTCGACTCCACCCCTGCCTCAGCTCATCTGCTGCTGAAACCCTTATCCCTGTCTTTGTTAGCTCTAGATTCCAACGCACTCCTGGCCGAACTTCCACTTTCTACCCTCCGTAAACCTGAGGGCATCCAAAACTCTGCTGCCCGTGTCCAAACTCGCACCAAGTCCCGTTCACCTATCACTGCTGTGCTCGCTGACCTACATTGGCTCCCGGTTAAGCAATGCCTCGATTTTAAAATTCTCATCCTTGTTTTCAAATACCTCCATGGCCTCGCCCCTCCCTATCTCTGTAATCTCCTCCAGCCCTACAACCCTCCAAGGTATCTGCGCTCCTCCAATTCTGGCCTCTTGAGCATCCCCGATTTTAATTGTTCAACCATTGGCGACCGTGCCTTCAGCTGCCAAGGCCCTAAGCTCTGGAATTCCCTCCCTAAACCCCTCCATCTCTCTTTCTTCCTTTAAGACGCTCCTTAAAACCTACCTCTTTGACCAAGCTTTTGATCAGCTGCCCTAATATCTCCTTGTGTAGCTCAGTGTCAAATTTTGTTTGATAACGCTCCTGTGAAGCCCCTGGGGACGTTATACTGCGTTAAAGGTGCTATATATATATACACAAGTTGTTGTTGTTGTTCCATGCAATGCATTCTTTCTTACTCTATTATCTGCTGAGCCAGCATCTCTTGCAATGTAGATTTCTCAGAAAACTGCTGATTTTGAGACAATGTTTTGCATGCATGGCACAATGGGAATTCTATTCAGTGCTCATAGCCCTCAATGTGCCTGCAAAAGTTGAACAAGAGTAGGAAGAGGTGGTAGAAATGTAATACAGCACCTAAAGTGTATTGTCCAGACCAGCCACTAGGCTACCTGTTGGGTATACTATTCCAAGCAACGTTTCAAATGAATTACAGAACAATAATGCCTCAAGAGTCACATGTCCTCTCTTTCCCTGCACAGCAGTATGAACACTGCAGGAAATGGATGGAGGGTGTTTGCGGGGGAGAGGTATAGAAACAAACAGGAGAGAGAGTTTAAACAGAAGAGTAAGAAAGGAAATAATAAAGGGAAAAGGAAAAGAAGAGGAAAGAGAAAGGAGCAGAGAGATGAAACAAAGTGAAAGTGAAGATGGCAAGAAAAAGATAAGTGAAGAGGGGTGAAAAAATGAACGAGGAGAGGGGAAGCAAAAAGAGAAATGAATGCAGAGTGAAAGAGAACGGAGACAGAAAGAAAGCGAAGTCTGGGAGGGAGGCTTAGTGGGAGAGAGAGAGAGAGATCATTACAATTGTGGCTAGTAGCCTTTGACAAAAGTTAGTAAGTAAGCATGGTTTAGACTGAAGAGAGAATGGCCCTGAATTTCCGACCCCCACAGGTGCGTACGAGGTGTGTATGCGCCCATAGGGGCCGCGCAAGTTCCGGGTTTAGGCATGCGAAGCGCATGCGCTGAAACCCGGAACTTGCGATCTGTCAAGAATCCGTGGAAAAGTAAGATGTGAGGAGGACGCAAAGAACCTGCAAAGAGATATAGACAGGTTAAGTGAGTGGGCAATAAGGTGGCAGATGGAGTATAATGTAGGGAAATGTGGGGTTATTCACTTTGATCGGAAGAATAGAAAAACAGAATATTTTTCAAATGGTGAGAAACTATTAAATGTTGGTGTTCAGAGAGATTTAGGTGTCCTCGTGCAAGAAACACAAAGAGTTAGCATGCAGGTACAGCAAGCAATTAGGAAGGCAAATGGCATGTTGGCCTTTATTGCTAGAGGGTTGGAGTACAAGAGTAAGGAAGTCTTGCTACAATTGTACAGGGCTCTGGTGAGCACAGTTTTGGTCTCCTTATTTAAGGAAGGATATACTTGCCTTAGGGACGGTGCAACAAAGGTTTGCTAGATTAATCCCTAGGATAAGAGGGTTGTCCTATGAGGAGAGATTGAGTAGATTGGGCCTATACTCTCTGGAATTTAGAAGAATGAGAGGTGATCTCATTGAAACATATAAGATTCTGAGGGGGATTGACAGGGTAGATGCTGAGAGGTTGTTTCCCCTGGCTGGAGAGTCTAGAACTAGGGGGCATAGTCTCAGAATAAGGAACTAGGCCTTTTAAGACTGAGATGAGGAAGAATTTCTTCACTCAGAGGGTTGTGAATCTTTGGAATTCTCTGCCCCAAAGTGCTGTGGATGCTCAGTCGTTGAGTATATTCAACTCTGAGATAGATAGATTTCAGGACTCCAGAGGAATTAAGGGTTATGGAGATAGGGCACGAAAGTGGAGTTGAGGTTGAAGATCAGCCATGATCTTATTGAATGGTGGAGCAGGCTCGAGGGGCTGTGTGGCCTAATCCTGCTCCTAATTCTTATGTTCTTATCATCTGCATGCCCAAGAAAAGTGCCTCTGTGGGTGGAGAGTTGCACTATTTGCTCAACCTCTGCCCGCTGAAAGGCCATAGAATTCTTACGCCCAGTAAAAGCAGGAGTAAGGCCTGCTTTTAGCAGAAGAGTTTAAAAAAATAGAAAAATAAGATTTTATCACTCACTTATAAATTAAAAACCCTGTCCAATAAGGTAAGGTTATATTAAGCCCTGTTAAAACATATTTAAAAAAATCAAAAAATTAAACTTTTGTTTAAATTATTTAATTAAATGCCATTTTAATTAATTTTATATATGTAATGGTTTTTCTTTATTTATTTCAGTGTGTTGGTGCATTTTTGCAGTTAACCCCATTCATACTTTTAACAGATCCGTGCGTACAGAACTGTCAAAAGTATGAAGGGGGATTCCGTTCTTCCATTGGTTCGCCTGGCCCACGTGATCCCAGGGGCGCTTGCGAACCGCATGCGCCCCTGGGATACGCGGGCCTCTGCGCATTTCCAAGAGAGAGGCCCAGATCGCAAGCCTCTGTATCTACGGGACCAGCAGGTAAGTTCGTAGATTTTTTTCTGATCGGAGGCATCTGCCCGCAGGAGCCTCCGATCGGAAATTCAGGACCCATATTTTCATACAATAAAAAACTGCTTTTGTCAGCAGCGATGCAGCCACACCTGGTTTGTGAACCGTTGATATACAGTGCACTACTAGAATGGCAACACATATTCTTTTCACATTGTTGCAAGCATCAGTTGCAATTTCTTCAAAATTTTCACGTGTTTAGTTTGCCAATTGTGAGGGCTTGTTTTGCACTTTGGATTAATTTCCACAGGGATCTGACTGGGACCAGCCCAAACTCATTTCAATTAGAGCCTTTAACAGTCACTGGAGGGAAGAAACCTTCATTCCATCTGTCTGAGCTGGATTGGACCCAGGTCCCAGAGGTTTACTTCTTACAGACTGCACCACCCAGTTTTCCCTACATGTGATTTTACACTTAAACTGTACTTGGTAAATAAAGCAGACTATTCAATTCAATTCAATTACAGAGTAATTCTAAACGTCATGCTTAATTTTACTGAGTGCAGACTTTGCTGAGCTCTGACCCCTATTACATTTGTAACCATATTGTGACATCATTAGCTTCACTGAACTAATTAAACGTTAGAATAGTTTTAATCAGGAAATAGAATGCAGGGTAATTAGTTCCTTCAGCCTCATGCTGATTTGCTGTAAAAGTAGCTCAAGGAGCCTGGTAAAATACTTCACTAGCTAACCGGTTAAGATTGCTTGCACTGATCTTGAATCTTCCTTGCAGAGTTTTACGAGGAAATGTTAGTCCAACGAGGTAAGAGATGTTGGGGATAACATTACAAGTTTTCATTACCAGCACAGAGCGTTGCCCAATGGGGGCATGTATCAGGATTTCAGGGGCATTATCCCGTACCTCTTTATCCTCCCTCTTTGACCAAGCTTTTGGTCACCTGCCCTAATTTCTCCTTACGTGGCTCGGTGTCAGATCTTTTGTCTTTTAATAGTCCTGTGAAGCGCCTTGAGACGTTTTACTACGTTAAAGGCACTATATAAATATAAGTTGTTGTTGTTGTATGCATTTCAGTCCCACTGCTCCCAACAGGTGAGGCTTCATCATGGGAGCACACACTTGTAAAATTAACTATGCAACCTATGACAAATCGGTACGTTGTCTAAACCCCAAAACACTCATCTTTTTGTCGCTTAACAAAACTGTTCAAAAAGCTATGTGCTACAGTGTTTCTTGTTATAGGTGAACTTTTTTCTTTGTGCTCTTTCAATTACTTTTGTATTTCATTTTAATTGTTTTTCTCATCAAAGTATTGCTGGGCAGCTGCGATTTTAGTTGCAGCAACCAAAGCTGTGAGACTGGGAATTCTTCCAGAATTGCTTTTGCAAATCTTGCACTCCGATTTGGAGGAGGATGACAAATATCTGAGGTAGGATCAGAGACAGGTGCAACTGCAACAGAAGCATAGGGCAGGATTTTAACTTGGAGGCGGTTAGGGAGCGGGGGGCGGGGAGCGCGGGGGCGCAGCTAGATTGCGGTCGGGAAACCCTGGAGAACAAGTTTCCCTCGGGCTCTGCCGAATTTAACGGCAGGGCCTGATTAACATTTTTTTCTCTGTTTCCCGCCCACACCAGCCACATTGAGAGGCTAGCCGACTGTCAGGTGGGTAGGCCTGTGGCACCAGGACACAGCTGGGGAGCAGAGAGGAGGGAGTAAGGGATTGGAGGCCGGGATCTGGGGGTGGGGTTTCAGATGGCTGGGATGAAGGGAGATGGTCGGAAGGCTGGGATTTGCGGGGGGGGGGGGGAGGTGTTGGAAGGCCTGGATTGGCAGGGGTGTAGGGGGGTGGGGGGATTGGAGATCAGGGGCGGGGAGCAGAAGGCCAGGATTGGTGGGCCGGAGGAGGGATTTGGTGGGCCGGGGGGGGCGGGTAGGGAGCCGGGATTGGAGGCTGGAGGTTGTGTTGAGGGCTGGAGATCGGAGATGGGAGGGGGGATAGGAAATCGGAGGCCTTGTGGGGGTGGGGGGGATCGGAGGCCTCTGGTGGAAGGTTGGGGGGAGATCGGAAGGGTCGGGGACTGTTCAATCGGTGGCGGTGGGGGGGAGTGGGGTTGGTGAGGGAAGGAACACTAGATCCAGCAGGTAAGTGGAAAGGCACTTACCTCCTGGATCCAGCAGTCCTCACCTTCCTTCAGCTGCTGGATTCCCCGAGGCCCAGGAAACCCGGCCGATCTAGTTAAATTTAAAATGGAGATTCTAAACGAGGCACGCAGCCTCATTATAATATTTAAAGTGCCAACCCGCCTCCTGGGAGCGGGTTGGCTCCCTGCTCCCCACCCCGCCTCCGTTAAAACTGGAAGTGGGTGGGTTGGAGGCGGGTTAGGGTTGGGATTCAGATTTCTACCACTTTAACCTCCCACCGACCCAAATCCACCTGATTTTTGGGGTTAAAACTTCCCCCCATAGTGCCTGCACCAGCCTCTACTCCAGGAGCCAGATCTATAGATCAAGACTAAGCTATCTATTTATGTTGGAGGAGAGCAATATGCTTCCGGAGGGAATCCAGCAAGTGATGAGTCTGCCAGTGCCCCGTCCACCCGCACGATGCAATCTCCAGTGGGAGTCTCGGCCACTATTAAAAGCTCCAGTGCACCCCTTCAAGGGAGGCTGCATTCAGTCAGGGCTCAAATCTGAGGAATTGTAAATCACTGATGGAAAGTCTTTGTGTGCCTTCTCTACTCCTTTACTGGCAGAAGCTAGCTTGTTCAACTTTGGATCTTTGGCTCGTTCACATGGCATGGTGGAGGGATCAGTTGTACTCCTTGATAGTGTAGCAGAAAAGAAAAGAGAGCTTCAGACAGTTATTTTTGCAGGTCTCACTGCCTTTGAAGGGGGTACTTGATGATGTGTTCTCATGCACTGTTCTGATAGGAAAGATAGGCTTCTGGCTTACATGCCAATATCCTATACCTGATGTCCCTTATTTAGGCCACTGCTGGTGAGCAGCTGTTCATGGCTACCAGTGATCAGTCTTCATATATAGAATCAAAACTATTGCCTCTGAGCTGATTACATTCTATCCTCAAGACTGCCCTGCCTTGAACAATTAGTTACTTGGATGATGGATCCTGCATTAGACATAGCACCGATCAGAGTAATCTGGGCTATCCCCCCATGATGCTTAGTCCTTGGGTCACAAAATTTCCATTGTAGATGCCATGTTGGCACCATTCCCTCTCTGGTGAACATGGTCAGTCTAGCACATCAGCCGTATTAGAGATGGAGCTACTCATCTGAATTCCTCAAGAGATGATCTCCTCATCTTTCTCACCCACTCATGGTGTGTATGGTGGTCAGGACTTTGTGGATATGATTTTGTGTTCAACTTGCTCACATAGTAGGTGGGGTAACTGACCTCTTCCAATTTTTTAGGAAGAAGTCGTTAAATTCCAAAAATACACAACACTGACTACAAAGTCACTGCCCGTAATGCAATAAAAGACAACTGTTGCAGCTATATTCTCATCATGGGCCCTTTACATCCAGCGCACTGAACAGTGCCGATCCAATCCCGCCAGCGTTCCCCTAGCGATGTTCCCTAATTGCATCATAAGATCCCTATTTACATATATTCATAAGCCTGCCACCTCTCCATAGCGGGAGACTCGCGGCCCCATTACTCACTGACGTTCATATCTTGATGGCCGGGAACGTAGCGGGCTATGGGTGGGATTGCCATTTCCGCCATTTTACCCCCTCGCCAGACCCTTTCCTGCCCATCAGGTGTGGGTGGCAGGGTTAAAATCGAGACCAATGATTCTATGATTGGTAAAAAAATAGATTTTTTCTCCTGAAAAATGATAAATTCTCCCTGGTACTTTTGGGTCCTGAGATTTGCAATCATCCGCCTGAACTTTCCACTTTGGCGGAAGCACAAAATGGACGATATTGGCTTGGCCGGCCATTATACACTGGCCTGATTTTCCTTTCCATTGAGTGCCTGTGCATTACATGCAAGATATGCAATAAACATTACACAACGTGCGTAATGATATCACTAACCCAATGCACGTACATTTAATTCATTTAAAATCTGTGAAGCCATGCATTTGTATATGAACTATTCTCCATAGTATATGCATGGTTGTGCTGAAACAATTATTTACAAAGTTTAACTTTAAAACCAACTTTGATGTGGAAGCTTGTAAATGATGTTCACTTATATAATGCTGTATAAAATGTATCATTGTCCACAAGGCCTCACTTGAGATGAAAACCTAATGTAACGTTATTTAACTTGACACCATATTGATATAAGTTAACAAGCCTTAAGCAAGAAATGAGATGTATGCTTATTTGAGCTGCCCATAAAAATGGCCTGTGTAAATAATTGTGGGTTGTCATGTATCTTAACTATGTTTTTTTAAATTCATCTTTTGTTTGTTTTCTGGGTTTTTAGTGATGTTTAAAATAAAAACTAATTTTCACCAAATTATTTCAGTTTTTTTGGGGCTACAAGTAAAAATAGAAACATACAAAATGAAATGGGTGTTTAAATCAGCAGTAAAAACTGACTTTAATGATTCTTATAAATTTTACTAAAATTCTGTAAAATTGGTGACTAGCTGGTTGAACGCTACTTAATCAGCAGAGTGAAATTTAAGCAAAAACATTAACTGTTACATAATTAGTACAATCAAATAATAAACATGGGTTGCATCAATCAGCACGCTAACTATTTCTTAAAACAACAAAGCACATTCAAGGGTCAGGAAGGGAGTTTCTAGGTTAAAATAAAGGCTTACAGGGAGGCAAGCCTCCTTCTTCCACATCGATTCTAACGTACTTCTGATCGTGGGTTGGTGCAGACATATCTCTCCCTCTCTCTTTCTGTCTCCTGCTCCTTGACTTTTATGACCCAGCAGTAAAGTAAGTTGACCTTGAAAGTTTTAGTAGGTTCATGTTAAAAGCAACATTTAAACACCAACTTCTGTCATTGACTTAACTCTATCATCTCTGCGTCTTCATGTAAAGGCATTCGGCAAATCTTTTCTTAATTGTTTATAAGCATTTGACCTGATCGCTTAATTTGGGCCAAAAAGCGTCAACTTACTTGCATTATAACAAAAATGATGCTTATGCATCTGTCACTTCTCCTTTCCCAAACAAAAGATTTGCCAAGCGATTTTTTTTTTTTTGCAAGTCATTTTGTCTCTGTAATGTCCCTCTAGCACCTATTTATTAATCAATCTATTTATATTCTTCTATTTACATTTTTTAAATCTAAACTGAATGTGACAGTTGGGGCCCAACTTCAGATTTTTTGTGCTGGCCTTCAACTGTTTTTACATTGTTTATAGTATCCCAGAAATTCACGGAGTGGAGCACACCCGATGTAAGTGCCAGAATGTGCCTGCCCATGGCCTCTGCCTCAGAAGCTGCTGAGGTTACAGGGTCAGGAGGAGGAGCCAGGAGGCGGGTTAGGGTGCATCTGCGGCACCCTCTATGCCAAAGGGCCTAGGATCACTGGCTAAAGCTTGCTGGGCCGGGGGGGAGCAAACCAGGTCTCCATCCCCCCTCCTTCTCCCCCCACACACACACAAACTGAGAACAGTGATAAGGCTGCCCCTGTGGCCCCTGTGTCTAGGAGCTGCTTGTAATTTGTTTTTAAAAACTGCTCCCCTGATTTTTGGGGATCCAAGCCTCAATCCCAATGAGTTCTATTTCTACCCAGCGTAACCATGCCGGCTTTTTGGCCATTCTGGAAGAATCGCACTGCAATTATGGTAGGAATCCATCAGAACGGCCATTGTAAAGAAACAGGGGCTGAAATTTAATGAGGGTTCCATAGTTCTCCCCTCAGCCGTGATTTTAACCGAACCGAGGTTCCCAAAAATCCAGTGGGAGACAGGTAGAACCCCCACAGGATTTAACCCCCACAGAATTTAAATATCACCTGAACTAATGGTTCCAAGTGCTTGAAGAAAAGGTCTGTTAGTGGCAAGTATGACATGTCTGTATATGTTCATCATTGCAACCAGAGCAAATGACCATTAGCATAGATTTTATTAGACTTTTAAATCCTTAATGAGTGGACACCCATTTAGAACTGGTTTAAAGTCTCCTGTGTACACAGAGCTATTGCCAAGCTCATTAAAAGCTCATAGGGTTGACATCTGCTTTTAATGTTCTGTTTTGAAAGGACAGTCACTTTGTGGTAATCATTTCTTTGCAGTTCGCATTCCTAATTCTTTTTTGCTCCCTCCAATCTCCAATGGCTCCTTTTGCCGGACCAGATAACAAATGTTCATGTTCACATCAAGTTTCTGTGGTTTTTAGACACAAGGAGAAAAGTTTGAGTTGATCTCTCTGAGTAAAGGTTGCTTTTTATTTAACTGAAATGCTTTTAATATGAGACTACACTGGTTTATGGAATGAGTAGAATGCCAACCTATTCCTGGGAAAGTGGTGGGTTTTCTGATAAATACATAATTTTAAAGGAGCGATCTTGTTTCACTTCAGCTGTACAATATAGTAATTTTATTGCAAACGGCTCATAAAATACAATAATACATGGTGTCATTTTTTTTTTATTTGTTATTTTTCTGCCTCCTGTTAAGGTCCCCAGGAACCATTGCCCAGCCAAGGGAGCAAGCTTTCCAATTCCCTTAAGCGTTTACTAATGCATTGTATAACTGGGCATTGAGAGACAGCACACTGGGGTAACTTGTCCCCTGATTTTCCAATTCTCTTGAGGAAGAACGTAAAAGGGTTGGCACGGTCAGACCTCCCCTCGCCCCCATCCATGATTGTTTTCTTTGAAACGTTAATTACTTGCCCCAACACTCCTGAAAACTGTGAAAAATTAAAAAGCGCCTTCTGCTTCTCTGCCAGCTCTATACCACTGTGTAGAGTTATGCTGCGGGCACATATTCTCTGCATCCGATGCAGCCTGACCCAACCCTCTCACAAGGTCACAAGATAATTGTAGATTGTAATATATGTGGGTAGAACAAATGAAGGACAGAGGCAGAATGCGTTTCTGGTCCAGGAGCTAGTTTACTAGGCCAGAGCGAACTGAGCATGCTCATACTAAACCATGTGACAAACCATGTGATAATACATTACACTGCTTTCCCCTTAAAAAAAAGCACATATTCCCCTCTCAATTACAACAAAACTATGGTCCCACCTTTCCCAGCTTTACATGTACCACATAACAAAAACTCCTGGTGTTTTTTTTAAATCAACTACAAATGCTACAAATGAACTACAAATCTAGTTTAATAACAGGTTTGCGGAGCCTTCCTGATCTCCTTACAAAAGGTTTTGGTGCTGAACCAATTTAAGGGCTGTTTTGTTCTGGTTCCGAACTCTAAGAAGTAGATACCACCACCCTATTTCCCCACTTGATACAACCTTGCTCACAAGACAATTCAGTAAGATGGTTATGGAATGTTTTCAATTCTGTGTCCAGACCCTGATCAGTCCATCCATTCAAGGGGTTTTCATCCACTCTTTTCAGTACGGAGTCCTTTTGAGTCTCATTTGCAATCTCAGTTGCATTCACAGGAAAGTCTTTGTCAACTGCACCTAGCGTGAAAATCTCACCTTCACTCCAACACGAGTCCTCATGTGGCAACCTGGACAAAGCATCTGCGATTGTGTTTTGCTTTGAAGTGCGATATTCAATCGTGTAGTCATATTGTGACAACAACACTGCCCAACGTTGCATTCTTGATGAGGCCATTGCAGGGATGGCAGATTTGGGCCCCGATATTGCTAGGAGCGGCTTGTGATCGGTTATCAGGGTAAAGGTGGTTTTGTGACTGTAGACCTCAGCTGCACTAGTCACTTGAGTTGGACGGAGCTCCCAGCATTCTTAGATGCCATCTCCATAGATAGGGCAATTTTTCATGCTATGTCAAACGTTAGGTTCGGAGTGTTCAGTAACTTGGACTGTGAGCGCTCATCCACCAGTCCACACACAAACTTATCTCGCAACGCACAATCCAAAAATGTGCTGAAGTTACAATGCAAAGACAGGTTTTTAAGAGCTACAACGTTCTCCCTAATGGTTTCACTTTGTTTTTGGTTTCTGGTACTAAACTTATAGCTCTCTGCTATTTCTAAAGGCCTTAGGTCGAAATGGTCCTCGAGTTTCTCGACAATGTCTTCAAACGACACATCCTTCGCTTTCCCTGGCGCGAGTAGGTTTGTCAACGTTCCGTAGACATCTGGCCCCATCTCTGTTAGAAAAATTGCTTGTTTTCCATTCACGAATTACTTTATTTTGAGCTTGAACATTCTCATCTGCACCTTCGGTCTCAATAATGTTATTGTCCCTAAAAAACATCTCCATCTGCTCAGTGTAAGAACTGAATGGTTCGCGAGCTCGGTCATACATGCCGAGGCTTCTGATGAATCCCGTAGGTGCGGCCATGATTGTCCCGATCCCGTTGAACAGTGACTCAACACTCTACCAGTGTACCTGTGAGAATCAACGCTGCTGTTGCTGTGTATACATACACACGAAGGTGAAGCACAGACGATTCTGCATCAGCATTAACAGTAAAACATCGCAAAAAATTCAGTTTAGATGTCACAAATTCACCTTAAACTTTTCCACTCATAGGTTGAACACTGTGTCCTTCCATGATCCCTAAAAATGGCTTTGGGATCCCATTCTCATCGCCAAAAATTTAATATATGTGGGTAGAACAAATTAAGGACAGAGACAGGATGAGTTGCTAGTCCAGGAGCTAGTTTACTAGGCCAGAGCGAACTGAGCATGTTCATACTAAACCATATGACAAACCATGTGATAATACATTACATAGATGAGGAAGGCTGTTTAGTTCATCATAATGCATCCATCCAGAGAAACCCGATAAAAGGCTTGGGCCTCTTGGCAGGGACATCAGGCAGGCACAGTGAGTGCTCCTCCTGCTGCCCACCTGAAGTCTGCCCAAAGTTAAAATTGGATCCCAAATGTCTCCACACTATCCTCATAGCTGAGCTTTTCTTACACCAGCGATTAGCTTCCTGGCTCTTCTCTGCATTGTCTCTGGAATGTCATCGATAGCCAGAACTAGATACAGTACTTACGGTGTGGTCTGACTAAAGCACTATACAGTTTGATCACAACTTCCTCTGACTTGCATTCTACTGTTTTGGCCATGTAGTTTATTGGTTTTGTTTATTAGCGTTCTGCATTGGATTAACATACTGTAAAGATTAGGCATATTAATTATCTTCCAAAAAAAGCACCATTCCCCTTGAGATTTACCAGGAGCCCAATCTGCCTCCTGGAAATGGTGATCAGGATTATCCCCTGCATGGCTTATGAGTTCAATAAGACTTCCACAGACTAAGGGAGTCAACAGACACACTGACACCTGTGCCATCACAAGAAGTATCATAGAGCAAACTTTAGAAATTCTCAAGTCCTGTTTTAGGTGCTTTGATAAATCTGGTGAATCATTGTAATATAGCAAGAACCTCAAGAATCACTGTAGTAAAGATGAAAGGTTTGCTTCTGGAAGCTGGAAGCAATGATGATCAGGAGGAGCTGCAAGGTCCTCCTTGCCCACAGCATAAGGAGGGTGTACAGGAATGAGAGGACCCGGGTAAGACAGCTGGCATTCAGAGAAAGGACGACACAACTGATAACCACCTGGCGTCTTAGAGGCCTGAGGTGACTCTTGTCTCAGGGAAGCAGTTGTCCCAGAGGGACCAGCTTTTGTCAGCCCTTCTCTTGTAAGGGAAAGGAGTGCTGAGACCATATCACTCATGTATAAACGTTAGAGGGGGCCTAAAGGAAGCAGGTTCAAGGCCACCCTGTGGAGAGACACTGACATCTGAATCTATTCCTTTGCAGCCTACTGGTGCTGGGCATAGGTTCAGAGGTGCTGCTGGTTGATGTCAATTCAGACTGAATAGTCCCAACTAGGTCCTGGAAGTCCTGTTCAAGTGTGGCATTTAAACTGACCTGCAAGGCATCTGTTGAAGCAGTGGCCGCTGGTACTCTGGAAGCCAGCAATGTCCTTAGAAACCATTCCTGGTGTCTTCATGCCATTGTAATCTCCAGGGCTGTCACAGTCTCCAGGTTGTTTTGCAGGTCATTGGAAAATTCCTACAATGTGTTGTAGAAGTGAGTAGTAGACTCCACCAATTTGTCCATTATCTCAACCATATGTGTGCAAAGTGTCTCCGCTCCCTGCACATAACATTGATACTCTTGAATCATAGCTCTTTTGAAAACTGGGCTCCTGAGATCTGGGTTACTTGGCTCCTCAGCTGAGGGTGGTCATTTCTCCACCCAGCAAGGAAGAATAGCACTCCTCCTCTCTTCCACTCCCAGGTTTTCATTCTCACTAGCGCTCAGAGCTTCACCCAGTGACAAGCCCTTCTGACTAATTAGTTACTTCCTTCCAAGTAAGCGGATGCTTGTGCAGGTAAGATGGCATGATGCAGTTGGTGCGCAGGTGGCAGCAGTTGAGGCTGTGGTTCCAGCTGCTAATTCCCCAGTAGAAGAGCTCAGGTCGTCAGCATCAAGACCAGCCTCTTCCTGCAATGCACCCTCTATGATGTGAAACACAGAACAGTTTGCTTAGCTGTGCACATAGTGACATTCCCACTTGAGGAAATAGTTACTGAGTATAAGGGCAGTGAAACACTTTGAACAAACACATAAAGCTGACACTACCTATGATAAGTATTTTTCAGCTTTTATCAACCTTCTGTTACCACCTCATCTTCAACCTCGTGCTCTCCCACAGGTTCTCCTCTTTGCCTGCTCATGATGTGCAGCGTTTCCTCTTCAGGGTTTTCAGCACGGCTGTTTCTCTTCTCCCAGTTAAATTTATTTGGCATTGTTTGTAGGCCACCTTTTCCTTTGGCGGGAGAAGACATGTGAGTGCATGTAAGTGGCTTAGACACTAAATGCATACAGCCGATGATGATGAGATGTGGCAGTGCCTTGTCCCTTTAAATTAAATGTCCTTGCAGACTAGCTGTAGGTTTTGTGGCAGGCAATGTGAGCTGGCAGAGTGGTTTTGCGTAAAGAAGGTGATTGAGTGTTTGCAGAGCTTGCGCTTTGCAGACGTGAGTTCTCCTGTGTCAGCCAGGCTCAGTTGGTAGCACACTCCCTTCTGAGTCAGAGGGTTGTGCGTTCAATTCCCACTCCAGGACTTGGGCACATAATCCAGACACTCCAGTGCGGTACTGAGGGAGTGTTGCACTGTAGGAGATGCCATCTTTTGGATCAGATGCTAAACTGAAGCCCCGTCTGCCCATTCAGTTGGACGTAAAAGATCCTACGGCACTATTTTAAGGACAAGCAAGGGAGTTCTCCCCGGTATCCTGGTCAATATATATCCCTCAACTAACACCTAAAAACAGATTATTTGGTCATTATCACATTGGTGTTTGTGGGGCCTTTGTGTACAAATTGGCTGCCACATTTCCTACATTACAACAGTGACTACACTTTAAAGGTTGTAAAGGACTTTGGGAGGTTCTGAGGTCATGAAAAGCACTGTATAAATGTAAGTCTTTCTTTTTGCTTTTTCAACATCAAATCAGACAGTCCAAACAAATGTCATTTCTTTTGGTAAACTTCTCCAGATTCATACACGCTCTGAGACTGAACACATATGTAATTGATTCTCTTGAAATGCTTTGATGAAACTTCCCATGTCTAAGAGTTATTATTGCACACATTTTCCATCTTAAGTGAAAATGGAATTTTAATATCTACCACTTCAGAATTTCTCAGTCTGGTGGTTCAGTTCTTATAGCTACTTGTGGTCTTTTTGGAGTCAGTTTTCAAAGAGCTATCTTTGTGATCTGAACTGACCAGAAAATAATGATCACTATTAAGTAACACTGGAATTCATGGTATGTCCTTGAAAATGATACAAATTGTATACAGTTTAACAAAGAGAGATAAAGAGAGCCATGCACTTTAATAAAAGTCTTGAAAGGGTTGGTACCCAATGGTCACACACAATGTGATCTCATTCACAGATCACAGTACAAGTACAAATTGTACTGTAATCACATGCACTTGCTTTGATTCTAGTAGTGATCATGTTGCTAATAGAAATGTACTGATGTACCAGTTAAAATACTTTAAATAAATGCACACCACAAGCTTAGAATTCAGTCATTCTGTTGTGAGATTTATCTTTGCACTGGCTCGAACTTAAGCTCATGTCTAAAGTTAACTAACAATAATGTCTGTACTTCATCATACTGTGCCTACAAGTTGCATGGAAAAATTACGTTCTCTTAGACCAGGAGTTGCCTGGCATAAATGTAATCATTGAAGTAATTAATTGACTATCAATTCCATGTCACACATCTGTAACTGGTAAGCAAAGGTTTAATCCTTCCTTAAGAGTAGTCCAAAGTTAATTAAAAGCAAGGCAAGTCCATTTTGTTTTACATAGAATTTACAGCACAGAAACAAGCCATTCGGCCCAACTGGTCTGTGCCGGTGTTTATGCTCCACACGAGCCTCCTCCCACCCTAACCTTATCAGCATATCCTTTATTACTTTATCCCTCATGTACTTATCTAGCTTCCCCTTAAATGCATTTATGCTATTCTCCTCAACAACTCCATGTGGTAGAAAGTTCCACATTTTAACCACTCTCTGGGTAAAGTTTCTCCTGAATTCCTTATTGGATTATTTATTTTTGTTTTGTGCCAGCAATTCAGTCATACTGTTAGGGCAAGCAGTAATTCCACCAAACTCTGAGGCAATATCTACAGCCAATCTTCTACTGCATGATGACACTCCAACAGGAAGAGGTAAGTGTGATATTAACGATGAAGGCTGGACCATCACCTCTAGTTCCAATGTTTTCTCCTTTCCATAAGCGTTGAGCCATGTTCTGCCTTAAAGGAGAAGGTCACCTCTGTTCTGGAAAGGTGCCTTTCCACATCAGTTCCTAAAGTTTAAGAAGGTGTAATTCCATCTTGATAGCATGTATAACCGGGTTAATGGGTTGTCAGAACATTTGTGCCTGGATAGATGTGATAACGCAGTTCTATTCCAAAAGTACTTACTGCTCACTATATTTTGTCAAATGTCTTTGGATGTCTAGAGGCAACGTCTACTCCCTTAAAACCTTATTTTTTACTACATTCTGGTCAAAAATTCTCCATTCTGAAAAGTTCTTGAGATTCCAGCCAGCCAAAGCACTGAGGTCATTGCTGAAGCAACAGCAGAGAAGGTTCCCCAGAACCATAGGTACCAGCAGCTAGAAGTGTGTTAACAAAATACAAAATAAAGGCATTACAATATTCTTAAAAGATAATGAGCTTGGAAATTACACGATACAAAATTATAGTTCGAGCACATAACATATTTGTATCCGTTTTATTACACGTGTTTCAATTTTTCTGTTAAGACAGGGAACAAAAGAATAATATCACATAGCTTAATTTACTGGCTTTTTGAAATGTTATTTATGTGCTAGTATAATTTACAGCAGAGAGAATGCTTATTAATAAATCCAATGTGGCAAAATGGAGATGTTGGACATGGTCCCATATTTCCACATACAGCATGTATTCAGTGAGAAGCACTAAATACTGTCCTGACATTTCTCCAGAGAGAGAGAAAATATTAGGAGTGTCATCCCAAACCGCTCTCTCAAACTGAACAAGAGCTGTTCAAAGAGAAGCAAGGGTGGAAACCAAGGAAAGGAGCCCTTTGCCTTTTTCACCCTTTTGGATGGTGATGGTGGATAACAAGAGAGATATCAGGCAACGGAACCCTGTGTGAGAACCTCTCTGGATACGTCGAGGGCATCCTGAAACCCATCGTACAGGGAACCCCCAGCTTCTGCCGTGACACCACAGACTTCTTACAGAAACTCAGCACCCACGGACCAGTTGAACCAGGAACACTCCTCGCCACGATGGACGTATCGGCACTCTACACCAGTATCCCCCACGATGACGGCATCGCTGCGACAGCCTCAGTACTCAACACCAACAACAGCCAATCTCCAGACGCCATCCTACAACTCATCCGCTTCATCCTTGACCACAATGTCTTCACCTTCGACAACCATTTTTTTTACCCAAACACACGGAACAGCCATGGGGACCAAATTCGCACCCCAATACGCCAACATCTTCATGCACAAGTTCGAGCAAGACTTCTTCGCTGCACAGGACCTCCAGCCAACGCTGTACACCAGATACATCGACGACATTTTCTTCCTTTGGACCCATGGCGAAGGATCACTGAAAAGACTACACGATAACATAAACAAGTTCCATCCCACCATCAAACTCACCATGGACTACTCCTCAGAATCGGTTTCATTCCTGGACACACGAATCTCCATCAAAGACGGACACCTCAGCACTTCACTCTACCGCAAGCCCACGGACAACCTCACGATGCTCCACTTCTCCAGCTTCCACCCTAACCACGTTAAAGAAGCCATCCCCTATGGACAAGCCCTGCGAATACACAGGATCCGCTCAGACGAGGAGGAACGCGATGGACACCTACGGACGCTGAAAAACGCCCTTGTAAGAACGGGATATGACGCTCGACTCATCGATCGACAGTTCCGACGGGCCACAGCGAAAAATCGCATAGACCTCCTCAGAAGGCAAACACGGGACACAACCAACAGGGTACCCTACGTCGTCCAGTACTTCCCCGGAGCGGAGAAACTACGCCATGTTCTTCGCAGCCTCCAACATGTCATCGATGACGACGAACACCTCGCTAAGGCCATCCCCACGCCTCCACTACTTGCCTTCAAACAGCCGCCTAACCTCAGAAGTACCATCGTTCGCAGCAAATTACCCAGCTTTCAGGATAACAGCGACCACGACACCACACAACCCTGCCACGGCAACCTCTGCAAGACATGCCAGATCATCAACACAGATACCATCATCACACGTGAGGACACTACCCACCAGGTACATGGTACATACTCATGTGACTCGGCCAACGTTGTCTACCTCATACGTTGCAGGAAAGAATGCACCGCGGCATGGTACATCGGCGAGACCATGCAGACACTGAGACAACGTATGAACGGACACCGCGCAACAATCACCAGGCAGGAGTGTTCCCTCCCAGTCAGGGAACACTTCAGCAGTCAAGGACATTCAGCCTTGGATCTGCGGGTAAGCGTTCTCCAAGGCGGCCTTAGAAACACACGACAACGCAAAATTATCGAGCAGAAACTGATAGCCAAGTTCCGCACTCATGAGGACGGCCTCAACCGGGATCTTGGGTTTATGTCACGATACATGACGTGATCCAGACTCGAGTCGTCGTTGGCTTGTTCACAGATGTGATTCCCAGTAAAAAAGTAAAAATTTTAAAGTTTATCGTTTCCCATACCGACTGCGGCTTTTGACACATTGGACCCCCTGTGACTCCACCTCATTGTCTCAGTTGTATCTTGCTATGTCTTTGATGTGGTACCTTCCTGGCTGACCTGATTGCCTTTTGTCACACCTCGGCAGATAAACAGTCAGGATGATTTAAACGTAGTCGTCTGCCATTGTAAGTTACACATGCATTGTTCTCTATCTATATATGCTTTGTCGATTCTGTATTTCTTTACTTCACCTGAGGAAGGGGTCACGTAAGCTCCGAAAGCTTGTGATTTCAAATAAAACTGTTGGACTATAACCTGGTGTTGTGCGACTTCTCAAGAGAGATTAATGTAAGGGAAGGTGAGAAAAATCAACACATCTCTTTTTCCCAAAAATGCCAATGTGAGGTTGCAGAAATTCTTCTTAAATAGCCTTTAGGTACTTCCTAATGATCAGTAGGTCGACACATTACATGGTGTGCGACTGATCCATGTAAAACAGAAGCTCTCAATCCCTGGACAGTGCTGAGTCAGCCAGAGCAGTGCCAGGGGCTTTAATATTGGCTGCGGTGTCCCCTGGGTTAGGAAGGAGAAAATTCAGAGTACCATTGTTGCTGCCCTGATTGTTATCAGTGAACCCAGCTGAAAATTGCATGTACGTGGATGTCGGGTAATGACAAAATTGGGTTTAGTTGTGACACCCCTTCAACCGCTCCCTCCCCCCCGCCCCCCCACAACTACAATCAAATATCCTATTGGCACTCATAGGAACGCAGGAAAGGAAGTAGGCCATTCAGTCCTTCGAGCCTGTTCTGCCATTCAATAAGATCATGGCTAATCTGTATCCTAACTCCATCCACAGGCCTTGGTTCCATATCCCTTAATACCCTTGGCTAGCAACATCTATCGATATCTGATTTCAAATTATTAATTGAGCTAGCATCTAGTCAAGTATACTATAGCATGAATCTGAGGATAGTCTGATAGACTGAGTGACATAAACTGACAGTTGAGTCCTTCATTGTCTGCGAATTGCCCTAGCCCAGCACACTGACCGTCATTTGTCACTTAATTCTACACATACCCTGGAAAAACTGTACAGTGACATTTACTGGACTTATCTCCTCTGCCCAGCCAGCTGATGCCTATTGACGTATATGTCAGCTTTTATCGCAGCGACTATGGTACTCGTATCATCTTGTCAGTGTCATGCAAGCTTATTTTACATATAGTAACATGCCAGACCAAGTCTATGTGATTGTTAATTCATCATGAAAAGACTGCTTCGCTATGACCGACTGCCAACAATGAATCTATATTTGCCATTGTTCCTTTACAGACATTAATGTTTTGTGCGCTTGAATATGCAGTTACTACCAGGGTAATGTTTATGAATCATCACTGAAGAGTAACAGTCTTTCAGCCTGTGAGTTATATTGGGTTAATGTTGAATTTCAAATAAAGATAAACACAAAATCTCATATAGGGTAACATAAATAATGTGAAATTTTAGCATCAGTGCATCATAACGAGTTTAAAACAGTACTATTAAAAACATGTATCCATTAAAATGATTTGAGTTAACTTAGATACTCTATGGGCTGGATTTTGTCAATGGGGGCGCGTTGGGGGCGGGACTGCTGGTTTTTGGGTTTCAGTCCCGCCCCCAACAACGTCTGACCAACCCACACTATTTTCCCTTGATTGACCTTGTTAAGCCCGCCCTGCGGGCTTACCGGTCAATTAAGGGAAAGCCGGTGACAGAGGACGTCAGCGTATGATGTTTCATCTGTCGAAACATTTTTGACAGATGAATTGTCAGCATTTGACAGCTTTGAGAAGCTGTCAAACACTGACAATCTCTGTTCTAAGGTGAGCCCTTGCACAGAACGCTCACCAAAACCTCTCTCCTCAGCAGAAAGCAGATGGCTGTTGCATCTGAGAATGCAGCAGCCATTCTGTCATCTCTGCCATTGAGATGAGGCACCTCCGGATCCCCAAGGGTTGAAGCATGCAGGAAGAAGCAAAGGTAAGGAAACTTTTGCTAATACTTTACACTCACCTCTCATACTTACCTCTCCACACTTGCACCCATCACTCACCTCCACAGCGGACTTTTCGATCCCTCTCACCCCTGCAGACCCACTGCTCGCCTCGCTGACCCTGGCGAGGTTCGCAGGAAGCCCCAGCCGTCGGGAAGCCCGGCAGGGGTAAAATGGGGATAAGCCTCAAAACTGCCTGTTAACTACCTCTAATCTCCTTCCCGCCTCGAGGAGACGGATCCCTGTGTGAGTCGGGGACCCGCCTCCCGGGAAGATGGCACGGAGGCGGGTTTGGAGCAGAGTCGTTACACGCTCCCAGTTTCTGCCATTTTCCCGGCAGTCCCGCCTCCATACCCACCTCCCCAGGGCTGGGAGAATTCCCCCCTCTGATTCTATCCTACACAATTGAAAGGGGTCTGACACATTCCTGAACACACCTGACCCCAAAGTTTCTTGAGATCACAAACATAAAATGCAATACCTATAGATGTGATCATTCTGTTAGCCCATGGCTTTACTTGTCACATAAGGAATACACAGAATCTTCAGTGATTTGTTGTCCAGGCTCTCTGATATTTCAGTGAGTTTATCAAGTAGGTAGCCGACCATACACAGCTGGAAGATCCAGGACCAATCTGCAGTGAGTTAACTGATCTTAACTGGAGCTGAGGTATGGGTGCTACCATTGATCTTAGTGCCCCTGGGCTAAGGAAAGGGAAATCAAGCAGGATTCCTCTCCTGATTGTTATCCTGAGACCCTCGGTGGAGGTGCACATGTGTGGATGTCGCATAAGGGCAGGTTAATCTCAGCTGTGTTAGTCCCTCTGATTGAGTAAACTGTCCACATTAACAGGCAAGATTCACAGATGGACAATGGCCACTTGGGTAATTTACTTGAGGGTGCTGGGATGCTGTGAAACCATACCTCAGCAAAGAGGCAATGGCCTAGATTTCCCAATGTAGTACTGAGAAGGCATAAATGCAGCGGATGTGCACTTCCAACTCCTGGTGGCTCCCCCACCGGAGATCCACGAGTGATTGGGCGCCTTTGTCTCTGTGGGTGGAAACTGAGGTTTTGCGACAGGATTTAAAGCCCTGTAGCAGCTTAAAGGGAACTAACAACAGAAACAGCCTAGCAGAGGAGATTAAAATCATGGCAGCCAGAAGACCTACAGGAATCAGCGCATCAAACTTCACCAATATTGCAATAAAAACAGACAATGCTGGAAATACTCAACAGGTCAGGCAGCATGAGTGGAGAGAGAAACAGAGTTAATGTTTCAGGTCGATGGCCTTTCATCAGAACTGGAAAAAGTTAGAGATATGGCAGATTTTAAGCAAGTGCAGGGACAGGGAAAGGGGGGAGGGGAGGAAAGAACAAAAGGGAAGGTCTGTGATAGGGTGGAAGGTAAGTGTCCCATTAAAGGTCTTTCCTGCACTACTTGCATGTTGTTCTCTTGGCACAATCAATGTCTCAATGTCCATGTACTGTCAGTATGGACAAAGGTATGGTACGGTAGGTGTCGTGGTTATGTTACTGGACTAGTAATCCAGAAGCCTGGATTAATAATTCCGAGAACCTGAGTTTAAATCCCAAAATGGCAGTTTGAGACATTGAATTCAGTTTTTAAAATCTGGAAATAAGAAGTTAAAACCCATATGCAGGCACTGCCAACTGCCTCCCAAAATTTGCTGCATCTGTCTGGTTTTCTGGAGGAGTCCATCAACAAAATGTCAGACACCATTAGGGAGCGGTTCTCCTTATTGCAGTAATCTTTAGCAAGGGTGGGGATTGAAGGGAGTCCTGCAGAGGCCACCTCCATCAATCAGATGCCTGGAGCTCTGTCAGCTACACACGAGGCAGCTCACACTAGCGCTATAGAGGCTTTGGATGTCTGCATTAAGAGGAACATAGATCGGGGTCCCTCTTCTTGTCAATTAGTGGCCCATCAGAAAATGCACCCAGCACCTGTGGCCTGGCAGGCAGGTCTTCACAAGATCTGCCATTTTCTCAAGAATGCAGGTCCAGTGAATCTCCCCTGATGCCAGAACAAGTTTTGTCACAGCAGCAGGACAATTTCGCCCTGGCATCTGATTCGGAAATGCAACTTGCAGCTGGTCTTTCTCAGGACAGTGGCTGCACTAGATTGAATGGACCCAAATGTATAAAATGTCAGTGCAGTGTAAGGGGGAAAAATTCAGTTGGTTAGGGCCTCCCGTTAGCACCTGGCGGGGGTGCAAACGGGGCACTGATGCAGTAGCGCTGGGGCAAGGCGAATCCAGCGCTGCATGGCAAATCCAGCCCCTCCCATTGTGCCGTCGCTACCAGTTACCGCCGGGGATCTCACCATCAGGCAGATCGTGACGTCAGTGAACGTGCAACGCTCACTGGGCGGCCGATCTGCCAAATTCATTTTCGCCCCCTGCCTTAGCGCCTCGTCCCGACAGCGACAGGGCGAGGAGGCGTCTAGCAGGCGGATGCCGGCTCCAGCGGTGGTATTTAAAGGGATCCTCAGTAATGAGTCGCAGCTGTCAGGTTAGTGCTGTTTCACTGCTTCCTTGTCAGTTTGACATTGTACAACAGTTTAATTCAGTCATTTAAAGGTTGTTTAGTATCAAGAGTGTTGTGGCTACTAACAATTAGTTACATTTATTCTCACAACATATCAAACTGCTACACTTGGTTACATTAATGGGGGCTGTACTGGCAGTCGACCTCGCCCTCCAGGATCTACAGTGGAGGGAGTGGAGGCAGCGAGAAAGATTGCAAGATGTGGCCAGAGGGAGGAGAAGGGCCCTGAGGGCGTTCAACAGGAGGCCTTACCCTCCGAGGGTATTCCAAGAGCACTTCTCCTACCTTCAATTAAGCGAGGAGCAGTGTATTAGAAGGCTGCGGTTCAGCAAAGAGGTGGTCACAGAACTCTGCCACCTCCTGCAACTAGACATCGAGCCTCAGATCAGGTCGACCATGGCTCTCTCAGTGACAGTCAAGGTCACCGTCGCCCTCAATTTCTTTGCCAGCGGACCCTTTCAGTCTGCAACAGGAGATATAGCGAACATCTCGCAGTTCGCCATCCATCACTGCATCCGGGAGGTCACAGAGGCTCTCTACAGTAGGAGAAGCGACTACATTTCCTTCCCCATCACCAGAGAGAAGCAGGATGAACGTGCATGTGGCTTTGCCAGGATAGCAGGCTTCGCATGGTGCAGGGCACCATTGACTGCACCCACGTGGCTTTGCGGGCATCGCATAACAATCCTGAGATCTTCCGTAACCGCAAAGGCTACCACTCACGTAATGTGGAGTTGGTGTGCGACCACAGACAGAGAATCCTCACCATCAATACCTGCTATCCTGGCAGCAGTCACGATGCCTTCATCCTGCGCCAGACCGGTGTGCCAGCACTCTTCCAACCAACACATTAAGCTCTCGGCTGGCGAGTGGGAGACAAGGGCTATCCGCTCTCCACTTGTCTCATGGCTCCCCTCCGCAACCCCAACACTCCTGCCCAGCACTGATATAATGAGGGCCATGCTGTCACCAGGAACATCATCGAGCAGACCATCGCGGTGCTCAAGCAACGGTTCCGCTGCCTTGACCGCTCGGGAGGAGGCAGCCACGCAATCGGCCTTCCGGAAGGTCAGTCCGTGACCGGCTCATCAGACTGCGGTTCAAATAAATTAAACCCCAGATCCCTGTTGCTCACCACATCCCCATCATTCCATCCCTGACGCATGCCATATCACAGCGCTAAGCTGAAATGAAAGAGACCACAATTAATCCAAACTGAATTAATAAATTTATCAATAATCAGTGAATACATATTAACACCAAAAATATTAACTATTCACCCTTGTGCAATCCCTTAGTGCCTGTCGTTACTGTGCCTTTGCCTACTCTAGTGCTCCTATGAAGTGTTGGCCCTGTGGCTGCAGCATGGCTGGTGGAAGGCTGCTGAGTGTCCGTGCGGGAGACTTCAGATGGCCTTGCAGGATGCCCTCGACCAGCTCTGGGCCTGGAAGGGCCGGCTGTAGACTGTACTACCTCAGCATGGGCGGCAGCAGTCTGGGCTGGCTGGATGAAAGGCAGCGACAAGGGCAATGGCGGAGTGCCAGTGGTGGGAGCAGGAATGCTGTCACCTGAGAGAGGACAGCAGCTTCCTGCTCCACTGACCCACTGCCACTCCCCCGGGGCAGCACCTCAGCATCCCTAGCAATCTATTGGAGCACAGATTGCTGGCCTGCTGCAAACACCGTGAAAGCCCCGGTCAACAGTGGTAGACCCAGCCACGATGGCAGCAGTCAGAGCTTGTGTGGCATCAAGCTGAGACTGCATGAGAGCAGTCTGAGATTGGATGCCACCAAGCATAGACTGCATTACAGCACTAAGACGTTGCGTGGCTTACACCCTGTGCTGCAATGGAAGCTGCCAGATCGCCCATCACACGCGACATCAGGTCTGGGTCGCCACGGTCTCTCTGGGAGTGAACCATCCTTTGCAGACTGGAAATGATGGGCTCCATGGTGTGCGCAGAGCCTTGTGCAATGTTGGAGGTGGACTTCTCCACGCTCCTTATCATTGCCGAGAGGCTCTTGGGCACCCTTGCCATTGCACCTATCATCTCTGTGTGCATGCCCATCGCCCTTCTGCTCAACGCCTCCTTATCGAGGTCCTCTTCTGAGTCCTGTGCAGCAGAACTCGCGCTCGAACCCGCCCTCCGGGGAGCTGACTCCTGAGCTACCCTTTCCCTCTGGCCTTGCTGCAGCCCGCTCATCTCCGGTGCATCACCCTGTGCAGATCCCGCTACTATACTAGCCTCTAAAGAACACGTAGTGCCAGTATCTGAGCTGGTGCCTGCGGGTGAGACATGCAGTGATGCGGTGTGTTCGTCCTCCTCTTCCCCCACCTCGCTCTCTATGGCCCCCTCAGGGACAGGCTACTCAGGTGCTTGCTCATTATCTGAAAGCATAAAGGCACAAGAGTCGGGTTAAGGTGAGGGGAGGGGGGCAGAAAGGGAGAAGTGCATGGAGACTGCATGATTAGCTGGAAAGCGTGAAACGCTTGTGGGGTGAGGGGGAAGTGGGATGTGAGAAGAAGGAGTAGGGATGAACATAGCGTTATTGTCCCCAAGGGGGTCAACTTCGCCGGTGGCCACAGCACCCAATAATCTGCAGCACTTGAGTCTCCAGCGCAGACAGTGGTTGGGTGTCGGCTTGTCCCCTGCCTGTGCGCTCCTGCTCCCTCCTGTTGTGCTCCACCTTGACCTGCAAGAGAATTGAAAGTGTGTGAGTGTGTGTGGAGCAATGTGTTTGGGTGCTGTGCCTGCCATAGTTGAATAGCTGTCATCGTGTGCAAGGTGTAAGATGTGGGTTTGAGTGTTAGTAGGTAGAGATTGTTGGTGGGTGAGTGAGTGTGAAGATTGTGGTACATATAGTGGTATGTAGCAATTGTTGAAGGATTGACTCACCCTGACCACCCGAGTAAGATCGCTAAATTTCTTCCTGCACTGTGTGTGGGTCCTGGGGACCACAGTGCTGCCTGAGACAGGGAGTGGTTGAAGCGAATAGCATAGATACATTTAAGGGAAGGCTAGACAAGCATATGAGGGAGAAGGGAATAGAGGGTTGTGCTGATAGAGTTGGATGAGGAAAGACGGGAGGAGGCTCGTGTGGAGCATAAACACCGGCATGGACTGGTTGGGCTGAATGGCCTGTTTCTGTGCCGTATATTCTATGTAATCCTATGAGACGTGCTGGGCTACCTCCCTCCACATGGTGCGGAAGACTTGCGGCAAGGGCCTCCTGCCACTTGTCGGGTACAGCACCGCCCTCCGTCTCTCCACAGCGCTGAATCTGCGGGCTCTCTCCCTGGGGCGTGGATGTGCCATCAGTGCAGCTTCTTGAGTCATCCAGCTCCTTCTACTTGGCCTGCGTGTGCTTGCTGAGGCAGCTGCACAGCCAGCAATGCTGAGAATGAGGTTCTGCAGCATCATGAACCTCCCCTTTAAGAACTGAAAAGAGCCTGTGACAATGATCTTAGACTGTACCTTAAATTGGTCAGCGCTTCGAGTTTAACGCCATTGAGCTAGGCCATTAGCGCTTGATTTAATGCTCCAGTTCTTTCTTTGTGTAATGAGACTGAATTTTGCGTGCATTCTGAATCATTAGTGCCTGGCGCTAATTCTCAATCATTTCTAAAGTTAGCGCCCATTCCTGGGCTATAATGAATTTCTCCCCCTAAATTCCTTGAAGATGGTTTCAGGCCTGGCTCCTGGATCCCGCATAACCCATGGAGTGCATATTTTGGGAATCTGAGTCTCCTCAAGCACTGCCCTCAAACAGTTGAAGGTTAAGAGTTCCGTGCTCTGTATAGTCTGGTGGCTGGGTAACGCCTAACCTTTCTCAGTTTCCTCTGATGCAGACATACATTCCTCTGGCCTCTTTGCTTCTCCTCCGCCCCTCATCAACGAAGACCAAGTACAGAGGAATGCCCAGAGGCGACATCATGCTCACTTGCATTCCAAGAGGAATTTCCCTTTAAGAGATAGCTGAAAGTCCTTTCAAACCCTCTCCCCTGCAATCACAGCTTTAGGCCCCACTGATAAAGGTTCTGAAGTAAAAAAGCCCAACTGTCAGATTCAGATAACACTTTGCTACTGATCGACTGTCTTGACTGCAGTACGGTGAAATTGACCCTTTCTGCAATCAAGTTTAACTTTGTCTGTCACCTGCCAACTGCCTCCGCTGCAATCGATGTGCTGTTGGCTGGGCCTGCCTATTCTGTACCAGTGGGCCTTGCACTCAGCGTTGGAGAGGGCAGGATGACAAGAAATCTCACGGATTTGCATCACACTGCTATTCTATCCGCATTTGTATCTCCCCACTAAATTTCCACCAGCCCTTGGCAGCATTATCTCCCAAGATGGGTGGGGCAGAAAAGCTGGCAGACCGCTGTGTGGGCAGAGACGCTGTGCTGCGTCTTCCTGCATTTCTACTCATGCTCATCGCATCCATGCTGGTTTTGAGGCAGCGTGGGAAGGTTGGAGAGGGAAGGACATTGGCTCAATAAAGTGAGCATGAGTGAGAGTAAGAAAAGAAAAAGATCTCTTTTTTGTAAGTACTACAGTAAATCATAGGATATGTAGTAAGCTTAGGTGGAAATAATAGCTATATGTTACCAGCATACGTATAATAGGGAAGGCTGATATCCTACTGACTGAGGGATCTATTCCAAAACCTTTCTTGGATCCTCTCTAAATGCATTTGCAAATGCATTCCTGCACGTTTTCATTGGCAGAACAATGAGGTCATTTAAATGGTTTCTCTATAAGTGAGAGAATTATTTCATTTGCACAGGATAGCAGAATGACTTGCTGGATAGAAATTGCACGCATAAGGGGCATGATTCTATTAATTTTCTGGCACATGGGCTGAAAAAATCTGGTTCACCCAAACGGAAAGATATTTCTGTTCTGCCCCTGCTGAGCATCCCAAAGCTGCAAAGATATTTGATTTGAATTCATTTGTAGCTCATCTTAATTTTTCTGCAGTTGCAAGTTCGCATTCAGTCCTTCTTTATTCACTGCCCGAAATCTGTGGTCAGCGGCAGAGTGACTGTGCTTGCCACTGACCTCAAAGAAAGCTGCCCACAAAGATTTAGCGATCTCTGTGGCATCAATTTCACCTTTCCCGACATTAATTTCAAGCTGGCACCAACTCTAGGGGAACTCCAGCGTCCAGCAAAAGTAATGTAATCAAGCAGGCTAAGCAGCTAATCACATTGAAGAATTCTCACTGACAGCAAACCAGGAAGTAAAAAGCACTGATTATCCTTCACTTTTTATAAATTTTACAGAGCAAAATAAAGATTGGGACATACACATGGGATTAAGGTAGAAGCTGAAATATCATAAACAAACTTTTGAAAAAAATAATTTTTATTCTATTAAAAACCTATCATATTATCCTTTTATCATACTGGAAAAATTTGACATTCCGCAAATGTAAAATTAGTTTTTCAGGGCCAGAAAGCTTTGACTTAGTACGCCGTTAAAACCCAGTTACACCTCATTTAACAAGGCTTAACTTTTTTGGGGGTTTTAAAAGCGATATTACAACGTAAAAGGGGAAGTTCACGTCAGTTCAATTGATTTCTAAAGATTGCCGTCTGTGAGGACTTCAACAGCACACCCTCTGGAGGAGCGGGGATCACGGACAGTAACTTCTGATTTCCACATTTAACTGTGCAGACGCCAGAAGTTGCTGTCAGTTTCACAGCGTAATGACGGCGAACGCTGACAGTTTCGCCGCCCTTACAACTGGAAAATCCGGGCCATCGTGTATGGAAAGCCTACCCAGTGGTATGAAGAATGGAAATGTTATATTGTGTAGTCTGGTGTGGAGGTGAAGCTTCACAGTGCGCACCTGTATATAAATGACCTTGGAACACCAAATGTTGACACTAGATACAGAAAAAAAAATACTTCCACACCTCAGCTATACCTCACCTTAATGAGCAAGTCAAATGCAAAAATACAAATTAATCATTTTTATCAGCTGGCTTCACATTAAAACAGCTGGATCTTTCACATCCACCTGAGAAAACAGACTCGGCTTCCGTTTACCATCTAATCCGAAAACCAGCACCTCCAACAGTGCAGCACACCCTCAGTACTGCACTGAAGTGTCAAGCGAGATTGTGGCCCAAAAATTAGTCTCAGTACGCGAGAGTACGCACTGTGTACTCTCGCGTATTCTGTCTCCAATTGCCGGTTTTCTGCATGCACTGCGCATGCGCTGAAAACCGGCACTTGGTGAACTCAAAAGGGGGCGGTTCCTAAGTGAACCGCGTGCGCGCTACAGGCTGCGCGCACGCAGTGCACTTAGTGCTTTGAACGCGCAGGTAAGCATGGAAGATTTTGCACATAAAGAAAGGAGGCGTAAGACCCTCTTTTAACAAGGTAAGTAGTTAATTAAGTATTATTTTAAAATTTTTTCAACAGGTATATCTTTTTTAGAGACTTTAAAGAAAGGTAAGTTTATTTTTATAACTTTTAAAAAGATTTTACATTTTTTCAAAAATTTGTTTAAAGTGGTTAATTTAATAAACTATACTTATTTTATCAATGTGATGGTTTTTAAAAAAAAATTAATTGAGGTTTAGCTGTTCTTTTGGGGGGGTATAGATTCATAGCTTTGACAGCCCTTGCTGTCAAAACTATGAATGAAAGATGGTGTGCTGCCATTGGCTCTAACTGAATCACGTGATCCCACAGCTCGCACGAATTAACTGCGTCTGTGGGATACGCACACACTGCACAGCTGCAGCCTTGAAACTAAAGTTCGTGTGAGCTCGGAAGGAAAAGGCAGGCGCGCAGTGAGATATCGCGGGGAAGCCTTACCCCCGCAGGAAGGCTCCGTCTTTAATTTCTGGGCCGATGTGTTTAAGTCTGTAGTGCTGCTTGAACCAACAATCTTCTGACTCAGAGTCAAGTGTGCTACCAACTGAACATAATTTTGAGCTAATGAGCATCATTATTGCACATGACCTCTGTAAAAATTGTGAACCTGTATTCCATAAAAATCGGGAGGGAGGCAGCTATTCAGGGCAACTGGGATACAAAAAAGATGCTTGTAGCTGCACCCCTGAAAGTGTGACTCACATTCCCCATACTATACAAATCACACAATATTGAAAACTCAGTTAGTGGTTTTCACAGTGCAGTATAAATTGGTGCCCGAGGGAATCTCTGATTTCAGCCTCATACCTCCACATAAGGGATACCTGTAAGATGATGTGAGTTTCCCACACTTGCACCTTCTTCCCCTGTTCACTTAATTGAGATTTGAAGCAGTATATGTGTACTAGAGTTACTTGTGTAAATACAGTGGTGGCCCTTTGTAATTGGTTAATGTATCCATGAAAATAGCAGAGAGAAGAATTTCAGCCAAAAGCCATTGTGCTCATACGGTAACATCTTACAGTGTAATTTCAAGGGCTTCGATGCTTTCTGCCTCAGTATGAGAATGGATTTGTTCCCCACGAGGTGCGCAGCATTATCTTGGAGCTACAGCAGCACTGACAGGGGTCATAGTCAGTTCGCAGCCCAGATTATCTAATGTTGGAGCCAGAGAATGTCTTGTACCAAGTGATTTTTCAAGGAAAATGTTGGAAAAATATAAAGGAGCAGAATTAAGAGTAAGTTTGAAAAAAAAACCATACAGCGTAAGCAGCACTGAGTTCAATTGGCATCAACAACAGAATCATTTCATCTCAAATGTGTGTAAGCAGTACATTAGCAACACAATACAGCAGGTAGCATTTGGTACAGTTTTTAGTTCTGCTTGGGAGGCACAATTCAGATTCACTGGGGGTAGGAATTGGTATGTGTTGCGCCTGTTTTTCGGGTGCAAAATGGGCTCAAAGCATACCAGTTTAGTAGTGGGACACATTTCCATTACTCTCCAGACAAACTTCAATGTGTATAAATTGTTCAGAGTCAGATGGGTAGACTTTGGTCTGAACCCGTTTTCGGGCCCAGACTCGGCGCTGCGGAACCACCGGACGCCCGAACCGAGAGTCCCGAGTAACGATGGAAATTGGTCCTCAGGCCTCATCACTTGCCGTTTGTTGCACCTCCACAGGCAACTCGCCCGAGCGAAGAGATCGGTGTTGGACCGCCTGCCGCACAAGCAGCAGCCCTCAGGTAAGTTCTGGACTTCGAGTGGACTCCTCCTGGCTCCACAGGAACATTTTTTTATGGATATTTTTTTTAAACTTACATTTTGTTGGCAGCCACAGGAGCTGCTAAAGAATCCTGAGCGGGGTAGGCCCAATGCCTGCCCCGCTCATCGGCAACTCATTTTTGATAGGTCCTTCAATAGGTGTTTGGCCCCTAATTTACATATTTAAAGGGCCTAACACTTGTTTTATGCCTAAAAAAGAGCCCCCTGAATTTAGCAGTGGGATCTACACCTGTGCAGATTGGACACTGGCCATTGTACTACTATATTGGTATGCTTTGAGCCCATTTTATGCCCGAAAAACAGGCGCAACACATATCAATTCCTACCCCAGAGAATCTGAATTGTGTCTCCCAAGTAGAAATAAAAACTGTACCAAAAGATACTTCCGTTACTCTTTGTATTTTGCATCAAATTCAATGACTCCTTATATTCTTTAATTGAGCAAAGTACAACTTTGGATTGCTAGACTTTGTATGACTTTGTATAGTTCGGAATCTGTTTGCAATGAAGCAAATGTTGACTAAAACAACTCATCTCAGGATTGCAGAACAAACAGAAACAAATAGTAATCATCAAACAGATAACAGGTTAAGTAAGCAAGCTCAGCAACCACAGGCGTAGCAAATAATTGACAAATAACTGCTGCTGGTCCCATTGATCAGGTTTGGAAGTGTGGATTCATACCAAACATTCCAAATTGTTGCAGTTTGCTCTACAAGTCCCAGTATTGTAACTTCTGAGGTACCACAGCAAACAAAAAGGTTATAAATAGAAACTATGGGGTAGATTTTGAGGCCTCTTGCCTGGTGGAAACAAGGCGGTAGCACCCCAAAAAATGGTGGAGAATGACATACCGCCTCGTTCCCGCTTTCACTGTGGCCGCCGCAATCTTCCCCGGGGCTGACCACTGGCCGTCTGGAGTGCCCACCTGAGTCAGACGGTAGGCCCATTTAAAATGAAAATCGGGGTCCAATGATCCAGTAGGATCCCGTTTGCCAGTTTAGGACTGAACAGGCCGGAGTATGCGCCATGCAAACGCCACTCATTTTAATATTATAATCCATGCAAATGATATGGAAATTATCAGAAACAGTTGTGATTCACCAATTTCTCATGGGTGAAGTGATATAAAACCAGTGATCAGGGTTAGGCATGTTCTGGGCTGAGGAAGTCATTGCTTAAAGGGATAGCAGCTTATTTGGACCATATATAAAAGTGATCTTTAACTTTGGGCACGTGACAACTGAATTGCTCAATGCTCGATTTTTGACATTATGTCTATTTCTAAAGGTTTCTAATTCATTGCTTTTGTAAAAGTCAGTGCATTGAAAAAATTATGGTAACATACCATTATCAACTACAAAGCTATGGTTCTGTTCTCTGTCAGCACTAAGCACACATCAAGGTGCTTGAAACAGATGTGTGCCGATGACAGCAGCTGTTATAATACTAAGTACCTTCTCACATTGAAACATACTCAGCACATTTATTGGCTGAAGTACTAAACAGCATCCTGGATAAGACGCAAGATAAAACACCACCAGATCCTGATATCTGCCAGACATTTTGCAGTGCATGTTGTGCCTGATTAGCACTTCTGTATAAAGCGACTTAATAGGAATTGTACATTGAAATTCCACACGTGAATCAAGCATGTTCTTTCCATTTATTTTCCCAACTTTCTTCTCTGGTAGGTGTTGAGAACAGTCCTATGGGCACCAGCAGCCCTCACCCAAGTGGTTATTCTTCTCTGTGTGAGCTCAGACAATAAGTGTTGACAGATTATTTGACAGAAAGGGTATCACATCCAAGCCAGATCCTGCCCTAAGCCAACGTAAAATGATGTACATGGTACAGCAGGGGTCACAGGACAGGACAACCATCAGGAAGGAGAATTTCCCCTTCTGCAATCAAGCCACTGGTAATTTGCTCATGTGCAATACGATTCATGTGTACAAGTTGTCGATGCTTGCATTTCAAATAAAAAAGGTTGATTTTTCCAAATTGCTCTGCCTGTACACATTACACGCAGATACATGTAGTTACCTATGGCAGGGAAGTGTCAGCTCCTTTTTCCGCACCATCTATTTTTGACTCTCAGCTGTATATTAAAAGCACATCCCTGGCTAGATTGGAAAGGCAACTTCCATGGGTGTTTATGCAGATTGCATATTAACTGCTGTTAATGATAAGCATTATTAATATTGGCTGTTTCACCAAGGGAGTATACTTTCATCTATTGTTGTAGTGTTACTTTGTTCTACAGGTATTAAAAATTGAATGGAAAACCTGTCAGTTAATCTCTATGCCTGAACCCTACTTTGACTGACAGCGTTGACTAACAGTATCTGTTGACCTTCCTTTGCTACAGTCTGGATTTTAAAGGGTGGAGGTGCATTAGGCCTAAAAATTTGGTTGCTTTGCGCCTCCCGTTAGTGCCCTAAGAGAGCGCTAATGGGGCGCAAAGCAACTAGTGCCTGGGCGCGGCACCGCCAACGCCTCCCGCGAAATTCAGCGGGAGGTTAGCGGCGGCGGTAACCGTTAGCGCCCCATGGCGCTGCGCCACTGGCGATGACGTCATCGCCGTGCACAACGCCCCGCTCGCGCCCCGGCCGCGATCTTCGGTAGCGCCCCCTGACTTACCGCTGGATGCTATGTATGACGGGGTCAGGGAGGCCTACCTGCAGCCGGGGTGGCACTAATTAAAGGGAACGTGCCGGGTGGCCATTTTTGTTGCTGGCCGCCTGCCAGTACCTGCCCCCTCTGCCATCCCCGGCCTCCTCTGCAGCGCCCCCCCCGGCGGAGTGCCGGCTGCCCTCCATGAGCCCGGCACACCTTGAGTGCCGGGTTCTTTTGCCAGCACTCCGATCCCTGGTCGCCCAGCTGGGCCCCGGGTCGTGCTGCGCTAGGCCCCTCCCCTTTAAGAAGGGAAGGAAGGCCTGCAGTACCGCAGCGCCACGCAGCGCCGCAATATTCATTCACAGCGCCCCAAGAGGGAGGGGGGCGCTTCCAGTAGCACCCCGGTTCCCTCTTGGGGCGCTACTGGTGAATTTCGGCCGCGGGAGCGCTAATTTTTTGGGGGCGCTATAAGTAGTGTCCTGGCGAAGTTAGTGCCCCAAAGGGGGCACGACTCAATTTTTCCCCCCTATAGTAATCTAAATTAGTTAGTGTTTTCTTACCTGGCTGTGCTGCTATATGTGTCGGGACCTGAAAGACACTCCATGGCGTTCAGTCCCACGTAAAACATTTCCCCCTGAATGTGTGAACCAAGTTATGGGAATTAATGTGGCTTTAAGGATTTTATTGTTTTAACAGACACTGTGGCTCAAATAAAGTGCTTTAATCTAACTGAAATCTGTTTGTTTTAACCTTGCTTCTGTTCATTTTACTTCGAAATAAACCTGATTCATAATTTTCAGCCTAAGTCTTATGGTTTATTAATGTGGTATTTTCCATCAGTTGGAGAGATCGGAAATGTATTGTGACATCCAATGTTTCCAGTGCTGGTATTAAAGGTAAACAGGTTCATTGTTCCCCTGGGGTATGCTACAGCCCTTATTACTTTAATGCATTAAGTCACGTTTCTATTTATAGGGAATGAGAGCTCACCTATGGAAGCTCTGCATTGGCCATGTGAGAAAGTATCTGTTGTCACTTAAATCATACCTTTAGTGCATAAAACCAACCCTTAACCCAGATGCTATCTTTGTGCAAAAAATAACATAGAAATGTCTTCCAGCCCTTGTACAGACAGGAGCCAACTATTATCCTCAGTTTTTTTTGAAGGTTAATGAAGCAGAAGGAAAGGTTCCTTGTTTTCAAAGACACTGTATAATCCGTCCTTCCTAGCCTCTCCAATCACTTAATGGGTTGAAGCACCCCCTCCCTACAGTGTACTAAAAAGTCCCAGCTTCAGTTCCCAATCTGTGCTAAGTTAGCTGATCCCAATCAGGGAGGCAGTAGGGAATACTACAATTGACCTCAGCTCTCCGGGGCTAAAGAGGTAAAATATCTCTCAGAGTTCCCGTTCCTGATTGCTATCCAGTGACGCCGCCCCCCACCCCTCATGAAATGTGCTCATGTGAGGTTATCAGGTGAGGATATGGGCTGCTTTCTGATGTCTCCATCGTCAAATCGCCTGCCAGCATTCAGTGTCAAGGCTCCTACATGAAGAATGGCCATTTGGATGAGGCACCTTTCGAACTGAACTCTAACAGCAGTCAGCGCGTTTAGAGGAGAGAGGAGAGAAAATGGAGTCACATTTCGATTTATATGGAATGAGGGCTCACCTTTAAATTAAAAAGAAAAATCATAACCACTCTTCCAATCCCAAAACAATAAACTGGTGCACAGGCACAGCCGGGTTTATTGCACACTGCACTCTTTTCAGCCTGACCAACCTACGGACAAGATCAGCATTTTTCACAGCAATAGGGGACAGTGGAATTGTAATTTTGTGCAATTTTGCACACTAGAGGAGAAAATTACCATTTTTATCATGTTGTTCCTAATTGTGGCCTTTAATGCAAAGTTAAATTTGCAGCAGTTCCTAATAAAATGTGAGGTAGTGTATTCTTGCCAAATATCTGCCTGTTGAATCTGTCAGGGTATTTACAGCTATAAAATCAAAGTTGATAATCCTCCTAATCACACACTGACATGGGTATTCACAGCTATTTGAATCATCTGGAGCTGATAAATGCATTAATTTCAAGAGACTCTCAGTAATATGTCAATGACCCCTACTGTGCACTATCTTTGGCATAGCTCTGACTGGGCTGGTCTGATTGGCATCTCCGGCAGCTGAAGCAGTGACTGTATACAGGCGGGGTCAGTTGGAAGGACAGGAATTTAAAGAAGGTCAACAATCCCAGTGCCTCAGCTGTTATTCAGTCTTCCACATCAGTGCAGCTGGAACAGCAGAGAAATAAAACCAACGCTTTTTCTTGTCTACTGGCCATACATACATAACTAATGGATACCCAGGACATTTACAGCAACTGCTTGAAGTACTATGGTCAACCCCATGCCTAATCGCATGCTGAATAAAAACACATGTTAAACCAACAAGTCCAAAACATGAATGTTATGGACATTTGAGTTTGAGAGCTAGGGTGAAAACCATTTATAATCTGCAGCATCGTGTGAATGAGCCATCTGCTTCACTTTTACAGCAAAATTTAAAGCACTTTATGGGAAGCATCAGTGTGAATCTTTACTATATACAGACCATGGAAGATAACAGCTTCCAAATGTCATGGTTTTCAGGGGTTTTCATGGGCTGTGAATATCTCAGTCACATAACATCTGTAGAATATATGACAGGGGTGGTGAGTTACAGAACAGGAAATCACTTGAAGACATCACACTTGACAGGGGTGGTGAGTTACAGAATACTTTCTGCCCACTAAGGGGCACAATGGACATGATCTTCGCCCCGCGTCAATTACAAGAGAAATGCAGGGAACAGCACCAACCGCTGTACATGGCCTTCTTTGACCTCACAAAGGCCTTCGATACTGTCAACCGTGAGGGATTATGGAGTGTCCTGCTCAAATTTGGCTGCCCTCAAAAGTTTATCACCATCCTCCGCCTGTTTCACGATGACATGCAAGCAGTGATCCTGACCAACGGTTCCACCACAGACCCAATTCATGTACGAACCGAGGTCAAGCAAGGCTGTGTCATCGCACCAACGCTCTTCTTGAACTTCCTTGCTGCAATGCTCCATCTCACTCTCAGTAAGCTCCCCACTGGAGTGGAGCTAATTTACAGAACAAACGGGAAACTGTTCAACCTCCGTCGCCTCCAGTCCAGATCCAAGGTCGTCCCATCCTCTGTCGTCGAATTACAGTATGCAGACGACGCTTGCGTCTGCGCTCACTCGGAGGTCAAACTCCAAACCATCGTCAACACCTTCACCGAAGCGTATGAGAGCATGGGCCTTACACTAAACATCTGTAAGACAAAGGTCCTCTACCAACCTGCCCCTGCTCTCCGATTATCAAAATCCATGACGAGGCCTTGGACAACATGGACCACTTTCCATAGCTCAGGAGCCTACTGTCAATAAGGGCAGATGTCGATGATGAAGTCCAACACCGCCTTCAGTGTGCCAGTGCAGCCTTCGGTCACCTGAGGAAGAGAGTGTTTGAAGACTAGGACCTCAAACCCGGCACCAAGCTCATGGTCTACAGAGCAGTAGTGATACCCGCCCTCCTGTATGCCTCAGAGACATGGACCATGTACAGCAGGCACCTCAATGCACTGGAGAGGTACCACCAACGCTGCCTCCACAAGATCCTGCAAATCCATTGGCAAGATAGGCGCACTAACGTCAGTGTTCTCACTCAGGCCAACATCCCCAGCATCGAAGCTTTGACCATGCTCGATCAGCTCCGATGGATGGGTCACATCGTGCGCATGCCCGATACGAGACTCCCAAAACAAGCGCTCTACTCGGAGCTCCGACATGGCAAGAGAGCCCCAGGTGGGCAGAGGAAACGCTTCAAGGACACCCTCAAAGCCTCCTTGAAAAAGTGCAACATCCCCACTGACACCTGGGAATCCCTGGCCCAAGTCCACACAAAGTGAAGGAGAAGCATCCGGGAAGGCGCCGAACACCTCGAGTCTCTTCGCCGGGAGCAAGCGGAAGCCAAGCGCAAGCAGCGCAAGGAGCGCACGTCAACCCAAGCACCCCACCCACCCGCCCCTTCAACCACCGTCTGCCCCACCTGTGACAGAGACTGTAGGTCCCCCATTGGACTCATCAGACACCTGAGAACTCATTTTTAGTGTGGAAGCAAGTCATCCTCGGTTCCGAGGGACTGCCTAAGAAGAGAAGAAGAAGAGGAAACCATTTGAAGACATCACACTCCAATTAAATATTGGGAAGACCAAAGCCATTGTTTTCAGTCCCTGCCATAAACTCCGTTCCCTAGCCATTGACTCCATCCCTCTCCCTAACATCTGTCTGAGGCTGAACCACACTGTTCGCAACCTTGGTGTCATATTTGACCCTGAAATGAGCTTCGGACCACATATCCACAACATAACAAAGACCGCCTACTTCCACCTCCGCAACATTGCCGTCTCCGCTCTTGCCTCAGCTCATCCGCTGCTGAAACCCTCATCCATGCCTTTATTACCTCTAGACTTGACTAGTCCAATGCACTCCTGGCTGGCCTCCCACATTCTACCCTACGTAAACTTGAGGTCATCCAAAATTCGGCTGCCCGTGTCCTAACTCGCACCAAGTCCCGTTCGCCCATCACCCCTGTGTTCGCTGACCTACATTGGCTCCCGGTTAAGCAACACCTCGATTTCAAAATTCTCATCCTTGTTTTCAAATCCCTCCATGGCCTCGCCCCTCCCTATCTCTGTAAACTCCTTCAGCCCCACAACCCCGCCCGAGATATCTGCACTCCTCTAATTCTGGCCTCTTGAGCATCCCTGACTCTAATCGCTCAACCATTGGTGGCCGTGCCTTCTGTTGCCTCGGCCCAAAGCTCTGGAATTCCCTGCCTAAACCTGTCCTCCTCGCTACCTCTCTTTCCTCCTTTAAGATGCTCCTTAAAACCTACCTCTTTGACCAAGCTTTTGGTCACCTGCCCTAATTTATCCTTATGTGGCTCAGTGTCAAATATTTTTGTCTTAAATACTGCTGTGCAGCGCCTTGGGACGTTTTACTATGTTAAAGGCGCTATATAAATACAAGTTGTTGTTGTTGTAGATAAGTCCCAAGGGTGTTTGAGTTAGTTGATTTATTTTTGAATATGTCATTGCCCCTCCAAGTTATACAAAACATTACTTCATTGTATTTAAATGTGTTTAAAATGGCAGTTTCTGAAACTAATTGATACCCTGGTTTTGTAAACTTAAACTTTGGAAGCTTGGGTTTAGCTTCAATATGATCACTGAAGAGGGAGGTTTGAGAGAGTATTGAAAATAAGGAAAGAGTCCAAAATAGGAAGGACTCGAGAGGGCAATAGATGTTCTGGTGAGAGAGATTGGCAACAGAATGCAGCAATCTGCATTTTTTATATATTTTTTATTGTTTTTCAGAATTTTGCCTTCATTTACACATTTAATTAGGTTGCGCATTTTGTTTGCAGGGTGCTCTCTGGATAACATATTAGTTCTTGTTCTCCTTGGTGTAGTTATCTGTACAACGGAAGTATTGCATTTTCAACAGTTGAAGCATTTTGTTTGGCTGTGATCCTGGAGTGATGGGAGGACATTATGAGGCCACTTTCCAGCTTTAACGCTGGGAATAGGGCGATAACGTGATGAAAACCACAGCGTAATATTTACCACTCCGTCCTGCTGCCACGCTGGCTGTGGCCGTTCTGATGGGGTCCTTGAAATGGTTGGACTGGACAGCAACCAGATGCAGATGAGAGCCTCATTTGCCATTGTAAATTGAAGTCCTATGACGTCAATAGAACCCCAAGGCCATTTTGAAGTACTAACGGGCGGAGTGTTCACTGTGCATGCTCCACCCATTGGTACTTGGTATTGAGCGGCCTAACCACCAGTCCTTAAAGGGACCGCTGCAGGCTGCTGAGAAAAAGGTAAGTTTAAGTTCTTCTCTAATCTGCGATCGGCGAGCTGCTCACTCATTTCGGTATGGAAATGAGGCCTGACCATGAAAGGTTGCTGGGCCTCAGACCAATTCCATCGGTTGGACGTGTAGCTCACACCATCACCTCTCACTCAATGGAAATGGTCACCTGAAAATCTACTCTCATGGAGTCCTGCTTACATTGACAGTCAGAATTGTTAGGTTGTCTCATGGTCCTTTATCAGGCTCAAGGGTGGGGGAGAAAGCTTTGCTGCTAGCTCTTCTCCCTTTCACCCTTCGTATCAGTTTGCTTTCCTCTCCTGAAAGGACTGAGTGTTGATGAGGGACACAGGCTATTTTGTTTAGTCCCTGAGAATGGGATCCAGACTCCATGATATTTCCCTAGTTCTAGGCAAAGGCCATAGTTCATCATGATTTGGTATAAGCCCCATAGCTATGTTAGTTGTGGGGAGAGCTGCTCTTTTCCATTGTGGAGGGATGCACTTGTGCTGTTAACAATGGGACGTGTGCTAGCCAGTATGCTTAGTGGAAGGGAGGCTTACTTTTCATTGAGTAGAAGACTGAATCTACAAGGATGGCATGATCTTTATAGCTTCCCAAACCACAGAGTTCAGAATTATGGATATAGGTCATGGCCAGAATGTTATCAGCAATGTGACTCTTTGCCTGCAGTCTCTCCAGGAGATAGTTAGCAAGGGGTGGGATTTGTGGGGTTTGCGAGAGGTAAAATATGGTCAGTGCATGATTTTGGGCTGATCCATAACTGCTGCACTTGAAGGCCATGAGGATTTAGTTCTGTACTTTTACACATTCCTCCTCCATTAGCTGATAATCCTGGTCTCATTCCCCAGCCACTTTCAGTCTTTCTGTATTGTATCTTGGCATAGAGGCAAACATGATACATCAGATGGAAGTGTGTTTGCGGTGGCTCTTAGGGTGTGAAGACACAGTTGGGAAATCTACAGAGTAAAGAGTTCAGCGATTTCTGACTCAATGTAATTGCAGTGTTGTGTTTAAAATACACCTAAAAGAAATACAACGGCCTTAAACTCCAATAAGGCCCGAAAACGAGCAGTGCCACCAGGGGCGAGGTTTGCTCGCGCCTATAAAAAGATCACAGGCAGCGCCGTTATTTTGGTGCTGCCTGCCGATTATCAGTATTGCGACATTGAGCCCAGACTCTGCGGGAGGGCCTGGAGGTCGGGGCCAGCATTGGGGGAGGTTGGGACTCGAGCCAGCATCGGAGGGGGAGGGGGGAGGTCGAGACTCAGGGCCAGCATTATGGGGACCTGGAGGTCGGGGCCAGGATTGGGGGGAGATCGGAGAGGGCCTGGAGGTCGGGGCCAGGATTGGGGGGAGATCGGAGAGGGCCTGGAGGTCGGGGCCAGGATTCGGGGGCGATCGGAGAGGGCCTGGAGGTCGGAGATGATAATGGTAAGTACTTACCATTTTTTCCATTCGGCGCTGTTTAACGTTTGTTTTCCAGGGAGTAAACATCGCTGGTGCTGGCTGCCTCAGACGCAAGCCAAATTTGTAAGAGGTAGCAGAAGCAGGCATTAGGCCACTTATTTGAATATGTTAATAGCCTAACGCCTGCTTCAGGCTAAGGTAAACAACGCCTTTTTTTTGCCCTCGCCAATATGGCATCCAGCACGACCCACGCAGGAAGTGGGCGGAAGCGAGGCGGACGCCATTTTTTCCACAAAACCGGCCTTAACAGCCAGCGCTAAGGTGCCGAATTTCAGGCCCTTCAAATCCTACATAAGAAACTTGCATTTATAGAATCCCTTATCATATCGGCAAGCGATACCAAAATGCTTTACAACCACCAGATTATGTTGGAAGTTCAATCACTGTGGCTATGTAGGCAAACACAGCAGCCAATTTGCACACAGCAAGTTCCCACAGAAAGAAAGGAGCAAATGACTAGATCATCTATTTTGGTGGTGTTTGTTGAGGAAGAAATGTCAGCCAGGATTTTGATCTGCTTTGAACAATGTCATGCGAGCTTTTACATCCACCTAAACAGGCAGATAAGACCTCAGTTTAACATCTCATCTGAAAAACAGCTCTTCTAACAATGCCGCACATCTTCAGTACTGCACGAAGGTGTCAGTCTAAATTATGTGTTCATCCATAATAGGACATAACCTTCTGACTCAGAGGCAAGAGTGTTACCCATTGAGTCAAGTAGGTATTTCTTTTCAATTTGCAGAAAGTACAGGTGCTGCCCAATGGTGTTTAACTTGATGATAATTGAATGTATTCACTAACAGTACCAAAAAAAAAATCTAATCTTATATCGTAGTCAGAAAGGATATTCAGAATGGATGATATGATCTTAATTTGATGATGTCATCACACATAACTTTGACTCTAATTTTATATATCGGATGTGTGCAATGAAGTCAGTTTTATTGTTTTATACCAAGACATGGCACTACAGGCAATAGCCAATCATGGCCCGATATAAAAATAATCAAAGTACACACACATGATAAATTGGGCCACCATAAAGAAGAATCGCAAATGATTAGCGTAATAAAATAAGACGCAAAGCTGGCAACGAGTATGAAGGAGAAGGAAAGGCTCAGGAAAAGCATTCTGTTGATAATAAGGTGGATTTCCTCCTGCAGGAAGTCATCAAAAAGAAAAAAAATAATAATTTTGGCAGAAATTCCAAGCCACCCAAAGCAGCTGCCTGTTTTAGCCTGTGTCGAAATTACTGCAAAAATTAACATGACTTTCAAGACCACTGAAATAAGAAGTCAAATAAAGTGACAATGAGGACCAAGGCAAAATAAAGATGACAGCTACAGTCCTACTGTGACCAACAGAGCAGCCAAGAATATGTGGGTCCAGGAAAAAGAAAATGGCTAAATATTAATCTAAATGAGTGAATTAATTCCAGCGGATTTTGTTTACAGTGTTGGATTTCTAAAAGACACCGTCATTTACTGCATCAATAAAATTAAGGTGTATAGAATTTTATTGTCCGGACTTTGATAGCGGCATGTCTAATATTACTTCCAAGTTCCTTTCAAAGTTTCCCTATGTTCATTTTATTATATTCATTATATACTTATGCCCCACACATTTTTGATCTGGGTGCCGCACTTTCCATTTATATAAGCATTTCTGTAAATGGACCCCTAAATCTCTCTGCTCGTCCATAGTTCTTAGCTTCTCACCATTTAGAAAATGCCCTGATCTATCGTTCTTATGCCCAAAAATGGATGACCTCGCACTTCCCCACATTGAACTCCTTGGGCTCGATTTTATTAACGGAGGCGGGTTGAGGACGGGCCCACTGCTCGGCAGCTTTCAGACCCACACCCGGCTGCCGCCTCCCAGCACTTCCAATTTTTGTTTCATTGGCCTCGTTACGGCCGACGTGCGGGTCCCTCCAGGCAATTGCTTGCAGGATGTCAGTTTCTCATGTCTGAGGACACGTTGTTTGTTTGAAAATTTAAAGGGGCCATGTCCCCTTTGCAAAAAATGTCATTGGGATGGCTTGGTGCTGTATTATCTAGAAAGGGGAGTTGACAGCTTCTGTTCTGAGCAAAATTTAATGAATGATATTGCTGGTCATATTATTCCAGAAAGAGATTCATGATTTTATGATATATGACTTTATTATCTGACTATGAAATGAAAAAGATGTCAGATGTGTTCCAATCATTTGCTTAGTACTGTAATATTAATGCTTTTTCTCTTAAAGGTGCAGGGAGCTGCAGGAACGGCAGCCCCAAAAACTAAGGCTGCACCCAGGTTCAATGAGGGCTCCCTCCATGCTCTTGTTGAGGGAGTTAGAGGACGTCAGGAGCTCCTCTTCCCTGGAAATGGAGGAGGAGGCCTCCTCAGCAAACCAAGACAGCTTGGCTGCAAATTGCTGAGGAGGTGAGCTCGAGGTGTGTACGCAGACGCACATGGGTTTAGTGTCGAAAAAGGTTTAATGATCTGCTGAGATCACCTAAAGTGTGGCCTCTGTGTTCTGGGAAATGGAAGTTCAAGAGTGAGGGCTCAGGGTGATTTCCATGTAGAATGATGGTGGTGACACTGAGCGCAAACCACCGTTTATTAGACAGATGATGCCTGGGGTTTGAGACTGTCAGACTTATATTCATCTCCATGTGCCAGCCACCTGTGGTTGAAGCATTAGCTTACGCGAATCTGGCATGGATGAGTGCATCCCTTGCCTGACGGCCAGCAATGTGGTCACCTGCTGTTGGATTGGCCACATCCGGCTCCACAAGGCATCACTCCCCGTCCTCCTACTCATCCTCCTCCTCATCCTCTTCCTCGTCCTCTTCCTCGTCCTCTTCCTCCAAGGAGGCTGTGTGCTGAGCCACTTGTTCATCTGGCAGCACTAAGCCACGCTGCTCTTCCTCCGAATCTGACGACCAGGATGAGAGGATATAAATGGTTCCCATCCCGTTGTTATAGATTTCAGTTGAGGCAAGAAGCTTGCAAGCGCACACTCAAAGTGGCCTGAAATTATTCCAATCAGTTCAAACAGCAGATGTGTGTCATTAGATTTGCAAAATCTTATCCCAAAACTCCAACAACAAAGTTGTTGCATTTGAATGCCAGCCATGTTACAGGAGCGCTTTTAAAGTTCTGCACCAATAATGACTACAGATCATGTCCTCCACCAACTCGTCTCCTTGCAGCAGGACTGTTTCTAACGAGACGGGAAACAGGAGACAGAGGCATGAAAATGGGAAACCTCTATCAAAATAGGATTATCAAGGCAGTTAACAGACTCTTAACTGCCTTAACTACCTGTCCCACCGGTTGGAGTCGGGTCAGTTTGGGAGCGGCTGACCCGACATTCACGAAAATCGGATGGGGATGGGATGGAGGCGGGTTGGGTGTCTGAAGCCATTTTTTCTGATTTTCGCAGCTGACCCGCCTCCAAACCCGCCTCCTCAGGGCTGTTAAAATCGAGCCCTTTCTGTCACAGTTTTGCCCACTCTCTTAATCTATCAATGTCCCTTTGCAACTTTCTGCTCCCATCTACACTACTTACAGTGCCACCTAACTTGGTGTCATCAGCAAATTTGGATATATGGCTCTTTATTCCTTCATCTAACATTCGTTAAAGGTGCAAGTTGTTGTTGTTATTGGTCTACTGTGATTACATGCAGCTAATTCAGTATCCAAGGAGAGGGATTGCTAATTACAGTTTATACATAAACGTTGAACGACACAGAAAAAGGTAAAGTAAAGCATCATCTGCAACACAAAGGATAAATACTAAGCCAGCCAGCTAAATGTGCCAAGATCATAGAATCATAGAAAGTTACAGCACGGAAGGAGGCCATTTCGGCCCATCGTGTCTGCGCCAGCCAACAAGAGCTACCCAGCCTAATCCCACTTCCCAGCTCTTGGTCCGTAGCCCTGCAGGTTAGAGCATCCCAAGTGCACATTCAAGTACTTTTTAAATGTGGTTAGGGTTCCTGCCTCTACCATCCTTTCAGGCAGTGAGTTCCAGACCCCCACAACCCTCTGGGTGAAGAAATTTCCTCTCAAATTCCCTTTAAACCTTCCCCCAATTACTTTAAATCTGTACCCCCTGGTTTTTGACCCCTCTGCTAAGGGAAATAGGTCCTTTCTATCCACTTTATCTATGCCCCTCATAATTTTATACACCTCAATAAGGTCTCCCCTCAGCCTCCTCTGTTCCAAGGAAAACAGACCCAGCCTATCCAGTCTTTCCTCATAGCTAAGATTCTCTACTCCTGGCAACATCCTTGTAAATCTCCTCTGTACCCTCTCTCGTGCAATCACATCTTTCCTGTAATGTGGTGGCCAGAACTGCATGCAGTACTCTAGCTGAGGCCTAACTAGTGTTTTATACAGTTGAAGCATAACCTCCCTGCTCTTGTATTCTATGCCACGGCTAATAAAGGCAAGCATTCCGTATGCCTTCTTAACCACCTTATCTACCTGGCCTGCTACCTTCAGGGATCTGTGGACATGCACTCCAAGGTCCCTTTGTTCCTCTACACTACTCAGTGTCCTACCATTTAATGTGTATTCCCTTTCCTGGTTAGCCCTCCCCAAATGCATTACCTCACACTTCTCCGGATTGAATTTAATTTGCCACTGTTCTGCCCACCTGACCAATTTATTGATATCTTCCTGCAGTCTACAGCTTCCTTCTTCAGTATCAACCACACAGCCGATTTTAGTATCATCTGCAAACTTCTTAATCATATCCCCTATATTCAAGTCAAGATCGTTGATACATACCACAAAAAGCAAGGGACCGAGTACTGAGCCCTGCGGAACCCCACTGGAAACAGCCTTCCAGTCACAAAAACACCCATCAACCATTACCCTCTGCTTCCTGTCTCCGAGCCAGTTTAGAATCCAACTTGACACTTTGTGCCAATAATGTGTTGAAGAGAAAAGTCTTATCTAAAATTCCATAGACAAATGTAAACATATTCTCTCAGGCCTACGTAACAAGTGAGTGCCATTCTAATCCTTCCTCTGCATGGAGAAAAAAGAAATATCAGTGATGCAAGTCATTTAAAATCATTAAAGTTCCCCAGAAAAATATGCAGGAGTATAGTATTCTATTGTTCACTCCAACTTGCTGGAGGCTCAATTACTCACCTGACTAACTATTACTGTCACCCTCTGGCATTTTCCCATGAGTAGCTAGAAAGATATGTAACAACCAAAAATACAGAAGAGAAACCCAATAACAAAAATTAGCACTTTAAATTATGAGCTTGATATGGCCCAGGTAATTCTCATTTCTCACTGTCAGTTTTATCTTTCAATTTACTTTAATGGGACAAACTACCTGGAATGTTTCAAAAGCAATTGAAGACAGATATTGAACAAATATTGAACTTTAGCATTCATGACAGCATTTTTATTTTGTGAATATTCAAAATTACAATCATCTTTACATGGTTCTGAACCCAAAATATTTCACTGTAGGAAATATTACCAGATAAAAACAGAACATTTTAGAAAACTCCAAAAATATTGAGGAATCTGAAGCCCATTAAGCAGTGTTCAATGTTCAAAGTATTTTATTGGCAACATGATATTTACTGACTGCATACTATTCAAGTTAGGTTCCCTGGCCAAATTCCTTGTGCCTTCCACTGTATGGGGTAAAAATTCAGTTGGTTGCGCCTCCCGTTAGCGCCTTAAGAGGGCGCTAATGGGGCGCAAAGCCGCTAACGCCCGGGCGCAGCGATGTTTGCGCCGCTCGAGAACTTAACTTGAGATTGTGCGGCGGCGCTAAAACTTACCGCTGCGACCACCTGCGCGTGCAGATTGTGACGTCATTCCATGGTGCAACGCCCTTGTGGCGCCCCGGAGCGGAAATTGAGTGGCGCCCCCTGCCTTACCACCTGGCGCTTCCAACGACTGGAAGACTGGAACGCTATCAATCGCTGTGGGGCTGGGGGGGGGCGCTATTTAAAGGGGGCCTCTTCCTGTCTTTTTCTGTGGTCGACATTTATGCACCACTCGTTCTGAGAGAGAGAGAGAGATTCGGAGAGAGAGAGAGACTTCTACATTGACTCAACGCTTTGTGAGGTAGTTTTGCCTATTGATCCTAACTTTGCTGCTACTTTAGTTGCTGTCCTTCATTACTTTGCTTGCAAAGAGACTATGGGGGCTGCACTGATTGGGGGCGTCGTCCTGCTCCAGCTGAATCGGAGGATACAGAGACGCAGAGAGAGAGTGGCAATGATGGCCAGACGGAGGAGGGCCATCAGGCGTATGTACAGGAGAGCTTACCCTCCCAGGGTATATCGTGAACAGCTCTTCTACATCCATATGTCCGAGGAGCTGTGTTTGCGAAGGCTGCGATTCAGCAAGGAGGTGGTCACTGAGCTCTGCCACCTGCTGCAGCCAGATCTGCAGCCTCAACTGAGGTCCAGGACGTCTCTGTCGGTGGCAGTGAAGGTCACAGTGGCTTTGAACTTTTACGCCACTGGCTCATTCCAAGCTGCTGCTGGGGACCTCGCCAATATCTCCCAGTTCGCGGTGCATTGCTGCATCCGGCAGGTCACAAATGCCCTCTTCAGAAGGAGACGAGAGTTCATCTCTTTCCCCATGACCCCAGACAAGCAGCGTGACTGCGCTCTGGGCTTTGCGAGGGTAGCGGGCTTCCCCATGGTGCAGGGTGCCATTGACTGCACGCATGTGGCTTTGTGTGCTCCGCGTGAGAATGCCGAGGAATTCAGGAACAGAAAGGGGTTCCATTCCTTGAATGTCCAGTTGGTCTGTGACCACAGACAGCTGATACTCGCTGTCAATGCCCACTATCCTGGCAGCTGCCACGATGCTTTTATCCTGCGCCAGACTATTGTGGCAGAACTTTTCGAGGCACCGCATCAGCCAGTTGGTTGGCTTCTCGGGGACAAGGGGTATGCATTGAGCACCTGGCTGATGACACCGCTCTGTACGCCCAACACCCCTGCTGAGCTGCGGTACAATGAGAGCCATCAAGCAACCAGGAACATTATTGAGCGCACAATCGGCGTGCTGAAACAACGGTTCCGCTGTCTGGACCATTCTGGAGGAGCCCTGCAGTACTCGCCTGAGCGAGTATCGAACTTCGTAGTCGTGTGCTGCATGTTGCATAACATGGCAATCCTCAGGACCCAGCCAATGCCACCAGGCCTTGGAGCACCACCAGAGGAGGAGGAGGAAGAGGAGGAAGAGGACGAGGACGATGATCATCAGCAGCACCAAGGCAGGAGGGCGGCCCACAATGGTCAAACTGCAAGGGCCGTCCGTCAACGGCTAATAGCAAGCCGCTTCTAGGGCCCCTGCCATTGCTACCAACATTAATGAACCCAGCAGGCAACCCCTAAGCCGGCCAAGGCACCAATAATTCCAACCACCAACCATGTATATTTTGAATACAGAAACTTATTTATTTTACAAACTCTGTGTGTGTCAATTCCTCATGACAAACTCATAGAAATAAACACAAAAAAACAGTCAATAACATAACTGGTTCTCACAACCTGGAGATAATGTCCAAAATACTAAACAAAAGTTGGACCATGAACCTCGGCCTTTAATAAAAAAATGACCAGCATTTTGTCACACCTCCTACTTTTTGCCCTTCGAGGGTGATCTCCTTCCCTTGCGCACTTCCCCCCTCCTAACCCTACTGCTCCTCCGTAATGGGACCTCAGTGGCTGCAGCAAGGCTGGTGGAAGGCTGCTGCTCGTCAGACCCTGACACTGCAGATGCCCCTGAAGGACGGCCTCGACCACTTCTGGGCCTGGAGGGCCCGGCTGCAGACTGCACCAACTCTGCATGGGCGGCAGCAGTCTGTCCTACAGGCGGTGGCAAGTGCAGTGGAGAAGTGACAGTGTTGGCAGCAGGAATGCTGTCATCGTGAGAGAGGACAGCAACTCCCTGCTCGCCCGACACACTGGCACTCCCACGGGGCAGCACTTCAGCATCCGGAGCAATCTGCCGGAGAACAGATTGCTGGCCTGCTGCGGCGCGGTGACAGCCCCGGGGACATGTGCACGAACCATCGAGGTTGGCAGCAGTCTGTGCTCACGTGGCCTCAATCTGAGTCTGTATGAGAGCAGTCAGAGATGGGATCACGGCAGCCAGTGACTGAATTGCAGCACTAAGCGTTAGTGTGGCATCCGCCTGTGCTACAGCGAAGTGCTCCACACTCCTTGCCAGTGACTCAATGCATTCGGGCACCCTTCCCACTGCACCCATGAGCTCAGTGTGCATGCCCACCGCCTGGGTGTTCATTTCTGCGATCAGCCGCTCCTCCTCTGCGTCCATTGCAGTAGGAGTGTCTGGCATACTCTCCCTCTGGGGAGAAGGCCCCCGTTCTTCCCTACCCCCCCCATGGCGTTGCTGCAGCCCGCTGGGTCCTGGAGCTTCACCCTCATCAGCCCCTTCCCCCCTGCTCCCCTCCAGGGAAGGCGTGTTCCCAGTGTGGGCATGGGCTTCCTCGGGAGAGGGTGGCACTGATGCTCTGGCGTCCTCTTCCTCCTCAGCTGCAGCATCACTCCCAGTGGCAGCTTCAGGGCCCGTCTCCTCAGCTGGTGAATCACCATCTGAAAGCAGGGAGGTACAAGAGTGGCTTTAGCGTGAGGACAGGGTGGCAGTAAGGGAGGAATAAGTGCAGCGAGTTAGCAAGTTGGATTGAAAGTGTCAAAGGCTGGTGTTGTGAGGGACAAGTGGAAGGACAGAGGACAAAAAGGTGATGACCTTACCATTGCTGTCCAGAACGGGGTCGGCGTCTCCAGTGGCGACGGGACCGATCACCCGGCTTGCCACAATCCTGTGGACGCGCTCCTCAAGATCGCTGAGGGGTTGCAGCTGAGGCCGCCCTCCACCTGTCCGTTGCTGCTGTCTCCTATTATGAGCCAGCTTGGCCTGCAAGAAAAAGGACAGCATCTGAGTAAATATACAGCCATGGTCTTGCCTGATGTGCCTCCCATAGGTGAATAGCCCTTACTGTATGCAGCCATGGTGTTGCCTGATGTGCCTCCCATAGGTGAATAGCCCTTACTGTATGCAAAGTGTGGAATGTGTGTGTGTGTTTCATGAAAGGGCCATAGGTGTTGGATGAGTGTTGTGCATTGGGGTTTTAAGACCCTCTGGCCATAGAGTGAGGTTGAGATGGAGGGATGGAGAGGTATTGAGAAAAAGCCACTCACCCTGACGACCCGAGTGAGGTCGTTGAACTTTTTGCGGCATTGAGTATGGGTCCTGGGCACCATGCTCCTGGAGGAGACGCTCTGAGCCACCTCCCTCCACACTCTTCTGAACTCGCGTGGCAAAGGCCTCCTGCCACTCTCAGGGAAGAGCATACATCGTCTGCGCTCCACCGCGCCAACCAGAGCATCCAAGGCCCGCTCGGTGAAGCGATGAGCGCGTTCTCTCACCCTCTCCATGCTTGGCAGCAAAATGGATTCACAGGTCTCTCCAGGCCGAGATTCAAGGCTGCAATGAGCAGGGTGTGGCTGGGGAGCAAGTGGCCCCCCCCGCTTTAAGAAGTGGCCGGCGCCAGTGTGTCTGTGTTCCCTCGCTAACTGGCAGCAGCTGCGCTGCGCTCGCGCGCTGAGTTAGCGCCTCACTCCTTGGCCTTTGCGCCTTAAGACAGGTGTGCAGCGCCTGCTTTAGCGCTCCACTCACCTCCCGTGGCGGTAAAAGTGAAGTTTCCAGTCAGTGGCGATAATTAGCGCCAGGCGCTAATATTTGCGTCCAGACGATATTTGCGCCCCAAATGGGGCGCGACCTAATTTCTACCCCTATGTCTGTTAAAGTCCTTCCAGAAGCACAACTTTGTTGCTATTTGTTTGAAAATACATCCGTACAAGGAGGCTGATCTAAAAGCATCATCAGCTAAGTAACAGGTTCGCTGCAAGGTTGGATCAGGATTACCTCCAGCTTGTAGTCTCAAATACTGCTTACCACTGACTAATTGAATGCCAAGCCTTTGGACTATGCCTTAACACTGCCTGACTAGCTACCCTTCCCCCCAGCGTCCCCAATTTTGTCCACTCTTCTGAACTGCTGATTCTTGTAGGGGTGTGGTTCCACAATTATTGGTAGCCCTCTGATACCTTGCCCAAGTGGCCATTCTTTACGTCAGAGCCTAGCCAGTGAGTGCCAATTGGTTATTTAGCTATGGACATCACAGTTGAGCCTGATCCTATCCTCATCTGTACACATAGTGGCAATTTTCCAAAAGGGCTCACTGATGCCAATCAGAATTGAGAGTTCCAGCTGATTATTTCTCACTTTAGGTGAAAAGGTGCTGAGGTCAATTTGAATGCTCTAACTGCTGTCCTAGTTGGGAACAGCTCACTCAGCACAGACCGGGAAATCAAAGCTGGGACCTTCTAGTCTATAAGCCATCGATTTTAAATGTTTTACAATATAAATTCATGTCTCAGCTGAACGCATGCTGATAGAAACATAGAAGATAGGAGCAGGAGTAGGCCATTCGGCCCCTCGAGCCTGCTCCGCCATTCGATGAGATCATGGCTGATCATCCAAACTCAGTACCCTGTCCCTGCCTTCTCCCCATATCCCTTGATACCTTTAGCCTTAAGAAATATATCTAACTCCTTCTTGAATATATTTACTGACTTGGCCTCAACTGCCTTCTGTGGTAGAGAATTCCACAGGTTCACCACTCTCTGGGTGAAGAAATTCCTCCTCATCTCTGTCCTAAATGGCTTACCCCTTATCTTTAGACTGTGACCTCTTGTTCTGGACTCACCCGCCATCGGGTACATCCTTCCTGCATCCAGTCTGTCTAGCCCTGTTAGAATTTTATAAGTTTCAATGAGATCTCCTCTCATTCTTCTAAACTCCAGCGAGTATAAGCCCAATCGACCCAATCTCTCCTCGTACGTCATTCCTGCCATCCCAGGTATCAGCCTGGTGAATCTTCGCTGCACACCCTCCATGGCAAGAACATCCTTCCTCAGATAAGGTGACCAAAACTGCACACAATACTCAAGGTGTGGTCTCACCAAGGCCTTGTACAACTGCAGCAAGACATCCTTGCTCCTGTACTCAAACCCTCTCGCTACGAAGGCCAACATACCATTTGCCTTCTTAACCGCCTGTTATACCTGCATGCTTACCTTCAGCGACTGGTGCACAAGGACACCCAGGTCTCGTTGCACTTCCCCTTCTCCCAATCTATTGCCATTCAGATAATAATCTGCCTTTCTGTTTCTGCCACCAAAGTGGATAACTTCGCATTTATCCACATTATACTGCATCTGCCATGCTTCTGCCCAATCACCCAACCTGTCCAAATCATACTGGAGTTTCTCGGCATCCTCCTCGCAGCACACACGCCCACCCAGCTTTGTGTCATCTGCAAACTTGGAGATACTACATCTAGTTCCCTCGTCTAGATCATTAATATATATAGTGAATAGCTGGGGTCCTAGGACCGATCCCTGCAGAACCCCACTAGTCACTGCCTGCCACTCGGAAAAAGACCCGTTTATTCCAACTCTTTGCTTCCTGTCTGCCAACCAGTTCTCTATCCAAATCAGTACCTTGCCCCCAATCCCATGTGCCTTAACTTTACACGCTAATCTCTTATGCGGGACCTTATCGAAAGCCTTCTGAAAGTCCAAATACACCACATCCACTGGTTCTCCCTTATCTATTCTATCAGTTACATCCTCAAAAAATTCCAGTAGATTAGTCAACCAATATTAGCAATCCAAGCTGGTTTAAAGCTTTTATTATTTGATAGGTCATATGCAGCCATCTTACTTATCCTTGGGTTTCACTTGATATTGACAATTGCTGTAGACTAAAATAAAAGCTTCAGCTGTTTATCCTGCTTTAATTGTCCTGATCACTATTTTAAATAGAGATGCAATCACACAAGCCTCCCTCACCTCCTCTCACACTCAAAATAGTGTTAATTGGCAAGTATTTTGAAGTCATTCAGAAACACAAAACAGATTTGAGAAGAATCAGTCAAAACTCTTTATTTTGTGGATCATAGGCTTTTTGGATTAAGAGCTTTCTTTATAGTACAGAAAATTCAATGTTACTGTCTGATGAACTAAGAAAGCAACATGTAAAATTTAAAGAATGAAAGTGAACTGCTCGTACAGTAACACAGTGGTAGATATTAGTGTATAAGATTAGTAGTGAGTCAGGATAATTAGACTCCGTTAAAAGGTGACTGGAAAAATTCTGATTTGCTGCCACATGTAGCATCTGGAGCTCTAGTATATTGCATAGTTAATTATATGCAGCTTCCATATTATCTATCCCAACCTACTGCAAGTGATGAGATTCGGTGTACAACAGAACAGAATTCTGGCAGTAAATGTAGCATTTGGATTTGATAATGAAGCATTTTTAAGTTACTGTTGTAATGAATCAATGTTTTCAGTTGGGTGAACCACCCAGGCCACGTTCAATTTTAAGAAAAGCTGGGAGTCTGATGAGACTTTATCAAGTAAAACGTGGTAAGGCATTTTAAGAATTGAGGTAGCTTAATATTGCTGACTGAATGTTACAAGTGAAAATTAAATGTAAAAACATGTTCAATTCATCCATTTTCTGAAGGAAGCAGGATGAAAAGCTATCCACTGCAGCATGTTAATTACTAGATAGATAACGATTCCAGTTAGTGAGACTGGGGGAACAGGAGCCAGAAAATCAGTCGTTTGCAAGCTCGCCAACTCCTCATCTGCTGTGTAGTGCATGTGAAATTGCTGAATTGCTTGTCCACTGGTATTGCTCTCATTAGACACTCGTACTTTATGCAAATGAAGGTATGATAGGCCAGCCAATAAAATTCCTTTATTGACAGTGCACAAACTGTGCACTAAGCTCACCCATTTAAAATGGGCATTAAAAGTCAGCGCAGTTCTTGCCTATCAAGAAGATGGACTGCTCCTTCCCTTTTGCTGCCTTCGGTTGCAAGCTATAAGGATTGGTTTTATTGCTGGTTTTGATGGAAGAGGAGTAAGAAGAACAGACAAGGGGCACCAGGGATATCAGAAACTATCAGAGGTAAATTGCCTGCTCCCGCCAATATTTCCAACAATCCGTAGCCACAAGCCAAGACATAGCTAACTGGAAATGACAAAAGGAGAACAGCTTCCATGGTCTCCAGTTCATCTGGGAGGGAGTAGCAGGGCTGGTTCATCTTCTGCAAGGAGACCTGCAACCAACATTCAACAACAACTTGCATTTATATAACGCCTTTAACTTAGTAAAATGTCCCAAAGCGCTTCACAGAAGCGTTATCAAACAAAATTTGACACCGAGTCACATAAGGAGATATTGGGCTGGAAATTGCGGTCGAAGGCTTGCCGCGGGCGAACACCTCCGAATCGCAAAAAAACTCTGCATTTACCGGATTGCTCCAGACCTTTGAACACTCTCGCTCCTGGGCCTGCGGGCATACGCCTGCGTAAAGGCCCACGTATCTCAGGGGCGCATGCGGTTCGCAAGCGTCCCTGGGATCACGTGGGCCGGCACAACCAATCACAAAGGGGGATTCCTATTATGCTGATGGGGATTCCATTTACGTACGGACTCCCCATAAGCATAATAGGACTCCCCTAAAAAATACATTTTCACAACACTGAAATAAAAATAAATCATCACAGGTTCAAAATTAATTAAAATACCATTTAATTAAACATTTTTAAACGAGACAAAAATAACCTAAACTAATTTTAAATGTAAGGGAATATTTAAATGATGTAAAAAAATTATTTTAACATTTATTTAAACCCTTACGCTGGTAAAAGAAGGCCTTATGCCTGCTTTTACCAGGCGTAAGTGCTCTGGTGAGTATTTGCTGGGCAGTAGTTAGTCTGCGTCAGCGAATGTGAATTTCCAGAGGATACGTACGATCTGTCAAGCGGAAACGTGACAGATCGCAAGTTCTGGGTTTTCACGCATGTGCATCACATGCGGAAACCCGGAACTTGCGGGGCACTTACGATGGCGTGTGCGTACGCCATCATAGGCCCAGTAAAATCCGGGCCATAAAACCAGACCATTAGGACAAATGCCCAAAAGCTTGGTCAAAGAGGTGGGTTTTAAGGAATGTCTTAAAGGAGGAGAGAGAGGCGGAGAGGTTTAGGGAGGGAATTCCAGAGCTTAGGGCCTCGGCATCTGAAGGCACGGCTGCCAATGGTGGAGCGATTAAAATCGGGAATATGCAAGAGGCCAGAATTGGAATTCACCAGGGGAACAGCACTATCAATGTCGGTCAAGGTCACCAGTTCTCTCAATTTTTATGCCTTTAGCGCCTTCCAGGCTATCACAGGGGATATCTGTAGTATCAACCAATTTATGGGCCATAGATATATCAAACAGATGACTGATGCATTATTCAGCAGTGTCTATATTTTCAACTCCTTAACCACAACAGTAGCATGACAGGGCTTTCCAGTTTCACCACATTGCTGCAGTTTTTAAAATACAATCACTCCATGGCATCCAGGTGGCCATTCAGGTCCTGAGCACATGCCATAGGCTACATGAACGGAAACAGTTCCACTCCATCAAGGTGTAGTTGGTCAGTGACCAGGATGATAGATCATGCAAGTCAATGCTCACATCCTAGTAATGTGATCGCTGTCTTTCATTTTAAGACAATCATCCGTGCCAGGCTTATTTGAAGGTGACGGGAGACTGCTAGGATGACTCCTCAAAACACAGCTCTTCAACCTGGCTACTGACATCCTTGTTCTAGCTATAGCTGGAAGCAATGAGCAAATGCAACAAAGCTGATGCAGCAACCAGAATGATTGTAAAGCATAGCTTTGGCTTCTTAAAGTAGTGTTTCAAATGCTTTGACTGATCGGGTTCCCACCAGTGTCTCCAAGATCATTGGTGTCTGCTGCATGTTGCATAATTCTACAATAAAACAGGCCGAGTAGTTTATAGGCCCCCTGACAGTAGCTATACTGTTGGACAGAGTATTAATCAAGAAATAATAGGAGCTTGGAACAAAAGTAATGTAATAATCGTGGGGGACTTTAGTCTTCATATAGACTGGGCAAATCAAATTGGTAAAGGTAATCTGGAGGATGAGTTCATGGAATGCATTCAAGACAGTTTCCTAGAACAATATGTCATAGAACCAACCAAGGAACAGGTATTTTAGATCTTGTATTGTGTAATGAGACAGGGTTAATTAGTAATCTCATAGTAAAGGATCCTCTGGGGGGGAGTGATCATAATATGATAAATTTCATATTGAGTTTGAGAGGGACATACTTATGTCCAAAAATTGAGTTTTAAACTTAAATAAAGCCATTTACATGGGTATGAGGGGTGAGTTGGCTAAGGTAGATTGGAAAATTAGATTAAAAGGTATGACGGTAGATAAGCAGTGGCAAACATTTAAAGGAATATCCCAAAATTCTCAACGAATATACATTCCATTGAGAAATAAAAACTCCACGGGAAAAATGGCTAACTAAAGAAGTTAAGGATAGTATTAGATTAAAAGAAGAGGCTTATAATATTGCAAAGAATAATAGTAAGCCTAAGGATTGGGAGAGCTTTAGAAGCCAGCAAAGGATGGCTAAAACATTGATAAAAAGGGAGAAAATAGAATGAGAGTAAACTAACAAGAAATATAAAAACAGATTGTTAGAGCTTCTACGAATATGTAAAAAGGAAGAGAGCAGCAAAAGTAAGCGTTGGTCCCTTAGACGCTGAGACAGGAGAAATTATAATGGAGAATAAGGAAATGGCAGAGACTTTAAACAAATATTTTGTATCTACCTTCACAGTAGAAGACACAAAAAGCATACCAAAAATAGTGGTGAACTAAGGAGCTAATGAGAGTGAGGAAGTTAAAGTAATTAAGATCAGTAGAGAGAAAGTACTTGAGCAACTAATGGGACTAAAAGCCAACAAATCCCTTGGACCTGATGGTCTACATCTTAGGGTTCGAAAAGAGGTGGCTGCAGAGGTAGTGGATGCATTGTTTGTGATCTTCCAAAATTCCCTAGATTCTAGATTGGTCTCAGCAGATTGGAAGGTAGCAAATGTAACCCCGCTGTTCAAGAAAGGAGAGAGAGAAAACAGGGAACTACAGGTCAGTTAGCCTGACATCGGTCATCAGGAAAATGCTAGAATTCATTATTAAAGAAGTGGTAACAGGGCACTTACAAAATCATAACATGATTAGGCAACTTCAACATGGTTTTATGAAAGGGAAATTGTGTTTAAAAAATTTGAGTTTTTTGAGGATGTAACTAGCAGGGTAGATAAAGGGAAACCAGCAGATGTAGTATATTTGGATTTCCAAAAAGCATTTGATAAGGTGCCACATAAAAGGTTGTTACGCAAGATAAGGGCTCATAGGGTTGGGGGTAATATATTAGCATGGATAGAGGATTGGTTAACAGGCAGAAAACAGAGAGTAGGGATAAATGGGTCATTTTCAGGTTGGCAGGCTGTAACTAGTGGGGTGCCGCAAGGATCAGTGCTTGAGCCTCAGCTATTTACAATCTATATTAAAGACTTAGATGAAGAGACCAAATGTAATGTATCCAAGTTTGCTGATGATACAAAGCTAGGTGGAAAAGTAAGATGTGAGGAGGATGCAAAGAGCCTGCAAAGGGATATAGACAGGTTAAGTGAGTGGGCAATAAGGTGGCAGATGGAGTATAATGTGGGGAAATGTGAGGTTATTCACTTTGGCAAGAAGAATAGAGAAACAGGATATTTTTTAAATGGAGAGAAACTATTAAATGTTGGTGTTCAGAGATTTAAATCTCCTCATACAGAAAACACAGAGCATTAGCATGCAGGTACAGCAAGCAATTAGGAAGGCAAATAACATGTTGGCCTTTATTGCGAGGGGATTGGAGTAAAAGAGTAAGGAAGTCATGCTGAAATTGTACAGGGCTTTGGTGAGACCATACCTGGAGTACTGTGCACAGTTTTGATCTCCTTATCTGAAGAAGGATATACTTGCCTTAGAGGTGGTGCAACAAAGGTTCACTAAATTGATTCCTGGGATGAGAGGGTTGTTCTTTGAGGAGAGATTGAGTAGATTGGGCCTATACTCTCTGAAATTTAGAAGAATAAGAGGTGAGCTCATTGAAACATATAAGATTCTGAGGGGCATTGATAGGGTAGATGCTGAGAGGTTGTTTCCCTTGGCTGGGGAGTGTAGAACTAGGGGGCACAGTCTCAGAATAAGGGATTGGCCATTTAAGACTGAGATGAGGAGGAATTTCTTCACTCAGAGGGTTGTGAATCTTTGGAATTCTCTACCCTAACGGGCTGTGGATGCTGAATCGTTGAGTATATTCAAGGCTGAGTTAGGTAGATTTTTGGACTCATGGGGAATCAAGGGATATCGGGGAAAGTGGAGTTGAGGTCGAAGATCAGCCACGATCTTACTGATTGGCGGAGCAGGCTTGAAAGGTCCATATGGCCTACTTCTGCTCCTAATTCTTATGTTCTAAACATAAGGGAGGAGGAAGAGGCCAACTTCTATCAAGGCCATGACAGGATGCACACATTGATCAAAAGGATGTTGCTGCAGAAATACCACTGCAGCCAGGAAGATGAGTGCACTTGGCGCTCATACAAAGGACATCCAGCCAAGTGACTGAGCCGACCCTTTGCGGAATCCTCCTGTCCACATGGCTACAGTAAAGTGGTTCAAAATAAAGGTTCAATAGACTTTTGTGTGCTACACACATCATTGAACATACCGTCGGTATTCTGAAGTCCCATTTCGATTGCCTAGAAACATCGTGAGGAGGGTAAGTTGTACAGTAAAGCTCAGCAAGATTATCAACAATTATAGTGGCAATCTGTATGCTGCATCATTTTGCAGTTAGGAAAGGATTAGACATTTCATCTCCAGAAGATGAAGAGGATGAAGGCGGAGGCCAACAATCCCCTGATTGTGACAAGGGCATCCAGGAGAGGGAGGAGGTCACACAGGACAACCCCTTACCAGGAGCACATGAGATTAGGCAGGAAATTATCAACAGCTGTTTTCAGTAGAAAGGATGTACCCCATCTCCAGAGATCATAATGCCATTGATGAGTGTTTTCATTGCTCCCAGTTAACCATGACTCAAATCTGTAGTACATTTCACATCCTTTCAGGGAAAAGATGTTTACAGCCCTTCATCACCAAATAAAGAGAAACCCTGAGGCCAATTTAAAAAGAATCCACAAACTCACCGTCCGGAAAAAAATTCCGCAAGTACCGATTGTCTCTTCATTATGTCCTTCTATCATTTCTTATCACTGTGCCTACCCTGGTACCTAAAACTCTTTTAATGTGTGAACCTAACCCCTGACTCCTACATAGTGGTACTTCACTGTCAAGAGATTGTGAGTTTGGAGGCTGGGATTGTACTGATGGAACCTGCGAGCCTGAGGTGGCACTGTTAGCAGTGATGCTGATGTCCTTGCAGGACCTGCTTGCAATGTTGTGCTGCTTGTGCATCTAAGGCCCACTAGGCCTGGACCAGAAGCTACCTCCTGGTCATTGGAAGGGGCTGGAATGATGCAGCCACATTTTCGCTGCCATGAGAAACAGCAATGTCTGCAACCACTCATTTCTTTGCTGTAAATTCTATGATTCCTGACTTGCAAAGAATAATTTTCTAACTTTGCAAATAAAGGATGATATTTCTTCACATCACTACCCTCTATAGTTGCACATCAGAGTTTGGTAGGCTGGCCTTGCATGGTCATCAGTCTTCAAAAACCATAGGGGCAAACGTCCAAATATTAGCATTTTTTTCTGACAATAAAACAACACTGGAACCCTTCCTTGTTACACGCGTCAACATGTATGTGCACCGGAGGTAAAGGTTGCAGGTTTCCAAATATAGGCCGCGATTTTGCCGATCGAGGCGGGTCCGGGGCGGCCGGGGTCGTGTTGCAGTCCAAGCCCGCTGCCTACTGCAGCCCACACTCTCCAAGCGATTTTTTGTTGATTGGGCTTGTTAAGCCCACCATGCGAGGTTCCCAACCAATTAATAGGAAGCGGGTCTGATGACGCATCATCAGCCGGTTTCCTTAAAGGGGCCATGTCCAAATTGATCTTGACAGATCTGTTGTCAGTATTCTACAGCATCGAGGTGCTGCCAACACTGACAAGCACTGCAAAAAAGTGCACGGCTGCACCCAGGCTCTCCCATGACTCCCTCCATATGCTTATCTCTTCCCTTCCCATAGGCAGAAGAGACCACCCCAGGAGATCAACGCAGCCTGGTTGCACATTGCACAGGAGGGCACAAGCAGGGATGTCATTAGGAGGACCAGGCTGCAGCGGCGCAAACCTTTCAATGATCTGAGCAGATCACGAAACGTTACTGCTAAGCCACACTCAACCTCATCCTGTGCCACTCATCACATCCACATCACAGTGCCTTCCCTACCCTACACCTGCACATCTTTACTCACACCAACTTACCTTGCACCTCCACCCATCCCTCTCTATCTAAAATTATCACATCCCCATCTCACTAGCCACCCCTCACACTCACCCTCATCCTACTGCAAGCATACGAACTAACAACACACAAGGGTAGGCACCTGGGCAGTTTAGCCAATGTTCATGTGAAGTTTCTGTTAATGTGTTGTCAAACATTGAAATCTATATTTTCAACACTTTACCTTATTGGACAGATCTGTGCTCACCTTTGGAAGTGTCTTAGTGAGTTCCAATGAATGTTGAGACATAATGGTACCCCCCAATTGTGGTGAGTGTGAAAGGAATGGCTTGGACATTGTAGGGATGCTTTATGGTGCTGGTGTGGGGTGGTGTCAACCTGGTGCATCATGTGGCAGCCAGGGTGTACAGCGTCAAGTGAAGTAAATCTGGCCATGGTGATGCCATTGCTGGCCTTCCGGGCAGCAATGTTGTTGGGTGCTGATGCCCTGTGTCCTGTGCAGCATCAGGTGATTGCGGAGAAGGTTGGTGTTGTTGTTGGTGTGCCTGGTGATGTTGGTGTTGGGGCTGATCGTGGAGGGATTGAGAGGACCAAGGTGAGATTTTTTCAAGGGCACCGATGTTGCTGGAATAGATGGCAGCTGAAGTTGAGATGACAGAAGCGATCTGTCAGTGGTGAGAGAGCTTGCTCCAAGGAGGTGACAGTGGATAGAGAGTTTACAACAAACACTTCCAAACTGCATACAGCTCAAAATTCCTGAGGTCTCAAGCTTCTGACATTGGAAAGTGAACAGCTGTGAAATGGTAGCTTTCATACCACTTTTGCAGCTGTCACCTATTCACAGCAATGGGGAGACATAGAGAACCCGACCTACTTACCTGACGTGATCTCCGAATGACGTGAGTCCCGTTAAAAAAATAGAAATAGGCTGGCAAAATAGTAGTTAACAAGCATTTAACTATCTTAAATGCCTCCCCCCGCCGCTTGGTGTCGGGTCTGTTCTGAAATCGCAGACCCGACACTTTGGAAACTTACATGGAGGCAGGTTCAGAGCAGGTTCCCAACCCATGGTCAATCATTCCAATTTTGACAGCGGAGCCGCCTCTGAACCCGTACTCTAAGTGCCGGCAAAATCGCGGACATAATTTCCAGTGTTGGAAATGGGTTGCAGAAACTATTGGGAAAAATACAAATTAAGCTCATTAACTGGGGTTGGGAAGATCCAATTAAGCTAGCCATGTTATAGCTTTTGCATACTTAAGGAACCTGAGTAAAATGCCTTTAAGTCTAGCTGAGTGCCAGTGTTAGAGATGAAGGCCACGATTTTATGCTTCGAGGCGGCTTGGGAGCGGGTCAGCTGCCCTCCGGGTTCCAGTCCCGCCCCCAACTACATCCGTCCCACAGACGTAATTTTACGTCAATTGGCCTTGTTAAGCCCACCCTGCAGGCTTGCCGGCCAAGTAAGAGGAAGCCGGTGTCAGATGACGTCGTTTGATGACGTGTCATTTGATGACGCGTCATCTGCCGGTTTTCTTAAAGGGACCACGCCTAATTTTTTTTGACAGTTGATTTTTCAGTGGTTGACAGCATTGAGGTGCTGCAAACACTGACAATCACTGTACAAAGGTGAGCTCTTGCACCCAGGCTCTCCAGTGACTCCCTCCTTAGGCTAGATCAGATGGCAGCTGCAGGTGAGGTTATAGAAGCGATCTGTCACTGGTGAGAGAGGTTCTCCCAATGAGGTGGGACTACACATACAATTCAAAACTTGTTACCTACAGAAAAGTCTAAATGCATTAAAAATGATTTTCCCAACATTTTCTTACCTCAAACTCACCAGTGCACCATTGGATCCTTCACACCACTTCTGCAGCTGTCATCAATGCATAAACATTACAGCAGACTCACAACATGCCACACTTACCTGGCGTGGTGTCCGGACGTCGGGAAGCCCGCAGTAGAAGTGTCAAAATTGGAAAAAGCCTGTTAACTGTCTGTTAACAAGCAGTTAAGTGGCTATAATCCTCTTCCCGCCGCTCGGTGTCGGGTCCATGCGCAAATCGGGGACCTGACACTTGGGAAGATTGATTGGAGACGGGTTAACAGCGGGTTTCTGACCCGCTGTCAATCTTTGCGATTTTGCCGGATGTCCCGCCTCCAAACCCGCCCCCTGAGCGCCGGCAAAATTCCGGCCAAAATCTTTGCCAAACCTAGCAGCAGCACAACGCTGAAGTTTGTCCTATGACAGCTGCTATCATCCTTTCAGTTAAAGAACAGGTCAAAGAAAAGGTTGGGGAAAATCCGAGAACCACCCATTTCAATTATGAGAATCTCTCACGCCAAGGCAAATAACGTCATACAGTGGGTTGATTAATACCAGGTCACACATATTTCACATATAAAAACAACCTAGCACCACTAGGAAACATTACACAGACTTGCATTTAACAATTCCAGGATACGATAAATCATTAGTCTTACCTAAGCTCATCTTTCTCCTTTTGTAATTCTAGTAATCATTCCTATTGTGCAAACATACCATTGCCCTATGTCTAATCAGAAATACATATAAAACATACAAACATACAAAAACGACTGACGGAAAACGACTTACTGGTCCATCCAGCCTGACCCACACAGTCGTGATGCCTTATGCATCACAATACTTACACTCCCCCACTCCAGACACACCTGGAACCATGCAATCTCCTGGGAGAGGCGAAAAACCAGGTTAAAAGCTCAGGCCAATTAGGGTAAAAATTATGGAAAATTCCAATCCCACCCCCTTAGGCGATCAAAACTAGTCCAGGAAGTCACATTGATCTTGAATACCTAGCTCTTGTACGAGGTGATCTCCACCCCAGCCAGAAACAGATCCTGCTCTTGCTTGAAGGAAAACAGAGAATCAGCTTTCACCAGACAAACTAGCAACCTGTTCCATAGGTCCACTATTCTCTGGGAAAAGAAGAACTGAATGACATCCATCTTAGTTCTGGCTTTGCATAACTTGTAAGCATGACCCCTGATCCTCCCCAACCTACTCAGTTTGGTCTTTATGGTGTACTGCTGCCTGATTAATGTGACAAAGGTCACGCAAGGCTGTCTGGAAGAACCAAATGAGAAAACAGTTCAAGGCAGTGGTCACTTTCACCACCACAGACAACGTTGTTCTCCTGGTGGAAGTGGGCTACAGTTCTTCCGTCAGCAGCTGGCATTAAAACCCCAATAACCTTCGGGGGGGAAAGCACAGCCTTTTGAGGCATTGATGGGAAGAAATCTATATAAGACCTTCTAAGTCTGTAAAACCCACGGGGTAGGTATTGGTGTCAAACAAATGCCTCTGTGGTGCCTCACTCTAAGAGTCTTCAAACTAGCTTCTTCTATATCATCATCATCATCCTCCTCCTCGACATTGCACAAGAATAGAGGGATTCCCACTGGGAAATCCACTTCCCCAGTCCAGAAATTGACTTTCTCAAGTACTCACAAGATCTATCAGGGAAACCAGAGAAGTTCCACGGTAAGAACCAACCAATAATTGCTGAAATAAAATGTCTTCTCCCAGGCTTCCAATAATCATTTATCTTTTAAACATAAAATACAAAGACATTGGAGACCAAGTGGTATCCTTAAGTGCGAAGATATCAGTCTTTGTAACATTTAGGGCTCAAATGCAATTTAGATGAAAAGATATGAAGGCACACTGGATTTATGGTGAAATGAATTGGTTAGTCAATAGAAAGCAGAAAGCAATGATAAATGATCCTGACTAGTGCATTCCCACAACGGACTATTCTCTGCTGTTTACACTGTTCGTAAGTAATATGAAAAAGATACTTCCATACAATGATACTATCATAGTATGATACAGCACAGAAGGAGGCCATTTGATCCATCACGCCTGTGCCGGCTCGTTGAAACAGTTGTCCAATTAGTTGCACTCCCTGGCTCTGTCCCATAGCACTGCAAATTTTTCCACTTCAAGTATTTCTACAATTCTCTTTTGAAAGTTACTATTAAATCTGCTTCCACTACATTTTCAGGCAGTGCTCTCTAGATTACAACAAAGTCGCTACATTAAAAAAAAATTCCTCACATCGCCTCTGGTTCTTCTGCCTATCACCTTACATCTGTGTACTCTGGTTACCGACCCTTCTGCCATTGGAAACTGTTTCTCCTTATTTAATCTATCAAAATCTTTCATGATTTTGAACACTTCTATCAAATCTCCTCTGAACCTTCTCTGCTCTAAGGAGATTAACCTCTGCTTCTCCAGTCTCCCCACATAACTGAAGTCCCTCTACCCTGGTACCATACAAGTAAATCTCTCTGCACCCTCTCCAAAGCCTTGATATCCTTCCTAAAGTGTGGTGCCCAGAATTGAACACAATACTCCAGCTGAGGCCTAACCAGTGTTTTATGAAGCATAACTTCCTTGCTTTTGTACGCCATTCCTCTATTAATAAAGCCAAGGATCCCATATGCTTTTTTTTAAACAGCCTTCTCAACTTGTCCTGTCACCTTCAAAGATTTGTGTGCATACACCCCCAGGTCTCTCTGTTCTGCACCCACTCAGAATCCCTGAGCTCCAGCTCGAGCTGCTGGAGGCACTTCCTGCACATGTGATTATCTAGGACACCTGAAGCATCCTGGAGTTCCCACCTGGCACAGGAATTGCAGGCAATGGGTCTCAGCTGGCCCTCCATTCCATTTAGAGTCTATTTATATCATATATATGCCTCTTATGTTATATCTATGTTTTATCTTAGTACCCCTTTGCCCTTATTTGTTATTTATTTATTTAATATTTATGTATACCAAATTCTTAGTTAATATAATTTTGGATCCCTTTAGTGTTAGTATCCCTTACTTAATTTATTTAAATCCCCTTAGATCTAATCAATTACAGTGATTTGTATTTATATATTCACTTATTTAACTATTAGTAAATGGAATTAACGTGATTTGAAATTATTTTTAACTATTTCTTAATCCATTTACCCTTTTATTCCAGGACTCTCAGAGCTCGTCCTCCACGTTTACTGTGGCGTCACTTTCTCACGTTCTCTTGCTGTTTGCTTCACGCCTCTGCCGATTCTGCTGCCATCGCTCTTTTTAAATCTCCTCAGGGCTCTCCCGTCGTGCCAGTAATATTTTCACATCTTATGATAGAGCAATAATGTATGGCTTGGCGACAAGTTTTAGGCAACTGATAGTATACAAAGGGATCTGGACCAATTAAGCATCTGAGCTAATAAATAGCAAATTCAATTTAATGAAGGAATATGTAAGGTAATGTGCATTGATACAAAATGAAGCTTATGCACAGAATGGACGGGTATCTGCCAATCAGTAAGTCAATCATATTTATCTTTTAAAACATAAGAACATAAAAAATATGAGCAGGAGTAGGCCATACGGCCGCTCGAGCCGGCTCTGCCATTCAATAAGCATGGGCAACACGGTGGCATAGTGGTTAGCACTGTTACCTCACAGCGCCAGGGACCCGGGTTCGAATCCGGCCTCGGATGACTGTCTGTGTGGAGTTTGCACATTCTCCCCGTGTCTGCGTGGGTTTCCTCCGGGTGCTCCGGTTTCCTCCCACAGTCCAAAGATGTGCGGGTTAGGTTGATTTGGCTATGATAAATTGACCCTTAGTGTTAGGGGGATTAAATACGTGGGGTTACGGGGATAGGGTGGGATATGTGTCGGTGCAGGCTCGATGGGCCGAAATGGCCTCTAACTGCATTGTGGGGATTCTGTGAAGATCATGTTTCAACTTCAACATCAACTCCACTTTCCCACCCTGTATCCCTTGATTCCTTCAGTGCCCAATAAACTATCAATCTGAGTCTTGAATATACTCAATGGCTGAGCATTCAATCACAGCCCTCTGGGGTAGAGAACATAGTGACTACACTTCAAAAATTACATTCTTGGCTATAATGCACTTTGGGATGTCTGGCAGTCATGAAAGGCACTATATAAAATGCAAATCTTTCTTTCTTTCAGAATTCCAAAGATTCACAACCCTCTGAGTGAAGAAATTTTCCTCCTCTCAGTCCTAAATGGCCAACCCCTTATCCTGAGACTATGACCACTTGTTCTAGACTCTCCAGCCAGGGGAAACAGCCTCTCAGCATCTAGTGTTTAAAACGTGAGTGTTTAAGTCCAATTATATCCCAAAATACAGCAGTAGCAGCAACAACAACAACTTGCATTTATAACACTTTTAACATAGAAACATGTCTCACGTGCTTCACAGAGATGTAAGGAAAATGGATGGCAAGCCAAAGAAGAGAATAGGAGGGGTAACCAAAAGGTTGGTCAAAGAGGTGGTTAAAAGGAGGGTCTCAAAGGAGGAGAAGGAGGTGGAGAGGCAGAGAAGTCTAGAAAGGAAATTCCAGAGACCTAGATGGCTGAAAACAGACGCCAATAGTGGTGGGATGCACAACAGGCCAGAAGCAGAGGAACTGAGAATACGGGATGGGGGGTTTGACAGGCTGAGGAAGGTTACGGAGATAAGAACATAAGAAATAGGAGCAGGAGTAGGCCATTCGGCCCCTCGAGCTAGCTCTGCCAATCAATAAGATCATGGCTGAACTTCTACATCAACTCCACTTTCCCGCCTCATATCCCTTGATTCCCTTAATGCCCAAAAATCTATTGATCTCGGTCTTGAATATACTCAACGACTCAGCCTCCACAGCCCTTTGGGGTAGAGAATTCCAAAGATTCACCACCCTCTGAGTGAAGAAATTTCTCCTCATCTCAGTCCTAAATGGCCGACCCCTTATCCTGAGACTATGCCCCCTAGTTCTAGACTCTCCAACCAGGGGAAACAGTCTCTCAGCTTCTACCCTGTCAATCCCGCTAATAATTTTATGTTTTCAATGAGATCACCTCGCATTCTTCTAAACTCCAGAGAATATAGGCCCAATCTACTCAATCTTTCCTCATAGGTCAGCCCTCTCATCCTAGGAATCAATCTAGTGAGCCCTCGTTGCACCACCTGCAAGGCAAATGTAGCCTTCCTTAGGTAAGGAGACCCAAACTGTACTCAGTATCCCTACTATCATCAGCAAACTTGGATACATTACACCCAGTCTTCTCATCCAAGTCATTGATATAGATTATAAATAGTTGTAGCTCAAGCACTGATCCTTGCGGCACTCCACTAGTTACACCCTGCCACTCCGAAAATGATCCGTTTATTACTACTCTCTGTTTTCTGTCATTAACCAACCCTTAGGGCTGGATTTTGTGGGGGGGTGGATCAGCGGGCGCGATCAGTGGCGGGTCGGGTGGGAAACTGTTTTTTTTCCCCAGCGGGTCGGGACCCTGCTGTGAACCATCCGCCACACGCCTTTCCCAAATGTCAAGTCTGTCAGCGCTGAGCAGACCCAACAGGCAGCGGCGGGGGAGTCAATTAACATCATTAGTGGCTTGTTTACAGCCACTTATCAATGTTTTTTTCCCCAGATTTTTAAATTTGACAGGTCACCCACCGGTCTCCTGTTGTGCCTAGACCTCATCTGTGAAGCTGAGGCGGGAGGTCAGTGGCCATTGAATCAGCTGATGAGTTGACAGCTTCAAATGTCAAGTGAAAGCTCCCAGCTGATTGAGAAATGTTCCCTTAACCACTAGCTTCTCTAAACTGCATTTCCACTACAAATTCAGCATGCTGCAAGTCTTTACACAATTCTCCATCCAGTCTGACCTCATTACCTCTCCCACCATTGACAGATCATTTCTGTCATCTCTATTTCACCTGCCATCTATTCCATCAGCATGGCTGCCCTTAAAACTCTCTCACCTTGGTTCTCAGAATCCCACCATGATCAGCTCCAACACCAGCATCACCAGGCACACAAGAATACCAGGCACACAAGCAGCAACAACAACACCAACCTTCTCCACAATCAACTGATGCCCTCTGTCCTGTACAGCATCAGCACCCAACCACATTGCTGCCCGGGAGGCCAGGGATGGCCTCACCATGGCCAGATTTACTTCACTTGACGCTGCACACCCTGGCTGCCACAGGATGCACCAAGTTGGCACCACCCCACACCAAAACCATAAAGCATCCCTACAATGCCCAAGCCATTCCTTTCACACTCAGCACCATTGCAGGGGGTACCCTTATGTCTCACTATTCACTGCAACTCACTAAGCCACTTACAAAGGTGCACACAAATCTGTCCAAGAAAGCAAAATGTTGAAAATAAAGGTTTCAATGTTTGACACCACATTAACAGAAACTTTACATTAACATTGCATAAACACCCAAGTGCCTACCCTTGTGTGTTGTTACTTGATATGATTGCACTAGGATGAGGGTGAGTGTGAGGGGTGGCTAGTGAGATGGGGATGTGATAATGTAGATAGAGAGGGATGGGTGGAGGTGCAAGGTAACTTGGTGTGAGCAAGGATGGGCAGGAGTAGGGTAGGGAAGGCAGAGTGATGGGGATGTGATGAGAGGCACAGCAGGATGAGGTTGAGTGTGGCTTTGTACTAACGTTTCATGATCTACTGAGATCATTGAAATGTTTGCGGCACTGCACCCAGATCCTCCTGATGACATCCCTGCTTGTTCCCTTCTCTGCAATGTGCAACCAGGCTGTGTTGATCTCCTGGGGAGGTCTCTTCCGCCCATGGGAAGGGAAGAGGACCTCCCTGTGAGCTCTGACTCCCTCCATAAGCATATGGAGGGCGTCATGGGAGAGCCTGGGTGCAGCCGTGCACCTCTGTGCAGTTTGATTGTCAGTATTTGCAGCACCTCAATGCTGTAGAACACTGACAGCACAAATGTCAAAAGAAAGTTGGCCATGGTTCCTTTAAGGAAGCCGGCTGATGACGTGTCATCAAATGACGTCACCAGACCCACTTTCTCTAATTGGCCGGGAAACGCACTGGGCGGGCTTATCAAGCCCAATCAGGGGAAATTCATTTCAGAGACCAGGATGGAGACAGCAGCTGGGTCGGGACCTGCCACCGATATCACCCGCCACGGACCCGCCAAGGTTCGTAAAATCCAGCCCTAGATCAATGCTAATCCCATGAGCCCTAATCTTGTGTAACAACCTCTTGTGTGGCACCTTATCGAATGCCTTCTGAAAATCCAAATATACTACATCCACTGGTTTCCCCTTATCTTCCCTGCTAGTTACACCTTCAAAAAACTAATAGATTTGACAAACACGATTTCCCTTTCATAAAACCATGTAGACTCTGCATAATCATATTATGATTTTCCTAGTGCCCTGTTACCACATCCTCAATAATAGATTCTAGCATTTTTCCAATGACTGATGTCAGGCTAACTGTCCTATTTTCTTTCACCCTCCTTTCTTCAACATTTGCTACCTTATAATCCACTGGGACCATTCTAGAATCTAGGGAATTATGGAAGATCAAAACCAATGCATCCACTATCATTGCAACCACCTATTTTAGAACCCTAGGATGTAGGCCATCAGGTCCGGGGGATTTGTCAGCTTTTAGTTCTATTAATTTCTCCAGTACTTTTTCTTTACTAATATTAATTACTTTAAGTTCCTCACTCTAATTAGACCCTTGATTCTCCACAATTTCTGGTATGTTTTTTGTATCTTTTACTACGAAGATAGACACAAAGGCCGGAATTTTGCCGGTGCACAGAGGGCAAGTTTGGAGGCGGGTCCGCTGTCAAAATAACAAAGATTGAGAGCGGGTAGGAAACCCGCTGTCAACCCACCTCCACGCGAGTCTCCCAGGTGTCGGGTCTGTCAGCGGAGAACTGACCCAACACCAAGCGTTGGGGGATACAATTGAGCTCATTAAATGGCTTGTTAAGAGCCAATTTAATACTATTTTGAGGCTTCCTTCCAATTTTACATTCTCCCTCACAGGTTACCCGCTGCTCGGGGAACATGCCAGCTCACCCTGGCATGATTTGAGTCTGGTCTGATGTTTCTGATAAGCTGACAGCTGCAGAAGTGGTGTAAAGGATGGCATGTTGCAGATGGTCAGTTTCAGAGCACAGAAACTGCATTTGTAATACATATAGAGATTTCTTTAGCTTGTAAGTGTTTAGAGCCAACAGTATGTCCAGTGCCACCTCATTGGAACAACCTTTCTCACGATTGACAGATCGCTTCTGTCATCTCACCTGCAGCTGCCATCTATTCCAGCAACATCGGAGCCAATGAAACAATCAGACCTTGGTCCTCTGAATCCTTCCACGATCAGCCCCAACACCAACATCACCAGGCACACCATCATCACCAACTACATCACCAACCTTCTCCGCCATCACCTGATGCTGCACAGGACACAGGGCATCAGCCCCTGACAACATTGCTGCCCGGGAGGCCAACGATGGCATCACCATGGCCGGATTTACTTCATTTGACGCTTTTAACCCTGGCTGCCACATGATGCGCCAGGTTGACACCAACCCACACCAGCACCGTGAAGCATCCCTTTAATGTCCAAGCCATTCCATGCACACTCATCACTATAGCGGGAAGGGGGGGATCCCGGTGGGGATGTTATGTCTGAACATTCGCTGGAACTCAGTAAGACACTTCTCAAGATGCGCTCAGATCTGTCCAATAAGGGGCAGTGTTGGAAAAATAGATTTCACTGTGTGACAACACATTACCAGAAACTTCACATGGACATTGGCTAAACCTCTCAAGTGCCTACCCTTGTGTGTTGTTAGTTGGTATGCTTGCAGTAGGATGAGGGTGAGTGTGAGGGGTGGCTAGTGAGATGGGGAAGTGATAATGTAGATAGGGAGGGTTGGGTGGAGGTGCAAGGTAAGTTGGTGTGAGTAAGGACATGCAGGAGAAGGGTATGGAAGGCAGAGTGATGGGGATGTGTTGAGTGGCACAGCAGGGTGAGTTTGAGTGTGGCTTTGCAGTAACGTTTCGTGATCCACTGAGATCATTGAAAGGTTGGCGTCACTGCAGCCAGGGACCCCTGACGACATCCCTGCTTTTGCCCTCCTGTGCAATGTGCAACCAGGCTGCGTTGGTGTCCTGGGAAAGTCTCTTCTGCCCTTGGAAGGGAAGAGAATGTCCCTGCGTGCTGTGATTCCCTCCATAAGCATATGGAGGGAGTCATTGGAGAGCCTGGGTACAAGTGTCCACCTTTGTGCAGAGCTTGTCAGTGTTTACAGCACTGTCAAACACTGACAGAACAACTGTCAAACTCAATGTGGCCATGGTCCCTTTAAGGTAACTGGCTGATGGCACGTCATCAAATGATGTCATCAGACCCGCTTCCTGTTAATTGGCCGGGAAGCCCCCAGGGCGGTCCTAACAAGGCCAATCAAGGGAAAATCCTTTTGACAGATCGGCTGTAGCCAGGATCGTGACTGGAACATGGAAACCAGCTCTCCTGACACCGATGATAAACTCGCAGCCAAAATATTTGTTTAATGTCTCTGCCATTTCCTTATTCCACATTATAAATTCTCTTGTCTCAGCCTTTAAGGAACCCACGTTTACTTTTGCTAATCTCTTCATTTTTACATACTCTTTAAAAGCTCTTAAAAATCTGTTTTTATATTTCTTGCTAGTGTACTCTCATATTCTATTTTCATGGCTAGACCACGGAGAGGTTTAAACGTAAGCATGTGAATTTTAAACTTGAGATGTTGGGGGACCAGAAGACAATGTAGAACAGCAGAGATAGATGTAGTGGACAAGCATGACTTGGTGCAGAATCGGATACAGGCAGCAAAGCTTTGGATGAGCTTCACGCCAGGAATCCTGTCTTAATAAAACCAAGAACTGAAATCATGCACCTTGCGGGCGAGAAAGCCAACTGTCCCTGATCTTCTTATCTCTGATGCCATGAACGCAATACCATGCAATGGGAAAAGTTGTTTTGGAGATCTGTATTACTGGCTGGCATACTCCCTACTATCGTCATCCAGAAACACAGCAAAGTTCAACAAGACTGCTAATTTTGCACTAAAACCACCAGTAAGAAAGTTCTCCCATAGGTGATTTAAAACTCCAATCTACACTTGTGAGTAACAAAGATCAGAGAAATGGCCTGACTTTGCACTGATTAAAGGAATTGCTCACAGAATATATACACTACCTCCCGAAAGATAACGAAAAATAAAAATAAAATTTCTACTGCATCATAACAGGGTCAGTCTGAGAACTGACCAAAAATCAAGTACTGTGCGAAAAAAAAATCCTTTTCAGTATTTTTAAGGATGTAACTGGAAATTTAGGATATTAAACAGGTTGTATTCGATATAATTCTACCTCCATAGAACAAGTTCATGTGTGCCAGTTCCTGCTCTTTACAATTGTGCTAGTTCAGTTCCAATAAGTAAAATCTGTAGTGATGTTGTAGCGTAAGTGCAGTTTTATTTAAATTGGTAAGCAGCTAGCATATAGGTGCCAAACAACAGATGGAGCTAATTATTCAACTCATAACACTTATTACAAAGCTCAGAGGGTGGGGTGGGGGTCACTAGGAGGATCAACAAGGCACGTTAACATTACAAGCACAACACTTTGTCAGGGACCAGCTTCTGCCTTTTATATAAATATAGTACATTGCATCTGAGGGAGGTGACTCATGTTTTCTTCATTTTTTTACTGCCCTGTTTGCTTCTAATTCTCCTCTGTTTTTACTGTAGTTCTGAAGGAGTAAAGGGATGTTGGGAAACTAATAATCTTGCTGTATAATGGTGACTGTCTATTAGCCCAAAGGGCACAATTTTGATTCTTCCTGGGTGCACTCAGCCTGGTTCATCATACACAGACACTCAACAGTAAGATATTGATTATGTTTTGTCTGCAAGCAGCACTGGGCAGGATGCAACCAGTCAACTGCAGTAGAACCTAAAATAAACCTTACAACCAGATCAGTTGCAAAAATGGGCCACACTAAAAACAAAACAGAATTTTTAGATCAGCCATTAAATGCAGTGCCTTTTTCAAAAAGAAACTTGGTAATAAAACTTGCATTGTTGATCTTAAGATGAAAATGATTAATAGGGTCCAAAGGTTTTTTTTAAATCTATGATACTGAGGGATACATTTCCTGAATTTGTATGATGTTAGTTAACATTCCCAGCTCTTATTTTAACACTTTCTTTATATAGCAGTTTAGAGTGCAACGGTGGAGGCGTATCAGTAATTCACCGTAGTGAATTATTCTTGTGTGTTTTACTTTAATTGTTTAAATCTTCCTTTAATATAAAAGTTGTCAACATCCAACTCTTGATCAGAAATCAGCCAAAGACCCAACCCTCTGTTTGTGCTGAGCCAGGTGTATGCAATTCCTGTGGCCAAGAGCCAGTCTTCACAGGATCACACGGATCCGATTGACTTCCCAGTAATTCTCAAACGCTTTCAGCAGTTGGATAGACTGGAGTCCACTAAAGCAGCTTACTCATATGGGACTATTTTGGCAGTAAAGGGAACAGGACCAGGCACCAACTGGTTGAAAACTCAATGCCAAGTCATTGTACCACATGAACCCTTAAATATGATCATGTGGAAATACTGAAAAGAATGTCATCCAGCAGATTATTTCCTACTGAGGAAAAGAGGGAATAATACTAAGAAATAACTTGCATTTATATAGCGCCTTTGGGATGCCCCAAAGTGCTTTACAGCCAATTAAGTACTTTTGAAGTGTCGTCACTGTTGTAATGTAGGAAACACAGCAGCCAATTTGCACGCAACAAGCTCCCACAAACAGCAATGAAATAAATAACCAGGTCATCCGTTTTAGGTGTTGGTTGAAGGATAAATGTTGGTGAGGACACCAGGAGAACTCCCTTACTCTTCTTCAACTAGTGTCATGGAATCTTTTGCGTCCACCAAAGAGAGCAGACAGGACCCCAATTTAACATCTGATCCAAAAGACGGCGCCTCTGACAGTGCAGCACTCCCTCAGTACTGCACAGAAATGCTAGCCTAGATTATGTGCTCAAGTCCCTGGAGTGGAGCTTCTTACTCAGAGGTGAGAGTGCTACCACTGAGCCAAAGCTGACACCTTACTCTTACGGTTGAGATTTTGCAATATTTGTTTTTCATGAACTTGGATCAATGGATCAAAGCTGAATAGATTGTCTTTTTATCATTACATGGAATCACTGATGAGATTTGATTATAGTTTCCTGTAATATTATGGATGCTGATAGGCAGGAAAAGGTTTATGGCTGCTCTATCTGGCTGAGCAACCTTGTGGATATTTAATCCTTCCAGTCTTTGCACAACACATTCTTTACAAATTCTACATGTGTTATAGATTGACTAGCCCCATTTGCTACAACCAGAATATTTTCAAATGAAAAATGATGTGAAGAATCCATTCAAAATATTTGTCATATCCTGCTTCTTTTTTAGATGCTATCTAACCTACTTATTAAACCACCGTGCTCTCCTTTATTTAAACATAATATACTTTCTTTCCTCATAATAGACTTAAATATGTTCTATTTTTCTTCTGTTGCCGTATTTTTAAGTATGGTTTAATCTTCCCTAATACTCTTCTCAAAATTCAAAATCTGCTCTTCCAAAGACTTGTGCTGTTACATTATTGTTTTTAGCCTTTGACAACAATATAAAATCCAAAAATACAATGATTGCAGATCCCAAATGCTCACCAACCTTCAGGTTACCAATCAGCTCTAGTGGATTGCTAATCACCAAATCCAACATCACCTCTGTTCTTAATAGACTCTCCACATGTTGTGTGGGGAAAGAAACCGTGACCATTTCAGGTGAATTTATTTGTATTTTTATCATTTGCTACTGGTTGTCCTTGACCTCCAGGATTTTGAAATCCCACTGGATTAATACATTATGATGCTCCATAGCCTATCCAAATAGCTGTTTACCTGCTCACTTGGAGCTTGTGGTCTAAAACAGTTACCAATTAATAATTTGCACCCTCATTATTATTCAGTTCTATCCATGTATGGGGTGATTGTGCAATCCAGTGCTCCCAGTGATGAGTAGTGCTTATAGGGAGCTCATTTCAGTAAATTGTAGTTGTAAAGCTCGTGAAGATCATCCATTAAAATTAATGGATGGAAAATCAAGGGCTGCACATCTACAATTTTCCAATATGTGCTTCCTTTGAGCACCGCTCCCTATTGGGGTTAATGCATTGCGGAATTAACTCCGACTGTTTCATCCATATCCCCTTCTGCTGCTCTATCCACCATTGCTATATCATTCCTTATCAATAATGCAACTCCTTCAGCTTTCTTTGTAAGTTTATCCTTGTAAAACATTTTATACCACCGCAGCTCATGCTCTTAGTCATAGTTCACCATCAGCCCTGCTTCTGTAATGCCAGTAAAATCAAAATTCACACTGGTTGTGTACACTTCTAACTCCAATATGTTATCCCTGATGTTTTTTATTTGTATAAAAACATTCAAGGTCATCTCTCAAAACATTCTTTTTCTATTTGATCTTTCTGCTATTAATATTAATTCCCCTTTTTCTGCTTTGTTTATCCCTCCTCCCAACCTTACACTCTCTCTCTTTCTCTCTCCCCCTCTCTATCCCTGCAAATCTGGTGCATTCAAACCATAGTAAGATCATAAGTAAATAGGAGCAGGAGTAGGCCATATGGCCCCTCGAGCCTGCTCTGCTATTCAATAAGATCATGGTTGATCTTCTACCTCAACTCCACTTTCCAACCCGATCTCCATATCCCTTGATTCCCCTAGAGTCCAAAAATCAAATCGATCTCGTCTTGAATATACTCAATGACTGAGCGTCCACAGCCCTCTGGGGTGGAGAATTCCAATGATTCACAACCCTGTGAGTGAAGAAATTTCTCCTTATCGCAGTCCTAAATGGCCGACCCCTTATCCTGAGACTGTGACCCCTAGTTCTAGGCCAGTGGTTCTCAAACTGGGGTCTGCGGATCCCTGGGGGTCCTTAGAGACTTTCCAGGAGGGTCCGCGAAATAATGAGAGTACTGAGCAGTGCCGGCCTTGCGGGACATGTGGCGGCCGCACTCCACTCCCACCTCCCGGCTCGCACCAAGCCCGCCTCCGCTCTATATCGTATATGCGTGTACAGTATATACAAATCAGAGGGGTGGTTTGTTCCATTTTTTTCTGTGAGTTTTTTTCTGTGATGGTGTCGTGACAAATAGTGATAGACGGCAGGCACCCTGATTGATCACACGTTTTAAAATAAATGGTTTTGAACTTAATTTGACTGTGTACCTTATACAATATGCATATAGAGTGGAACCTCTATTATCTGCATTTCAATTATCTGCCTTCATGATTGACTGCCAAAATTCTCGTGGGACAAAAACTTACACGAGACATCAAAATTACATGGGCCGGAATTTTCCAGGGTGGTAGCAGGCGCGGTCGGAGGTGGGTCAGGTGGGAAAGTTGTTATTTTTGGGAGCGGGTCGGGAACCCGCTGTCATCCCGCTCCCACGCGCCTTTCCCCCAGGTGTGTCTGTCAGTGTGGACCCGACCCGACCAGCAGAGGCGGGCGACCTAATTTAAATTATTAGTAGCTAGTTGTCAGACCCTTAAGAGTGGTTTTCACCTTATCTTTGAAATTTACCTGCATGGCCATGGAAAACACGCTGCTTGGGAACCATGTCTGTCAACCTGAGGCGGGAGTTCAGTGGCCATTGCTCCAGCTGATTAGTTGACAGCATGAAATGTGCTATAAAAGCTCCCACCTGACAGATGATCACTTTCCTCAGCAGAAGCTGACCATGATGAGCCCCAACACCAGCACCACCAGGCACACCAGCAGCACCAACAACAACACCACCAAACTTCTCCGCAATCAACTGATGCTGCACAGGACAGAGGGCATCAGCAACACATTGCTGCCCAGGAGTCTAGGGATGGCCTCATCATGGCCAGATTTACTTCACTTGATGCTGTACACTCATATGGCTGCCACATGATGCACCAGGTTGGCACCACCCCACAGCAACTCCATAAAGCATCCTTGCAATGACCAAGCCATTCCTTTCATACTCACCACCATTGCTGGAGGTACCGTTATGTCTCACCATTCACTGCAATTCACTAAGCCACTTACAAAGGTGCACACAAATCTGTCCACGACCGGAAAGTGTTGAAAATAAAGATTTTTATGTTTGGCAGCACATTAACAGAAACTTTACATAAACATTGGATAAAACACCCAAGTGGCTACCCTTATGTGTTGTTAGTTGGTATGATTGCACTAGGCTGAGGGTGAGTTTGATGGGTGGCTAGTGAGATGGGGATGTGATAGTGTAAATAGAGAGAGAGGGATGGGTGGACGGCAAGGTATGTTGGTGTGAGTAAGGATGTGCAGGGGTAGGGTTGGGAAGGCAGCATGATGGGGATGTGATGAGAGGCACAACAGGATGAAGGTGAGTGTGGCTTTGTACTCACCTTTCCTGATCTAATGAGATCATTGAAACGTTTGCGGCACTGCACCCAGGTCCTCCTGACCACATCCCTGCTTGTGCCCTCCTCTGCAATCAGGTTGTTTTGGTGTCCTAGGGAGGTCTCTTCCGCCCATCAGAAGGGAAGAGGACCTCCCTGTGTGCTGTGACTCCCTCCATAAGCATATGGAGGGAGCCATCGGAGAACCTGGGTGCAGCCCTCTGCCTCTGTGCAGTCATTGTCAGTGTTTGCAGCACTCCAATGCTGTAGTACACTGACAGCACTATGTTACATTGACATTTAAATCCAATGTGGCCATGGCCCCTTTAAAGATCCCGGCTGAAAACATATCATCGATGACGTCACCACACTATTTAATTGGGCCGGGTAACACGCAGGGCGGGCTTAATAGGCCCTATTAAGGGAAAGTCATTTTCAGCAGCGGGATGGAGCCAGCAGCGGGGTCGCGACCTGCCACGGACACCGCCCGCACCGGACCCACCCAGGAAGGCAAAATTCCAGCCATGATGTTTTTTTAATTTGTTTTGTACTTGGCTATATTTTCTTGCATAGGGAATTGATGTACCATATGTGTAAGACTGCAATATGGGGACTCAACATTCTAACAATTTGCAGTTAAGACAAGATAATGAAAGTTTCACTGGGTGTATGGGTAAAATATAATATGGGATGTTTTCCTTACATTATGTGTGAATTAAGTATGTGCACGTTACATGTGTACAATCAACACTTACAACAGTGTGCACATTTAGAAGCATGTGTGTATCAACTCAGAATGGCTTATTTAGTAAAGGAATACTTTAACACTAATGAGTGCATTGTTTACTGAGTATAGATATGTGCTTTCTGGTCCTGCCTAAGAGCTGAATAAATGTACCTGAACACAGCATGGGGGAGAAATTCAGTATCGCCCCATTTGGGGCGCAATTATCATCCGGGCGCAAAGATTAGTGCCTGGCGCTAATTATCGCCACCGACTGCAAACTTGACTTTTATCGCCCCTGGAGGTGATTGGAGCGCTAAATCAGGCGCTTCACACCTGTCTTAAGGCGCAAAGGCCGAGGAGCGAGGCCCTACCTCAGAGCGCTGGCGAAGCTCATGTGATGTCAGTCAGCATAGGAACACACACACAATGGCCCCGGCCAGTTCTTAAAGGGGAGGGTTAATCTTGCTTTCCATCCACATCCTGCTCATTGCAGCCTTGAATCTCGGCCTGGAGAGACCTGCACATCAAATCTGCTGGAAAGAACAATGGAGAATACCAGGGAAAGAGCTCAGAGTGCAGCCCCCACAATCTCTTCTAAATCGTTACAAGGAAGGGCAAATTAAAATGAACCTGCAAAGTGCTGCTCAGTACCCAAAACTCCTTCACACAGCGTTGAATCTCTCCAGAAGTCTCCCTCTCTCTCTCTCAGAATGCGTGGTTCTAAAATGTCACCAACAATAAAAGGCAGGAAGCGGTCACCTTTAAATAGCGCTCCCCCAGTCCTTTCCTGACTGCAAAACGCTCCCCTCAACTTGTCGTTGCTAGCGGCAGGCGGTAAGGCAGGGGGCACAACTCAATATCCGCTCCGGGGCGATACCGGGGCGAAGCGCACTCAACTGACGTCACGATCTGCCGGCGCAGGAGATCGTGGCGGTAGTGTTTAGCGCCGCCGCAAAATGTCTAGTTAATTTCGCGAGCAGCGCAAACATCGCCGCGCCCGGGCGCTAGACGCTTTGCGCCCCATTAGCGCCCTCTTAAGGCGCTAACGGGAGGTGCAACCAACTGAATTTTTCCCCCAATGAATCTTAGCCACCATGCTGCAATTACAGAACGCAAGTACAGAGTGACTAAACAATGGTATACAAGTGAAAATATAGTTTACAGGTTTGTGAAAGACAAATCCTATATATGTGTTCTAAAGTTTGTATAAGTCCTCAGTAGTATTATAATTTAGATCGGGGGCCTGTGATTAATAAACCATTTGAAAAGGGGTCCTTCAAACAAAAATGTTTGAGAATCACTGTTGTAGACTCTCCAACCAGGGGAAACAGCCTCTCAGCATCTACCCTGTCAAGCCCTCTAAGAATGTTAAGGGGTAAAAATTCAGTTGGTTGCGCCTCCCGTTAGCACCTTAAGAGGGCGCTAATGGGGCGCAAAGCCGCTAACGCCCGGGCGCAGCGATGTTTGCGCCGCTCGGGAACTTAACTAGACATTGTGCGGCGGCGCTAAACTTTACCGCTGCGACCACCTGCGCGCGCAGATTGTGACGTCATTCCATGGTGCAACGCCCTTGTGGCGCCCCGGAGCGGAAATTGAGTGGCGCCCCCTGCCTTACCGCCTGGCGCATCCAACGACCGGAAGACTGGAACGCTATCAATCGCTGTGGGGCTGGGGGGGGCGCTATTTAAAGGGGGCCTCTTCCTGTCTTTTTCTGTGGTTGACATTTATGCACCACTCGTTCTGAGAGAGAGAGAGAGATTCGGAGAGAGAGAAAGAGAGACTTCTGCATTGACTCAACGCTTTGTGAGGTAGTTTTGCCTACTGATCCTAACTTCGCTGGTACTTTGGTTGCTGTCCTTCATTACTTTGCTTGCAAAGAGACTATGGGGGCTGCACTGATTGGGGGCGTCGTCCTGCTCCAGCTGAATCGGAGGACACAGAGACGCAGAGAGAGAGTGGCAATGATGGCCAGACGGAGGAGGGCCGACAGGCGTATGTACAGGAGAGCTTACCCTCCCAGGGTATATCGTGAACAGCTCTCTTACATTCATATGTCTGAGGAGCTGTGTTTGCGAAGGCTGCGATTCAGCAAGGAGGTGGTCACTGAGCTCTGCCACCTGCTGCAGCCAGATCTGCAGCCTCAACTGAGGTCCAGGACGTCTCTGTCGGTGGCAGTGAAGGTCACAGTGGCTCTCAACTTCTATGCTACTGGCTCATTTCAAGCTGCTGCTGGGGACCTCGCCAATATCTCCCAGTTCGCGGTGCATTGCTGCATCCGGCAGGTCACAAATGCCCTCTTTAAAAGGAGACGAGAGTTCATCTCTTTCCCCATGACCCCAGACAAGCAGCGTGACCGCGCTCTGGGCTTTGCGAGGATAGCGGGTTTCCCCATGGTGCAGGGCGCCATTGACTGCACGCATGTGGCTTTGCGTGCTCCACATGAGAATGCCGAGGAATTCCGGAACAGAAAGGGGTTCCATTCCTTGAATGTCCAGTTGGTCTGTGACCACAGACAGCTGATACTCGCTGTCAATGCCCACTATCCTGGCAGCTGCCACGATGCTTTTATCCTGCGCCAGACAACTGTGGCAGAACTTTTCGAGGCACCGCATCAGCCAGTTGGTTGGCTTCTCGGGGACAAGTGGTATCCATTGAGCACCTGGCTGATGACACCGCTCCGTACGCCCAACACCCCTGCTGAGCTACAGTACAATGAGAGCCATCAAGCTACCAGGAACATCATTGAGCGCACAATCGGCGTGCTGAAGCAACGGTTCCGCTGTCTCGATCATTCTGGAGGAGCCCTGCAGTACTCGCCTGAGCGAGTATCCAACTTCGTAGTTGTGTGCTGCATGTTGCATAACATGGCAATCGTCAGGACCCAGCCAATGCCACCAGGTCTTGGAGCACCACCAAAGGAGGAGGAGGAAGAGGAGGAAGAGGACGAGGAGGATGATCATCAGCAGCACCAAGGCGGGAGGGCGGCCCACAATGGTGAAACTGCAAGGGCTGTCCGTCAACGGCTAATAGCAAGCCGCTTCTAGGGCCCCTGCTGTGGAAATGGCTTCTGCCATTGCTAACAACATCAATGAACCCAGCACGCAACCCCTAAGCCGGCCAAGGCACCAATAATTCCAAACACCAACCATGTATATTTTGAATACAGAAACTTATTTATTTTACAAACTGTGTGTGTGTCAATTCCTCATGACAAACTCATAGAAATAAACACAAAAAAACAGTCAATAACATAACTGGTTCTCACAACCTGGAGATAATGTCCAAAACACTAAACAAAAGTTGGACCACGAACCTCGGCCTTTAATAAAAAAATGACCAGCATTTTGTCACACCTCCTACTTTTTGCCCTTCGAGGGTGATCTCCTTCCCTTGCACACTTCCCCCCTTCTAACCCTACTGCTCCTCCGTAATGGGACCTCAGTGGCTGCAGCAAGGCTGGTGGAAGGCTGCTGATCGTCAGACCCTGACACTGCAGATGCCCCTGAAGGACAGCCTCGACCAGTTCTGGGCCTGGAGGGCCCGGCTGCAGACTGCACCAACTCTGCATGGGCGGCAGCAGTCTGTCCTACAGGCGGTGGCAAGTGCAGTGGAGAAGTGACAGTGTTGGCAGCAGGAATGCTGTCATCGTGAGAGAGGACAGCAACTCCCTGCTCGCCCGACACACTGGCACTCCCACGGGGCAGCACTTCAGCATCCGGAGCAATCTGCTGGAGAACAGATTGCTGGCCTGCTGCGGCGCGGTGAGAGCCCCGGGGACATGTGAACGAACCATCGAGGTTGGCAGCAGTCTGTGCTTGCGTGGCCTCAATCTGAGTCTGCATGAGAGCAGTCAGAGATGGGATCACGGCAGCCAGTGACTGAATTGCAGCACTAAGCGTTAGTGTGTCATCCGCCTGTGCTACAGCGAAGTGCTCCACACTCCTTGCCAGTGACTCAATGCATTCGGGCACCCTTCCCACTGCACCCATGAGCTCAGTGTGCATGCCCACCGCCTGGGTGTTCATTTCTGCGATCAGCCGCTCCTCCTCTGCGTCCATTGCAGTAGGAGTCGCTGGCATACTCTCCCTCTGGGGAGAAGGCCCCCGTTCTTCCCTACCCCCATGGCGTTGCTGCAGCCCGCTGGGTCCTGGAGCTTCACCCTCATCAGACCCTTCCCCCCTGCTCCCCTCCAGGGAAGGCGTGTTCCCAGTGTGGGCATGGGCTTCCTCGGGAGAGGGTGGCACTGATGCTCCGGCTTCCTCTTCCTCCTCGGCTGCAGCTTCACTCCCAGTGGCAGCTTCAGGGCCCGTCTCCTCAGCTGGTGAATCACCATCTGAAAGCAGGGAGGTACAAGAGTGGCTTTAGCGTGAGGACAGGGTGGCAGTAAGGGAGGAATAAGTGCAGCGAGTTAGCAAATTGGATTGAAAGTGTCAAAGGCTGGTGTTGTGAGGGACAAGTGGAAGGACAGAGGACAAAAAGGTGATGACCTTACCATTGCTGTCCAGAACGGGGTCGGCGTCTCCAGTGGCGACGCGACCGATCACCCGGCTTGCCACAATCCTGTGGACGCGCTCCTCAAGATCGCTGAGGGGTTGCAGCTGAGGCCGCCCTCCACCTGTCCGTTGCTGCTGTCTCCGATTATGCGCCAGCTTGGCCTGTAAGAAAAAGGACAGCATCTGAGTAGATATACAGCCATGGTCTTGCCTGATGTGCCTCCCATAGGTGGATAGCCCTTACTGTATGCAGCCATGGTCTTGCCTGATGTGCCTCCCATAGGTGAATAGCCCTTACTGTATGCAAAGTGTGGAATGTGTGTGTGTGTTTCATGAAAGGGCCATAGGTGTTGGATGAGTGTTGTGCATTGGGGTTTTAAGACCCTCTGGCCATAGAGTGAGGTTGAGATGGAGGGATGAAGAGGTATTGAGAAAAAGCCACTCACCCTGACGACCCGAGTGAGGTCGTTGAACTTTTTGCGGCATTGAACATGGGTCCTGGGCACCATGCTCCTGGAGGAGACGCTCTGAGCCACCTCCCTCCACACTCTTCTGTACTCGCGTGGCAAAGGCCTCCTGCCACTCTCAGGGAAGAGTATACATCTTCTGCGCTCCACCGTGCCAACCAGAGCATCCAAGGCCCGCTCGGTGAAGCGATGAGCTCGTTCTCTCACCCTCTCCATCCTTGGCAGCAAAATGGATTCACAGGTCTCTCCAGGCCGAGATTCAAGGCTGCAATGAGCAGGGTGTGGCTGGGGAGCAAGTTGGCCCCCCCCGCTTTAAGAACTGGCCGGCGCCAGTGTGTCTGTGTTCCCTCGCTAACTGGCAGCACCTGCGCTGCGCTCGCGCTCTGAGTTAGCGCCTCACTGCTCGGCCTTTGCGCCTTAAGACAGGTGTGCAGCGCCTGATTTAGCGCTCCACTCACCTCCCGGGGCGGTAAAAGTGAAGTTTCCAGTCAGTGGCGATAATTAGCGCCAGGCGCTAATATTTGCGTCCAGACGATATTTGCGCCCCAAATGGGGCGCGACCTAATTTTTCCACCTAAATGTTTCAATGAGATCACCTCTCATTCTTCTGAACTCCAGAGAATATGGGAAGAGATATGATAAAGTGGAGTCTTTGTGGAGTGCAAGGCTGTGATGACTGAAGGCTCTACCAGTGATGGTGACAGCAGAGCATAGGGTGATTCACAGTCGTGTAAACTAAACCTCCCTAAACCTCTCTGCCTCTCTCGCCTCCTTTAAGACGCTCCTCAAAACCTACATCTTTGACCAAGCTTTTCGTTACCTGTCCTAATACGTGTCAAATTTTGTTTGATAATGCTCCTGTGACGTGCCATGGGTCTTTTAATACGTTAAAGATGCTATATAAATGCAAGTTGTTGTTGTTATTGTAAAAAGAGTGGAGGATGCGATTTGAGATTTCGGTCTAGACAAATCTGTGGAGGTAGGGTGGAGCTAGGTCATGGAGAGTTTTCTAAATGAGGACAAGTATTTTAAAATCAATGCGCTGGGCAACAGGGAGCTAGTAGATGGGCAGTGAGGACAGGGGTGACAGATGAATAAGATAGAGTGCAGGTGGCAGAGTTTTGAATGAGTTGCCGTTTGTATATAATGGAGCTTTCTAGACCAGTGAGACGAATGTTAGAGAAATTGAGTCTGGAGAAGACAAAAGCATGGCTGCAGATTTCAGTAGCATAAGGTGAGGTAGGGTCAAAGACAAGTGATATTATGGATGTGGAAATAACTCATCATAATGGACTGGGTGAGGGATCTGAACCTTAGCTTAGGATTCAGCAGGACACTGAGGTTGCACATTGTCAAGTTCAGCCTGGGTAAGCATCTGTGGAAGGCAATGGAATCCAGAGCTGAGTTAGTGGTGAGAAGTGAACAGAACAGCTTTGGTCTTGCCAATGTCTAGCTGCAGAAAGTCCTGGCTCATCCACAACTTAATTTTGGACAGGCAGTCGGACAACAACAGTCATAGATTCAAGGATGGTGGAAGAGAGATAAAGCTGGGAGTCATCAGCAAACATATGGAAGCTAACCACAATCTCACAGATAACATCACTGAAGGCAGCATATATATATATATATATATATATATATATATATAAGGAATAGGAGGAAGTAGAGAATTGAACTTTGGGGCACACCAGAGGTGCCCATTCGGTATTAGGAAAAATTACCATTGCAGGAAATGTATTGATTTTATTGGGACAGCTAGGAATGGAGCCAAAAAGGGGCAGTACAAAGGATCAAGTCTCCGGAGTAGTTGAAGGAATCAATAATGGCCGCAGTGCTTAAGGAGGAGGAAGTAGGATAATGCGCTGAGGTTACAATCACACAGAATATCATTGTTGGCCTTGACCAGGCAATCTTAGTGCTGTGGGCAAAATGGAATAAAAGGATTTGAACACAGTGTTGGGAGAGGGAAGTGACAATGATATATTTGAGGACCTTAGGGGGGAAATGTAGATTTAAAATATGGCAGTGGTTGGAAAGGAGAGAGGCATTGAGGGTGGGCTTTGTAAGGAGGGGTGAACATAGAAATGTTGAAGGTGGGGGGAACAATGCCAAAGGAAATGGTACAGCTGATGATGTATGCAAGCATTGTGCCAAGAAAAAAGTCAGATCTGGAAGGGATGTGATGGTATTGGGTCTCATGAGTGTGATAAGGTCTGGGAGAAAGATAGAAAAGACGTTTCAGAATATTCTGAGGTCAGGATTGGAGAAGAACAGGCACAAAGGGACTTGGGACCAGGGAATGCTCCTCATACTTGGCATAAGAGATAAGAATAGAAGGGGTGGGTGAGAAAGGTCAAATGAGGCAGTTTGTGGGATAGAAGAAGAGTTTGGGATTGTTCTTATCCTCCAAGATGATTCTGAGTAGATGAGGATTTGGTGGCAGAGAGAGAGGTGGTCATGCCAGATTTGCCACTGGATGGTCAGGCTGGTTGAGGGCCAAGTATGCTGAAGCAGCAGCTCTTGAATTTAAGATCATGAAAGTGGAGATTTTATCAGGGGCATTACAAGAGATCATGAAGGTGATGGACCTGAGTAAAGGGTGTTAAAAAGGAAATAAAGCAGCTGTTAAATAAGTCAATGGAAATGACAATGTTGTGGTATATGGAAGACCAGAGAGGGGAAGCTGGGGATTAGAGAGGATTCTGGTGAGAGAGCTGGGGCTAGTTTTTTTCCAGGTGTAAATAGGAAGGGCAGAGCGATTGAGGTGAGTAGAGGAATTTGGATGATGATAGAGATGAAGTAATTAGAAATTACTTTGTTGTTGATCCTAATCTCAGAAGTGGTAAGGCCGAATATAATAGTGAGATTGAGGGGGTATCCATTGCAAGGTTAATGTGCGTGGTCAGGTTGAATGAAGAAAGGGGAGGTAGAAAAGTCAGAAGAATAGGAGCAGTGGGAGTTTAGTTGGAGTTTTAGTTGAAGTCATCTTAGGTGAGGAGGTAAGTGAAGACAGTATTGAAAAGCTTTCAGTGATGAAGTCAGTGGGGGCTAGGTAACATGGTTGATGATGGGGATCTTAGAGGAGAGGTGAGCTCAAGGAGGAGAAAGTGAAGGAGCAGTAAGGGATAGATTAAGATAGAACCCAAAGGTAACAGTCACCTTTTTGGCAGGGAATATGGTGGAACTTTGGTGAAGCTGAAGGAATCATCATCAGTAGCCAGATTTTCATCAGACCCAGGCTATAAATGGACCTTTCTCCCATTTGTGAATGGGAGAACATTGCTAGCAAGGTAGTGGACATTTTGAAGGCAATACAGAATGAACTGATTATAGGAAACCCATGGGAGATGGGGCATAGGGAATGGAAAAGCAACATGAGTGAGGTTGGAGAGATTTACCGCCAGCACATTGCACATATAAGCACGTAGGTGTTAAAATAGTGGGAATAGATTCCTTAACAATAACAAAAAATGCTAACATGGATTTCTGCTAGAGCAACTTTTTTAAACTGGGTAGTTAATCTATATAGACTATTTAAAAATGTGCATAAATGTACAAAGCTATTGATTATTGATTTGCACAGCTCTATGAATGTTTTGGTTTCTATGTAAACACTTGTCTCCCTGTCCACACACTTTGATTTCAAAATTATATTTGCTACGTGTTTTTAAAAAACATTTGTTAGAACAATGAAAACAGTAAACACTTCAAGGCAAAACACTTCTAAGCAAATATGAGTTTTAATGTGAAAAACTAGTTTGGGATTGCTTAGGTGTGGTCTGGCTCAAGTAGCACAGTACTTGGCTCCCAGCCAGAGGATTGTAACTCCCCAGGCTATCTGTCACTTCAACACACTTGTTTTGGTTGAATGAGTACTGTTGCTTTTCAGCCAAACCAATACAGTGCCATGCAGACATTGAATACCACTTCCTGCCAGGCTATCATGAATTGGCCTTGCCAGAGATTGTGGAGATTCAAAGACAAAAGGACATAGCACCCTGGCAGTAGAGGGAGATGCATGGTGCCAAGTGGTATCCAAAAGGAGAAAAATGAGATAAAATATTATATTACATTAGTCCAACTATTAAGCTTCTCATTAAGTATGATCCAGCCAGTCATGTATAGAACAATGGCTGGCTAGGAGGACCTTACAGTACTGTAATAAAATCTAGGAGTCAAACTGACCTAAATATAAATATGCATCTCAAACCTAAAATTGGGTTACAGCCTTGAATTTCATTGCAGTTATCAGATACTTTTGTAAAATATATAGATTTTTTTTAAATGCAGTTGTATTGCAAGTTGGCCTTGTGATACATTTTGCTCTACACCCAGCGATATGAGTAGGTTAGAGGGTTTTCAGTAAAGAGATTGGATGCATCAAGTCCTGTTATTTTCAGTTTCCTTGTGACTCAAAACTACCAATTACTCCAGGATTATACTGTCGAGCAAAGATAAACCACGGCTTCTTTTCTCCACTATTAACCAACATCTTAAACCCCTCTCCACTGCCCCTCCACCCTCACCTCCATCAGGTGCAAGTAGCTCATGAACTTTGTCACTAAGATTGAGACCATCCATCCATTCAGCTGTCTCTGCTACTCCCCCCTTCCCCTTTAAGCCAAAATCTGTTCTATCATCCAAGGTGTCCCCTCAAGGATCTATCATTGGCCCCCTCCTATTCCTCACCGACATGCTGCCCCTCAGCAACATCATCTAGGGTCAGCTTCCACATGTACACTGGTGACAATCAGCTTTAACTTTCTACCACCTCCCTTACCTCCATGTTATTAGACTGATTGTCTGACATCCAGTCTTGGATGAGCTGCAATTTTCTCCAGTTAAACATTGGGAAGAGCAAAGTCATCATCTTTAGCCCCCACCAAAGTACTCTTGCCATCGATTCCATACCTCTCTCCGGCCATTCTCTCAGGTTGTTTCAACCTCAGCATCCTATTCAATCCTGATCTGAGTTTCCAACTGCGCATCCTCTCCATCACAAAGACCGCCTATTTCCACCTATATTACACTGCCCGCCTCTGCCCCTCCCTCAGCCCATCTGCTGCTAAAATGCTCATCCACAGCTTTGCCATCTCCAAACTTGACTGTTCCAATGCTCTCCTGGTCGGCCTCCCATCATTCATGCTCCGTAAACTTGAGTTCATTCGAAACTCTGTCGCCCGTATCTTATCCTGTACCAAGTCCCATTCACCCAGCATCTCTGATCTTGCTGACCTACATTGGTTCCCGGTCCCCTGGTGCCTCCAATTTAAAATTATCATCCTCATGTTTAAGTCCCTCATGGCCTTATCCCTCCCTATCTTTGTAACTTCCTCAAGTCCTACACACCCCTACCTTTCCCCCTCCCACCAGTACTCTCTGTTCCTCTGACTCTGGTCCTTTGTGCACCCCCCTCCCTTTGCCCCACTATTGGCAGCTATGCTTTCGGTCGTCTTAGCCCCATACTCTGGAATTCCCTCCCTAAACCCCTCTGTCTCACCAACAACCTCTCCTTCTTGAAGACTCTCCTTAAAACTCAATTCTTTGACCAAGCTTTTGTTAACCACTCTAAATATCTCCTTCTTTGACTCAGCGTCCATTTGTCTGATTACGCCTCTGTGAAGTGCCTTGGGACATTTTCTACATTAAAGGTACTATATAAATGGAAGTTGTTGTTCATTCAGTTCTCATTTGCTACTATAAACAAAGTAAATAAGATGTCACAAAGGGCAAAGCTGAATGTTACTAATTGCTCAACTATTTCTTTGCAAGAAACCTTCCAGAGATCTCCTTGGTACCAGTCCAGAGAAATAATACAATACTCCTTACAATGACTGTTGAGATTGGAAAGATGCGATTTTTTACATCGTGTCAACCTACCACAGTGCTCCACCCACACCCCTTGAGATAACAATGTTGAGCAGTCTGCGTGCAAAAGCATTCGTCGTGACTTCAACAAAATTACCATCTCATTTGAATGGAATTATTCACCAAGTCTGTTGTAAGCATTCCAAAATAGTTTCCTTGTGACTTTTTGCTTTAAAAAAGGAGTGTAGAGTGAGGTGCACCTACAATGCTACCTTTTAGAAGAATTTCAAATATAGCCACTTTGTATTTAAAAAAGGAAAATGTACAACATGTTTTATTATTAAAATTAATGTCATTGACCAAGTAAAAAGTTCTTTATGATTTACGACAGTATACAATGAAGCCATTAAATGACAGACGATATTTAAATCAATTGACCAGTGGAGTTTGTACTTTGAATCTCATTTTCACATCATCACAAAACCTGATTTTTCACAGGGAGGAGAAGAGCTCCCTATTATTTACATCACGTAAATTGGCATAATGTGTGCTTTGATACAATTTATGTCACCACAATTTATGTCACCACATTTTATGAGCATGGTACCTTTAGCACTGTGCTGTGGTTTATTCTTTGAAGACTAGATCGGAAACTGCAGAAACAATGTGCTCCTTTTTATTTTTCAGTTTTCTCCCCTTAAGATGTTGATATACTCTCTGATGTGCAGATACACAGTCAGTGCTTTGCCTCTGAAAGCTCGCCAAAGTGGCCACTCTTCACACAGGAGCCTCAGCAGGGAATGCCAGCGCTGTATCCAACTGTGGAGGACAACACAGCCAAACCCAATCCTGTCCTCATCCAGCATATACACGCAAGTGCCCTTCCAGTATGGTCCACTCCTTAACCATCAGAGCAGGGAATCCTGGCCAACTTTCCCTTCCTTAACCCAGTGACACTGAGACTAATTGCAACTACCACTGCCACGACTACAATCAGCTGGCTCAACACAGGCCAGGAATTGAATCCGTGACCTTCCTACTCTGTATGGCAGATGGAGACATAACCTCTGAGCCATGAGGACAGCTCGAGCAATGTGCTCTTTAATAAGGCTGCGGTGATTCAGGTATTTACGTTACTCCCCATTATAGTAAATTATTTTAAACTGCTGAAGGTGATGTTCACTTTCCAACGAGCAGCAGCCACATATTGAAAAGAATACATGATAAAGCTAACAAAACAAGTTTTCCTCGGTTTGGAAATGTACAAACAAAAAAGCCTGCCAGAGCTTGTCTGCGCCGTTGTCAGTTGTCTGCTCACATAAAAGGGCCTTTTACAAACTATTGTATCTGTATTTTTATTCTTTCAGCAAAAGAGCCAACTACACTGAAGCAAATGAAACCAGCTGCTGCCCAAACTGCCTGCAGAAAATTAATGTAGACCCAAAGTTAGCTGGGAGTGGAACTGACAGTATTTGTATTGAGCTTTGGCAAGTGTCCACTTTCTGTGCTGCCCCAGCTGAGGTTAGCTAACTTGGCACAGATCAGGGATCAAAGCAGCGATCTTTCTGGTCTCTCTGGTTCAGGACTACATAATGTTTCAGCACTTTTTTTTTTCATGTTACTTGTAATGGTGAATAATTATTCCTATTAAGTGTTACATTCAAGTTCAGAATCTGCACCTGTACTGACATGTCGGGACTGCTCGATTTCAGTGGGTATGAAATCTCCACACGATTATTTGCAGTAATATCGTAAGTGCATCTACAAAGATTTCCTCTGGTATTTTTGAGCAGCATCATACACAGATTCTAAAAGAATGTTCATGTTTTACGGCGTGTTTATGATTTCACCTGAAATATTGAAAAGAGGAAACAATGTATTTTCCCCACCCAAAATCAGAAGAAATTATGGAGAAAATGGGGAGCTGAGTCATATCACAGCACATAAATGCTAGCAGGTGGCTTGGAGTCCAGCCTTCTGCCCCTTTTCCCTCCTGCCTGCCCCTGTTACTGCTGTCCCCCGGGACTGTCTGGTGGAAGGGCTCAGTAAGCAGAGGATAGCGGCGGTAATGGCCTTAAAGTGCAGTGATGGAGGGAGATTGAAAGTATTGTGTTTTTCCTCCTGAGGCCACAATCCTGGACACAGCGGAGAACATTGCTGAAGCGGTGCCCTCTACCTCTGGCAACACTGGAGACCACTCACCCACCTGTCATTCGCCTTCTTACACTCAGCAGCCCAGAGACACCCACTTGAGGGGGATGCAGGTAGCGTAGATGAGAAATTGGCACATGCTGAGACACAGAGCACAAGGAAGGCAGAGGATACAGATGTGGAATTGGAGCCTGATGTGGTTGAGCAGAGGCATAAGACATGTCAGCCTCGGGCTGCACAACAAGAGGATGTTGATCTCAGGAGTCCTGTTTTGAAGAGAAGGATTTTAGCAGAGCAATAGACACATATGGAGGTGTTCTATGACTCTGCCAAGATGTCCGCCAAATGGCTGGGACAGCGGTGAAGTCCACTACCTAGTTGAGCACCAATATCTGAGAGGGGTTCAACTTGTTGTAGGCTGGCCTGGAGAAAGTGACAGCGGCAAAACATTTTCAAACCTTCTGCTTCATGAGAGATCCAGGCAAGTCAATCAACACAATGTGGAGGCACTTAATGAAGGACTGCAGGTCTTAGGGGACAATCTGCAAAGGCCATTTTAAACCAGGTTACAAAGTATACAGAGAATCATCTCAGAGGGACTAAAATATATTCAGTTGGCTCTCTCCCAGGAATTGAATGATCTTCCTAATTCCATGAGGTCCACTCTCCCACGGATGATTAGTAATCAGAATCTTGTTCCCAGTACCAGTGGAGAAGTTGGCGTGCATGCCTCTCACAACAGAGGAGCACTCCATCAGATCTCTGCAGAAGCCTTCAACTTTGTACAACCAAGCTGTCAAGGAGCCAATGACAGAATCTGTCTCATGTTCATTCCAGGACTTGGGAACCCTGAGAGAAGGGCCACCTCCATCCCAAGAAGCTCATAATATTTTGCAGCAGCCAGCTACATCTCAGACCCCAGGCCCTAAGGTGTCACATCGAAGAAGTGATAGAATTGGGCACATAAAAACGTGTGGTCACAAGGGGTGTGCACAGTAAGAGAACCAAATGATGTTTTTTGTAAATAGTTGTAATAAAATCAATAGAATGTATAATTTTTGGAGGATGTGGAATGAAAACAAATACACAGTTTCTTTGATCGCTTTGCTTAATGAATTATTCAATTTTCATTAGATGTGATTGATCAGAGCCATAAATTGAGAAAATGAAAAGACAAAAACGATCATTCTCCTAGAAGGTTTAGTACAAGCAGCCATTATAAACCATAGTTCTCAACCAATGTAAGCTGCCTTTGAGAAGAACTGCTTAGCCTGTATCATTTCATTTTGAAGAGGAGCGAGTGCAATATCAGTGTTTTCTTCTCTTTCTGCAACATATACGGACAGCGAGAGAGCACTGTGGCAGATCTCATTCCTGCAAAATGCTGACTTGAAGCCAAGTGCAAAGTCTAGACACAAATGGTCTATTTAGAGTCACTGAAGTGAAAAAAGGAACAGTGTCATCCATCTTTTGTTGCCTCAAAATCACAGCCTCCAGTGGTTTGGGAGGGTGTGGGGGGGGGAGGGGGGGAGGCGCGGTGGCTGGGTTTGCAGATGTCTCGAAGACAGACCCTCCATGTAGCTCTGATAAATAACATCACATTAGCCTTCCTTAATCAGACTCATAATTTTAAACTGTGTTTGAGTCAGCTACTGATTTCAATCAAACAGCTGCATGTAAGTGTTCTTAGTGGAATTCAGACTGATTCTGAGTAAAACGGTCCTGATTCTGCACTACTAGAAATTCCAATAGCCACCATTAGCACTTGCACTGCTTTCCTTTACTCATCTTATTTTTTTACAATTTTCCCCCTTTCCCTTTTTCTTTTGAAGGCTATAGTTCCATGGATGCCAGAATCCCTGCAGTGCCTCATCCAAGTGGCAATTCTTTATGTGTGAGCTTCCACAAGGGGTGCTGGTAAACTACAACTGTGTGTGTATATATATATATATATATATAAAAATAAATGTGTGTGTGTAGCACGTGTGCGTGTGTGTGAAGGGGCATGAGTGACCATAATCTTGCCTTTATCTGATGCTTGCACTTTACAGTGGTGAATTTTGGATAATGATGAGAACTGTGCACCTAGTCTAATTTTTCCGATCCCTAGTCCCGGGCTGCTGAGTCCAATTGCAGTACCAAGACTGCTGCACTGACTGAGCTTAACTAATTTAGCACAGGGCAGAATCCAGAGACCAGTCCAGCATTTGTATGGTGCAGTACCAGACCATGTAATGCATTTACCCACAGAGCCTACAGGCAGCTAGGAACAGGTGCTTTCTAAAGATGTCATTCTACTTTGCAGGTGCACAAATGGCAGATCCGAGTCCAAATCCTGACCGCAGGCCTTTTTTCTGAGCTCGAAAAGAATTCAACAGGGTCCGACACAGAAAAGCCTTTGATACCATTAACATCAAACCTTCACTTGCACATTCCATTTACAGAGGCCTAGAAATGTGATCATGCAGCACCCGTTTTGTGGGTGTTGAATGCCTACTAAGCTTCCAATATGGCGGGCAGGAAGTGCACGTTCATCATGAGCCAGCAGTGCGCCGCCTGTCATATTGGTATAGGCAAAATAATCGGTATCCAGGACGTGTGCCTGAAACAGGCATTAGACTCTTTGCATATTCAAATAAGGGGCCTAATGCCTGTTTGAGGACCCTTGTGCAATTTTGGTTCGCTCTGAGGAAAGATTTTAAAACATACTCACTTGAATGTGGAGTCGGGAAAAGCAGGAGTGCTTTTCCCGACCCCACATTAAAAGCACACAGGCTGCTGATACTAAGTTATAGACATTAGACAGAGATTAGTATGACGATGCTAACTTCCGCACCAGTGCCTCCGATATGTCTTCCTTTTCCTCAACTGAGGATTCCCCTCCACCGTGGTTGACAGGGCCCTCGACCGTGTCTGTCCTATTTCCCGCACTTCTGCTCTCACCCCTTCCCCTCCCTCCCGGAACCACGATAGTGTTCCCCTTGTCCTCACCTTCCACCCCACCAGCCTTCACATTCAACAGATCATCCTCCGCCAATTCCTCCACATCCAGCATGATCCCACCACCAAACACATCTTTCCCTCCCCTTCCCTTTCAGCATTCCAAAGGAACCCTTCCATCCCAACACCTTGGTCCACTCTTCAATCACTCCCAACACCCCCTCCCTTCCCACGGCGCCTTCCCGTGCAAGCGCAGGAGATGCAACAATTGCCCTTTTACCTCCTCCCTTCCCACTGTCCAGGGCCCCAAACACTCCTTCCAGGTGAAATAGCAATTTACTTGTACTTCTTTCAATTTAGTATACTGTATTCGCTGCACATGATGTGGTCTTTTCTACATTAGGGAGACCAAATTGGGTGATCGCTTTGCGGAACACCTCCGTTCACTCTGCAAGCATGGCCCTGAGCTTCCGGTCGCCTGTCATTTTAATTCTCCGCCCTACTCCCACTCTGATGTCTCTGTTCTCGGCCTCCTACGCTGTTCCAACGAAGCTCAAAGTAAGTTTGAGGAACAGCACCTCATCTTTTGATTAGGAACTTTACAACCTTCCGGACTCAACATTGAGTTCAACAATTTCAGGTCATAACCACCGCTCCCATTTTTTCCAGACAGCAGCTGTTGGTAATGATTCTGCTATGCCCATTTACACCTCCTTTTGCTTTGCACCATCATCCCTTTTGTCATTTAATATCTCATCTTTCCTGCCTTCCACCTTATCACAGACCTTCCCTTTTGTTCTTTCCTTCCCCCCTCTCCCTACCTCTGTATTTACTTAAAGCCTGTTACATCTCTAACTTTTTCCAGTTCTGATGAAAGGTCATCGACCTGAAACGTTAACTCTGTTTCTCTGTCCACAGATGCTGCCTGACCTGCTGAGTATTTCCAGCATTTTCTGTGTTTTACAGATTTCAAGCATCCGCAGTATTTTGCTTTTGTATTAGTATGTAGGTAATGTTTTCCCCAATTTTCTCCCCTCCTTAGCTGAAGGTGCTGGGATACAATTCCACAGGGATCAGTAACTCCTTGCTATCTCACTCAAGTGAAGCGAAACAGTATGAGGTAAATTTTGCGCTTTTGGTGCAGAACTTCACATAATGGAGGCCAGTACTCTGGATTCAAGTGTGCAGGTCTGTGCATCTGGTTTGCCGTCTGTGGGATGGAAGATCATGGAGGCCACAAATCAGGCACACCGACCTGCACACCAGAATTCCTAATGTGCACTCTCATCATGCGAAACTGTGCACCAAGAGTGCTAACTCGTAAAATTTACTCCTGAGTGTTGACAGACTTACTGATCTTGAAAGGCAACACACTGAGCCTAATCCTGTCTTCACCCTGACATCCACACATGTGCAATTCCCAGCAGGGGTCACCAGGTAATAGCGAGGAGCAAGAAGCCAGGCTGAGCTTTTACCCTTGCCTTTAACTAGTCCAATCCTCCAAAACAGACATAAAATGAACTTCTACCTTCCTTAACAACCATACATTTTCCAAGATGGCATGTCCCCTGACCCATCAGGAAGATTTTTTTTTTGATTTCCTCTCCTCCGTTCCTAAAAGCAGCAACTTTGCTGGAATACAGTTCCGCTGCCACCAATATTCCTGGGGTAGCTCACTCACATGGCCATTCTTCATGTGTGAACCTGAACAGAAAGTGTCTGCATTTTAACTCATTTGTCAGTGGGCTATTTAACCATAGGGGCATCACAGCAAAACCTGATCTTTGTCCTCACTCAACACTCATTTTCAAGCAGGGATCACTGAATAGCAATCAGGAGTGAGAATCCCCCGGATTTTCCCTCACCCTAGCTCAGAGGCACCGGGGCCAGTTATTGGGCCTTAACTGCTACCTTGGCTACGACCAGTTTGCTAATCAAACCTGTGGCCCTGTGCTCTGTATGGCGCTGTGCTACATAGAGTGGTGTCTTTACAAGGTCAGCTCAGAAGGAAATGTTTTAACGTTAGCGACTGAACAGAACAGTCTCAAATCATTCCATATCAACCTTTTATCTCTCTTCACATCTAATTTGTAATGCTACTGTGGGTGTAAATTACTTTAAATAAATACTCCAGATCCTGTAGGGAGTACAGCCATCAAAAATGTAATGCACCACGTGAAAATAACTGAAGTCAGCCCTGTTGCAGTAAGAGTCTAATCCATTTTCAAATCTTAGTCCTGTTGACCAGTTGCCAATCCCTTAAAAGGTACTTGCTACAAAACACGATTCAGTGAATGCAAATAAAATCTTCATGAAAAGTATTGAACCTGTTTTCCTTTCACACAGGGAACACAGGGAACAGCCATTTTAAACTGAAATCCATTTTTACTCTTCTATAATCCTGTGAACCAGGTGCTGTTTCTAAATTACTCTGCAGGGTAGGACATCTGTGCACATGAGACAAAAGAGCCCCACAAATTATAGGACTCTTCATATATACACATCTCAGCTAGGATTTGGGAAGTAATGGAGAAGCCTCAAGTGGGCTGTTGGACCAATATAATTTAAATGTAATTTCCTCCCTTTACTCTTTCTCTCTTAAAAACAGAGGCCCCAAGGTTCCTGAGTTGGGAAGGGCATAAGTCGGCAAGTACGCCTTTGTGGAGCCAGGAATCTCTCATGGAGCCGATATATGCCAGAGTTCTGCTGAGGAAGCACCCCCTCATAAATTCTGTTCAGGTTCAAGGTGCACTGAAGAAACGCTCGGCCTCAGATGCAAATGATTGACTTAGGATGAGATGTCATCACCCGTCCTAAATTCCATGACTTCCACCTTCCCATCTGCCTTTGAGAATGTGTGCCCCTGTGTAAAAGACGCATTTTGCCAGAACCCGTTCATCAAGGTGGACGAACTTCATTAAAGGGGCACTGCTCGCTGAGATTGCTTGTGGTGACTTTTGGTCATGTCTTGGGACTCAATGTAGGTATTGCAAAATCTTTTCACTCTTATACTCAGGAAGCCTCCCCCTACATTCTGCATTAACCTTGAAACAAATTCTCTTTCAAGACAATTACTGAGCTAGTATCTGAGGGCTGCAGAATGGGAATCCCACTTTACATGATATATGTGCTGGAGGAAGAGCAGAAAGAAGGGAAGCAGGTGGCTGGAAGAGAAGCCAGATTAATCAGGCAACATGAGAGGAGAGGCAGCTCCTTCCTGGCATTACCCAGTAGAATTTATGGACCAAGATACAGTTTCCAAGACTTTTTGCAGGAGCTCTGCCTGAGGAGGCAATGCTTCAGTCATAAAACTTTGGAGGAGTTCGGTTTATTGCTGTAGCCAGAAATGGAACCAAAATCTACAGCCCTCACTGTGGCACAAAAAGTGACCATAGTTCTCAACGTTTATGCCACAGGCTCATCCAGGGAGCCACAGGGGACTTTTGTCAGATCTACAGGTTTGTTATATGCTCCTCTATAAGGCAAGCCACCTCTTTGCCAGAACAGCTCAATTTATACAATTTGACAATGCTCCCACACATTGTCTGAGAGGGCCATCGCATCTTTCAACATTGCTGGATTTACCAGGAATGTGGGGGTATTGATTTCATCCATGTGGTATTAAGAAACCCAATAGTAAACTCCCCTCAGCTTTGTAATCACGAAAGGACTGATGGTAGATGTCCCACAATATGCCAAAGAGCCTGATGATGATACTGCTGATGCTGAAGACCCAGCCCCTGAAGAAGAGGAAGCAGTTACAGTGGCAATGGCTGCGGCTGCTAGACGATTGAGACAGACTTATTTGGCACTCTTTCACATATGAGTACAGCAGTATTATTTGGAAGTCATGGGGCATCAAATATCTGCCTCCTCTTACCAAACTCTCTATGGTCTAAGCATGTCCTTGCTCCTCCCAGCCAGCTATCACTTCCTAATCCTGAGCCATAACATCAGCACATTATCTATCATATGGGAGAACCAAACACAAAGCCAGCCTTACTCAAATATTCCACTGACATATTACAACTATTTACAAAAACATCATTTGGTTCTGCTACCACGCACACTCCTTCTGACTATGCAAGCTTTTCTCCACCCTATTATAACACTTCTTATATGTGCCACTTTGATGACCTGGAGTCTGAGATGTAGATGGCTGCTACAAAATATTATGAGTATTGGGATGGAGGTGGCTCGTCTCTCAAGGTCCCCAAGTCCTGGGGTCGGAATAAGACAGACTGACTCTTTGTCACAGATCCCTTAACAGCCTGGTCCTGTAAATGATGCGGAGATGCCGGTGTTGGACTGGGGTGGACAAAAGTGAGAAGTCGCACAACACCAGGTTATACTTCACCTGACGAAGGGGCAGCAGCTCCGAAAGCTTGTGATTTCAAATAAAACTGTTGGACTATAACCTGGTGTTGTGCGACTTCTCACTTTGGTCCTGTAAAGTTGAAGGTTTCTGCAGGAGCTGATGGAGTGCAGCTACTGTAAGGGGAAGCAGCCTGAGGCATAAACAACAGCTTCTCCACTGGTATTGGGAGCAGGATTTTGATTATCAACAATCAGCAGCAGAACAGCCTTCACGTAACCAGAAAGATCCTTAAATCCCTGAGAGAGAATCAATGAAATGTTCTACTGTCCTTTCAAGATGCTGCCCTGTGCAATCTGGTTGACCTCTCCAGCAGTCTCCCAATCCTTCGTTACGTGCATCCACTTTGAGTCGACTGAATTGCCTGGATCACTCATGAAGCAGGGAAAGGTTTGCAGCTGCCACGTTCTCCAGGTTGCCCTGCAATAAGTCAACCCCCCCTCAGATGATGGCGTACAGCTGGGCAGTGGACTTCACCACTATCCCGGCCAATTTCTACAGATGTTGGGAGAGGCGGAGAGAACCTATGATGCTCTGCTAATATCCGTCCCTTCATGGCAGGACCCTTGAGATCATCGTCCTCTTGTTCTGCAGATTGACATGTTTTGCTCCACCACATCAGGCTCCACTTCCACATCCTCTGCCTTCCTTGTGCTCGGTGTCTCAGCATGTGTCAATTCCTCATCTACAGTATATGTATCCCCTTGAGTGGGTGTATCTGCGCTGCTGAGTGCAACAGGGCGAATGACCAAAACTCTGCTGCAATATACTAACTTACACCAAGTCCCGTTCACCCATCCTCCTGTGCTCCCTGACCTACATTAGCTCCCGGCCTGGCAACGCCTCGATTTTAAAATTCTTATCCTTGTTTTCAAATCCCTCCATGACCTCGCCCTGCCCCATCTCTGTAACCTCCTCCAGCCCTACACCCCTCTGAGTTATCTGCCCTGTTATTCATTTGAAAACATTTTTACCTTACTGAGATCATTAAACTTCTTTTGCCACTGTAAGGGAGGGTCCTTGGGGTTATGGGGGACCCATTCATAACCACAACCACCTCCTTCCACATGGCCAATCTACTGCAGCTCCTTCATTATTACTCTAACAATGCCATCGCTCCTTTCTTTAATTTGGGCAAGCAGCATTTCCACATAAGCATCTGAAAAGTTAGAAGCTCACTTTTCTTCCTTCTTTAGCGCCAGCCGTTTCGATCCCTCTTCCAAGAACCTACTCGGCCCTTTAACTGCATGGAGCCCTTTAAATATGGAAGTTGCGCAATTGCTCACTCCCTTCCCGAATTTTCCATGATCCCTGCTGTCGAGACTCTTGCCCTTGTTCCGCCGGCATTATTTAAATTAGCTGATCCCTGGATTTCTGATGGGGTCAGCTTCCTCCTATTTTGGTGAGCAAAACTCCCAGCCTGCTGCACTTACGCTGCTGAATCAGGGACTCAGAAATTTCCAGGCCAAAGTATCTTAACTAACCACTTAAAAGGATCATTGTTGTCACGGTCATGACCACTACAGAGCACCATTCCCAATTACATAGGATATACAGCACAGAAACAGGCCATTCAGCCCAACCAGTCCATGCCGGTGTTTATGCTCCACTTGAGCCTCCTCCCATCTTTCCTCATCTAACCCTATCAGCATAACCCTCTATTCCCTTCTCCCTCATATGTTCATCTAACCGCCCCTTAAATACACTTATACTATTCTTATTTCTTTTGATTCTTTGAAATGGTCTCACGTCTTCTATGATGTTATGACACTGCTATGGTCAGATCACCTTCGTGTTTTTTAAGTCTGTCTTACTTTTATTTTTGACAATTTGACCTTATCCAAGGTATCAAATATATTACTTGTGTTTAAACCCATATAACAAACAGAAGACATGTCTGTGACCTGTTGGATACAATTATCCCAAGTTTTTGTTTATTGCTGTTGTGTATGCTATTTAGTTGTGTCTTCCCAGTTGAAAATAATAATGCAATAAAATAAATCGTGTCATGCTAGCCGTTTTATATGCTAAATATCTCCATGTGTGAGGGTAAACTTTCATTACTCAATTTAGGCTTTATCCCTTGTGAGTTATTTAATCAGGTTAATATATGGTCATGATGCATCATCTGTGTATCCTCGAGCAGCAGACATCTTGTGGACTAAGTGATATAGCGACAATCATGTACATTTTAGATAGTCAATGTTTCAGACAAATCTGTGCGTTTGTGGGTGAAATACATTGCCACTCTGCCCTTCCCTGCCAGTGACTGCTCTGATCCTACCCCTAACTGATGCTGCTGCAGATGAAAATTCGTGATCTCATGATAAATTTCAAGATCAGGAATTCCCACTTACAGCATGCAGTTTCACCTGTCCAGAGCAGCAACAAGTAGGAGCGAGGAGTGGCAGTGAGAGAAGAACTGGGGAAGAGCAGTGCCCAAGTGATCTGACAGGCAGGGGAGAAGAATGCCGTATCATTGTGAAAATCATATAAACAGTTTTAAAACAATTTATCAGATTTAGCAACAGAAAGTACCGATACATATCCACAATAGCATGCAATATTTTCCAAATTCTTCCACTATAGGAGTCAGATTGTTGGATGTACCTGCAGATTTAAGTTCTGACAAGACCACACTGCAGTTTCAGTGTAACTGCATGCCATGGGCCTATATTCAGAGCCATTTTGGAGTTGTCAGTTTTTTTGGTGGGCTATGTTAGCTTTTTTTAAGCTGTTGGTCAGCTTTTGCTACTTTTCTAGTTTGGCGTGTATAAGGATTAGGAGAGGTCAGGTCTGTCATGATCAGGCGAGATGGCTCAGTCACACCATGTGCCGGGTTTAGCTCAGCTGGTTGGCTTTTCTTCTGGGGAATGGTGTGTGAGGTGGTTGGATCAGACAGCGGCGGGGGGGGGGGGAGGGGGCGGGGCGGGGGTGTCAACGTAAATAAAAACTGGGATGAAAGGACGAAGAATCTATGGGATGTATCAAATGGCAGCTCAGGTTTTGAATTGCAGAGAGCTGTTCCCAAGGCCACAAATTTAGGTTGTCACCCAAAGGTTAAGTGTCAACCAGTAGTATCAAAACTGACCTTTCACACATCAGTACTGTAGAACTGAGGCCAGATCTGCCTTGAAATCAGTCCCACCCGTCGGAGTGGGAAACACATGCAGGATATCACTGACTCTAGCAGCAGACAGTGTGCTGAAATTTACAAGCTGGCTTAAAGTCCGAATCACAGGGAACTTGGACACGGAAAATGTTTATTTTTCTTCAAGGCTCCTGGATGGGAGGTTACTGGCGCTGACACTAAATGGAAGTGGTTTGCAGTTGACGTTCAGGCACTGTTTACACGGAAAGCATTAGTGAACAATTGGTCGGCTGGTGGTTAGTCTGTCACTTAATTTTCCGGGATTGGTTTCTAAACTGATTATATCCTGATGTAAATTGCACAATCCACATTATTCACTAATCAGGTGAAACTTATACTGTGTATTCTGAAAATGCATTGTATTTGTATATAAATTTGCTGAATCCAACATCTTTTTAGAATACTAAACAACTTGGACTTAGCCAATGTTCCTGAATTATAACAGAAAATGCTGGTCAGAGTTAAAGTTTCAAGTCAATGACCTTTCATCAGAAGTATTTCCAGCACTTTCTGTTTTTATTTCAGATTCCTAGCACCCGCAGTACTTTGCTTTTGTTCCTGAATTCTAAGATGACTGAGACGGATCTCAATCTTCAGTCTTGGTTGGGGTTTCTGAACATTTATAAGGTCAACATTGCAAGGCACTGCTGCCAGCGTGAGCGTGGGGGGCAGAACCGGAGTTATGTGGCAACCCTATCTCCAACTTGTCCTCAGTGCAACCTCATAATTTCTATGCTATAGTATACTTGGAGACACGATGATTATTTAAAATTTGCTTTGAGAGGCTCATTGTGTAAATGCACTGCGCTGTGTAGTACTGGACTTTACAGACCCCAAAGGTCCCAGGTGCAATCCTTGGACTGTGCCGAGTTAGCTGATCTCAACAGGCCTGCCTCAATTGACCTCAATAGCCCTGAGCTACAGCGGATTAGAACTGGCCAGGGTCTCCCTTCTCCTAGTCGCCATGCAGCGACTCTCCTGTTGGTACAATGAGAGGACAGGACTGGGCTCTGTTTTAATGTTACCAACACTTAAATAATTTGTCATCTGGCACTCACTATCTCTCCGAAGAGGCTGAAAAATGGCTACTTGGACAAATTAAATGAGGGCTGCCAGGGCCACTGGGGCCACACCCCAGCATCTTCGGAGAGAGGTGAACATTGGGAAAAAATACAGCGGAGCAGGAGCAGATCCAAAGAAATTCTGGTCATAGTGCCACAGTATGGTGTCATTTCTGGCTGTAGGAGATATTTGTATATTTTATACTGGGTTTGCGATTGAACGTTGCATTAGGATTGCTTCATTTAACACAATATAGAGTAGATTGTTCAAATTTGAGCCCTGGTGCAGAACTTCTGGCACGAGGAATGCATATTGAGAACTTGGCCAGGGAGGTCAGGGGGTCCCACAGGATTTTCCATCCATAGTGGACACTGCCCTTCCGTTTCAATGCCTGATGCAGGCACCTGCTGCACAAAGCTTGCACCGAGTGTGAAAATTTATAAGATCTTCAGATGAGATGTTAAACTCCTAAATGGCCTAGGTCTAATTTTAAGCATATCTCCCCCTTTTCTGGGTCCCCCACCGGAGGAAATAGTTTCCCTGTATCTACCCTATCGAAGACTTTGATTGGTGCATTGTATAGTTTTGATTAGAATGCAGGCTTAAGTTTTATATGATGATGATATTTCCAGTTTGCTTTTTGCTTGACTGCATTTTTTGATTGCATAGAGCTGCGGCTTTGCAGGGAACTGCTGGCATAAGGGCCAGCTCCTGAAACAACCTTTGGATCCGATTGGCACTAATTAATAGTTCAGCATTTTCCATTTGGGAACTTCACTTAACTTCAGAATAAATGTTTCAGTTCTGAGAGCTTGTTTATTTATTAAGCTGAAATTGCCGTGCTGCAAATGGAAATGTTAATTATTAAAACAAAATCTCGAGCTGTGCTTCTTTGGTTCTTTACTATTGGAAATTTGCCAGAAATGACAGGATTGTTTGAGAGAATAGGCCTCAAAAAGTGTTGACTGTAATCTCACATTTATTTAAAATAAAAAAAGTTATATTAGGGAAAACTGGAACTATTCTGTTATTTTGTTTTTTATGTTGAAATGTAGATTAAGATGAGGCGCAAAAGGTTAATTTAATATCATTTAGTTCATGGTTATCATGTTTATCTTTTGGGAAGCAGCATGATTAAAATATTTCTTTTGGCCAAATACACGAGACTGGGCTCCATCGATCCTTTAAGAGGCAGAAAAGGTTTACAGGAATGGTTCCAGGGATGAGAGACTTCAGTTACATGGATAGACTGGGGTTGTTCTCCTTGGAGCAGAGAAGGTTGAGAGGAGATTTGATAGAGGTGTTCAAAATCATGAGGGGTCTGGACAGAGTAGACAGAATAGATAGAGAGAAACTGTTCCCATTGGCGGAAGGGTCGAGAATCAGAGGACACAAATTTAAGGTGATTGGTAGAAGATCCAAAGGCGACATGAGGAAAAACTTTTTTATGCAGCGAGTGGTTATGATCTGGAATGCACTGCCTGAAAGGGTGGTGGAGGCAGATTCAATCGTGGCTTTCAAAAGGGAATTGGATAAGTACCTGAAGGAAAAAAATTGCAGGGCTACGGGGAAAGGGCGGGGGAGTGGGACTAGCTGAAGTGCTCTTGCAGAGAGCCAGCATGGGCTCGACTGGCCGAATGGTCTCCTACTGTGCTGTAACTATTCTATGATTCTAAGAGGCAATTCACTTTTGTTTTTTCCTTTCAGTTGTAGTTCCAGAAAGTTGCTAACTGCGTAAATTCACGGAATGCTCTAAAGGCCTCAGTGCTGCAGAGGTGCATTGGAATGCGTGGTTTTCACAAATTAATGAGATCTTTAGCAATTAAATGCTAAAAAGGATGATGTTCTTTAAAAAGAAATTGATCCCACCCCAGCTGAATTTAAAATAAAAGCTTGAAATCATGCAGCTGTGTTAGTAGAAACCTTTCATTCATCAGTATTAACATTAACTTATTGGTTGGACTGAAAGAATGCACCTGCAATTCCTCAATTACTATGTTTATTGGACTACTTTTGGGCTAGTTAGGCAACATAATATTGGGCTACTTTTGGGCTAGTGTTTGGATGACTTTGGGCCACAAACGTATTTTAATTTCTGGAAACCCTGGTACAAACCCCACAGCAACATACTGCAATACTCTATCAGTGATCTAAAGAGAGCATCATAAAGAAATCCATCCTCCTACAGATACAAGAGGGAATATTTATGTTGGGTAGAAACTGAAATTCCCAAATTATTTTCTTTCTATATTCATTTTAATAATCTGTGCTTCATGAATTAGTTTAGCAATGAATTTATTTCCCTTTTACCTCTGATTACTTATTCCATCATGTTGGCAGCTTTTTTTAAACATATATATGTGACCCCTATGAATTCTACAATTACCGTAATGGTACATAAAAAAAGATCATGCATTAATGGAAACAAAACTTGTAACATCGGTGGAAAGTTTATCAGATGCTTATCACTGAGCAGTGGTGTACATTATTTATGAACTGATTTTGCAACCCAGATATATTATATTTTTCAAGTTACGTCGATCACACTATGAGTAGCTTATTTTTGCATAAATCACTGCCCTAATGAGGTTTTTTAGTGGGGGGATGCCCCTATTGTCTTCTAAAGATGCTACTTTACTCTAGCATATGGTCCCACAGATTCTCCAGAATCTTGATCAAGTATGTGTTACTGTAGTAATATCACAAGTGAGGCAATCTTATCATCACCCAGTATCTCTAGCAGAGATCGCTGGGCAATCAGGAGCAGGAACGCTCACTGATATTTCCTCTCCATAATCCACAGATACTGTGGACAATTGCAACATGCGCAAATGGGGTTTCCACCACATTTCCATTGAAGTTATGGCAGCAGAACAGGAGCAGCTCCAAGGAAATTTCCAGCCATTGCCTCCATGGCCTCGCCCCCTCCCTATCTCTGTAACCTTTTCCAGCCCCACAACCATCCGAGATCTCTGCGCTCCTCCAATTCTGGCCTCTTGCACATCCCCAATTTTAATCGCTCCAGCATTGGTGGCCGTGCCTTCAGCTGCCGAGACCCTAAGCTCTGGAATTCCCTCCCTACACCTCTCCACCTCTCTCTACTCCTTTAAGGCACTTCTTAAAACCAGTTCTGATGAAAGGTCATCGACCTGAAACGTTAACTCTGTTTCTCTCTCCACAGATGCTGCCTGACCTGCTGAGTATTTCCAGCATTTTCTGCTTTTATTCCTTAAAACCTACCTCTTTGACCAAACTTTTGGTCATCTGACCTAATATCTCCTTATGTGACTAGGTGTCAAATTTCTGTGAAGCACCTTGGGTTGTTTTACTACATTAAAAGGTGCTATATATATGTAGGTTGTTTTATGAAGATTAGTGTCTGAACCTTAACATTATTACAATGGAGGCATTGATCCGGTTTTTAAAAATTTTAAATAATATTCAACAACAACAACTTGCATTTATGTAACATCTTTAACATAATGAAATGTCCCAAGGTGCCTCACAGGGGCGTTATCAAACAAAATTTGACACATTAGATTAGGTGACCATAATCTTGGTCAAAGAGGTACATTGTAGGAGTGATTTAAAGGAGGAGAGAGAGGTAGAGAGGCGGTGAAGTTTAAGAGGGAATTCCAGAGCGTAGGGCCAAGGCAGCTGAAGGCACGGCCACCAATGGTGGAGTGATGAAAATCGCGGATGCGCAAGAGACTAGAATTGGAGGAGTGCAGAGATCTCGGAGAGTTGTAGGACTAGAAGAGGTTACAGAGATAGGAAGGGGTAAGGCCATGGAGGGATTTAAAAACAAGAATGAGAATTTTAAAATCAGGAGCCAATGTAGGTCAGTGAGCACAGGGGTGATGGGTGAATGTGACTTGGTGTGAGTTAGGATAGGGGCAGCAGAGTTTGGATGAGCTCAAGTTTACGGAGCGTGGTAGGTCATAGGTCGGCTAGGAGAGTATTTGAATACTGGAGGTAGCAACGGCATGGATGAGGGTTTCAGCAGCCGATGGGCTGAGGCAGGGCCGGAAACTGGCGATATTATGGAGGTGGAAGTAGGTGCTCTTGGTGATGGAGGGGATATGTAGTAGGAAGCTCAGCTCAGTGTCAAATAGGTTGCCGAAGTTGCGAACAGTCTAGTTCAGGCTCAGACAGTAGCCAGGGCAAGGGATGGAGTTGGTGGCGAGGCAACGGAGTTTGTGGCAGAGACCGAACACAATGGCTTTGGTCTTCCCAATATTGGAGGAAATTTCTGCTCATCCAATATTGGAACAACTTTTAAATTCAGAATTTGTTGGCACAGTCGATAAAGTGTCAGCGATAAATATGTGTTCGTCTGTTTATTATTGTTCAGTTGTATTATTTTTGTAACTAAAGCAGATGTAAGTTTCATTTAGGAATCTGTAGACTGAAATGGGGAACTGACTATTGAAACCATAGAAACTGTTTAATGAAACTGCTTGATTTAATTATCTCCTGTACAAGATGAGCCAGACGGCTTGGCGTCTTGTCATTGATCATCATTTGCATATGTTAACACCTTTATTATGTATATTAGAGAGTACTTCTGTGTCGCTGAATAAATAAAAATAAATAGCTTTCACATAGGCATGCTGTTAAAATGTCAACCTACCTAGAAGTTACCACAATGGACAACTCCTTATAGTGACCACTACTCTTGTAAACGTCACATTTACCAGCTCAGGTACTGGGTTCTGTACAAAACATTCTGTAAATAGTGCATTTATACTCGTCTGGATTTTGGAACGCGACCCCAACGTGCCCCCTGTGCACCACTCTCGTGCATTTATAGTGCCCTGAGCTTTCGCTCTCTTGTAGGCCAATTGAAGGTTAATTCAGAAAATGGTACCAGCACTCTATTTTTTGAACTGGTCTCCCATTGGCCTACAGTGAAAGTGAGAAACAGAAGAATATAAATGTTTCTTAAATTTAAAACAAATCTCAAATTTGAAAAAAAACGAACGGCTGAAATTCCTGGGTTGGGGAACGTGGAAAAAGAGATTTCTACCCGAGGCTGCCAGGAATTTGGGGCAGAACCCAGTTCCTTTGGGATTCCACTCCATCTAAAGTACCTCCTTAAGTTCCAGTGCGGGAGGTGGGGAGGAATACAGGGTAAGTCTTTCACCTGCTCCCCCCACATCAAGAGTGTCTGCTTAGGGGAGTTCCCAGACTACCCCAGGAATTCATTCCATTACAACTTTACAAGGTCTCATTAGACCTCTCACCAGCTGAGATCTGGCATGAGTTCTGTTGAGGCCTTTGTAAATGACCCAGACCATGCCCAGACTTAAGTAATCAATCACACAGGGATTGATAACATTTCTTTAAATGCTGAAGAACTGGTTACCTTATATTGCTTAGGCCTGGGAAGGGCCTCAGTGTCCCCCAGGCGGAGCAGCTGTGGTCTACACCAGCTTTTACCAGCATATCGAGGCAGGTACCTTTGATGATCCCTTACAGGCACGGGCTATCTGCCCCAATCACCCTACAACAACAACTTGCATTTATATAGCACCTTTAGCCTAGCAAACTGTCCCAAGGCACTTCACAGGAGCGTTATCAAACAAAATTTGACACCAATCTACATACAAAGATATTAGGACAGGTGACCAAAAGCGTGGTCAAAGCGATAGGTTTTAAGGAGCATCTTAAAGGAGGAGAGAGAGGTAGAGATGCGGAGAGGTTTAGGGAGGGAATTCCAGAGCTTAGGGCCTAGACAACTGAAGGCACGACTGCCAATGGAGGGGCGCAGGAAATCAAGAATGCACACGATGCCAGAATTGAAGGAACGCAGAGTTCTCGGAGGGTTGTAGAGCAGGAGAGATTACAGAGATGGAGATAATCTTATCCCCACAATTTGACTAGTTGGTTAACAGTATGGGTGGATGGAGGTTCCACTCTATTGCACTTGTGCCAACAGAGTGGCATTCCCAGAATTTAATGCCCTGACTCACTATTTGAGCTGGCTGAGTGCATCATGTGTACTCATGTCATGATGCAATTTTACATTGCACAGAAGGAACCTGACATGCTGAACTGGCACTGCATGTTGGAGTTCCCAAAGCAGACTGGGAGATCCACAAAAAAGTGGGTCTCTCCTATCATTTGTGATGTGGAGGCTGGTAAGTTTACATTTGCCAGTGCTGTTGACTGTGCAAGATCTGCATGTCAGCAGTCAATTGCTTTGGAGTAATGTGAAAGTGCCTTTAACTGCACAAAATGTGGATCTATGATTCTGATAAGAGAACCAGGTTCAGTAATGTAAATGGGGGAGTCAGGCCATGGATGTCATTCTCTCATGACCTGAACTATACGATCACTAAATGTAAAAAAGTGTCCAAAGTAATGACTACACAGCTTATACTGGTGGTCCCACAGGCAACTACAGTTCAAGCCAAGATGACTCAAGGTGAATGTGATGTAATAGAATGTATTATATTACCTGCCCGATGTATTGATATCTTATTAACTGATTATAAATTCATCTCAGGATTTTACAAACCTGATGGGAATCTTCAACATTACAGCTCAAACAAGGGATGATACAAAAATTGGCTGATAATGAAGAAGAAAGTTGCAGACTGCAGGAAGATATCAATGGACTGGTCAGGTGGGCAGAACAGTGGCAAATGGAATTCAATCTGGAGAAGTGTGAGGTAATGCATTTGGGGAGGGCTAACAAGGCAAGGGAATACACTATAAATGGTAGGAAGTGCAGAAGATCAGAGGGACCTTGGAGTGCATGTCCACAGGTCCCTGAAGGTAGCAGGACAGGTAGATAAGGTGGTCAAGAAGACGTACGGGATACTTGCCTTTTTTAGCCGAGGCATAGAATATAAGAGCAGGGAGGTTATGCTTGAACTGTATAAAACACTAGTTAGGCCACAGCTAGAATACTGCATGCAGTTCTGGTCACCACATTACAGGAAGGATGTGATTGCACTAGAGGGGGTGCAGAGGAAATTTACAAGGATGTTGCCTGGGCTGGGGAATTTTAGCTATGAGGAGAGATTGGATAGGCTGGGGTTGTTTTCTTTGGAACGGAGGAGGCTGAGGAGAGGCCTAATTGAGGTGTATAAAATTATGAGGGGCCTAGATAGAGTGAATAGGAAGGACCTATTTCCCTTAGCAAAAGGTTCAATAACCAGGGGGCATAGATTTAAAGTAATTGGCTGGAAGTTTAGATGGGATTTGAGGAGAAGTTTTTTCACCCAGAGGGTGGTGGGGGTCTGGAACTCACTGCCTGAAAGGGTGGTAGAGGCAGAGACCCTCATCATGTTTAAAAAGTACTTGGGTATGCACTTGAAGTGCCGTAACCTACAAGGCTATGGACCAAGAGCTGGAAAGTGGGATTAGGGTGGATAGCTCTTCGGCACGGACAAGATGGGCCGAGTGGCCTCCTTCTGTGCTGTAAATTTCTATGATTCTATGATTACTCCGATGTGTGATTAGTTTCTAGTTTTATTTCGAAGTTGTGGTATAAACAGTACTTCAGACCACAGGCTCCGTACTGACTACAGACTGAGGTCCTCACCATACTTCTTTGGCTCAAAATCTAACCAACTATTTAAAAGAAAATCTAAAACATAAGTGATAACTCAAAATCTAAATAAATATACAAGCCTTATCTGATTATATCTCAGCAATTAAAGGGAATCAGAGGCTAACATCTTCAATTTCATCATATTTTTGGGAAGTACTTTAAAAATAACATACAGGAAACCATGGGGTTATGCAGCTTTAAACAGATTAGAACATAGAAACAGCAAATGTTGATTTATTAGAAGAATTATGACATTTGGGAGGAAGATAATTAAAGCATGAAAGCTAGTTTTGTGACTATGAACAGATTATTAGAGTTTTACTATACATGTTGTTATTTTTATCTCTATTTAATCGTTCTGGTCTTTTCTCAGCTGTTTCTTATTACAGGAAACCCTTTATTAACCGGCACCGACGGGACCGGCGTGGTGCCGGTTAATCAAAAAGTCCGGATAACGGAGAGTTATATCTCCCAACGTACGAGAGCCCCGTACACATTGACGTGCGCCTGCATTCGGAGCTCCGTCTCCCCGGGGACCGCCAGCTGACCATCTGTCGTGTCCGCTGCCTACCCGGGCTGCACATTCCCCTCCCAATCTACACGCTCTGATACAAGGCAAACGCCTCGGGGTTTTTTTTAAAGTTAATTTTAAACGAGAGATGAAGGAAAACCCCGGTTACCTACTCAAGAATTTTGCCGGTTAAGAGAGATTTCCGGATATTTGGGTGCCGGTTAATAAAGAGTTTCCTGTACTCGGGTAAACTCTCTCTTCTTCATATTTCAATTTGCCATGACACCTGTTTGAACCTGGTATTGATTTTGCATAAACAATATTGCTGTGAATTCACAGTCAAATAATAAAACAGTGGGTAACCCTGGTGGCTCAGTGCGTAAATGCACCATATGGTGTGTGACCATACAGCCCCACTGGAGTCCTACTGGAGAGACTAGTAAGGGTCTCGCTTCAGTCCTGCTCTGTGCTGACTTAGCTGATCTCAGTTAGGGGAGTAGTGAAGTACTACATACTATGTGGCCAGAAAATCAGGCGTGGTGTGAATCGGGTGCCCAATTCTTTGCTCTACCCTCCTGTCAAGTGAGACTCCACACTGGGATTCTCACACTTTCAGGGTTCTGATGTACAGATATTGGACAGGCGACAGCAATAACTATTGCAAACTTACCAGTCTCTACATAAGTGACAAAGCAGAGATCTCTTTTTTGTGGATCTCCCAATCTCTGCCCAGAATTACTACCTCCATTGATGGCCTTCTAAATGCACGGAGCTGATTCAGCATGTTAGCATGCTTGCACATGATGTAAATTAGCTTACAACATGAGCACACATGACTCACTGAGTTAGGTCAGCAACCGTTTGCAAGCCCGTGATTGAGACACTTTTTTTTTTAACTTGAAGAACCCTTTATATTGTCCTGTGCCTCTACTCTCCTATAGGTCTGCTGGAGGCCAATTTGAAAGCATTGAAGTCGCCAAGAACAAAGAGTTATTTGTGCAAAGATTGAAGGAGGATAGAAGGGAGGAAATTTTGCAAGTAAAGAGGTCATTGATGGCACTCATGTGACCTTCCAAATAGCAGATTCCTGCTCCCCCTCTGCTATTACCATTTGGTTCTTCACATTGTGGCTTACCTGATGCTATCTCCTCAAGCTCATTAACTGCATCCTCCAGAATGCGTAGCTGTGAGGATACTTGTAAATTTTAGTGAGAGGATGCAGGCAGCTGTAGGATACTATTTTGTTCTTGGCCACTAGCGGAGCTGACAGGATGTTTCTCCAGGGCAACAATGACAAAAAAGGGACACATGTTAGAATGCTGGTAGCAGGGCATACCTTCAAACAGAGCTTGTATTACAAGATACTAACTGTGTGTGATATTTGTGTGCTGGGTATATGGATGCTGTATTGAATTGAGTTAGTGGCAAGGGGAACCAGACATAAGAACTGAATGGTATTAGTTCCAAGTTTGAGGGAAGTTGTGGCTTCACCTTCCCTATTCTTATATACAAGGATCTTCAGGGACATTCTCTTCCAAGGGAATGTAAGCCCCTCTGCTTCTGAGCCCTCCTCCAGTTCGAATCTGTTTCTTTGTATTCTGTGAAAATGTTGGAAGTTGAAGGAAAACATACACAGCGATAGAATATGACCAAATTGCAGGCCATCATGTGTGTCAGTAAGTGAGCGTGCATCATGCAGCTCAGTTGTGCTACGATGCTTTTAGGTGTGACATCCATTGAGAGTGCCATGGGTTTAAATTGTAAGCTGTGATTTGAATGTGTGCCATGCTAGAGTATGGTGTGCGTAATCAGCAACAAAAGAGATGTACAGTTGTATGAGAGCTTGGAATGGGCCAGCAGTGAATTGGTAATGAATAGACAAGCAAAACACTCTAGCATGCACACTTGGGCCATCTACCTGGTCATTTTATTCTGACAGCTTCCTCAAGATGTGCCATTTTCTCTACACCTGTTCCAGGTGGTGTGAGGTCATGCACGGGATTGAACCTGCTTGCTACCGTCTGGCAGGCACTGCTGTTCCTTGGGGAGGGTTGCTGCTGAGTGCCAAACAGGGCAACCCTCCTCACACCCAACACCTTATGCAGCAGCACCTCGACTTTGCCAGTAATCAAACAGGGGATAAATCCTACATGGCCCGCTGACCATTGTACCCGAATCATGATCCGCACCCGACACACGAAGCTCTGTGCCAGACATACAAATTTGTAAAATCTGCCCTCTAGCCTGGAATTTAACAGTGAAAACCTGTAGGACTTATTAATCCTGCTGAAAATTAACTTGCAAGATGGCTCCATTTACATTATTACCACATACAAGTTTGCTTTGATGAAAGCCCTGCTGGTTCTGACACTGAGGTACTACTGTCAGAATTTGAGCTTTGGCTATTGACAGGGCCACTGACTTATAATGACTAAATAAATCAAATTCTCTTTTTATTATATGGGATTTCAGGATTTTTATCGGTGCTTTGGGGATCGAATTCTGCAATTCCATCCATTTTTCCGTGAAAACCATAAATAAGTGGCTTTGGCTGCTGAGGTTTAAGAGGAGCCAGTGCCTCTTTATAACTAATATATTATAGCTTGCAGGTGCTTACATTCTTATTCAGACAGTTTTCTCCAACACTTGAACTGCATATTGTAAACTGAGCACAGGCGATTCTACAACTCTGGAAGTAATTGAGAGAATACGCTCTCAGTAGTAGGTCCATCATGGTCAGTGTTCACATGAAGAAAAATTCTGTTAAAATAAAGTGAAAGATGTTTCCCCCACCACCCTTGTTTCATATAATTTTGCGCGAGTGCAGATTTTTTACATTTTCCCCATTTCATTTTGTTCCAGTTTCATGTGAGAGCAGTGAGCCTGCGTCGACCTCGAATTTCCTCTCCTGGACGGGAGAGGCAGAACTCTGTTACTCTCCTTTTTCCGCCAGGTTTGGGGCAGCCATTTGACGTATTTCCCATTTATTTGTGCTCTAGTAATGCTAGATTCAAGGGACACCTGTGCATCCCAAGCATCCAGCGTTGCCATGCGCCTGGAGGGGTGTGGAGGAGGGGAGAGGGGATTTAAAATTTAGAAGGCCGGTTTTACCAAAACCAGCTTAATGGAAAACTTCCAATTGTTTTCACTTTTTTTGACAGTTCCTTGGGGCCCACTTACACTGTGGCAACGAGCGTCCCTCTTCCCCCACCTGAGAAGATCACACCAGCAGCACAGTAAATGGTCTTGGTGCCCAGCCAGAATATTTAAAATGTCCACCAGTACAATCACAGATCCCCCTGCCCTCTTGTTTGTGAAGCTACCCTTTAGCGTGCACATAATAACGACACCAACAGCAGTGTGCCAGAATCCTTCAGCTAGACTCCAGTTCAGGGTATGACATAAAGAAGCACGCCCATTTGAAGACTGCTTTCCAAACTGAATTTGATCTTGAACAAATCAGTGCCTACGTGTACAAGAAGACTCACAGAAGTACCTAAATAGTCTCCAAACTGAATGGTAGGAAGAGTGTCATCTTCATACTGCCTATAAATTAGAGTAAGGATAACTAGTGATAAAACTAAGGCTCTATCTGTGGTTGGTCCTGAAATTTAGCAAAGTCATACAAAAGTTAACTTAGATGATGTAATTAGCTTGTCCATCCATAGTTAAAAGGATGATCCCAGCCTAATTAAGTGATATATATTATATATTTATAAGATAATACATATTATGGTCCTATCTTTGTTCTTACCAAAAGAAGAGGCTTATTCGACAATCTTTTCAATACTGATGCCCAGGACTGAGCAGTTGAAGTGAAGCATGACACGCTGGTCTTGCTAATAAGAGATACATTCTAAGCACCCCTCCGGTGTAATACTATTTTATACACTTTATACACATTAGAGTGTTGTGTACAAAATAGAACAAAAAGTTTAGAACAACACAATGAGCTCAGGAGTACGATAATGAAATATTGATCTGATCTATTCAGATGAATTATTCTGAAAAGTGAAGAAAGTGATTTTGATCTTTAAATGCTCAGTGGATAAGTGTGTGGTGTGCTCTGAGCCATACACACCAAGGGCTGGATTTTGATACTGGGGCGGGTTGGGGTCGTGTTATCCGCTTTTCGTGTTGCCCACCCTAATCTAGATCGATGTGGGAGAATGATGCGATTTTAACTTAATTGGCCAATTGAGTTCCAACGTGTGGGAACCCATGGCCAATGAGTTAATCCAGTCTGAAAGTCGCCTCCGATGACGTCATCATTGCTGCTGTATTTAAGGTCTGCAACAAGCCTTGCTTCTTCTGCAGACTGCCAACCTTTTGGACTTGTATCTTAGAGGCAACTGCAGGAGGAATGGCCAGCCAAAGACTCAGGTCTGCTCCCAGGTTCGATGACGTTGCCCTGCAAGCTTTAGTGGAGGGAGCAAGAGCCAACAAAGAGGTGCTCTTCCCTTCCTCAGGGAGGAAGAACCCTCCTCAGCAGACCAAGGCTGTGTGGGTCCAGGTCGCCCAGGAGGTCAACTCTTTGTCCATAACCCGCAGAACCTGGCTTCAGTGCAGGAAGAGGTTTCATGACCTTCTACGCACTGCAAAAGTGAGTATGACTTTCCCTTCACCCTCAATCTGATCCCCATTGCCTCTCCTCACCAGCACTCAGCTTTAGCAACCTCTTCCTCCATATCCCACTTGACACTGACATCCATGCACCCTTACCCATTCCCTCTCCCTCTATGGTCACATTCACCTTACTATTTGACTATGCAGCCCTCACACTCCCTATCACTGTTATGCTATGAAAACAACTTACAACACACAGGGAGGGCCCTTGGTCTTGCCACCTCACTTCATCTTTGTCTCCTTCTAAGCATCTATGCTATGGATTCTCTACACTCACTCCTTCAATCTCACTCAAACTCCACTTGTTTCCCTCATTGCAGGAAAAGAGAGCTCACAATAAAAGGGAAAGAGCCAGGACAGGAGGAGGGCCACCTTCAGTAGCCCAGCTCACCCCCTGGGAGGATGCGGTCCTGGAGATCGTGGGAGTGGAGGACGATACGCAAGTGGGGGAACGGACAGATGGGTGCATCACAGCAAGCTGGTGACAGAATAGTGTTCCATCTCTCTCATTGACATTGCATGAGTCGCTGATAATGAATCTGAAACTCTAACAGATGGATTTATGATCATCTGCAATATGCAATGTGCATGTAACCTTGGCATCACATCTCTGACTCTTTCCTTTACTCCCCCACAGGACCATCGCAAGCACCCGTCCCCACTAGCCAGGAGGAAGAGCCTGAGCATCCAGACTCCTCAGAGGAAGCTGCAACCTCTGAGGGTGCAGCGTCATCAGAATTCAGCGCACCCAGCACCAGCGCAGAGACTCACACCTCGGTGGGACCCTCGGGACATAGAGTAGTGTTGTCACCTGGTGTATCACAGCTCAGAAGTGAGCATCAGCAGATGGTGGAGACAGGGACAGCAGTGGAGAGTCCTAGTCGGAGGGCGCAGGACTCTGCCAGCTTGGCTCAGCTGCATGTCGACCCTCTGCCTCTGGGTCCATCCACAAGATCAGCGGTGCTGGAACTCCAGGAACAGATGCAGGAGTCTCTGGCAGGTTTTGTCTCCAGCGTCGCTGCGAGTGTGGAGCGAATGGAGGAGTCCATTGCGAACATGAGCAGAGCCTTTGTGGAGTCATTGGCGCATGAACGCATCACCACGGAAAGGATGGCAACCTCCGTCGAAAGGATGGCTATAGTAGACAAGAGGATGGCTGCGGCCATGGAGGAGATAAGTCACCAGAGTGCAGAAAACATGGTGAGTGTTCAGAATAGAATGACATCTCTGGAGGAGCAATGGTCATCTATTGAACACAGAAACCAGACCTTCATGGAAGTCCTTCTGAGTAAGACTTCCAGTGCAGATACGGGTCCCCATGGCCCCCCTGATTTGCAGCAAGGTGCTCTCAATCCACTTGCAAGCGCTGAGGTGGACCTGACCCATGAGAGGGATGATGGTGGCAGAGAACAAGGAGGTGGGAGCTCCTCTCCAAGCGCTCACACTTCCATGCCACTGACAAGTCCTCGGTCAGAGCCCCACCAGAGTCCGCACCCAACTGAGATCGGCGTCTCAACCCCTGCACAGCCGCAGGAGCAGCAGACTGTTGGCGAGCCCTCACAGGTTCGCAACCCCAGAGGATGCCCACCAAAGGTGTCGAGACAGGAGCAGCAACAAACTGAGCAGGGGGCTTCCACCTCTGCTGAAGCCACAGGGGAAGCACCACGTAGGAGCAAGCGTAAGAGAAAGATACTGCACAAATAGTCACAAGGGTAGTCACTTGGGTGAAATTTGATGTTTAATGTAAAAAAGCCATCAGATGTTAAGTGTAAATAAAAACTCTGATGGCTACTGCTGCAGTTGTGGCGTCTGTCATTTCGCTAATGGGACTTCCACAATGAGGCCTTAGGATAACTTGCAAATGTCAGTATGGTGGTCAAATTGTTAGGGATCCGTTGGTTCTTGGCCATTGTCGAAGCTCTGGTAAGAAGCTGCGAGGCAAAAGTGCTTGATTGTCTAGGCTAAGCAAAGCAAATCTGGCCAAGATGAGTGCGTTCCTTGCATTCCGGGCAGCTATGGTCTCGCGTAATGCTGCCGCTGGTTGATGGGCCTCTGCAAGATGTTTGTTATCTCTCTCCTCCTCCTCCTCCACCACCTCGGAGGAGGAGGAGGAGGAGGAGGAGGATATGTGAGGAGCCACTTGGTCCTCCGGCATCTGCAAGCCATGACGCTGTGCCATGTTGTGAAGTGCACAGCAAACCACGACGATTCTGGAGACCCTGGCTGCTGAGTATTGCAGGGCTCCACCTGATCTATCCAGGCATCTGAAGCGCATCTTCAGCATACCGATGGTTTGCTCAATTATGGCTCTGGTGGAAATGTGGCTGGAGTTGTAGCTCTCCTCAGCTGCGTTGGATGGACTCCTCAACGGCGTCATTAGCCACGCCTTCAGGGGATAGCCCTTGTCTCCAAGTAACCATCCATTAAGTTGGTCTGGCGGACTGAATAGCGGAGGCACACTAGACTGGCGCAGTATGAAGGAGTCATGGCAACTGCCAGGGTACTTGGCACAAACATGCAAAACTTCCTTCTTGTGATCACACACCAGCTGAACTTTGAGGGAGTGGAAGCCCTTGCGGTTGACAAAAATACCTGGATTGCGATGGGGTGCCTTAAGGGCCACATGTGTGCAGTCAACGACGCCCTGCACCCTTGGAAAGCCTGCCAGATTAGCTAATCCAACCGCACGCGCCGTGACACTTGCTCGATCCTTGGTGAAATGGATGTGATTGTGCGCGATGGCAAAGAGGGCATCGGTTACCTGCGTGATGCAGGTGTGTGCGGCCGCCTGGGAGATGCCGCTGATGTCTGCTACTGATCCCTGGAATGAGCCTGAGGCAAAAAAGTTGAGTGCGGTGGTGACTTTGATGGCCACTGGTAAGGAGTGTCCACCTGGTCCTCTGGACTCCAGGTCTTGTTGCAGCATTGCACAGATGTCACCCACTACCTCTCGCGAAAGTCGGAGCCGCCTTTGGCACTGCTGCTCAGACATGTTGAGGTAGCTGACCCTCTGTCTGTAGACCCTGTTTGGGGGGTATCTCCTGCGCCGACGGCCTTCCATGCGCTGGCCCCTTCTGGCCTGTGCAGCTTCAGGCGGGTGAGCAGCAGCTTGGCGCTCCTGCCGTTGCTGCTGCTGTTGGTGCTGCTGTTGTTCATGGTTCTGCTGGTGCCGCGGCTGGTGTTCATCCTCATCGGATACCCAGGAGGGAAGGAAATAAATGGCTCCCATGCTTCTGGTATATGCCTCAGTTGACGAAGCGCTCAATGAAGATGGCGAGAGGGGTTTCCCAGGAGGTCACACTGGAGATGGGTGTCAGGCTCAAAACTTTCAGAGCTGTGGTTATGCCTTCTAAAAGTTCCCCCAGACCTGTGACAACAACGTTCTGCCACCTGCAAATGATGGCTGATCAAATCTCCTATTTAATGGTTGAGCTGCAGCTGATAGTCATCAATCCACTTGTGCTCCTGCCAGGTTTCACCGGCGTGTTTCAGATCAGGCGTGCTTCACGTGGGAAAAGGGTTAAACTGGCAAATAACTATCAAAATGGCATTACAGAGCCAATTTAGGGCTTGTTAAGGGCATTAACGGCCTCTCCTGCCTCTTGGAGACGGGACCAGTAGACACGATTTCATCAAAATTGCGTGGAGGTGGGTTTGGGCCTGCCCGCCAGTTTCTGCAATTTTAACCCCCCATACGCCTCCAATCCCGACTCAACGGCCCTATGAAAATCCAGCCCTAAGAGTTCGCCAATCTCAGTCAGGGTAGTAATGAAGGCAGGGGGAAGGAGGCTACAATTGGCTTCAGTGTCCTTGGGCAAAGGGGGTGAAATAGTCATCCAGGGTGGCTGCTCCTGATTGCTATCCAGTGATCTCTACAGGAAATGTACTTATGTAGAGTTGAGTGTACATCATCTGATTTAGCTACTTGCTCCCACGATTGAACAGCCTGTCAACACTTAAGGGGCAGTTTTCCCAAATTGCACTGCTGACAAGGGGCCTCACCTGCCAGGAATGCCAATCGGGAGTCTGTGCGATGCTCCCCATGATTTTCTGTTAATGGGACATTGGTGTGTGAAAATTAGCTGCTCTGTTTGCTTACAAAGCAACACATGCCTTCAAAAGTACTGTACTTTGAAATGCTTTAGGACATCCTGAGGATGTGAACGGTGCTCTATAAATGCAAGTTCTTTCTTCTGATCTGGATTGTTTAGTACTCCACTGGCTGATGTCTATGCTCACTAGACCATTGTTCTGGTCTGTTTAATGACAGCAATAAGTACACTTAGCAGACTTAAAAAATGAATTTTAATGCAAAATTGAAAATCTATAAGTCTTGCATGATGTAATTAATTTACAGGTAAGCAATCAGTATTTTTTTAAACTAACTAAAGACCACTTTTTCAGGATTAAACAGGATGTACCATTCAATCAAAGAAATCACCTAATCAAGATTTATTTCCTTCTTTTGCTGTTGAAAATGACTGTTTGTTTAAGAAACACCAGGTGTCGACTATTTTTTTCCCTTCTTGTATGTTAGGTGTCGTAACAATAGGGTGCAGCCAGAGACAGCAGTAATGAAGTCAAATCTCTCACTGAATTGACCTCGGTGGTTGCTAAGAGGAGAAAATAGCCTGGTGAAATTCTACTAAGGTATCAAGGGATAAAATCTCCTGTGTTCCAATACTTCAGAAAGTATTCTACAATCTTCCAGTGGTTATGCTGTTAATTCCATTTCAAGCAGGTTAAAATGGAATTTTCAGTTGAAAGAAGGTTGCCAATTTTTGCCAGAACCAAAACCAAACAGTGGGCACAATAGGGGTGGGCCGGAGGCATCATGACTTTACTTCTGATGTTTGCTTTGCTGATGATGGAAATTCAATGAAAACCTTAATTAATTAATGTCTCCCCCTAACAAATTATACAAAGTCCACTTTGAACATAACACATGAGAGGACACCTAATGGTAGGATGACCATATTTTCTAACCCAAATCTGGGGACACACAAGGTGTGCCCACAGCAAAGTAGCCAGGATGCGTTTCAAGAAAACCGACATGCTGACTTTGTTGCTTCTGCCGGTGGAATACGCGTAGAGACAATGCCATTTTCACTTTACAACGAATCTCGAATCTTGCGTGTGTTCTGGCAGTAGTGCTGTACCATCTATATTCATCACCGAATACCCTAAATATTTCTCAATTTTAAATCCGTTCCAAACAGACTGAGATTTTTCATATAAGGTGTGAAACACTGTCTGTCTCAGAAGTTTCAGAAACTTCTTCCCTGTGGGAGAATTTAGAGCTTGCCTTATTCAGTTTTTTAAAAAAAATGATACCATACTAATTTGAAGTAAAGTAAATCCACTCGCCCACCAGCTCTCACTGCGCCCTTCGCTTCTCCTGCACATTTTAATGGTTCTGCCCTTTAGCCGCCCATCACTATTGGCCGAAACACGGGGTCAGGTGACTCAATCCCCCAGATTGCAGTGCGGCCCGAGCTATCGATGGGTCCTTTTTCTCCGCCGCGCTGCATTGTGGGAAGGCGGGGCCACCATTGTCGCCTCCGTTCAATCGGCTCCTGGAATCTGTTCCTGAGCTCAAACCGGGTGGGAACGGGTCGAGAAGCTCCCCCAGAGGTTTCTGTACATTCCTGGTTTTTAAAAAAAACAAAGACTCTATACGGGGATGAGTTTTCCGAACCGGGGAGTCTTCCGGGACATTGTTTGCTCGGGGACACAGTACCTAATCCAGAGACTGTCCCCGGAAAACCGGGACGTATGGTCAGCCTACCTAATGGTGCTAGCCAAGCAGACCTTAGTGATTTTGGGTATGTGGTATCAGAGACATTTTAAGTGGTTAAAGTGAAAGATAAGTACTTGAGAAACTTAACAGACTTGTTTGAATTAATGGTAACTCCCGTTTATTTAATTATTGACATGCAGACCGAAGTATTCTTTAATCAAGCATTCTTTTAAAATAGTGCTGCATCATTGGCAATTTTGGCAACCTCTTGCCTTGTAAAAAAAGTTATCCTGAATACATCCTTTGTTTTCCAATGACATGAAATGAATATTACATCTCAAAGTTTGAGCTCAGTAAAGCTAGTTATTTACACACTTATCTGTTAATTACTGTAATAAAGCCCAGTTTCTGTGCAATTCCCAGCGTTGAGATGGCTCTTTAATGGTGATATGGTCCAGAACTAAACAGCAGGCTGACTTAATGAGGTCAAAGTGTACACATGTTTCACAAGTGCAAGCCATTAATGCGGAACAACTGCTGCTCTGGTAAACACTGCTTAATACAGCATGTAAACAAAAGAGTGGCTGAAGTCTGTGCTCAGAATGAGCTTCACAACTCTTTATAGAGACAGTATAGTACATATTTATGGTGGAAAGTCTGCAAAACACTTTGTCAGCAATTAACAGAATTCCTTGTATTTACTTAAACAAATATTGATATTGGCCTGGAATTTTCCCTCAGTACAGGAGGCAATGGATTGCGACTGATAGGAAATTTGCCTTACCATGGCTTTGTATATTTTCTACTACCAGCAGCTTATATTCTACTTTTAGTGTTGTCATTAATACAGCTGAAAAATGAGGCTTATCTGATGGTAACTGTTTTCAGCAAGTAAAGCTCTCTCAAACTGGCAGTACATATACCAACAGGAAAATGTAAGACTAGAGGGGGAGACGATACAACAACATTTAAAGCCTTTTGACCTCGCATTATTCACCTGTGATAATTAATGTCATTTTCTTTTAAATTGCTTTCACCCTAAAGCTTAAAATAATTAAATGGCTGATTAATTCTAGGCTACATGCAAGGAAGCTAAACATTTGTGGCCAGGACACACACATTCAATTAATCCTATAATAAGACATGATCGATCACATTGTTGAGGCTGCCGCGAAACACGAATGGAGGCTGAATCCATATGTGGAAAACAAGAAGCTTTTATTCACTGCATGGCAAAACAAAATGTCTGAGAAAGCTGCTCCCAGAATTCTCTGGGTAAACTCCCAGAATTCTCTGGGTAAAACCTGAGGCCCCGCCCCCTTCTGCCTTAAAGGGAAGGGGCTGGAATTTGTCCACAGACGGAAGAGTGGATTATGCCCGTTTTAGGTGGCGATCCGCCACAACATCATTCTTTAAAAATATTGCACTGTGAGCAACCGAAGTCTTGGAACAGTGAGCTAACTCTGCCGCTCTCCCATGTTTACCTCCCTAATGTGCAGTTTGTCTCCCTGTAAAATGGCTGCACTGCGCAAGCCCGCCATTCCATGCATGCGCAGGCTGGCTGTGAACATTTTGGCCAAAGCACATGCACAGAGCAATGATGTCACGACAGAGACGTCACACAGAGAGAATGGCAGCATGTGTGCAGAATGAAGACGTGTCGTGCTGTCACTATGGAAGCGTGCTGCTGCCACTGAGCAGCACAGTTCCTGGCCCCAGCGAGACCAGCAGCTGTCAGGGAGAACCGATAAGAAACAGGTCTCCCTAGCCTGTGTAAAACAATCCAGCGAGTTTACTTTAATGTGACTGTGTAGGACCTGCACTAAGGAAGCCAGTGGCCAAAGACAAACATAAAAGCAGCTTTCAAGATACAACTGGAATTTTTTTCAAGAACCCTCTCTTTCGATGAGCACCCCCATTATTGAAATGAATTGTGAAGCTCTGTAATGCTTTTGGGAGGGGAAAAAAGTTTTCTCCATGCCAACATTTCTCCTATCCTCTTCTGAAGACGTTGGGGGTAGATTTTTTTTTTTGTCTTTATTAACTACGTATCAAACATTAACTGTAATGGAACCCACGAGATTTTCCTTCCAGTTAAGTTGATGGAAGGAAAATCGGGCGATCTCTGTTGTGGGCCTGACCCTCTTCATCCGGATTTCCTCTCTGTGCAGCACTCAGGCAATGCTTAACGCCCAGCTAGTAAAGACAAAAATGTATCCCATTAGCTCTTTGCTGGGGTACAATTATATGTGCAGCAGTCACCCTCCAGTACCTTGCCTAAATGGCCATTATTCATACATAAGTCTAGACAATGAGTGTCAGCTAATTATTTGACTAATCCTGTCCTCACTCAACATCGACACATGCCGACTTTATCTAGGAGTCACTGGCCAGTGATCTGGACAGCAAACTAATTCTATCATCCCTACCACCTGTCAAGCTAAGTCAGCACAGACCACAAATCAAACCCGGACCTTGCTATACTGTATGGCACAGCTATTCACTTGGTAAGCTCACTGAGCCATCTGGGAGTCCTGGTGTCATATAGTTATAAGTAGTGTTTTACCCATTGCCTATTGGGTGTCTGAATCAATGTGAGAGGGAATAATAGTGCAAATAATACATTCTTGCTTGAACCTGATTTTTAAAGTCAAAAGAAAGAGTACATTAATACAATCAACATAGCAACAGAACACAGTACTGGCATTTCTTCTCCACCTTCTCTATTTCTGTCATGTCATGAGTTATTTTCTTGTTGTCATTGTTGTTTCTTGATTCCAATCAGAAATCTGCACTGAAGGTGAATCGATATTAATAAAACCATGAAAAGAAGCATAATGATTTGAAGTAATCCAATAGCTCAGTTGGTAAATGTGGTGCCCAGTGTGGAAATGAACCATAACTCTTAAATTGCAAACTTGAACATCAGGACACAGGGACATTTCATTTTACCATGTGTAGAATCCGGAATATTCAAATTAGCGAAGATTTCTACTTTTTGTACTATTATTTACATGTGCTGAAGGGGTTTCACGGATTGTTATGAATTCTGTAACATCGTTTACAAATTGAGTAGTTTTTTTCACACTACTCAATAAATGGGATTAACACCTTATTTTATTTATAAGGTTTAAACCATGAACTCTGTACCATTAAAGTAGTGTTAATCCCTCTGGTCAGGAAGTGTGAAAAAACAAATTAAGTGGCTGTACTCTCCAAATTCCTGTATTACTGAAAAAGTCTATGGAACAACAGTTTTAGTTTGAACAACTTTTTAAAATTTGGGAGTGGCACTCTGAAATCAGTCAATGGAACAGGATTAAAATTTACTTGCTAAATTGAAACATCCCAATTAAATTGGCATAATTATTTGAGCCCTTCAGAGGCTTTAGGTTCAATTCTCAATCTGCCTTGAATTAGCCTATCTCACCCAGAAAAATAAACTTTGTAGATGATCATAAAGTAATTCTGTTAAAAGATACACCTGTATACGAGGCATTCACTTTCCTTTAATCCAATACTTGTATAAAGTTCCACAGACTCAAAGGGGGAAGAATTTGTCCGAGCCCATTTTCTGGCCTATAATTGATGCCAACCGGGGGGTCCGAGTCGAGCCTGAAATTGGGCCTTGGGCCTTTTTTAAATATTTTGAGCAAGCTGCCGGTGCTATGCTGCCACATGTAGCTCGCCCACCTCCAAATACAAATTTCGGGCCACTTGCCTTGCGGGCAGCAGCCCTCGGGTAAGTGCCAGAAAGCAGGGTGCGGTTGGGGGGGCGGGTGTGACAGCGGGAGGAGGGCCGATCGTAGCCAGCAGAGGCTGACAGGAGTGCCATGGAACCAGGAAGAGCACTTCTGTTCCTCCTGGCTCCACATTAATTTTTTTTTAAATGTCCTTGCCTTCCTGATATGACTGCCACGTCCATGCTCGGGAAAACCTTGTTTTCAAATCGCTCCAAGGCCTCGCTCCTCCCTATCTCCGTAATCTCCTCCAGCCCTACTACCCTCCAAGATCACTGCGCTTCTCCAATTCTGGCGTCTTGTGCATCCCCGATTTTAATCACTGCACCATTGGCGGCCGTGCCTTCAGCTGCCTAGGTCCTACGCTCTGCCCTCCCTAAACCTCTCTACCCCTTCAAGATGCTCCTTAAAACCTTTGACCAAGCTTTTGTTCACTTGTCCTAATATCCCCTTATGTGGCTCGGTGTCAAATTGTTTTTGATAACACTCATGTGAAGCGCCTTGCGAAGTTTTACAATGTTAAAGGCGCTATATAAATGCAATTTTTTGTTGTTGTTGATTTCAAATTTCAAATGTAAACTATTCTTCATAGTAACACACAGTGATGCATTATTAAAGTTATACCTGGCTGTATGCTAAAGTTCATATGATTGCTATTATGAACATACACTCTTGACACACAGCCTTGCCCGCTGGGAATGCATACCAGGAAATAGTGGTCGCTCTCCCGATTTGGACAGAACATCATGGGGAGCATGCCTGTAATTTCCTGATCTGCACTCTCAGCGGGCAAGGCACTGCATCAGGAACACACATGTATAAGATCAACCCTCACATTGACTGGACTCACACAGGAAGAATGACTGCTTGGGTGAGAGACTGGAGGGCTACCCGTGCCTATGGAACCCAGTGGCTTTGGGACAAAGGGGACAAAAGGGCTTTTCTACAACTCTCCACCTTTATAAAGATCTGTTTATTATAAACTGCAGCTGAAATGCCTGTAGAGGAAGAGTCCACTCTGTTGCGGTTCCTGTGCTGTAAGAAAATATTGTTTATTTTGCCTAACCTTTCAGTCTGTAGCAGATTATTTATTTGTTTTATGTGTTATCTCAAACTGAGGACCCAGATACCGGTTTCCAAGTGTTCACGGCCAAATATTCAAATTTACCTCAATGTTGATGAATCATCTCGGTTAGCTTCCTGGGAAAATGAAGCTCAGCTACTTTTCCTTGAATAGTTACTTATGACAAACATTGTGGAAAAGTGCACTCTCCATGCAATCCACTTCAATTCTTATGGCTCTTAATTTATTCAAAGTAAAGTCCAGACAGCATACAAGCCAAATCTAATGATTTATTTACCAAAGTATTTATTTGTCCTGTCTGTTTAAACAAGTGACCCTACAGGAGTCTGGGCCATCTACATGCTTTGTTTTACGTTATAGTAAAGCTGCATTTAGAATAGAATCGTAGAATCATACAGCACAGAAGGAGGCCATTCAGCCCATTGTGCCCGTGACGGCTCTTTGGTAGAGCCATCCAATTAATCACACACCCCTGCTTTTTCCCCATAGCCCTGTAAATTTTTTCCCTTCAAGTATTTATCCAATTCTCTATTGAATGTTACTATTAAATCTGTTTCCACCACCGTTTCAGGCAGTGCATTTCAGATCACAACACAGTCGCTGTGTTAAAAAAAAAATGTTTCCTCATGTCACCTCTGGTTCTTTTGTCAAACAGCTTAAATCTGTGTCCTCTGGTTACCAACTCTTCTGCCACTGGAAAGTTTCTCCTTATTTACTCTATCAAAACCATTCATGATTTTAAACACCTCTATCAAATGTCCTCTTAACCTTCTCTGCTCTAAGGAGAACAGCCCCAGCTTCTCCAGTCTTGCCACATAACTGAAGTCCCTCATCCCTGGTACCATTCTAGTAATCTCTTCTGCACCCTCTCCAAAGCCTTGACATCCTTCCTAAAGTGTGGTGCCCAAAATTGAACACAATACTCCAGCTGAGGCCTAACTAGTGTTTTATAAAGGTTTAGCACAACTTCCTTGCTTTTGTACTCTATTCCTCTATTAATAAAGCCAAGGATTGCATATGTTTTTTTCACAGCCTTCTCAACTTGTCCTACCACCTTCAAAGATTTGTGTACGCACACCCCCAGGTCTCTCTGTTCCTGCACTCCCTTTAAAATTGTACCGTTTAGTTCATATTATCTCTCCTCATTCTTCCTACCAACTATATAGAACTAGTATAATTGAATTGCTCACAAATTTTCTTTCAGCATTTTTGCTCTGTCACCACCCCCTACCCCTACCCCTTCCCCTTCCCCTTCAATTTCCTCCTTCACAGAATCACAGAATCCTCACAGTGCAGATAGAGGCCATTTCGGCCCATCGAGCCTGCACCGACACATATCCCACCCTATCCCCGTAACCCCATGTATTTAATCCCCCCTAACACTAAGGGTCAATTTATCATAGCCAAATCAACCTAACCCGCACATCTTTGGACTGTGGGAGGAAACCGGAGCACCCGGAGGAAACCCACGCAGACACGGGGAGAATGTGCAAACTCCACACAGACAGTCATCCTAGGCCGGATTCGAACCCGGGTCCCTGGCACTGTGAGGCAACAGTGCTAACCACTATGCCACCGTGTTGCCCACTCTCCTGAAGGTACTGGCTCACTACAGGAGCATATTTCATTGAGCCTTTGCCACCTCGCCCAAGTGGACATTCTTTAAGACAAAAGTAAAAGACTGCGGATGCTTTACGTGTGAGGTTATTTGACCCTGGGGGGCCGAGATTGATTCTGCCCTCACCCAACATCCACATATGCACACGTTCCAGGAGGAGTCATCAGATTCCACCTCCCGACCACCACCCCCTCCACCCTTCCTCCAGAGACAGTGAGGCCAGTTATAATGTAGTACTGCAGCTCAAGCCGAGATGAGTTAAGTCAGCAGAGACAGTGGGGTAGAAATTGGTTTAAGCCTGTTTTAAGTATTTGTAGAGCCATGCCCTGCATGAGTCGCCAGGGCTAATTTACAACTTCGGTGGAGACACAAAACTGGCAGCAGCAGTTTGGCTCACCATTACACAGCCTGCCCAATCTTCCCTTTCCATTAAAGACATTTGCTTTTCCATTGACGAATAGTGTATAATGGGGAGCCGATCTCTTGCTGTCAGTTTTCCGCCCCTACTGAAGTGGAAAATTACCCCACCATGTTCAAGAAAAGAAGGGAAGAAAGTGGAAAAGAATTAGTTCAGTTGTGATGGTAGATTTACCCCTCTGGCACTTCTCGTCCATGAAGATGGTCAGTTGGGTGTAGTATGGGAGGGCTACTGCTGTCCGTGGAACCGTACACCAGGAGGAGTCCCCTTCAGAAAAGTGGAGGTACAAGGAACAAGGAGAAAATTGTAAAGAATGGAAGGTTAAAAAATTCTACAATTTCCACTAAGATTGAATCAGTTTCAATCAGGTGACAAACTGTGTGTTGTAGCAGGGTTTATACTGAGGCGAGCATACATTCAGTTCATGTTGTGTGCAGTATTAAATTATCAGCCCAACAGATGTCCTGAACATTTCTTATCAGCAGAAAAAAACAAGACAATTAGCTCAGTTGACACAAGTCTTCTGTTTGACTGCTCAGACTGCCTTCAAATTCAGGGGGGTTTTGACCCTGAAATATGATCAGAGTAAATAACTCTGTATAGCTAATACTTGACCACAGAAAAGAATTCAGCTACAAATTTTGTGTTTATATGGTGCCAGTGGGCTTTGCTTAAATGCCATATCAGAGGAAAAAGTCCTGCTTCCCAAATTACTCTTTTAAACTGGCTTAGCTCTTCCAATGGGGCAGTAATTGGTATGCATTGTGCCCATTTTTCTGGGTGTAAAACGGGCGCAACTATGACAACTTTAGCAGTGGGACGGCCTGCACCCAATCTGCGGGTTCATTCAGGCGACTGCTATATTCGTCAGGCCCATTGTTTAGGCGCCCGGGTGGCTGCCTAAAACAGGCCCCTTGCCTATGTTAATCCGGAACCTAACGCCTGTTTAAGGACTCCTCTGGGGAAATTGGTTTCTAAGGAGCCGCTCAGGTTCTGGGCCTGCTCTGCTCTGCTCAGGAATCTTCAGCGACCTCTGCAGACAAAGCAGCGGCTGCCACCAATAGGTAAGTTGAAATTTTTACATTTATTTTTAGTGTTCTGGTGGAGCCAGAAGGTGCAGGAGAGTTGCCCCGAAACCACAGTCCTTGTGATCGTTCCCCTCCACCCCTCCGCCCGCACCCATTGCCGCTTCAACCAGCCTCCCGGGACTTAACTATGGATCGCTGTTGGTGAGGCAACCGGCCCAATATTTGTCCCAGTAAGCTTCCTGTGGAGGTGTGACGGGTGCCAACAACTCATGCAGTTAATGTTAATGAGGCCCAAAGCCCACTATCTGGTCGTGCTCAGGCCTCCTGGTTAGGGCTTGCACTATTGGCGTGTTGCTGGTTATGGACCCGGAAAGGAGCTGAAACCAATTTCCACCCCAGTGAGTTTATTCAGTAATGAGCTAAGCTATCTTGACCAGGAAGATCGGGGTTTAACTTATAGACTGTACTAAGTTTCAATGATCTCAGCCCGGGTGCCAATTGGGGTGCTGCATTTAGGCTCAGTTCTCCGAGGCTAGGATTCCTGCTTTTAATGGCTACCTTGTGACCCCTGTTGGAATCTATGAGGTAGAATTTCCCTAGGGGTCCTCCCGATCGCCTGCCCTAACTTCGACAGAAGATCAGAAACACGGGAGAACATACGAACAATGATGGACAGGAAGAGGCCCTCTGGTCCATCTAGCCTGTCCCATATAACTGTGATGCCTTGTACATCGCAATATATAAATTCCCCACCCTACCCGAAACAGTGTGAACAGACGGTTATGCCGTTTCTCTGGAGTTTCCACCTATCTTCCACCAAAGCGCCTTGGGGCATTTTTACTATGTTAAAGGTGCTATATAAATGCAAGTTGTTGTTCTTGTTGTTGATGATGAAAGTTACAGTGGGAGATTAGGACACTGAAACTACAGGTGTATGTATGTAAACATCAGCTGAGAACAGGATTAGGTCTGGTTATGATGCCCTCCATGGGGGAGTAGGCTACAGACATTCACTGTCAAGGCTATCACATGAATAATGGACAAGGCAATTTCAGGAGAGGCATCTGAGGATGACCAACTGCTATGGAACCATGGAGTCAGTCCTTCCACAAGAGGAGAGAATGGATGATAATTTGCAGAGAAGAAACATTTGAAGATTTTTTTTAAACTGGCTTAGGTGAGGCAAAACCAGGTTGATGTTTATAGGTTGATTTGAACCCACACATAATACTGTAATGAATGCACTGAACTTGTTATCGTCCTGACTACATACTGAGTCAAGGCCAGAAATTGCAAACAAAACAGATTGGATTCAACTCCGATGAACTTGATCTGAACTGAATACAAAAGCTAGACCATATTAATAATACAATGTAAGAGAATCCACAAAGGCATTATTTTATCAGCAACTGCACAGATTTTAAGTAAAACAGAACTTATTAAAGTACCCTCCTCACCCTGTTAGCACACAGTGTGTACAAACAAAAACAAAAATCACAGACCGTTTCCATAGCAATTATGTCTTCGTGGCATGCTCCGCAGCAGCTAAGTGTACTTTGACCAGTTTTATTTGTGCAGGCAAGACACCACAAAGCTCAGTAAGGATATCATTAGGCTTGTAACTTTTTGCTAAGTCGAAAACTGGACATGGGGCAGGATAGGAGAGAGGCCAGAGCTGGGAAGATGGATAGAATTATAAGGGTAGAACTTCCAATTGGCAAAATTCATACACAAATGTTTAATGCATTTATACTATATTCCTGTTTTTACACAGGCGTTATCTGCTAAAAATATATTGATGTTTAAATATTTGGCTGTAACGTGCTTTGGGACATCCTGAGGTTGTGAAAGGTGCTATATAAATGCTAAGTTCTTTTTTTTTCTTATATTAAATACCTGCTGACAAAATCTGCATTTTGGAATGGGTGCTACAGTGGGAAAACTAAGTTCAGATAATGCAACATGGACTGGCAATCAAATCTGGGACCTTCTTGAGGTAACATATCAGTATTCTTGACCTCTACCTGTTGTTATTCATTCCATTCTTTGGCTTGCTCAGTCCTATAAATTGGCTCTATTTCCTTCCTATATCAGATCTGACAGAGGGCATTGAATCCCTGCAGCAGAGGTTCTTCTGCTCATCCAGCGTAACTTCAGTGGAAGAGCCTCAAACCCCTGAAAAACGCATTAACTACTTTTCTGGGGTTTCCATGGCTTTACCGCTGAATCTACGGCAGATGAGTGGGAGTATCCCTTTGGAACTTCACCCCCGGGGTCACTACCTGAAACACAAACCCATAATTTCTCTTTTTAGATGCTAACAGATCTGTGTATTTCCAGCATAGTTGTTTTAAATCCTAGAACCTTTATGAACCAGGGGATATGAATATTGCATGTATTTGGCACCTTTAAACATTAAAGGCACTATATAAATGCAATGTTCATGTTCCCTAATTGACATTGCCTATAATATTTAAAAAATCTTGCATCTGCCAACTTCCTGTCAACTTCTTCCATTATAAATTCCTATGTCTACCTTTTTATAAAGGAAAATTATTGTGTCAACTTGTCACACTGCAATTACACTTCACCCTAGTTATGATACTGTAGTCCTTCAGTTTTGTATTTCCCAGCTCCTCAGGCTGTACCGCAGAGAAACTCCTATGTTCTAACGAACTCTGCTTCTCAAATTGCCACATGTTTTACTATTTAACTATAAATATAAAATCAAAGTATGATATAAAAGTAAGGATTAGGCCCGCGGACCCTGATGCAATTATTCCCTGCCCTCGAACCCCATTTCACCTGAATGGCACACTTGGGCCGGGGATTTCCTTGGAACTGCTCCTGCTCCGCCACCGTAACTTCACCAAAAGTGTGGCAGAAACTCCAATTACTCGCGTAAACTAGGTTTCCACCGCACTTCCGGTGAAATTGCAGTCGTGGGGCAGGAGCAGCTCCAAGGAAATTCTTGGCTTTGGTCTTGACTCCCTGTGTGAAATAATATTCACACACATACACACACTTACATGCATAGTACTCATGCACATTGACATACATGTACATGCTTACATACACAATGAACACACAAACATACATCAAACTGACAGTAATTAGACACATATACATTATTATATTAGACCACCAGGAAACCCAGTCATAATTCACAACTAAATTAGCTCCTTTCACAGTGTTGCCACACATGCTAGGGATATCATATCATATTGCATTATATTTGTAATGTAAATCTTTATCACATTCAATATTGAGACTTCTGTAGCATGGAGAAGAATAGCAGCTTGGAACTCTGGCAGTTTTCCTGTCCATTCCGCTTTCATTGTCTCTCTCAATTTCTCAACAGAGACAAAGATAGTCATATGATGTCTTTTGGTGCCAGGTTTTATCACAAAGACTTAGGGTATAGTTTTGTTCAGAATAAAGGCAGTGCAGTACTTGGCACCGTCTGCTAAATAATAAATACGTCTTAACAGTACAGTATTGTCCTGCCTGCCATATTAGGAGACTGATGCCTGGAGCAGGCCCAACTATCTATCAATATTAGAGATAGATCAGTGATGTTGACCAGTATTAAATGCTTCACAGTCTATAATTTTATCACATGATTAGTGCTGACTGACTGCAGTATTTCTGAGCCCATAAGGAAGTGTGGATGAATCTTCTACAGCACATGCTTATAGAAAACAAAAGGGAATTTGTTTATTTTTGATTCTTTATGTCTATATAAACTCATTGATAACTTTTATAGTCTTCATCCAAGCATTAGTTTCAATTAAAGTCAATGGAAATAAAGATCGGGGGAGAGGTAAAACGGGGTGCCGACTATCGCACAAAGTCAAGATCTACCCCCTTAAGTCTGCTGATATTATTTACCGTTTAAAAATTTGGGGAAAGTCTCTGCTAAATAACATTAGAATACTGATGAACATTTGAGCTCTGACGAAAGGTCATTGACCTGAAACTTTGGCCCTGATCTTATCTCGGACGCCGGGGACAGAGGGGGTGTGGTGGTGGGGCAATTTTGCAGTCGGGAAACCCGGAAAAATGGATTTCCCTCACATCCTGCCGAATTTAACGATGACCATTTTTTGCTTCCGTTTCCCAGCTGTGGCCAGCCAAATTGAGAGGCTGGCTGGCAATGCTCCCTGTAAGCTGCACAGCCGTGCGGCCACACCGCGCAGCGCTCTAGGGGTCCCGCACTGCCGGCTTGCTGGCTTTTCAATAGAAAACCTGTGCATGTGCGGTATTTTGAATGGGCCTCGAGGCCTTTAAAGGCCCGAAAAAAAAATTACAGGGAACATTGTTGGCTGGCTGACGGACGGTTAGGCCTTCCATTGTACCAAAATGAAAAGTCAATAATCAATTAATTAGGTTTGGCTTGCGGCCATGGTGCATTATCATTCTTTGAATGCTGCAGAATGGTTAAGTAGGACAATGTGATCAATTATGTTATCCGCCTCCACCACACTCACCTGTGGTCCACCTCCCTGAGACTGCCTTTGCCATAGGTTCCATTCCTACCTGACCTAATGAAGCCATTGAGACTCATTCTACCCATACATGACCTCTGGAGTACCCCGAGGTTGCATTTTTGCCCACTTCCTTATCCTCATTTTCCCCTCCATGATATCATCCGTTGGCATGGGGTCAGTTTCCATATGTATGCTATTAACACCCGGCTCTACTTCTGCGGCACTTCCCTAAACTCTACAGCTACCTCTGTGCTGTCAGACTGGCTGAATAACATCAAGGCCAGAATTTTCCCGGGGGCGAGTCGGTAGTTGAAATTGACAGAGCGTCGGGAACCCACCGTCATCCCGCCGACTTCCAAATTTAATTCGGGTGCATTTTGAGAAGCACCACGGACTCGCTCAGGAGAGGTGGGTGACCTCATTGAGGTACTTAACTGCTTGTTGAGAGACCCTTAACCGCCTTTTTAACATCAAGTTTTGGCTTTAACTTGTTGTGCACGGGATTCACACACCTCGGGAACCTCGCCTGTGAAGGGAAGGCGGAAGCTCGGTGGGCATTGTGCGAGTCCATGAAGTGACAGCTGGAAAAAACACACATACTCACACCTGCTTCCTTGCCTAATGGAAAGGCTCTTGCTGACACCATTTTGTGCAGCGATTTAGCCTTCAGGAGTTTGCAGGTCATATTTGAAACCTCGGAAGCCACTCTCACCACATTGCTAGTCACTATCACTACATTGAAGGATTGGGCCTCTGATCTCCACTTTACTTGCCATCTATAAGATAAGCATGGGTGCCGCTTATGCTGACTCACCTAGGACCTCAGAATCGGACCAAGATGAGTCCCAGCAGCAGCCACAACACCAGCAGCAGCCACAACTGCAGCCTTCTCCTCAACAACCTGATGCTCCACAGGAGAGAGGGGGTCAGCACAGGCGTGCACCACGCCGGAGGAGATACCCCTGAGACAGGGTATACAGGCAGAAGATGAGCTTCCTGGACATGACTGAGCAGCAGTGCTTCAGGAGGCTCAGGCTATCGCACCAGGTTGTCGCAGACATTTGTAGCTTGCTGGAAGAAGACCTGCTGTCCAGAGGATCTGGTGGACACGCCTTACCAGTGGCTGTCAAAGTCACCACTGCCCTCAATTTCTTCACCTCAGGTTCCTTCCAGGGATCTGCAGCAGACATTTGCAGGATCTCGCAGTCGGCCGTCCACAGATGCATCACGCAGGTGACCGATGCCAAGTTTCACAAGTCAGGCACTTCTGTGAACTTTGTCACTGATGAAGCCAGTGTCACTGAGCGGGGGCTCGGCTTTGCGGCTCTTGCTGGCTTCCCACAGGTGCAGGGTGTCATTGACTGCACACATGTGGCCATCAAGACACCCTGTCATCACCCCAGAGTGTTTGTGAACCGCAAGGGCTTCCACTCCCTCAATGTGCAGCTCGTCTGCAACCATAAAAAGATCATCATGCATGTGTGCGGCAGATTCCCTGGCAGCTGTCATGACTCTTTTGTGCTGCAACAGTCCACCCTCCCTCAGCTCTTCGCACCTCCAACAGACTTGCTGGCTGCTTGGAGACGAGGGCTATCCACTGAAGACGTGCCTCATGACACCCTTGAGGAGGCCAAGTAATGAGGCCGAGTAACGCTATAATGACAGCCACAAGTCGACTAGATGTGTCAAAGAGCAAGCAATCGGCATGATTAAGATGCGTTTCAGTTGCCTTGACAGATCTGGAGGAGCCCTTCAGTACGCACCAGAATCATCGTCATATGCTTCGCACCGCACAACATAGCGCAGCAATGAGGATTGGAGCTGCGGGACGAGCAAGGCACAGAGCGCACAGCCTCCTCTTTGGAGGAGGAGGAGGAACAGGTGGAACATGAGCAGGAGGAGGAACCTGAGATGGAGATGGCACCAGAAGCGACACACATTGTTGCCCGGGATGGCCTCATAATGTCCAGATTTACTTAACTTGCACCAGTGCACCCATATGGCTGCCAGATGCTGTACTAACTTCCCCCCACCACAAAGCAGTCCTACAAAGACCAAGCCATTCCTGTCATCCAAACCCCCAGTGCTTGAGGTTAAGTAATGTCTCACCATTCACTCCACGTGACAAAGCCACTTCCCAGGTAGCAGACAAAAATGGACAAGACGGAAAAGTTGTGCAAAGAAATAAATTTATGTGTGTCATAAATAGAACTGAAACTTGACTAACATTTTTTCATACACCCACGTGCATCTAGGATTGAGTCTTTTTTTGTTTACGTGGGCTTCTATGAGGTGAAACACCTCTGGCTTCAGCAGAGGTAGAGGCAGGCTGCTCACTTCCCTGCTCTGACTGCTTAGACACTTTTGGCGGATGTCCTCTGGGATTTGGAACCTGTGAGGGCCCCGTCAAAGACTGCTCCTCCTGCACCTGTGCAGGGGCAGACTTGGCCATTGGGATCCGAGGCAGCATGTGGGGCTCTGACTTAGGGGAGGCAACGGGGGAGAAGTGGGAGCACTTTGAGCAGAGCCCCCACTTCCATGTCCCCTCTCAACATCATCCCCCTCATGGGCCACCCACACTTCCCTGCTAGCAGGGAGCTGGAGAGCACCTTGCTGCACATCAGTGGGGCCATGAGGACCCAAGTCTACGTTAATATCCCTCCTTGACATGAGGTCAGTGAGTGTCTGCAATCCGTTGTTCACAGCAAGCATGTTCTCGTTGAACTGGCGCATTTGCTGCTCCATGCAGGTGACCATCGCCTGCGACATGATGGTGCTCATGTTCGAGATGGACTCCTCTATATTCTTCACGTTTGCAGACATCAGGGCTGCAAAAGCTACCAGAGCCTCATGCAATTGTTGCTGTCCCTCCAAGATCACCCTCTTTCTCGATGGCCCCCAAGGTTCAGCGTCTGCATGCAGCTGAGCAGAGCTTGGAGTGTTTTGCGCCCTCCGGCGAGGAGTCTCCACTGTTGTCCCTGTGAACACCAGCTGCTCTTGCTCACTTGTGATGTGTGAGACACCAGGTGACAGCACTACTCGATCTCTCACCGGGCCCACCGAGGTGTTCGTATCTGCACTGGTGTTGGGTGCGCTTGGGTCTGCTGACGGTGCACCTCATAGACTGAGCTTCCTCTGAGGAGTCGTCTTCCTCTTCCAGCTGAACAGTGGGGGTGGGGGGAATTTGATGGACCTGTGGCAGAGAAAAGAGATGAATTAGAAGTGTAATGTAAGAATGGGTAATATTATCATTATGCACATGATGACATTTCACTGGCTGCTGCCATCAGTCACCATATGGGTGACTGTTGTATGCCATGTGGCTGTATGAGATATAATTCTGTCACTAGGTTGCTGGAAGGTCCCCCTCTCTCCGTCTCCCACCGCCAGCAGCTGTGCAACTCCAGAGGTGTCTCGGGCCTCCTCCTCTGCTGGAGTAAAATTTGTGAAGACTGGAGGTCTACCACCGATTCTCTGCCTCTACCTGTTGGTGTGGACTGTCTTCTCCTCCTGCAAGGAGGGAAAGAAGAGAACTTTGAGTGAGAGTGATGGAATGAGTGTAAGGAATGGATGGGCTACATCTGTAGAGGGTGACTATGAGGGAGTGGCGTGACATTGCCAAATAGCCTCCTTCTGTGGTGTTACTTGCTATGATTGCATTAGGCTGAGGGTGAGTGTCAGTGGTGGTTAGTCAGATGGGGATAAGAACATAAGAAGTAGGAGTAGGCCATTCGACCCTTCGAGCCTGCTCCGCCATTCAATGAGATCATGGCTGATCTTCTGCCTCAACTCCATTCACCGGCCCCATCGCCATATCCCTTGATGCCCTTACTAGTCAGAAATCTATCGACTTCTGTCTTGAATATACCCAATGACTGAGCCTCCACAGCCCTCTGGGGTAGAGAATTCCAAAGATTCACCACCCTCTGTGTGAAGAAATTTCTTCTCATCTGAGTAGGTGAGTAGACAGAGAGGGTTGGGTGCACCTGCAAGGTAGGTTGGTGTGAGGAGCGATGTGCAAGTGTTGCCTTGGGAAGGCGGAGTGATGGGGTTGGGGTGACAGGCACATCAGGATGTAGGTGAGTGTGGCATTGCACTCACCTTTCCTGACCTCATGAGATCCTTGAATCTTTTGCGGCACTGGATCCATGTCCTCCTCACCACATCCTTGCTGCTGACCTCCTCTGCGGTGTCCAGCCATGCCCTCTTAGTTTCTTTTACTGGTCTTTTTCTTCATCCACAGGGAATAAGACCCTTGTGTGGTCTTACTCCCTGGACCAGCACTTCCAGAGAGGCATCTGGGATTCTTGGGGCTGCCTTCTGTCTTTGTGTCTCCAGGACCCACAGAATTGTCAATGTTGTTCAGCAATTTGAGCTCTTGAAATCAAATGAGATGTGTGTAAGGTTGCTTTAAATACCCGCACTGAAAACAAGTTGATGTCATCAGACCCGCTCCATTTAATTGGGTCGGGAAACACGCAAGACTCTTTTAATTGGTGCCATTGAGTTAAACGCGCAGTGCAGAACGCACTGTTCAAATTTTCAGGATGGTGGCCCGCACGCACCCAACCCGAAGGTAAAGACTCCGGCCCAAGTCACTCGTGGTCTGTAATCTTGGTGTCCTTCTTGACCCAGACTGAGTTTCAAATCCCATAACTTGACCAAAATCAAGGTCACTTGCATATCCCTCCACATCCATCCCTAGCTGAAACTTTAAACCATGCTTTTGTCACCTCCAGACTTGATTCCTCTAATGCCCTCCATCAGTCCCCACCCCCAAGCTTCATCCACCATAAGCCCCAACTTGTCCAAAATTTCACTGTCTGCATCCTGTTTTGCCCAGTGCTCCAAACCTTGCCAACCTATTCCCCACTGCTGCCACTTCAAAATCCTCATCCTCAATTACAAATCCCTCCAAGACCTTGCTCCACCTTACATTTGTGGCCTTCTTCATCCTTATGCCCCATCCTGAGTCCTTCATTCCTCTAACTCTCTGGCCTACTCTACATCACCACCCACCCCCTCCTTTTTATTTCATCATCAGTGGCAAAGCTTTCAACCATTTTGGTTAGACTCTGCAGAATTCTCTTTCCTAAGCTCGCCACCTCATTTCCTTTCTACCTGCCTTTAAATGCCATCTGAACACCAATTGCTCTACCATGCCTATGGGCACCTCTTCTAACTCCCCCATGTACTGTCAGTGTCAATCTTTACTCCTCTGTAAAGTGCCTTGGGGCATTTTCTGCGTTGCTACATAAATAGAAGTGCATTATTGTTAAAGAAAAGTTTTTAAATAAGTTGTTCATAGGGAGATCTGTGTTAGTTTCAGTTCTTCATAATCCAGTGTCTGTACCATGTGATCGGACCACTCTGACATGAACCAGTACATTCAAATAGCTGGAGTCGGAACTTGTGGGTTCACAAACCCTGCTGAATGAGCAAAGAGGGCAATGGTTTTCATTTCTCTGACACTCTGTCAGTTAAACTTATGTTGTGCCTTCTTAGCAACTATCTACAAGGAATGCACACGAAGTGTGAAGAAAATCTCGAGGTATATTTTCCAAACCAAGCACCAAACAGAGGGCAGCAAGTTTTGTGTTTACTGAAAATGCACACAGCTGTCCTCATGAGATTTCACGAGGTTGGACTAATTACATTGTCATAGCAAGATTGGGCCTTGCAGGAAATTTTGAGCTTTTCTTATTATATATAAAAAGCCTGGACTTGGGTATAGAGTACAATTTTGAAGTTTGTGGATGATACAAAGCTTGGTAATGTAGTAAGCAATAAGGATGATAGTAGCCGACTTCAGGAGGACAAAGACATACTGGTGAAATGGGCAGACACATGGTAGATGCAATTTAATGCGGATAAGTGTGAAGTGATGCAATTTGGGAGGAACAACATGGAGAGGCAGTGTAATCTAAATGGTACTATTTTGAAGGAAGTGAAAGAGCAGTGACCTGGGGTTGCACATGCACAAATCTTTGAAGGTAGCAGGGCAAGTTGGCTTTGGAAATAGGGGCCTTGAATACAAAAACAAGGAAGTCATATTAAACTTTTATAAATAACTGGTTAGGCCTCAGCTGGAGTATTGTGTACATTTCTGGGATTGTACAATTCTGTTGCACCCACACTTTAGGAAGGATGTCAAGGCCTTGGAGAGGGTACAGAGGAGGTTTACCAGAATGATACCAGGGATGAGGGAGTTCAGTTATGTGGAGAGATTGGAGAAGCTGAGATTGTTCTCCTCCTTGGAACAAAGAAGGTTAAGGAGAGATCTAATCGAGGTGTTCAAAATTATGAGGTGTTTTGATAGAGCAAATAGGGAGAAACTGTTTCCTCTGGCAAGTGGATCATTAACCAGAAGTCATAGATTTAAAATAATTGGCAAAAGAAGTAGAGGAGAAATTAGGAGAATTTTTTTCACACAGAGGGTTGTTAAGATCTGGAAAGTAGAGCCTGAAAGGGTGGCAGAAGCAGATTCCATAAGAAATTTCAAAAGGCAATTGGACATGTATTTGAAGAGGACTAATTTGCAGGATTATTGGAAAAGGCTGGGGTGTGAGATTAAATTGGACAGCTCTTTCAAACAGCTGGCACAGGCATGACAGGCTGAATGGCCTCCTTCTGTGATGTAAGATTCTATGGGGACAAAATATATTATCACCCAGGAATGGGCGCTAACTTCAGCAAACTTCTTGGGGTAAAAATTCAGTTGGTTGCGCCTCCCGTTAGCGCCTTAAGAGGGCGCTAATGGGGCGCAAAGCCGCTAACGCCCGGGCGCAGCGATGTTTGCGCCGCTCGAGAACTTAACTTGAGATTGTGCGGTGGCGCTAAAACTTACCGCTGCGACCACCTGCGCGCGCAAATTGTGACGTCATTCCATGGTGCAACGCCCTTGTGGCGCCCCGGAGCGGAAATTGAGTGGCGCCCCCTGCCTTACCGCCTGGCGCTTCCAACGACCGGAAGACTGGAACGCTATCAATCGCTGTGGGGCTGGGGGGGGCGCTATTTAAAGGGGGCCTCTTCCTGTCTTTTTCTGTGGTCGACATTTATGCACCACTCGTTCTGAGAGAGAGAGAGAGATTCGGAGAGAGAGAGAGAGAGACTTCTACATTGACTCAACGCTTTGTGAGGTAGTTTTGCCTATTGATCCTAACTTTGTTGCTACTTTAGTTGCTGTCCCTCATTACTTTGCTTGCAAAGAGAATATGGGGGCTGCACTGATTGGGGGCGTCGTCCTGCTCCAGCTGAATCGGAGGATACAGAGACGCAGAGAGAGAGTGGCAATGATGGCCAGACGGAGGAGGGCCATCAGGCGTCTGTACAGGAGAGCTTACCCTCCCAGGGTATATCGTGAACAGCTCTCCTACATCCATATGTCCGAGGAGCTGTGTTTGCGAAGGCTGCGATTCAGCAAGGAGGTGGTCACTGAGCTCTGCCACCTGCTGCAGCCAGATCTGCAGCCTCAACTGAGGTCCAGGACGTCTCTGTCGGTGGCAGTGAAGGTCACAGTGGCTCTCAACTTTTACGCCACTGGCTCATTCCAAGCTGCTGTTGGGGACCTCGCCAATATCTCCCAGTTCGCGGTGCATTGCTGCATCCGGCAGGTCACAAATGCCCTCTTCAGAAGGAGACGAGAGTTCATCTCTTTCCCTATGACCCCAGACAAGCAGCGTGACCGCGCTCTGGGCTTTGCGAGGGTAGCGGGCTTCCCCATGGTGCAGGGCGCCATTGACTGCACGCATGTGGCTTTGCGTGCTCCGCGTGAGAATGCAGAGGAATTCAGGAACAGAAAGGGGTTCCATTCCTTGAATGTCCAGTTGGTCTGTGACCACAGACAGCTGATACTCGCTGTCAATGCCCACTATCCTGGCAGCTGCCACGATGCTTTTATCCTGCGCCAGACAACTGTGGCAGAACTTTTCGAGGCACCGCATCAGCCAGTTGGTTGGCTTCTCGGGGACAAGGGGTATGCATTGAGCACCTGGCTGATGACACCGCTCCGTACGCCCAACACCCCTGCTGAGCTGCGGTACAATGAAAGCCATCAAGCAACCAGGAACATTATTGAGCGCACAATCGGCGTGCTGAAACAACGGTTCCGCTGTCTGGACCATTCCGGAGGAGCCCTGCAGTACTCGCCTGAGCAAGTATCGAACTTCGTAGTCGTGTGCTGCATGTTGCATAACATGGCAATCCTCAGGACCCAGCCAATGCCACCAGGCCTTGGAGCACCACCAGAGGAGGAGGAGGAAGAGGAGGAAGAGGACGAGGACGATGATCATCAGCAGCACCAAGGCGGGAGGGCGGCCCACAATGGTCAAACTGCAAGGGCCGTCCGTCAACGGCTAATAGCAAGCCGCTTCTAGGGCCCCTGCCATTGCTACCAACATTAATCAACCCAGCACGCAACCCCTAAGCCGGCCAAGGCACCAATAATTCCAACCACCAACCATGTATATTTTGAATACAGAAACTTATTTATTTTACAAACTCTGTGTGTGTCAATTCCTCATGACAAACTCATAGAAATAAACACAAAAAAACAGTCAATAACATAACTGGTTCTCACAACCTGGAGATAATGTCCAAAACACTAAACAAAAGTTGGACCACGAACCTCGGCCTTTAATAAAAAAATGACCAGCATTTTGTCACACCTCCTACTTTTTGCCCTTCGAGGGTGATCTCCTTCCCTTGCGCACTTCCCCCCTTCTAACCCTACTGCTCCTCCGTAATGGGACCTCAGTGGCTGCAGCAAGGCTGGTGGAAGGCTGCTGCTCGTCAGACCCTGACACTGCAGATGCCCCTGAAGGACGGCCTCGACCACTTCTGGGCCTGGAGGGCCCGGCTGCAGACTGCACCAACTCTGCATGGGCGGCAGCAGTCTGTCCTACAGGCGGTGGCAAGTGCAGTGGAGAAGTGACAGTGTTGGCAGCAGGAATGCTGTCATCGTGAGAGAGGACAGCAACTCCCTGCTCGCCCGACACACTGGCACTCCCACGGGGCAGCACTTCAGCATCCGGAGCAATCTGCCGGAGAACAGATTGCTGGCCTGCTGCGGCGCGGTGACAGCCCCGGGGACATGTGCACGAACCATCGAGGTTGGCAGCAGTCTGTGCTCGCGTGGCCTCAATCTGAGTCTGTATGAGAGCAGTCAGAGATGGGATCACGGCAGCCAGTGACTGAATTGCAGCACTAAGCATTAGTGTGGCATCCGCCTGTGCTACAGTGAAGTGCTCCACACTCCTTGCCAGTGACTCAATGCATTCGGGCACCCTTCCCACTGCACCCATGAGCTCAGTGTGCATGCCCACCGCCTGGGTGTTCATTTCTGCGATCAGCCGCTCCTCCTCTGCGTCCATTGCAGTAGGAGTCTCTGGCATACTCTCCCTCTGGGGAGAAGGCCCCCGTTCTTCCCTACCCCCCCCCATGGCGTTGCTGCAGCCCGCTGGGTCCTGGAGCTTCACCCTCATCAGCCCCTTCCCCCCTGCTCCCCTCCGGGGAAGGCGTGTTCCCAGTGTGGGCATGGGCTTCCTCGGGAGAGGGTGGCACTGATGCTCTGGCTTCCTCTTCCTCCTCAGCTGCAGCATCACTCCCAGTGGCAGCTTCAGGGCCCGTCTCCTCAGCTGGTGAATCACCATCTGAAAGCAGGGAGGTACAAGAGTGGCTTTAGCGTGAGGACAGGGTGGCAGTAAGGGAGGAATAAGTGCAGCGAGTTAGCAAGTTGGATTGAAAGTGTCAAAGGCTGGTGTTGTGAGGGACAAGTGGAAGGACAGAGGACAAAAAGGTGATGACCTTACCATTGCTGTCCAGAACGGGGTCGGCGTCTCCAGTGGCGACGGGACCGATCACCCGGCTTGCCACAATCCTGTGGACGTGCTCCTCAAGATCGCTGAGGGGTTGCAGCTGAGGCCGCCCTCCACCTGTCCGTTGCTGCTGTCTCCTATTATGTGCCAGCTTGGCCTGCAAGAAAAAGGACAGCATCTGAGTAAATATACAGCCATGGTCTTGCCTGATGTGCCTCCCATAGGTGAATAGCCCTGACTGTATGCAGCCATGGTCTTGCCTGATGTGCCTCCCATAGGTGAATAGCCCTTACTGTATGCAGCAATGGTCTTGCTTGATGTGCCTCCCATAGGTGAATAGCCCTTACTGTGTGCAAAGTGTGGAATGTGTGTGTGTGTTTGATGAAAGGGCCATAGGTGTTGGATGAGTGTTGTGCATTGGGGTTTTAAGACCCTCTGGCCATAGAGTGAGGTTGAGATGGAGGGATGGAGAGGTATTGAGAAAAAGCCACTCACCCTGACGACCCGAGTGAGGTCGTTGAACTTTTTGCGGCATTGAGTATGGGTCCTGGGCACCATGCTCCTGGAGGAGACGCTCTGAGCCTCCTCCCTCCACACTCTTCTGAACTCGCGTGGCAAAGGCCGCCTGCCACTCTCAGGGAAGAGCATACATCGTCTGCGCTCCACTGCGCCAACCAGAGCATCCAAGGCCCGCTCGGTGAAGCGATGAGCGCGTTCTCTCACCCTCTCCATGCTTGGCAGCAAAATGGATTCACAGGTCTCTCCAGGCTGAGATTCAAGGCTGCAATGAGCAGGGTGTGGCTGGGGAGCAAGTGGCCCCCCCCGCTTTAAGAAGTGGCCGGCGCCAGTGTGTCTGTGTTCCCTCGCTAACTGGCAGCAGCTGCGCTGCGCTCGCGCGCTGAGTTAGCGCCTCACTCCTTGGCCTTTGCGCCTTAAGACAGGTGTGCAACGCCTGCTTTAGCGCTCCACTCACCTCCCGGGGCGGTAAAAGTGAAGTTTCCAGTCAGTGCCGATAATTAGCGCCAGGCGCTAATATTTGCGTCCAGACGATATTTGCGCCCCAAATGGGGCGCGACCTAATTTCTACCCCCTTATGTTCTTATGATCTTAAGTTTGAGATTCAATGCCAGATGCTAATGAATCTCACTGCACGCTTAAATTCAGTGTCATCACTCAAAGAAAGGATGGGAGCACTAAATCAAGCGCTAATGACCGAGCTCAGTGGCGTTAGACTCAAAACGCTAAGCAATTTCAGGTGCAGTCTAATAGTCAACATTGGCACAGGCTCTTTCCAGTTCTTAAAGGGGAGGTTCAATCATGCTGCAGAACCTCATTCTCAGCATTGCTGGTTCTGCAGCTGTCTCAGCAAGCAGCAGAAGGCCAAGGAGAAGGAACCGGACCACTGAAGGAGGTGTCATTATGGTAGATCAACGGCCCAGGGAGAGAGCTCGCAGATTCTGCGACCAGGCATTGGAGGTGTTGGTCTTCGCTGTGGAGAGACGGAGGGCGGTGCTGTACCCGGCAAGTGGCAGGAGGCCCTCGCCGCAAGTCTTCCACACCATGTGGAGGGAGGGAGCCCAGCAGGTCTCGGGCAGCACTGTGGTCCCCTGGACCCACACACAGTGCAAGAAGAAATTTAACAACCTCACTCGGATGGTCAGGGTGAGTCAATGCTTCAACAAATGCTACATACCACCATCTGAACCACAGTCTGCACACACTGCCTAAAACACCACACCCTCAGCACTCACCCACCAACAATCTCCACCTACTAACACTCACACCCACATCTCACACCTTGCACACAATAACAGCTATTCAGCTATGGCAGGCACATCACCCAAACACATCGCTCCACACTCACCACACACTTTCCTCTCTCTTGCAGGCGAAGGTCGCTCACAGGAGGGAGCAGGAGCGCACAGGCGGAGGACAACCTGACACCCAACCACATTCTGAGCTGGAGGAATGAGTGCTGCAAATCATTGGGCACCAGGTGGTGGGCACCGTGGCCACCGGCGACGTTGACCCCCTTGGAGACGACAATGGTATGTTCATCCCTACTCCTTCTTCTCACATCCCACTTCCCCTTCACCCCACAAGCCTTTCCCACTTTCCAGCTAATCATGCTGTATGCATGCCTTTCTCCTTCCTGCCGCCCTCCCCTCACCTTAACCCGACTCTTGTGCCTTTATGCTTTCAGATAAGGAGCAAGCAGCTGAGCAGCCTGTCCCTGAGGGGACCACAGAGAGCGAGGTGGGGGAAGAGGAGGAAGAACACACCGCGTCACTGCATGTCTCGCCTGCAGGCACCAGCTCATACTGGCACTACATGTTCTTTAGAGGCTAGTATAGTAGCAGGATCTGCACAGGGTGATGCACCAGGGATGAGCGGGCTGCAGCAAGGCCAGGCGGAAAGGGTAGCTCGGGGGCCAACTCCCCGGAGAGCGAGTTAGCGCACGAGTTCTGCTGCACAGGACTCAGATGAGGACCTCGATGGGGAGACCTTTAGAAGAAGGGTGATGGGCATGCACACGGAGATGATAGGTGCAAAGTCTGCAAAGGATGGTGGACTCCGAGAGACCGTGGCGACCCACACCTCATGCCGCGTGTGATGGGCGATGTCACAGCTTCCATTGCAGCACAGGCGGAAGCCACGCAGCGTCTTAGTGCTGTAATGCAGTTTATGGTTGGTGCCATCAATTCTCAGACTGCTCTCATGCAGTCTCAGCTTGATGACACGCAAGCTCTGACTGCTGCCATCATCGCTGAGTCAACCACCATCCACCAGGCCTCTCATGATGTCGCAGCAGGCCAGCAATCTGTGCTGCAACAGATTGCTAAGAATGCTGAGGTGCTGCCCTTGGGGAGTGGCTGTGGGTCAGTGGAGCAGGAACCTGCTGTCTTCTCTCAGGATGACAGCATTCCTACTCCCACCACTGGCACTCCGCCATTGCCCTTGTCACTGCCTGTTATCAGCCAGCCCAGACTGCTGCCGCCCAGCCTGAGGTAGTGCAGTGTACAGCCGGGCCTTCCAGGTCAGAGCTGGTCGAGGGCGTCCTGCAAGGCCATCTGAAGTCTCCCGCACGACACTCAGCAGCCTTCCACCCACCGTGCTGCAGCCACTGGGCCAACACTTCGTAGGAGCACTAGAGTAGGAAAAGGCAAAGTAATGAGAGGCACTAAGGGATTGCACAAGGGTGAATAGCCAAGGCTTCTTCGGCAGCACCTCCCAAACCCGTGACCTCTTCCACCTAGAAGGACAAGGGCAGCAGACGCATGGGAACACCACCACCTCCAAGTTCCCCTCCAAGTCACACACCATCCTGACTTAGAAGTATATCGCCGATCCTTCATCGTCGCTGGGTCAAAATCCTGGAACTCCCTCCCTAACAGCACTGTGGGAGTACCTTCACCACACAGACTGCAGCGGTTCAAGAAGGCGGCTCACCACCACCTTCTCGAGGGCAATTAGGGAAAGGCAATAAATGCTGGCCTTGCCAACAATGCCCACATCCCATAAACGAATAAAAAAATATATTGTTGTTGTAAATATGTGTTCGCTGATTATTGATAAATTTATTAATTGGCTTTGGATGATTTTGTGGTGTGTCTCATTTCAGCTTTGTGCTGTGATATGGCCTGCGACAGGGATGGAATGATCGGATGTGGTGAGCAACGGGGATCTTGGGTTTAATTTATTGGAACCGCAGTCTGATGAGGCAGTCACGGACCGCCCTTCCGGAAGGCCGATTGAGTGGCTGCCTCCTCCCTTGCTCCTGTGCCTCATCCTCGTCCTCCTCTCCCTCTTCCTCCTACTGAGGTGGCCCCGCAATCCCTGGTGACAAGGGCTGGGCCCTCATGATGGTCAAGTTGTGGAGCATGCAGCAGACCACCATGAAATGGGGCACCCGCTCCGGTGAGTACTGGAGGACTCCTCCCGAGCGGTCAAGTCAGGGGAACCGTTGCTTGAGCACCCTGATGGTCTGCTCGATGATGTTCCTGGTGAGCAGGAATGCTGGGGTTGCGGAGGTGAGTCATGAGCCAGGTGGAGAGCGGATAGCCCTTGTCTCCGACCAGCCAACCGCGAGCATAATGTGGCGGCTGGAAGACTGCTGGCACTCCGGTCTGGTGCAGGATGAAGGCATCGTGGCTGCTGCCAGGATAGCGGGCATTCACGTTGAGGATTCACTGTGTGTGGTCGCACACCAACTGCACATTAAGCGAGTGGTAGTCTTTGCGGTTACGGAAGACCTCAGGATTGTTATGCAGTGCCCGCAAAGCCATGTGGGTGCAGTCATCCGCCTGCTTCACGCATCCTCTTCCTGTCATTGTCAGGGCAATGCGCTAAGGCAGGGGGCCATAATCAATTTGGCAGATCAGGCGCTCAGTGAGCGTTGCGCACTCACTGATGTCACAATCTGCCTGCCGCTAAAGCCCCAGGTGCTAACTGTTAGCGGCGGTGCTATGGGGTAACTGGATTTGACGTGTGACGCTGGATTCGCCTCGCCCCGGTGCTACTTCATTAACGCCCCGTTAGCACCCCTGCCATGCGCTAATGGGAGGCGCTAATCAACCAAATTTCTCCCCCTGTGATTCTCTGATTCATTTCTTAAAGGACTGAGTTAGCTATTTACTGGTGCTGTACATTTCTTGTTGACCAGTGAGAAAAGCGCTGGAGAAAAGTATATGGCAAAAAGTTTCCCTTTACAGACGCTGTATTGTCGGGGCTTCTGCAGAAAAGCATTGTTGACCACAGGAGAGATTTATAGTCAGCTTGAGACGAGATGGTCCAATGAGTTTTGCATTGGTGTTTACCAAGGAAGAGGACTTTGCCAAAGCTATGGTAAACAAGGATGTTGCTGGGATACTGGATGAGATAAAAATAGATAAAGAGGAGGTACTGGAAAGGCTGGCGGTAATTAAAGTGGATAAGTCACCCGATCTAGATGGGATGCATCCAAGTTTACTGAGGGAAGTAAGGGTAGAAACTGTGGAGGTGCTGGCCATAATCTTCCAATCCTCCTTAGATACAGGGATGGTGGCAAAGAACTGGAGGATTGCAAATGTTATACACCCTTGTTCAAAAAAGGGGAGAAGGATAAACCTGGCAATTACAGGCCAGTCAGTTTAACATCGGTGGTGGGGAAGCTTTTGGAAACATTAATCCAGGAGAAAATTAACAGCCACTTGGACAAGCATGGACTAATCAAGGAGAGCCAGCACAGATATTTTTAAGGGCAAATCGTGTTTGACTAACTTGATTGAGTTTTTTGATGAGGTAACGGAGCGGGTGGATGAGGACAGTGCAGTTGATGTTGTGTATATGGCCTTTCAAAAGGCATTTGATAAAGTACCACATATTAGCCTTGTTAGCAAAATTAAAGCTCATGGGATAAAAGGGGCGGCAGCAGCATGGATACAAAATTGGTTAAGGGATAGAAAACAGGGAGTTGTGGTGAATGGCTGTTTTTCGAACTGGAGGGAGGCATGTAGTGGAGTTCACCAAGGTTCAGTACTAGGACCACTGCTGTTTTGGACTTGGGGGTACAAGGCACAATTTTAGAAATTTGCAGTTGACATGAAACTTGGAAGCGTAGTAATCATGAGTGATATAGTAATAGACTTCAAGAAGCTATAGACAGGCTGGTGGAATGGGTGGACACACGGCAGATGAAATGCAATGCAGAGAAGTGTGAGGTGATACATTTTGGTAGGAAGCATGAGGAGAGACAATACACTCTAAATGGTACAATTTTAAGAGGGTGCAAGAACAGAGAGACCTGGGGGTGCTTGTGCACAAATCTTTGAAGGTGGCAGGTGAAACAGCGATTTACTTGTACTTCTTGCAATTTACTATACTGTATTCGCTGCTCACGATGTGGTCTCCTCTACATTGAGGAGACCAAACGTAGATTGGGTGACCTCTTTGTGGAACACCTCCGTTCAGTCCATAAGCGTGACTCCGAGCTTCCAGTCGCCTGTCACTTTAATTCTCCACTCCACTCCCACTCTGACCTCTCCTTCCTAGGCCTCTTACATTGTTCCAACGAAGCTCAACATAAGCTCGAGGAACAGCACCTCATCTTTCGATTAGGCACTTTGGAGCCTTCTGGACTCAACATCGAGTTCAACAATTTCAGAAGATAACCTCTACCCCTATTTTCTTTCACATGGCAGCTGTTGGTGATTCTGCCATTGCCATTTACACTTCATCTAGACTCATCTTTTATTTCTTAACTTGTCCCATTACCATCTCCTTTTGCCTTGCACCATCATCCCTTTTGTCTTTTAATCTCTCCTGCCTTCCATCCTATCACAGTCCCTCACTTTTGTTCTTTCCTCCCCTCCCCACTTTCCCTGTCCCTGCACTTGCTTAAAAATCTGTTACATCTCTAATTTTTTCCAGTTCTGATGAAGGGTCATCGACCTGAAACGTTAACTCTGTTTCTCTCTCCACAGATGCTGCCTGACCTGCTGAGTATTTCCAGCATTTTCTGTTTTTATTTGAAGGTGGCAGGACAGGTTAACAAAGCAGTTAATAAAGCAATGGTGAATAGTCTTTTTTTTTTGTAAATTATATGATTTGTTTGATAAATTTGCTTTTGCACCTGGATTGGTATTAGTATTTGTCTGTGTAGTGAAGTGAGGTCAAGACCAATAAGTCTGAAGTAAAGGAAAGTAATCTGATGGTGGTTGTAAGAGAGGTAAGGATTGTCTGCATGTTTGTGAATGGGGAATGGGAGGGCTGACTTAGTTGAAGCGCTCTTTGAAAAGCTTGTCTCAGAGAACTCGGGCAGATAGGGACTCCTCCTCTTATTCCTGCTCTTCCTCCTTCTCCTCCTCCTCCAGCAATTAACTTGTAAGTAGTGCATGATCCCTTTAAATAGCGCTGGCCGGGGGGCCTTCAGAGAGATCAGCACATGATGGGTGAAATGCTGGGTGGTCCAAAATGGAAAACGGGACCGGCACTGCATACATTTTTTAACTTTGAATACTGCCGGTGTGCGCTCCTGCTGTAAGCGTTACCTACATACCCAATACGACGGGAGACGCACTTCCGGTTGCCGCACTTCCTGCCCACCATTTTGGGGACTTAGTAGGCTGCGTAGCGCCTGAAAAACGAGCACTACGTGGCCCAATTTGTAGGCCAAAGACTTTAAAATTACAGGCTATTTTTCCCATTTGAATTTGTTCCTGTTTATTATGTGCTTACTTGCTCTGCAAACAGTGACGTTTTTGAGATATCAGACATTTGAAAAGCACATAGAGACCATAACTGTTCACTCTATATTCCAGCTTGTTCTTAGTTAATGAATAAATGATCATGCAGCTAGATTTTTAAGTTTGTGGCCTTACCTTTCCAAATGCCAAAATGATAGCAATTCCATTTTTAAGCAGCAGTAATAAAGTCCCCATCCACCACCACCCTCCTCCGCCTGGCTGAACTTGTTCACATTGAACAACTTCTCTTTTGACTCCACTCATTTCCTCCAAATCAAAGGTGTTGCTATGGGTACCCGCATGGGTCCTAGCTATGCCTGCCTTTTCGTGGGATATGTGGAACACTCTTTGTTCCAGTCCTATTCGGGTCCCCTCCCTCACCTCTTATTCCGGTACATTGATGGCTGTATCGGTGCCGTCTCCTGCTCTCGCCCTGAACTAGAAAATTTAATTCACTATGCTTCCAATTTCCACTCTTCCCTCACCTTCACATGGTCCATCTCCGACTCTTCCCTTCCCTTCCTCGACTTCTCCGTCTCCATCTCTGGGGATAGGTTATTCACTAACATTCACTACAAGCCCACTGACTCCCACAGCTACCTGGACTACACTTCCTCCCACCCCGCCTCCTGTAAGGACTCTATTCCGTTCTCCCAGTTTCTCCGTCTCCGCCGCATCTGCTCTGACGATGCCACCTTCCATACCAGTGCTTCCGACATGTCTTCCATTTTTCTCAACTGAGGATTCCCCTCTACTGTGGTTGACACGGCCCTCGACCGTGTCCGTTCTATCTCCCGCACTTCTGCCCTCACCCCTGCCCCTCCCTCCCAGAACCACGATAGAGTTCCCCTTGTCCTCACCTTTCACCCCACCAGCCTCCACATTCAACGGATCATCCTCCGCCATTTCCGCCACCTCCAGCGTGATCCCACCACCAAACGCATCTTCCCCTCACCTCCCCTTTCAGCATTCCGCAGGGACCGCTCCCTCCGCGACACCCTAGTCCACTCCTCTACCACCCCCAGCACCCCTTCCCCTTTGCCCGGCACCTTCCCGTGCAAGCGCAGGAGATGCAACACATGCCCTTATACTTCCCCCCTTCCCACTGTCCAGGGCCCCAAACACCCCTTCCAGGTGAAACAGCGATTTACTTGTACTTCCTGCAATTTAGTATACTGTATTCGCTGCTCACGATGTGGTCTCCTCTACATTGGGGAGACCAAACGCAGATTGGGTGACCACTTTGCGGAACACCTCCGTTCAGTCCGTAAGGGGGACCCCGAGCTCCTGGTGGCCTGTCACTTTAATTCTCCGCTCCATTCCCACTCTGACCTCACCGTCCTCCGCCTCTTGCATTGTTCCACGGAAGCTCAGTGTAAGCTCGAGGAACAGCACCTCATCTTTCGTTTAGGCACTCTACAGCCCTCTGGACTCAACATAGAGTTCAACAATTTCAGATCATAACCCCGGCCCCTATATATATATTTATTTTTTTTTTTTATTTTTTTTTTCCATCCACCCTTTTGTTTGACCTTTTTTTTCTTCCCTCCCAAAGCTGGCAGCTGTCCTTCATTCTGCCAGCGCATTTTACACTTCATTTAGCCTCAACCTGTCACATTACCACCTCCTCTTGCCTTGAATATCTCTTAATGTCTCAATGTCTCTTAATCGCTCCTGCTTTCTATCCCACCACTGACCTTCCTTTTTTGTTCTTTCATCCCCTCCCCCTTTTCCCTGCATTATACTTGCTTTAAATCTATTTCATTTCCTGCTTTTTTCCAGTTCTGACGAAAGGTCTTCGACCTGAAACGTTAACTCTGTTTCTCTCTCCACGGATGCTGCCTGGCCTGCTGAGTTTTTCCAGCGTTTTCTGTTGTTGTTTCGGATTTCCAGCATCCGCAGTATTTTGCTATAGTAATAAAGTATGCCCTGCTATGGTATGGCTATGCAAACAAAGCTTAAAAAGAGCAGTGTTTTCTGGTGCAGCCTCAATCAGTGTGTAACAGGTTAAAAGGAAACTCTATTGCATGCATACTTTACCTATTTATTTAGCATAGGGCAAGGCTGGCTAGACTTAACTTGATTGATTTGCTGAGGCTATTACATTTTTTCATAATCTACTGTCTTGTCTTTTACATAGAAACATAGAAGATAGGAGCAGGAGTAGGCCATTTGGCCCCTCGAGCCTACTCCGCCATTCGATGAGATCATGGCTGATCATCCAAACTCAGTACCCTGTACCTGCCTTCTCCCCATATCCCTTGATACCTTTAGCTTTAAGAAATATATCTAACTCATTCTTGAATATATTTAATGACTTGGCCTCAACTACCTTCTGTGGTAGAGAATTCCACAGGTTCACCACTCTCTGGGTGAAGAAATTCTTCCTCATTTCTGTCCTAAATGGCTTACCCCTTATCCTTAGATTATGACCCCTGGTTCTGGACTCTCTGGCCATCGGGAACATTCTTCCTGCATCTAGTTTGGACATTAACTCATCGAATCATAGAATAATACAGCACAGAAGGAGGCCATTTGGTCCATCGAGTCTGCGCCAGCTCTTTCGTAGAGCAATCTATGCGATTTTTTCTCCTTCAAGTATTTATCCAATTCCCTTTTAAAGGCTACTATTGAATCTGTATCCACCACCCTATCAGACAGTGCATTCCAAATCCTAACCACTCATTGCGCAAAAAAGTTTTTCCTCACGTCGTCTCTGGTTCTTTTGCCAATCACCTTAAATCTGTGCCCTTTCGTTATCAACCCTTCAGCAATTGGAAACAGTTTCTCCTAATTTACTCTATCTAAATCCTTCATGATTTTAAACACCTCTATCAAATCTCCTCTTAGCCTCCTCTAGTCTATCTATGTAACTGTATTCTGTCATCTCTGGAATCATTCTAGTAAATCTCTTCTGTACCCTCTCCAAATGCCTGTCTTATGTTCCTTTCCTAGTGCTCCTATGAGGTGTTTCCCCAATGGCTACAGCTTGGGAGGTGGAAGGCTGAGCTTCCATTGAGGACACTTCAGATGGCTGTGCTGGGTGATTTTGAGCAATGCGTGGATGGTGAAAGCACCTGGAGTTTGTCACTCAGTGTGTGCAAGGTGAGACAAGGTAAGAAAGGAAAAAGAGGATAAGATGTGAAGAAACCGTGCGTGACGTCTCCTCCAGCGATGCCACTCACCGCGGCCATGACTCTCTCCCTGCCCATAATGGCTAACACATTTCCTTCACTGGGGGAGAGTGTGTGCAGGCAGGCTCGGCCTCCTCCGGCGACGGCCACCTGTCTGGAGTTGTGCGCAACCTTCTCCTGCAAAAAAGAATGGGGTGTGTTAGTGACAGTCTTGTGAGGTGTTAGAGAATGTGCCTGTCTTCGTTGAAAAGCTCGTCTGCAATGTGTTAAATGTGAGGTGTGGGGCAGTGAGCGTTGCAATAGTGTTGAGAGTAGGAAGTGGTGTGTGTGTGAATATGGTGAGGCTGGAGGTGGTGGAGGTGTGAGCCCTTTGAGCTAAAGCCCTGGTATTGGCCTCCTCAGCAACCTCTTCCCACTGGCGGTGGAGATGTTGCCTGCAGGGATTTCTGCCCACCAGGGAGAACATTATCTGCCTAAAATAACAACAGAAAACGCTGGAAAAACTCAGCAGGCCAGGCAGCATCCGTAGAGAGAGAAACAGAGTTAACGTTTCAGGTCGAAGACCTTTCGTGATCTGCCTAATCCTGTTCAATACCTGGACCAGGGCCTCTAAAGCAGCATCAGAGAACCTGGGTGGGTAATCATAGAAATTTATGGCACAGAAGGAGGCCGTTCGGCCCATCATGTCTGCCAGCCGAAATAGAGCTATCCTGTCTAATCCCACTTTCCAGCAATTGGTCTGTAGCCCTGTAGCTTACGGCACTTCAAGTGCATATCCAAGTACTTTTTAAATGCAATGAAGGTTTCTGTCTCTACTATCCTTTCAGGCAGTGAGTTCCAGACCCCCACCACCCTCTGGGCGAACAAAGTTCTCCTCTACTCCCCTCTAATCCTTCTACCAACTATTTTAAATCTATGCCCCCTGGTTATTGAACTCGCTACTAAGGGAAATAGGTCCTTCCTATCCACTCTATCTAGGCCCCTCATAATTTTATACACCTCAATTAAGTCTCCCCTCAGCCTCCTCTGTTCCAAAGAAAACAACCCCAGCCTATCCAATCTTTCCTCATAGCTAAAATTCTCCAGTCCTGGCAACATCCTTGTAAATCTCCTCTGTACCCTCTCTAGTGCAATCACATCTTTCCTGTAATGTGGTGACCAGAACTGTACGCAGTACTCTAGCTGTGGCCTAATTAGTGTTTTATACAGTTGAAGCATAACCTCCCTGCTCTTATATTCTATGCCTTGGCTAATAAAGGAAAGTATCCTGTATGCCTTCTTGACCACCTTGTCTACCTGTCCTGCTACCTTCAGGGATCTGTGGACATGCACTCCAATGTCTCTCTGTTCCTCTACACTTCCCAGTATCCTAACATTTATTGTGTATTCTCTTGCCTTGTTAGCCCTCCCCAAATGCATTACTTCACACTTCTCCGGATTGAATTTCATTTTACCACTTTCCTGCCCACTTGACCAGTCCATTGATATCTTCCTGCGGTCTACAGCTTTCTTCCTCACTATCAACCACATGGCCAATTTTTGTATCATCTGCAAACTTCTTAATCATGCCCCCTACATTCAAGTCTAAATCATTGACATGTACCGCAAAAAGCTAAAAACCTAGTACTGAGCCCTGCGGAACCCCACTGGAAACAGTCTTTCAATCACAAAAACACCTGTCAACCATTACCCCTTGCTTCCTGCCACCGAGCCAATTTTGGATCCAACTTTGCACTTTCCCTTGGATCCCATGGGCTTTTACTTTTCTGATCAGTCTGCCATGTAGGACCTTGTCAAAAGCCTTGCTAAAATCCATGTAGACTACATTAAATGCGCTACCCTCATCAACCCTCCTTGTTACCTCCTCAAAAAATTCAATCAAGTTAGTCAGACGCGAACTTCCCTTAGCAAATCCATGCTGACTGTCCTTGATTAATCCGTGCCTTTCTAAATGATGATTAATACTGTCCCTCAGAATTTTTTCCAATAATTTGTCCACCACCGAGGTTAGGCTGACTGGCCTGTAATTACTCGGTCTATCCCTTTCTCCCTTTTAAAAACAACGGTACAATGTTAGCAGTCCTCCAGTCCTCCGGCACCACACCTGTAGCCAGAGAGGATTGGAAAATGATGGTCAGCGCCTCCGCTATTTCCTCCCTTGCTTCTCTTAACAGCCTGGGATACATTTCATCCGGGCCTGGTGATTTATCTGCTTTCAAAGATGCTAAACCCCTTAATACTTCCTCTCTCACTATGTTTATCTCATTTAATATTTCACACCCCTCCTCCCTGATTGCAATGTCTGCATCGTCCCTCTCTTCTGTGAAGACAGACGCAAAGCATTCATTAAGAACCATACCCACGTCTTCCGCCTGAACACACAAGTTACCATTTTGGTCTCTAATAGGCCCGACTGTTTCTTTAGTTATCCTCTTGCTCTTTATGTATTTATAAAACATCTTTGGGTTTTCCTTGATGTTACTTGCAGCTCTTGCTGCCACTTCTCCACTTGCAAAGTTTCCCTGTTGTTTGCAGCCAGAGTGCACTTTAAGAGATGTGGGCTAAGAGACGCCCGATTTTCCGGCTCCCCCAACTAGGCTTGCAGTCAATGAAATGCGTGTGTAGCGCTGGCTGCTCACCTGAATCAATTTACTGAGGTCCCATCACTAATTTGGAAGATGCAAGTAGTGCAATGGAAGCTATTTGGGCTTCCATTGCAGCACTTTGTCATTTCATGAAAGCTACAATGACTGCATTGGAAGCTGCGACCTCAGTCATCAGACATTGCATGATATCGGGCTCCACCGGTTGCTGGCTGGAATTGGCCAGCCTCTCCATACTTTCAAACAAGCATTTCTTATTAGCATGGCACTCATTTAGCACCTGTTTTCACCTTTCACCAAAATAAGCCCCTTGATGATTTGAAAGCATCAGAAAGAGAAAGAAAGACTTACATTTATATAGCACCTTTCACAACCTCAGGATGTCCCAAAGCATTTTACAGCCAATGAAGTACTTTTCAATTGTAGTCACTGTTGTAATGTAAGAAACGCTGCAGCCAATTTGTGCGCAGCAAGCTCCCACAAACAGCAAAGTGATAATGGCCAGTAATTGTTTCTTGTGGTGTTGATTGAGGGATAAATTTAGCCAGGACAACTCCCCTGCTCTTCTTTGAAATAGTGCCATGGGATCTTTTACGTCCACCTTAGAAAGCAGACGGGACTTTGGTTTTAACATCTCATCTGAAAGACGGCACCCCCGACAGTGCAGTGCTCCCTCAGAACTGCACTGGAGTGTCAGCCTAGATTTTTGTGCTCCAGTCTCTGGAGTGGGACGATGAACCCACAACCTTGTGAATCGGAGGCGAGAGTGTTCCCAACTGAGCCACAACTGACACTGAGAAGTGTAGAGAGGAGTTTTCTGCCCACAACATGGGTGCAATGGCTACTGCTGGGTTTCTCTTTATGAAGGAGGGGTGTATGCTTGTGATTTCTGTTCCACTGAAATCAATAGAAAACAAATTGGGCAATTGACCTTCAATTTTCTGATAAGCTGCCAACTCCATGCAAAGGCCCGTCAGTGGCGTAGAGTCTCAGAAGATTTTGACCATAATCTACGCTGAAACTTCAGTGTAGTACAAAGGGCGTGCTGTGTTGTTGAAGGTTTCACCTTTTGGTTGAGGCATTAAACTGAGGCAGTCTGCCTGCTGCAATGATTGTAAAAAATCCCATGGCACAATTCGAAGAAGAGTAGGGAGTTTCCTGGTGTCCTGCCAAAATTTCTCCCTTAACGAACACCATTGAAAACGAATTATCAGGTCATTGATTCATCTGCTCTTTGCACTGAACACAAACTAACTGCATATCTGCCTAAAAACAATAATGACAGCACTTGAAAAGCAATGCATTGATTGTAAAGCACTTTGGAACATCTTGAGGATATGAAAAGCACTATATAAATCCAAGTTCTCTTTTTTATTCATTCCTGGCATGTGGGCGTCGCTGGCAAGGCCAGCATTTATTGCCCATCCCTAGTTGCCCTTGAGAAGGTGGTGCTGAGCCGCCTTCATGAACCGCTGCAGTTCGTGTGGTGAAAGTACTCCCACAGTGCTGTTAGGGAGGGAGTTCCAGGGTTTTGACCCAATGATGATGAAGGAACGGCGATATACTTCTAAGTCAGGATGGTGTGTGACTTGGAGGGGAACTTGGAGGTGGTGGTGTTCCCATGCGCCTGCTGCCCTTGTCCTTCTAGGTGGAAGAGGTCGCGAGTTTGGGAGGTGCTGCCGAAGTAGCCTTGGTGAGTTGCTGCAGTTCATCTTGTAGGTGGTACACACTGCAGCCACGGTACGCCGGTGGTGGAGAGAGTGAATGTTTAAGGTGGTGGACGGGGTGCCAATCAAGTGGACTGCTTTATCTTGGATGGTGTCGAGCTTCTTGAGTGTTGTTGGAGCTGCACTCATCCAGGCAAGTGGAGAGTATTCCATCACACTCCTTACTTGAGTGAGAAGTCGCACAACACCAGGTTATAGTCCAACAGCTTTATTTGAAATCACAAGCTTTCGGAGCGCTGCTCCTTCGTCAGGTGAAGTGAAGAAATACAAATGGGCACAGCATATATAGACAGAGAACAATGCCAGACGACTACAGTTAATCTTTCTAACTGCCCTTTATCACACCTCGGCAGAGAGACAATCACAGCAATCAAATCCAAACAGGTCAGTCAGGAAGACATTACATCAAAGACAATAGCAAAATACAACAAAGACAATGAGGTGGGGTGACCCTGTTGGACTATAACCTGGTGTTGTGCGACTTCTCACTCAAGTAAGGATGTGACCCCACCTCATTGTCTTTGTTGTAGTTTGCTATCGTCTTTGATGGGGGTGTTCATGGAGCCTCCTCCTCCTGTTAGTTGTTTATTGGTCCACCACCATTCACGATTGGATGTGGCAGGACTGCAGAGCTTTGATCTGATCTGTTGATTGTGGGATCGCTTAGCTCTGTCTATAGCATACTGCTTCCGCTTTTTAGCATGCATGTAGTCCTGTGTTGCAGCTTCCCCAGGTTGGCACCACATTTTTAGGTACGCCTGGTGCTGCTCCTGGCATGCTCTTCTACACTCCTTATTGAACCAGGGTTGGTCCCCTGGCTTGATCGTAATGGTAGAGTGAGGGATATGCCAGACTATGAGGTTACAGATTGTGGTGGAATACAATTCTGCTGCTGCTGATGGCCCACAGTGCCTCATGGATGCCCAGTTTTGAGCTGCTAGATCTGTTCTGAATCTGTCCCATTTAGCACGGTGGTAGTGCCACACAACACAATGGAGGGTGTCCTTAGTGTGAAGATGGGACTTCGTCTCCACAATGACTGTGCAGTGGTCACCGCTACCAATGCTGTCATGGACAGATGCATCTGCGACAGGTAGATTGGTGAGGACGAGGTCAAGTAGGTTTTTCCCTTGTGTTGGTTCTCTTACCACCTGTCGCAGGCCCAGACTGGCAGCTATGTCCTTCAGGACTCAGCCATCTCGGTCAGTAGTGGTGCTACTGAGCCACTCTTGGTGATGGACATTGAAGTCCCCCACCCAGAGTATATTCTGTGCCCTTGCTATGGGCTTTCATAAGCATTTACAAAAATATTGTTAAACAATCAAAGAAAGTACAGGAATAAGGTACTCTCCCTTAAAATATATACAGAAACTAATTTTCTAAAATGCGTTCACTTATTGAGGTACATGCATGGGGTGATTTTCCAACTTTGCACTCTTGGCAGTAAGCCTCACCCCACTATCACCACCATCCCTTTCGAGAATGCATATTGGACATTTCAGCAAGTCCTGCAAGCAATTTTCAGACAAAATGATTGGAACGTTATTTGCAGAAATTGCTCAAATTTCCCAGTTGTGTACTCAATGACCAAGGGAACACAAAGTCACAAAATTACCACTACAGCGTATGCTGCTGTGCAGAAAATTATAGTATAAAGCAGTTTGACAAAGCTGGAACTGTAGTGGAGTAGTACATTGTTGGTTAGGGAAGGGAAAAGCCGGGCAGCTTTCCATTCTTCATTACTGTTCAGTGACTCCTGCTAAAACGGTATAGGTTTGGATGGCAGGTGAGGACAGGATGAGGCTAGGCTTTTTTTTTATTATTCACTTATGGGATCTGGGCATCACTGGCAAGGCCAGTATTTATTTCCCATCCCTAATTGCCCTTGAGAAGGTGGTGGGGAGCTGCATTCTTGAACCGCTGCAGTCCGTGTGGTGAAGGTACTCCCACAGTGCTGTTAGGGAGGGAGTTCCAGGATTTTGACCCAGCGACGATGAAGGATCGGCGATATACTTCTAAGTCAGGATGGTGTGTGACTTGGAGGGGAACTTGGAGGTGGTGGTGTTCCCATGCGCCTGCTGCCCTTGTCCTTCTAGGTGGAAGAGATCGCGGGTTTGGGAGGTGCTGCCGAAGTAGCCTTGGCGAGTTGCTGCAGTGCATCTTGTAGATGGTACACACTGCAGCCACAGTAAGCCGGTGGTGGAGGGAATGAATGTTTAAGGTGGTGGATGGGGTGCCAATCAAATGAGCTGCTTTGTCCTGGATGGTGTCGAGCTTCTTGAGTGTTGTTGGAGCTGCACTCATCCAGGCAAGTGGAGAGTATTCCATCACACTCCTTACTTGTGCCTTGTAGATGGTGGAAAGGCTTTGGGGAGTCAGGAGGTGAGACACTCGCCGCAGAATACCTAGCCTCTGACCTGCTCTTGTTGCCACAGTATTTATGACAGCCTCCTCATATGATCAGACAGCTCACTTTCTGCCCTGGTTCACATTTGAAGAATGGTATGAGAGGGCCATCGCCGTCTTTGGAATCATATTGCAGTAAAGTTCTGCAGCATTTACAGTGTGAGGACTGGGTATTCTGTAAATATAACATTGGATAACTTGGACAGTTTGAAATGTATTTGCTTCAATTGTTTTTTGTTGTTGTTGTCGTGTAATAGATGGAGTCAGGTGTATTGTGTTCTTGTAGGCAATGATGAAGTAAGTGAATTCCATTTTTATTTCTTCAGTTGAGAGTATTAAAAATTCTTATCTAGTCTTTGATGGCCTTTTTTTTATTTCATAGAGTATGAATTACTGAGGAAAGGGAGGTTGTGTATATAGCCATTTGATCGTTGAAGCAGAGTGATTTGTTAGAGATTACTTGTGGTCCCATGCTCCAGCTGTTGGCTCAGAAGTGCTGAAAATAATCACTGGAAAGAAGTATTGCACAGCCCTGAAACCATAATGCAGGATAGCCACGTCTTCACATACCTCACAGTTTAACTGCAGACTCATGTTTTTGCTGCCTAACTACTATCTCCATAATTAAGTATAGGATCTTACAATTTCACCCTGTTCCATTTACTTTAGCAGCATGAGAACCAATATAATCTATAATGATCTATTTCCCACTTCCAATTGCTCCCCTTTGGCATTCCTCTCCTGAAAGTATTGACTCAAGCTGGGTTATGAATGGGTGGAGGCTGCTCTCACCTGTACAAAGCACCATTTTTCATGTGTGAATCTGGAGGGTAATTATCAATGGGCTATTCAACCATACTGGTCTTCATGTCCAAGTCCAATCCTGTCCTCACCAATGATCCACAGGAGTGGATTCCTACTCTGGAGACACTGAGGCCCCACGCCCATCCTGGCTCAGATCAAATCTGGACTTTGCTTATCTATATGGTTTAATTTTATATCATGTGATAATAGTGTGCAGTGGTGCATTTTGGTAGTTGAAATAAGAAGGCCACATATGGCTTGGAAAATAATAGTCAAAATGGGTAGAGGCGCAAAGGAATCTAGGGGTACACAATCACAATCATTAAAAGTAGCAACGCAAGTTAACAAGGCCATAAAAATGTAAACAAAACATTGGGGTTCATCTCGAGGAATAGAATTGAAAAGCAGGGAAGTTATGTTAAATTTATATAGAGCCTTGGTTAGACCACACTTCAGGTACTGCGTACAGTTCTGGTCTCCATACTACAGAAAGGACATAGAGGCATTGGAGAAGGTGTAAAAAAGATTTACAAGGATTATACCAAAACTGAGAAGTTATAATTACCTAAAAGACTGCATTGGTTGGGGCTCTTTTCTCTAGAAAAGAGAAGGCTGAGGGGTGACATAATTGAGGTCTTTAAAATTATGAAGGGGTTTGATAGGGTAGACATAGAGAAGATGTTTCCACTTGTGGGAGTCCAAAACTAGGGACCATAAATATAAGTCAGTCACTAATAAATCCAATAAAGAATTCAGGAGAAACTTCTTTACCCAGAGGGTGGAACTTGCTACCACATGGAGCAGTTGAGGTGAATAGCATGGATGCCTTTAAGGGAAGCTAGATAAGTACATGAGGGAGAAAGGAATAGAAGGATATTCAGATAGGGTTAGATGAAGTAGGGTGGGAGGAGGCTCGTGTGGAGCATGAACACCAGCATAAATCAGTTGGGTTGAGAAAAGAGCCCCAACCAATGCAGTCTTTTAGGTAGTTGTAACCTCTCAGTTTTGGTATAATCCTTGTAAATCTTTTTTGTGCCTTCTCCAGTGCCTCTATGTCCTTTCTGTAATATGGAGACCAGAACTGTATGCTGTTTATGTGCTGTAAATTGTATGTAATTCTATCTAATTACTCAATAATTTTTGGACATGAAAAACTATAATGATTGATTTACACACCAATCTTTACAAAATTTATTATTTTGCAACTTGTCAAATACAAGTAGAAAACTTAAGAAGTCAATCACTACTGGAGATTCCTTTTGGTCCTGAAATGTCATTAGTCTTCCTTGAAATATGATCATGATGTGGAGATGCCGGCGTTGGACTGGGGTGGACAAAAATGAGAAGTCGCACAACACCAGGTTATAGTCCAACAGATTTATTTAATTTTACAAGCTTTCGGAGCTGTCGCTCCTTCCTCAGGTAAGTTAGCAGTGAGAGAATTGTGAATTCTGGGAGATTCTCTCACTGCTAACTTACCTGAGGAAGGAGCGACAGCTCCGAAAGCTTGTAAAATTAAATAAATCTGTTGGACTATAACCTGGTGTTGTGCGACTTCTCATTTTTGAAATATGATAGCTGCTTCCTTACATTTTCTGCACAGCTATTTGGTTCCTCCACTTATCTCATTCCACTTGTTATGAATTTGAAATCTTGGCATGTACGCCTTCATTGTTCATCAACTTAATGCCACCATGACTTTGTATTTGGCATTTCCCAGTTTCTAAATTCCAACATCCATTTGCTAGTAGACACACATTCACAGACAAGACCCCACCCACATCCAAACAACTTTTAGTGATCTAGGATCTATTTCCAAATATAATAATGTTGAAAATTATCATTGGATAGTTTTCTTTTTTATCAACACATTCTGAGAATACATCCTTAAACCTTTGAATACTGATATTTTCATTCAAGTTGTCCAAAGCAATGTCTGGAATTTTCCCTTTGAAATGAGTGCGGGTTTGCGAGTGGGTGGGCTGTTAAAAGTGCTGAAATTGACAACGTGTCAGGAACCTGCCTTCATCCTGCTGACTTCCACCTTTTACTCCGGCGCGTTTCTCAGCACGCCAGAGACCCGCTCAGGAGGAGCGGGCAACCTCATTCAAGTATTTAAGAGGTCGTTAAAAGACTATTAAGAGGCTTTCTAACCTGAACTTTCAGCTTTTACTGGTTGTGCACGGGCTTCACGGGCTTCCTGAAATTCGCTTGTTAAAGAGAGGCGAGAGGCGAGTGGCCATTGTGGGAGTTGAACAATTGACAGTTGAAATAATCACATAAATACTCACACCTCACACCTGCTTCCTTGTCTAAGGGAAAGGCTCTTGCTGACAGCATTGTTGCAGAGAATTTCATTTCAGGAGTTTGCAGGTGATTTCTGCAACCTCGGAGGCCACTCTCACTACATTGGAGGATTGAGCCTCTGGTCTTCACTTTACCTGGCATCTATCAGATCAGCAGAGGTGCCGCTTTTGCTTTTTCACCTTGGGCCAAGATGAGCCCCAGCAGCAACAACACCAGCAGCAGCAGTAGCCTTCTCCTCACTGACCTGCTGCTCCACAGGAGAGCGGGGATGAGCACAGTGCTGCGCCGCACCGGAGGCGATACCCCTATCACAGGGCATATAGGCAGAGGATGAGCTTCCTGGACATGACTGAGCAGCAGTGCCTCAGGAGGCTCAGGCTATCGCATCAGGTCGTCGCAGACATTTGTAGCTTGCTGGAAGAAGACCTGCTGTCGAGTGGACCTGGTGGACACACCTTACCAGTGGCTGTCAAAGTCACCACCGCCCTCAACTTCTTCGCCTCAGGCTCCTTCCAGGGATCTGCAGCAGATATTTCCAGGATATCGCAGTTGGCCGCCCACAGATGCAACACCCAGGTGACTGATGCCATGTTTCACAGGTCAGGCACTTATAGAAACATAGAAGATAGGAGCAGGAGTAGGCCATTCGGCCCCTCAAGCCTGCTCCGCCATTCAATGCGATCATGGCTGATCATCCAAATTCAGTACCCTGTCCCTGCTTTCTCCCCATATCCCTTGATCCCCTTAGCCTTAAGAAATATATCTAACTCCTTCTTGAATATATTTAATGAATTGGCCTCAACTGCCTTCTGTGGTAGATAATTCCATAGGTTCACCACTCTCTGGGTGAAGAAATTACTCCTCATCTCTGTCCTAAATGGCTTACCCCTTATCCTTAGACTGTGACCCCTGGTTCTGGACTCCCCCGCCATCGGGAACAGCCTTCCTGCATCTAGAACATAGAACATAGAACATAGAAACTAGGAGCAGGAGTAGGCCATTCGGCCCTTCGAGCCTGCTCCACCATTCAATACGATCATGGCTGATCATCCAAATCCAGTACCCTGTCCCTGCTTTCAAGTCTGTTTAGTCCTGTTAGAATTTTATAAGTTTCAATGAGATCCCCTCTCATTCTTCTAAACTCTAGTGAATATAAGCCTAATCGACCCAATCTCTCTTCATACGTCATTCCTGCCATCCCAGGTATCAGTCTGGTGAATCTTCGCTGCACTCCCTCCATGGCAAGAACATCCTTCCTCCGATAATGTGCACTTTGCCACTGATGAGGCCAGTGTTACTGAGCGGGCGCTTGGCTTTGCGGTTTTGGCTGGCTTCCCACAGGTGCAGAGCGTCATCGACTGCACACATGTGGCCATCAGGGCACCCCAGATCAACCAGGAATGCTCATGAACTGTAACGGCTTCCACTCCCTCAATGTGCAGCTTGTCTGCAACCACAAAAAGATCATCATGCATGTGTGTGCCAGATTCCCTGGGAGCTGTCATGACTCTTTTGTTCTGCGCCAGTTCACCCTCCCTCAGCTCTTCACACCTCTGATCAGACTTACTGGCTGGCTGCTTGGAGACAAGGGCTATCCACTGAAGACATGGCTGATGACACCCTTGAGGAGGCCAAGTAATGAGGCAGAGGAGCGCTATAATCAAAGCCACATCACAAGCAGATGTGTACTAGAGCAAGCAATCGGGATGGTGAAGATGCGCTTCAGATGCCTGGACAAATCTGGAGGAGCCCTTCAGTACACACCAGCCAAGGTCTCAAAATGATTGTCGTATGCTGCACACTGCACAACATAGCGCAGCAGCGAGGATTGGAGGTGCAGGAGGAGCAAGGCGCAGAGCCTCCTCGGAGATGGATGATGAGGAGGAGCAGGTGAAACATGAGGAGGAGGAGGAGGAGGAACCTAAGCTGCAGATGGCACCAGCAATGGCGGGTGGTCTGGGATGGACTCGTAAGGGCATGATTTAGTTAGGTTGCACCAGTGCACCCATATGGCACCCAGATGCTGAAATAATTTTCACCCCCCCACCCCAACCCCCAAAACCACAAAGCAGTCCTAAAATAACCAAACCATTCCTGTCATGATTTCAAAATCATGAGGGGTCTAGACAGAGTAGATAGAGAGAAACTTTTCCCATTGGCGGAAGGGTCAAGAACCAAAGGACACAAATTTAAGGTGTTTTCCAAAAGAACCAAAGGCGACATGAGGAAAATCTTTTTTACGCAGTGAGTGGTTAGGATCTGGAATGCACTGCCTGAAAGGGTGGTGGAGGCAGACCCAATCGTGGCTTTCAAAAGGGAATTGGATAAGTACCTGAAGGAAAAAAAATTGCAGGTCTATGGGGAAAGGACGGGGGAGTGGGACTACCAGAAGTGCTCTTGCAGAGAGCCGGCATGGGTTCCACGGGCCGAATGGTCTCCTTCTGTGCTGTAACCATTCTGTAACCAAGTCTCTCACACACCCATTACTCGAGGTTAAGTAATGTTTTACCATTCACTTCAACTGACAAGGCCACTTCCCAGGCAGCAGGCAAAAATGGACAAGACCAGAAAGTGGTGCAAAGAGATAAATTTATATGGGTTATAAATAGAACTGAAACTTAACACTAACATCTTGGAAAGCACCCCTGTGCATACCCTTGTGCATCTACAATTGTGTCATTTTTCTTTTCCGAGTGCTTCTACAAGGTGCAACCCCTGTGGCTTCAGCAAAGGTAGAGGCAGGCTGCTCACTTCCCTGCTGTGACTCCTTAGACACTTTTGACAGACATCCTCTGGGTTTTTGAGCCTGTGAATGCCCTGCCAAAAACTGCTCCTCCTGCAAATGTGCAGGGGCAGACTCGGCCATCGGGATCCGAGACAGCATGTGGGGCTCTGACTGAGGGGGTGGCAATGGGGGAGAAGTGGGAGCGCTTTGAGCAGAGCCCCCACTTCCATGTCCCTCTCACCATCATCCTTCTCATGGGCCACCGGCACTTCCCTGCTAGCAGGGAGCTGGAGAGCACCTTGCTGCACATCAGTGGGGCCATGAACGCCCAAGTCTAGGTTGGTATCCCTCCTACATGTGACTGCAATAAGAGTCTGCAAGCTGTTGTTCACACCAAGCATGTTCTCATTTGACTGGCACGTTTGCTCCTCCATGCAGGTGGCCATGCTTTCCATGGAAGAGCACATCGTCACCATCACCTGCAAAATGGTGCTGCTCATGTTGGAGATGGACTCCTCCATTCTCCCTACAATCACACACATCGCAGCTGGAAAAGCTGCCAGAGCCTCACAAGTTTGTTGCTGTTGCTCCAAGATCAGCCTCTTTGGCGATGACCCGAGATTCAGCATCTGCCTCCAGGCGAGTAGAGCTTGGAGCATCCTACGCCCTCCGACGAGGAATCTCCACTGCTGTTCCTGTCTCCACCATCTGCTCTTGCTCACTTGTGATGTGTGACACACCAGGTGACAACACTACTCTCTCTCTCACAGGACCCACCAGCGTGTGCGTTTCTGTGCTGGTGCTGGGTGTGCTTGGGTCTGCTGACCGTGCACCCTCACAGACTGGAGCTTCCTCTGAGGAGTCGTCTTCCTCCTCTGGCTGGACAGTTGGGGGGCACTTGATGGACCTGTGGGAGAGTAAAGCTATGAATTAGAACTCTTATGATAAGAATGTTGGAAGTTACCATTATGCACATGATCATATTTCATTGGCTGCTGACATCAAGTCACCGTGAGTGACTGTTGTATGCCATGTAGCTGTATGATATTTAATTGTCACCAGGTTGCTGGGAGGTCTCCCTCTCTCCATCTCCCACTGCCAACAGCTCTGCAACTCTGCTTATGTCGAGCGCCTCCTCCTCTGATGGTGTCAATTCAGTTGTGATTAGAGGTCTACCTCTCAACCTCTCCCTGTTGTTCTGTGCTCTCTTCTCCTGCAAGGAGGGAAACAAGAGAACTTTGAGTGAGAGTGATGGAATGAATGTAAGGGATGGATGGGCAACATCTGTAGTGGGTGACTGAGGGAGTGGCGTGACATTGCCAAATGGCCTCCTTCTGTGACGTTACTTTCTATGATTCTATGATTGCATTAAGCTGAGGGTGAGTGTCAGTGGTGGATCGTGAGTAGGTGCATAGACAGTGAGGGATGGGTGCACCTGCAAGCTAGAGGTTGGGGTAACACACACATCAGGATGTAGTTGAATGTGGCAATCAGCATTGCATTATCGATCCCAGTGTCTTAAGGAGAAGAGAGGTCTAAAGAAGAACATTTGTACCAACAATAGAATCTGCTTCCACTCTCTTTCTGGTGCACCCTCTAACTACCTGTATATAGATTCCCTTGAATTAACTCAGTGTAAAACTTACCTTCAATAATAAATAAAAACAGAAAATGCTGGAAATACAGAGCAGGTCAGGAGGCATCTGGGGAGAGAGAAACAGAGTTAACATTTCAGGTCTGAATTGGAAAAAGTTATGTATAGCAGGTTTTAAGCAAGTGTAGAGGCAGGGAAAGGGGATAGGGAGAAAAGAACAAAAGGGAAGGTGTGTGATAGGGTGGAAGACAGGAGAGATTAAAAGACAAAAGGGATGATGGTACGAAGCAAAAGGAGGTGGTAATGGGACAAGTAAAGAAACAAAAGATGGGTCTAGAGGAGGTGTAAATGGGTAAAGCAGAATCATTAACAGCTGCTGTCCAAAAAAATGGGGGCAGAGGTTATGATGTGAAATCATTGAACATAATTTTGAGTCCAGAAGGCTGTAAAGTGCCTAATCAAATGGTGAGGTGCTGTTCCTCGAGCTTACGTTGAGCTTCATTGGAACAGTGTAGGAGGCCGAGGTCAGAGTGGGAGCGAAGCGGAGAATTAAAGTGACAGGCGACCGGAAGTTCGGGGTCCCCCTTACGGACTGAACGGAGGTGTTCCGCAAAGCGGTCACCCAATCTGTGTTTGGTCTCCCCAATGCAGAGGAGACTGCATCGTGAGCAGCAAATACAGTATACTAAACTGAAAGATGTACAAGTAAATCGCTTTTTTACCTGGAAGGAGTGTCTGGGGCTTTGGATGGCCCTTTTCAATCACAATTTATTTTGCATCACCCGTGCATTACAGAAATGTTTAGATTTCCTCATCAGAGGAACTATTTCAAGTTGTCCCCCATCCAAAGTTTTCAGTGACAAAACAGGGGCTGGTCACCTTTAGCCCTTAACTGATCTAAAATAAGTTGTCACAGCATTTTCTTCTATTGAGTTGAACATTGAAAAGTTCTAATGTGTAAGACTGCACACCAGGAGCTTGTATCTGCTCCATTCTCCCATTTGAATATCCTAAGACAGTGCTGACTAGCACTGAGTAATTAAAATTTAATTTTGAAAAGTATGAAGTTGAAGTTTTGAAATGGTGAATACAGTATTATAAACCAAATATTTCTTCCTTAATGGTTTTAAATACAGCGAAAACTGTAATTTCTGAACATTTTTACATTGCAGTAATATCATTGTCATTGGGGGATTGCATAAAGCAGTCATTCTATTGTATTAAAAAAACCATTTGTAGTTAGCCAATTGGAATGGGCTTGTGTGCTAAGCATCACCCGATGCTGAATTTATATACTGTATCTTGGGCTCTATCATCTTTCTATTCACAGAAACAAACATGGAGAACAGTTACACAATTCATATCAGGACTGAAACTATATTATTTCCTTACAGTTAATTAACAAGTCAGTTTGGCTTAATTGGCATGATAAATGAATGGCAATTACTTTTTTTATATAAAATGACTACCCTTGATACTATTGCTTGGAAGAGGCCTTTGTTTTAGCTTGTTCAGCATCTGTTAGCACTCAGCACCCCAACTACAACAAAAACAAAATACTGCGGAGGCTGGGAATCTGAAATAAAAACAGAAAATGCTGGAAACACTCAGCAGGTCAGGCAGCATCTATGGAGATAGAAACAGAGTTAACCTTTCAAGCTGATGGCCTTTCATCAGCACCCTATCTATAACAATGTGGCTACTTTCAGAAATACAAAATACAATTTCAGAGGTTAATTCAACACTATGATTTTATAATTCATCTGCAGCAAACTCTATTAATATATCAAAACAGATTGTTCTTGGATAGTGCTGTCTATAATTTAAATCTAGTTACTCTGCAATTCCACAATGTTTGGGAAAGATGTCCTTTGTGTGATCTGTGCTTTAAAATTGTAAACATGCTTATAAAGAACATGTTTACAATTTTGCTACACATAGCACACAGGGGACAACTTCCCCCATTGTGTCTTTTAACATGGCCAATTCTGAACATAAAATGATTTGAAACAATCCCTGTAGAAAAAGTTAAGTACACATCCTTAATTCTGGTTTATAGAGTGCTCTTTATTCAAAGCAGCTGTTAATTTGGAGTGACCTCACATAGTATTAGAACTGCGTATGAGGATGGAGGTTCAGGGATTGATTGTGTTCTTCCAACATGAGGTACATTGTTGAGCTGAGATACATTGTTGTAAAAGTTCGGTTGAAGGTCAGTGTTAGAATCATAGAAAGTTACATCACGGAAGGAGGCCTATTCGGCCCATTGTGTCCGTGCCGGCCAACAAAGAGCTATCAGCTTAATCCCAGTTCCCAGCTCTTGGTCCATAGCCCTGCAGGTTAGAGCATCCCAAGTGCACATCCAAGTACTTTTTAAATGTGGTTAGGGTTCCTGCCTCTACCACCCTTTCAGGCACCCTCTGGGTGAAGAAATTTCCCCTCAAATCCCCTCTAAACCTTCCACCAATTACTTTAAATCTGTGCCCCCTGGTTTTTGACCCCTCTGCTAAGGGAAATAAGTCCTTTCTATCCACTTTATCTATGCCCCTCATAATTTTATAGGCCTCAATAAGATCTCCCCTCAGCCTCCTCTGTTCCAAGAAAAACAGACCCAGCCTATCCAGTCTTTCCTCATAGCTAAGATTCTCTACTCCCGGCAACATCCTTGTAAATCTCCTCTGTACCCTCTCTAGTGCAATCACATCTTTCCTGTAAGGTGGTGACCAGAACTGTACGCAGTACTCTAGCTAGCTGAGGCCTAACTAGTGTTTTATACAGTTGAAGCATAACCCCCCTGCTCTTGTATTCTATGATGCGGAGATGCCGGTGTTGGACTGGGGTGGACAAAGTGAGAAGTCGCACAACACCAGGTTATACTATTGTATTCTATGCCACGGCTAATAAAGGCAAGCATTCCGTATGTCTTCTTAACCACCTTATCTACCTGGCCTGCTACCTTCAGGGATCTGTGGACATGCACTTCAAGGTCCCTTTGTTCCTCTACACTACTCAGTGACCTACCATTTAATGTGTATTCCCTTTCCTTGTTAGCCCTCCCCAAATGCATTACCTCACACTTCTCCGGATTGAATTCCATTTGCCATTGTTCTGCCCACCTGACCAATTTATTGATATCTTCCTGCAGTCTACAGCTTCCTTCTTCAGTATCAACCACACAGCCGATTTTAAAATCATCTGCAAACTTCTTAATCATACCCCCTATATTCAAGTCTAGATCATTGATATATACCACAAAAAGCAAGGGACCTAGTACTGAGCCCTGCAGAACCCCACTGGAAACAGCCTTCCAGTCACAAAAACACCCATCGACCATTACCCTCTGCTTCCTGTCTCCGAGCCAGTTTTGAATCCAACTTGACACTTTGTCCTGGATCCCATGGGCTTTTAACTTTGTGACCAGTCTGCCATGTGGAACCTTATCAAAAGCCTTGCTAAAGTCCATATACACTACATCAAACGCACTACTCTCCTTGTTACCTCCTCAAAAAATTCAATCAAGTTTGTCAGACACGACCTTCCCTTAACAAATCCGTTCTGACTATCCTTGATTAATCCGTGTCTTTCTAAATGAAGATTTATCCTGTCCTTCAGAATTCTTTCCAATAATTTTCCCACCACCGAGGTTAGGCTGACTGGCCTGTAATTACTCGGTCTATCCTTTTCTTCCTTTTTAAACAAGGGTACCACATTAGCAGTCCTCCAGTCCTCCGGCACCACACCTGAAGCCAGAGAGGATTGAAAAATGATGGTTAGGGCCTCTGCTATTTCCTTTTTTGCTTTGCTTAACAGCCTGGGATACATTTCATCCAGACCTGGGGATTTATCCACTTTTAAAGCTGCTAAACCCCTTAATACTTCCTCTCTCACTATGTTTATTTCATCTAATATTTCACACTCCTCCCCCCTGATAGCAATGTCTGCTTCACCCCTCTCCTTTGTGAAAACAGACGCAAAGTATTCATTAAGAACCCTACCGACGTCTCCCGCCTCCACACACAGATTACCCCCATGATCTCTAATAGGCCCTACCCTTACTTTAGTTATCCTCTTACTCTTAATATATTTATAAAACATCTTTGGGTTTTCCTTGATTTTACTTGCCAAGAATTTTTCATGCTCTCTCTTTGCTTTCCTAATATCCTTTTTAATTGCACCCCTGCACTTTCTGTACTCCTCTAAAGATTCTGGAGTATTTAGCCCTCGGTATCTGTCATATGAATCCCTTTTTTTCTTTATCCTACCCTGTATGTCTCTAGACATCCAGGGGGCTCTAGATTTGTTAGTCCCTCCTTTTTTCTTTAAGGGCACATATTTGGTCTGAACCCTTCGGATCTCCTCCTTGAATGCCTCCCACTGCTCTAACACTGATTTACCTTCAAGTAGCTGTTTCCAGTCCACTATGGCTAAATCCCCTCTGAGCTTAGCAAAATTTGCTTTTCCCCAATTTAGAATTTTTATTCCTGGTCTATCCTTGTCCTTTTCCATAACTACTTTAAATCTAACAGAATTATGGTCACTAGCACCAAAATGCTCCCCCACTGATACGCCTTCTACCTGCCCAGCTTCATTCCCTAAAACTAAGTCCAGAACCACCCCCTCCTTTGTTGGGCTTGCTACATACTGGCTAAAAAAGTTCTCCTGGATGCATTTTAGGAATTCTGCACCCTCTATACCCTTCACACTAATTTTATCCCAGTTAATATTTGGGTGGTTGAAATCCCCTACTATTATTGCCCTATAGTTTTTGCACTTCTCAGAAATTTGTCTACATATTTGTTCTTCTATCTCCCTCTCACTGTTTCTGGGTCTGTAGTACACTCCCAGCAGTGTGATCGCCCCTTTTTTTTACTGCAGTTGTGTCATTATAGTCCCTTTAAGCATTTAACATTATCCTTGTGTGTCATGATGAGGTAAAGCAAGCCAGGAAATTTTGCACACCGTTACACAGCTGGGTTATAATGTTCAGGAAATATGTGTGAGTGTTCCTAGAGAAGCAAGAGGATACCACTACAAGGCATTAAATATACAAAGCTTGCTGCTCCAGAGTATAACTATGTAACCATCAAAATAAATGTGAATTTCAGTTGCTTTCAGTGTGAAGTACTAACAATTTTACTATGCAATTATATATATAAGTGTGTGTGTGTGTATTCAAAGATACATTAAACAATTTCAAGCATTCTTCTCTTGTGAGGCTGAAACTCTCTTTCCCCCTCCATTCCTGAAGGTGGCAACTCTAACTAGAATATAATTTTATATCTGACAGCCCTCCAATAACGGTGGCATAGTGGTTAGCACTGGTGCCTCACAGCGCCAGGGACCCGGGTTCGAATCTGACCTCGGGTGACTGTCTGTGTGGAGTTTGCACATTCTCCCCGTGTCTGCGTGGGTTTCCTCCGGGTGCTCCGGTTTCCTCCTACAGTCCAAAAATGTGCGGGTTAGGTTGATTTGGCTATGATAAATTGACCCTTAGTGTTAGGGGGGGATTAAATATGTGGGGTTATGGGGATAGGATGGGATATGTTAGGGGGAATTAAATACGTGGGGTTACGGGGGTAGGGTGGGATATGTGTACTGTGGGGATTAAAGCAGGGACGGGGTACTGGATTTGGATGATCAGCCATGATCGTATTGAATGGTGGAGCAGGCTCGACGGGCCGAATGGCCTACTCCTGCTCCTAGATTCTATGTTTCTATGTTTCAATAACTTACCTAAGTCTTCATATTTGAGCCTAGATAATAAATTCTGGCAGGCCAGGTGACTATGCAGAAGCATCAGTCAATTTCAGCTGAGCCAGTAGTCAGGGATCCTGATCCTGACCACTATCCAGGGACCCTTGCTAGAAAGCATATGTGTCTGGATGAGTACAGGATTTAACTTGGCTGTGATGTCTGCCACAGTTGAACAACCTGACAACACTCACTGTATAGACTGACATGTGAATTGCCACTTGGCCAGATACCAGAGGGTAATCAGCTCTTGCAGAACTGTACCCCAGCAAGACTCTGCACTTTCAGGGCAGACATGTGGATTAAACATTCCTATTAACTGCCAAATAATGTTTCCTGGTAGATTCTTTTTCCAAATAGTGAGACATGCTTGTTGCTGGAGACTACTGAACCAAACAGATGTAGGTGCAAATGTTCCATACTACCAGGCTGAACTGTGTTAAAGAATGGAGTCCTGGACAGATCCTGGTCACCAATAGCAATTATTTTCTGTGGATGGACCCAGTGAGACCTAGTGAAATTAGGGCCTTAGCTATAACCCCAGTCTGCAGACAACCTGTAACTATTATTCCTTATCTACTGTTAACTATTTAGGCTCTAGTAGTTATTCACTTTCCTGTCAACCAGGCTTAAAAATGTCCAGTCAATTCCCATTGAAATAACTAACATTTTTAAAATTCTTAGTAGTATACAAGGGTAAACAATGGTACACAAGGAAGATCCTTATAAGCAACCCTGGAGTCTTTGGAAACAACAGCAATAAATCTTGTACTGATATAGAGAGAGCAGCAGGTAAATGTGATAATGCTCAGTCTGTCTCAGACAATGGAATTAACTATTTAGGTCTAAACTTCTGATGTCCCATAGGACCAATATTGCAGTCTAGACTAACAGTTTTATATATGTATTAACATGGCTGCCGTGATTCAATTCAATGGTCTTGAAGTCACAAAATGTAAGGGTGAATCTTCAGTAATTGGTAGAACTCAGATCATGCAGCCCATCGGTTCTCAAGTTGTGACCCTAGATCCAAAGGGGTACATCAGATTTCTATATTTCTTGATTTACTAGCATGACAAAAGTTGATCCTGCATCAAATAAGGAACATTTCTGTATTTTAGAGGGCAAAAGAGAGGATTTCTGAGGACTGAAAGAGCCCCTTTGTTTCTGTGTCAGTAGCCAATACAGGATGCGGGCCAGATTCAGCTAAACATTCAATGAGAGACGGCTAGCCATCTTTGTTGATGTCATGGCCTGTATTCAGAAACAAATTAAGTCAAAGTTTGCTTGATGTCTGGGCAGTTTCTCTTTGAAATGCTAATAAATGCAAGTTTGCAGACTGGGAGAAGTAGACTAATTCATTACCACTAATGACTGCCCACCAGCATATCTACTTAAGAGATAAATAGTTAACAGAGCTAATTTTATGAAATCATGCTCCTAGTGGAGAGTCTCACCTACCAGGATCATATAGCAGAAACTTGGATGCATGCTCCCCATGATTTTCCATTCATTAATTTTAATGGATGTAAAGTCGTGGGGGAATGCACCCAAACTTCCAACATACACTCCAGGCAGGTGAGCCATCTCACCGGGAGCATGTTTTTGTAAAACTTCACTCAATATTTTGACATTAACATCTATGATAGCAAATGCTTTTTTTGGAATAAAGACTCTGCCCCGGTTGCTCAAATTTAGTTCTGTTCACTTGGAAGGTTGAACTTTGTGAGATTGACCAAGGAATTGCATGGTCCACATGTATCATTGCATCACGAGAGTCTGTTTTATTCATGAATCTTGCAGATTATTCAAATGTGTAAGAAATATGTTCCAGAAAGGGCAATTTAGTCCTTTTCTATTGTTTAATTTTGTTTGCATCATTTGTAATTTTCTACATCTTACTGCTTCAGTATATTACCATAACTGTAAATAAATCTGTCTATTATTATCTGGCATCCCATGTGATCTCCAATAAGAAGATATTGCATAGGATGGATGAGAGTGGACAACTTGGCTCACTCCTCTTTAGAAAGAAAGAAATTCAGTGACTCTCCAATCTTCCCTTACATGGGGCATGACTTGCTGCTGTTCACTTTCAAAATTGTACTGGTATAAAATCTGTAGATGCAGTATAAATTGAATTATTGTTTTTAATATATTTTATGCCTTAAACTGTTTTGTAGTGAGTTACATTAAAACAACAATGGCAGAGCGGCACAAGTGAAAAAAGAGCAAGGCCGCTGATTAGCAGTTTTCACAGGAAAATTGGCAGAGTTGCAGAATTCCCAAAACCCCAATAAAAGCTCATACTAACATGTAATAAAATGGAATTTGACATGTTCAGTCACTATAAACTAGTAGGCCTAATTATAACTGGAATACGATCCCCAAAACACATGTTAAAAAATGAAATCCTATGTAATAAAACATAATTTTACTTATTTGGACACCATAAAACAGTGGTCCTGCTGAAAGAATAATAAAGATAATAATAGCACTAGACTTTAAAAACATTGAAATCTGTCCTGCTGACCCAGCCCTTTCAACCTGCTGGAACTTTCCCAGTTTTGGTCTCCACGAGGACGAACACCTCCCTGAATGAGGAATAATGCACATGGTCCAGTGTTAACAGGTTTTGCTGATTTTGTTTGGGTTTAAGATTGTTGCAATGTAATTTTGAAAGTGGCATTTACTTTAGAGTGACATTCGACCTGAAGTCCATCTGATATTCAAACACAATCTGATGCCAGTTTGTAGGCTACCATTTTCATTGTATTACATAGAAACATAGAAGATAGGAGCAGGAGTAGGCCATTTGGCCCCTCTAGCCTGCTCCACCATTCAATGCGATCATGGCTGATCATCCAAATTCAGAACCCTGTCCCTGCTTTCTCCCCATATCCCTTGATCCCTTTAGCCTTAAGAAATATATCCAACTCCTTCTTGAATATATTTAATGAATTGGCCTCTACTGCCTTCTGTGGTAGAGAATTCCACAGGTTCACCACTCTCTGGGTGAAGAAATTCCTCCTCATTTCTGTCCTAAATGGCTTACCCCTTATCCTTAGACTGTGACCCCTGGTTCTGGACTCGCCAACCATCGGGAACATCCTTCCTGCATCTAGTCTGTCCAGTCCTGTCAGAATTTTATAAGTTTCAATGAGATCCCCTCTCATTCTTCTAAACTCCAGCGAGTATAAGCCCAATTGAACCAATCTGTCCTCATACGTCATTCCTGCCATCCCAGGTATCAGCCTGGTGAATCTTCGCTGAACTCCTTCCATGGCAAGAACATCCTTCCTCAGATAAGGCGACCAAAACTGCACACAATACTCAAGATGTGGTCTCACCAAGGCCCTGTACAACTGCAGCAAGACATCCTTGTTCCTGTACTCAAACCCTCTCGTCACGAAGGCCAACATACCATTTGCCTTCTTAACCGCCTGCTGCACCTGCATGCTTACCTTCAGCGACTGGTGCACAAGGACACCCAGGTCTCGTTGCACTTCCCCTTCTCCCAATCTATTGCCATTCAGATAATAATCTGCCTTCCTGTTTTTGACACCAAAGTGGATAACCTCGCATTTATCCATGTTATATTGCTTCTGCCCAATCACCCAACCTGTCCAAATCGTATTAATATTATTGATTAAACACTTCTGTTTCTATCTGAATAAATTCACAGCGAATAAAAGCAAATCTATCTGCAGTTTACATTAAATACTAAAACATGATTGAATACACTTATTTTAATTGGTTTGTAATTTTAGCTGATGCAATTCTAATCACATATTTAACATTTCGTTATAGACATCAGTCAATATGCATGAAAAAAGAAACTCATGATATTTTGACTTTGATCTTTTATCAAAATATAAAACAAAATTAAATTGCAAGATTATGTAAACATAACTAATTTCCAGATAGTATCAATATCCCTTAGTGCTTTGCCATATATGTTTTCATTCGTAGTGTTCAGTAAACAAGAACGCTGCACTATTTTTCGACATCGTATTTTGATGTGGTTTGTTGGACCAAATATTGATTAGATCATTTCTCCAGAGAGAAATCTGGTGGCAGCTCTCAGCCGAAGAAACCCCCGATGTCTTCGCCTGTTTTTTTAAGTGAATGTGGCAGTCGAGGATCTTAGTCCGCCTTAACCCTTTAGAGGTGAAATAGGAGGAAAAAAATATCCGGAAAGGGTGAGAGCCAAACCTCGTCTTGATGGTCGTTCCTTCATTATGTGGAAAAAATAGTTACTGTTAAAATATTTCACAATCCCAGCCATGTGTCCCAATCCAATCAATTTCAATTCAATGTCTACAAAGCTCTATTTTGTTTATATTCCTTTTGTGTTTGACTTGTGCGTGATCAGAGCCTGGTTTATTTGAGGTTTATCCACTTGGTTCTTTCTCCTGGGTCATCCTTGGGTTGAATGCGCTAAGGAAGTCGCCATGGCAACCAGCAGCTCGCTTCCTAGGGAAGCAGGCAGAAAGCTTGGATTCAACAGAACCCAGACTCCATCGTGTACTAGGTGGAAAAAAAGAAAGGGGGAAAGCAAACACAGACAGGGACAAAATGAACAAAGGTAGTACCCACTGTCTCGGTCTAACAGACCAGGCGATCAGTCACCATCAGAAAGCTAGAACCTAGCATAAAGCGCCAGGACCATGTGCAGAGTGTATTTACAGCACAGCGGGGGGAACAAGAGGAAATAAATCAATAATTTATCCACGCGTCTATTCGAATTAATTTGTTTAAGCTACAAAATGTTTGCCGAGCTTCTCCAGCCGCAACAGACGGACTGATTATAAAAGCAGATTCCGCACGGTAGCGATGGCAGATCCAATTGTAACCCAACGGCACTGGAGAACACATTTATCAAATCAATTCACGTACTCCTTCATCGGCTGGAATCCAAAGTTGAACCCTTTCTTTTTCCATGTACTTTAACAAAAAAAGAGAAAAATACTCCTCCCATTTTGGATCTACATAAGAGATCCAGTCAGGAGCAGACATTGTAACACAGAGTAACGATGTGTGTGTTTGCCTATCAACAGAATGGTGAGCATAAAACACATACAGGGGAAATACGCCATTGAGAAATACATTTTCGTTGGCGGTGGTTATTAAAAGCAGGAATAGCAGTCCAAATGTTTAAACAAGTTTCTTGATGAGGCGGAAAGAAATGCTTTACCACTTTTGTCTCTGTATGTATTTCTTCCGGGGATTTTGTTTCTTTGCATTATCATCAGTAAACTAGATCTCAAATCGCCAGCATCAGAAATTACCATCCTTGATTGAAACCCAATTAGCTGTGTGAAGCCATGTAATCCAAGGCTGGGAAGGCACTTTCAACAGATTTAGCATGTCACCATACTACACCTATATATATATATATTTGCATCTCATACCAAAACTAGTGCAACCCAATGTAACCAGTGAGAAATCCCAGATTTTCCCCTGCACCTTTTCAGCGATACATTGGCGAGAAAATATTCTTGATTGTTTGCTACAATTACAAGCCCCGCCCCCTGCGGCCTGTGATTGGCGGAGGGCTGGATTCGGAAGGCTGTGATTGGAGGTGGTTGGATTCGGTTGGCGTCATTGCTAAGTAGCCCATTCATCTATGCATTTGGGCGTTGGACTCTGCATGTTATTAGCGCTCAGGGAGATTTCTCCATTTTCTCCCTTGTCGAAAAGCAAAAGCTACAAATCTAGGATCTTTTTATTACCATTGCAACGTGGCCTTTTCCCCCCTTCGTTTTTTCTTTTTTGTTGCTCTGCATAGGGTTTGATTGCAGAGAACTTAAACTTTTTTTTTCTCGGGGTGTGATTCCGGCTCTTTTTTTCCTCCACTCCTCCTTCTGTCTGTCCGTCCCCGTGTGTGTGTGTGTGTGCAGCATTGAAAAGCCAGGCGTCTTTGTTCGCTTTCTTTCTTTCGCTGGCTCGGAGTTTCTTTGTTGTACAAGCATGGGAGCCCAATTCTCCAAGACCGCTGCAAATCGCGAAACTGTTGCTGAAAAAGCAGGGGAAGCTGCAGCTGGGTCGCCTACTAAAACCAACGGGCAGGTTTGTATTTATTTTATAATCGTTTTTCACTTTTCCCTGGATTAATTTTGTTGCACTGGGCTGATGGAATGCTTTTCATGACCTCCGCCGAGGGTCCATTGTGACTGTAGAAACCTCAGTACTCTTGTATCAAGAGGCATTCGAGGGTTGCTGGTTCCCTTTTCCCGTACAATGTTAACGTTTGGTGATCTTGTTAAGCGAACTAGTTGAGAAAGGAACGTTTTCTCCCTGCCGCGCCGTCGTGTTGGAAATGGTTAAAAGCAAATTGTAAATGGTTTATCAAGTGTGGCTATATATCATTTAAACGAAAAAAAATGAGGCTAATGTAATGTTTGGCATAGCATAGCGAGGATTTAAAAAAATGCAGCGTTGCTTTGGCTTTCGGTGGGTCGTGGCGATTAGAAATATTGGAATCCTTTACATTTGGATTTGTCGTGGCAATTTTGATGCCTTTTTTTTGAAGTGGAGGTTTCTTAATGAATTGGTTATTGGTAAAATTAATCCTGTCTGGTCAAGGGTGTCGGGTATTGTATTTTCGGTGCAAAGTTGGTGGTGGTTGGCAGTGAAATTTGTGGAACATCATTCGAGTGGGGTTTAAAAGGCGTGAGCCCTCCTGTAGCCAGCAGAAGCGGGATATTTGTACGGTTCTAGCACCACGCCTTTTTTTGTGATATTGGCGTTGGCACCATGGTACAGACCAGTATCTGTGGGAGAACAGCGACACTCATCTGGGGGAGTCGCGTCTCGACTAATACCTTTTTAATTTTTTTTAGAAGCTCGATTTCAATTGTTTTAGCGGTACCAATGTGAGTGAGCAGGTTGAGGTTGGCTGAGCGCGGTGGCTGGGCAGGAGTGCCTGCTGGAAGCCAGTGGCTCGGGGCTCGGCTCAGTCCCCGGGAGCAGCCGCGGCCCGAGGACGCCTCCTAGCGGCCACCCGACTCGGCAGAAATTAGATGAGGCTTTACCGCCCCCCCAAATCTGAAATGGGCGGATGGCATCGCTGCACGTTAGCACCGAATGCAACACTTGGACGAAAGCCGTCTACCTCGGAACGGCGTTTGTCGCCAGTTGGGTGCTGTAACCTGCAGTAAAGCAACTCTGCTTAACTGGCGCATTAAAGTGCAAACTGTTCAAAGGCGTTAACGTGCATAATCCGTGCTCTGTGTTTAAAAGGTCGTGTGGTACCGTTTGCAATTTTAAGAAAGCTTAATTTTGTATTGGTGGGTGGGGAAAGAGGTAGACTTGCAAATCCTTCTACTGGAGTCAGCAATCACTAGTTTAGGTTCCTCTCAGTGGGTCTACCTGGGTTGTATTGTGTCTCTAACCGAAGCTAACTGGGTTGTATTGTCTCTAACCGAAGCTAACAAGATGCACAGTGACAGAATGCATAGGAGTCGGCTGCCAGGTGTTTGCCCATGACCTTGCAGCCGCTTCCCATCCCAGTGCCACAAATGCCGGCTGGCAGATGCAATGTGCTGGTTGCTGCAGCTTGCGCTGGAAAAGGAAAGCCCCCCCCCCATCTCCTCCTCCTCCTCATTCTCATTACTTTACGTAAGCAATGTCGGGCCATTTTGTGTGTCTGTGTCGCGTCTCTTATCTCTCCTGGGTGTTTTAACAAGCCACCATTTTGTCTCCCCTCTAAACCTGCAGGAGAATGGCCATGTGAAGGTGAACGGCGACGCCTCTCCAGCCGCTGCCGCCGCCTCCGCCGCCGCCGAGCCCATCGAGAAGGAGGAGGTTCAGGCCAATGGCACCACCCCGGCCGAGGAGAGCAAGGAGGAGGAGGCGGCGGCGGCGCCCGAGGTGGCCAGCGGCAGCAGCACCCCGGCCTTGGCCAAGCCTCAGGAGACCAACGGCGAGACGGTGGAGGCCACCTCCCCGGCGGAGGCAGAGCCCTCCGGCAAGCCCGAGGAAGGAGGGGCGGCCGCCGCCAGCCCGACCCCCAACAGCGAAACCCCCAAGAAAAAGAAGAAGCGCTTCTCGTTCAAGAAGTCCTTCAAGCTGAGCGGCTTTTCCTTTAAGAAAGCCAAGAAGGAGACGGGGGAAAGCGCCGAGAATGAAGGCGCGGCTGCTGCCTCCGGAGAAGAGGAGAAGGAGCAAGGTGCCGCGGCCACAGGCGAGGCCAGCAACACGGATGAGGCCACCAAGTCTGGCCAAGAAGGAGATGCTCCTGCTGCTGAGTCAGCGGCTACCAACTCTGATGAGAAGAAAGAGGAGACCAGCGCCAAGCAAGAGGATAAACCTGAAGAGAAGGCTCCTGAAAGCGCGGACGTACAGGAAACCAAAGCTCCAGAGGAGCCCAAGGCCAATGAAGAAAAGCCTACGGCAGAGCAAGCCTCCTCTAACCCAGCCCCAAGTGCTGAAGCATCGACAGCTGAGCCAGAAACAGCAGCAGCAGCACCAGCAGTCCAAGAGCCACCAGCAGCACCCGAGCCAGCTGTGCCACAGGAGGCACCATCTGAGTCCAGTCCAGCAGCACCAACTACCGATTCGGCAGAGTAAAAAGCCCCAAACTGGAGTGATAATCAAAGGACCTTTTTCCATGTTTGTTTGTTGGAGTGGTGCCAGGTACTGGTTTGGAGAACTGTCTGACCAGGGATTTTAAAGGCATTTTTATTTTTAAAAATCCCATCGCATTCATTCTGTTACCACCATTCCAACAGGCAGAGATGAGCCCCAAACCTCGCTCTGTCAATTTTTTTTTTTGCATCAGTATTACTGTTTTTGCATATTTTGCATCATTTTATACAAAAGTTTAAACTTTTTTGGTCTATATGGACACGTCCAATGGTGTGGATAATCTGGGTGGGTAAATCCTGGGTAAAATGTAAATGAAGTAATATTGGAACCACAATGCAGCGGTGTAGTTGCCAAGTAAATGTGCCACAAACTAATGATGTAAAGGATTAGTCTTTTTAAAAATAAAATTACAAATCTTGTGAAGTATACCATACAGTTTACAACACTAAGTCTTGAATACAAGAAAGCAAGGAAATCCGTATCAGAAAATCAATAGTTTTAGTAATACATTTAAATCATAGAAACTTTTCACTTATCTCATTTTTAGCTGTACAAGTCAACGTGATAAGTAGAAGAAAAAAAAAACAAGTTGTATAGGCGTTATTGTTTATTGCTGGTTCATGACCTTAAAGTGTAATTATGTATTACAGCAGGGTGTTTTTAACTGTGATTATGTATAAATGAAAACTTAATATCAAGAAGCACATGAAGTTTGCAACTCTTCACCCTGCCCATTTTGTAAAATTGCAGTCATCTTGGAAGATCTTTTAAAAACAATTTTAAATGAAAAGCTGTGATAAGTGGAATGGTTGCTGTTTATATACTGTTGTATGTTTGGTTACAGCAGTCAATGCTTTTTTTCAGTCGTCTTTGTTGACAATTGGGAAAACTCTTCAGATGCAATGCGTTTTGTGTAGCATCTTGTCTATCATGGTTTTTTGTAAATACTGGAGAAGCTTTGACCAATTTGACTTAGAAATGGAATGTAACTTTGCTTACAAAATTGCTATTAAACTTCTCTGCTTAAGGTGTTCTAATTTTCTGTGAGCACACTAAAAGCGAAAAAATAAATGTGAATAAAGTTTCGACTTAGTGTTTTTTATTATTGCTCTGTTCATTCTGAAGTTGAGGGCATAGTTAATGGCCACATTTAGAAATGCAGGTTGTTTCATCAATCTGCTATAATCACAGCTGAAATTACTGAGGAGGAAGGTGTCTAACTGACCATTTTGAGGGGGTGTCGAGAACAGAAGGTGGAAAAGAGAAATCGGGTGTGGGTTGCTTAAAGTGCATGCTTTATTCACTTGAGCTCCCAATCACTTATGCTCTTGGTTTTTAAAAAAAAATCTTTTTCTGACCACCTTAATTTTTGGTGCACTTTCAGTACACCCAAAAAATAGGTAGGGATCTTTTATAATATACATCTTTGCTTTTAAAGGGTTAAATATTTGGAAGCTATTGCCTTGCATTTAAAGCCTTTGAGCCTAAGAGTATTAAATTTAAAAAAACAACACATGCTGGAAATCTGAGCCATAAAGTGATGGAAAGCCAATAAGCATTTGCAAGGTATCATCCAGATGGCTAAAACACTTTCATCTGCATTTTAAGTCGTGTTAAATATTTCCCTTGATCTCCAATAGCAAGCAGGATTTGGCACAAGTCCACTTGTCGGGTGGATGGTGATAATTGAGATTGACTTCCAATGGAAACTGAGGGAAATTATCTAGCTATTTGAATTTTGAGGACATTAATCCTGTTGCAACCAATTTTATAAAGTCCATCATTGCACCCCATCCCAATTTTAATGAAGACTCAATTTAAACTTAATTTTAGTTTTATTGATGCTTGTTAATGCATTCTTTTTAACCTCTGGGGCTTGAGTTGAATCTAGTACAAAAGAATAGGATGGAAGATTTCTTTTGACGGTGTGGGTGTAAATGGGCAATTAAGTAAATTACCTGTGAATGTGAGGCTTAATTCTTGTACTGTTAACTGGCTGAACTATCTGGGAGCCAAGCACACTACATAGCAATATTACAATCCTTACGACAAGCTAGAATATCATTTTGGAATTGGTTAATAGCATCCATCTAATTGGTGTGCTTTCTAACAACTTACAAAAATTAAGTGTTTATTGCAAAATAAAATTGGGATGAAAGTGCCTTTCAGTTCCCACAGCTTTTTGTGATAACTGCATAAGTTTGAATTTTAGTTGCTTCCTTTCCTCATTGCACTCTTTTCTAGTGATCTCCCCTTTGTACAGTTACTGGGTGTTATTGCCATTTAATTAATTAATTGACTTAGAAAATTGGTAACAATGCCAACTAGAAAAAAAAGACACACAACATTGTTAATAGTTTTTTTTCGGTTTTCATTCACAAGTTACTTCCAGTTTGATTTATAAATTCTTTACCCTATAACATTTTCTCTCAAAATAAACCTGAGTTTTAAGGGGAAAAATTATAGAAGTTCTGTGTGTTTTTTCACAATTTACTGAAAGTCATGTTAAACCTTATTGTAATTCTAGTGACTTGTGCAGAGAGCCTTGGTTTTTCCTCTTCCACCCCTTCTGCTGGGAAGTATCTAAACTTTTAGCCTCTACCCACATTGCCAAGCCAAGATTTAGAACTTGAAATTAGGGTGGAGAGAATTGTCCTGTTACTGTAGTGCATCTGAAGACTGCTCTGGGGTTGGGGTGTTGCCTTTCTGACCTATTTTTCTCCTCTTTTACCACCCCCACCCAAAAAAAATAATGTTCTGTTTCCAACCATGCAAAATAGTTTATGGGGTAATTGAGCTCAAAGAAGGATTACATGTGAATACTTTATTAGGATGCCATTCTTTGTTGGGAAATTTGCAATTAAAATGCCTTATTTTAAAGCAGGTTTGCATCACTTGCAGTAATGCATAGGTCTTTATACCAGTACTACATAGCTCTGATAATGACTACTCTGGTTTGCCATCTGCAATCACAACACCTTAAAAAGCTAAATTCTAGAATGGAATATTGATCAATTCTACTGCTGAATGTAAATATTTGTGGGTTTAATCCCCTTTGCTATTTGTGGTTTACACATATTCCTGTATTCTGTTAACGGGTGTGCTTGAAATCTGTAAAACTTAAAGGTAATTAATGTTCTGTTGCCTCAAGTTTTCACAGAAGTTAAAATGACAATGTTCAAAGCATATTTTTTAAGTCAAACCAATGGTTTGTGCCACAGTCCGTCAAACCCATATGTTGTATATAAGTTTGATAAAAAGATGATGTCTCTTTACTTGAGATTAAAGCAACCATCAATTTGTTCCTTGATTAATGTAGCCATTCTTCTATACAATTTAGTTATAAGCAGCTGTTTGTCCATCCTAATGATTTGATTATGCGAAAATCAACCTCCATGTCTACAGTATTACTTGATCAAAAAGAACCCATCCCCTTACAGTTGATGAATTGATTGCTTCAACTTTGCCATTAAGGTGAATTAGTATTATACTTTACATTTGTCCAAAAAGTATTGTAATCCCAGGCTGTACTACTTGGGCTACAGTGATTCAATTTATGTAAGTTTGATTCATTGCTTTCCAAATTCAGAGGTCACTTTGCTACGCTTCCTACAATTGTTGCTGGAGCCTGTTCCTGTTTGTGTTAAAGGACTGAATGTGATTTACAGTTTTCCTTGTCGCTTTCCGTTAAGTAGCAGCACAGTTTTACAACTTAATTCTCAAGGCAAGCGTTAACCTTTACCAACCACAATTATGAAACATGGCACAGCAGATTTCATGGCTTACTACAAAAAACGCGTTCTAAATAAATGTCACTGATCACCGAAATCACAGCAGCATCAAGCAGCTATTGGAGTTATGTGCAATGGTAAAGAAATGTGGTGGGGAGAAAGCTTTCAAGCACCTTTACAGTACATGCAACTGCCAGCAGTTTTTTCTGTTCATGTGTTAATACAGCTGGAGATTTATGGGGAGGGAGAGTTAAATGCAATGTACCAGATTTTTGTTAATCAGAGTTTCACTTGATAATTTTATTTAGGACCTGAATTCAAATCTAACAGACAAATCTGAATGGTCTTTCTGCCAACTGAGCGTCCGATGAGAAATGAATTTGTTAAGTCAACCTGATTTCTAGTGGGTCCGAATATAAGTACAAAACTGCTCATAACTACTGTATAACTTAGAGAAGGCATAAATATGTGTGGAAAATTAAAAATAACCTTCAGTATGGTGCAGTAGAGAGTGTTCTTCTGAGCTTGTTAAAATACATTCTTGGGACACAGTAGAGGGAGTGTTGTTTCATCACCTGGCCATGCTACACCTGCTTTGAGTACTTGATTCTGATGAGTGAATACATTTTAGATAGCATGCTCCTGATGCAAAGCCTTGGCCACTAGGAGCGCCTATAAGGAACTCTCACACACACACACACACACTGCTAGTGCACGGTTTTCTGATACGTGCTACCAGTGGGCGAGGCTCTGCAGTGGGAGTGTGCAATTGGAAAATTTACCTTCCAGTATCCAGCGTGGAAAAAATGCTCCACTCTCCAGCATTGTGGTTACCTCACCACAACTATAAAATAAACACAAAAATATAAATACATATTGCGACAAGTTCATATTAAGTTTAGGTAGGAAAAGGGTCAGCATTATAAATTTTGGGTCTGCCTTGGATATTTTCTCAAGTTCAAGATTACTCCCTTAAGAGGACACCCTGGGACCAATTTTCACTTTGGAAAATTGGTGTTAATGGGGCTGTAAGGGCCTATATATGGGGTCGGTAGCCTTACCATCATGCTAACCCCGACAATCGGCCTGCTGCCATTTTGAAAGGGGCCTACAAGTGGTAGGCCTCTTTAATATGCAAATTAGGGTCCTATGACATACATCGGACCCCGATTGCCCTTTTAGGAGAGAACTGGGCAGTGCATTCTCCGATCATTTCCACAGGCGATAAGAGCCAAGGAGGTGAAGCAAAGGTAAGTTAGAAATGATTTTTGTGGGGCCAGAAATAGTCTGAGCCACTGCTGCACCGGGACACCCTCCTCTGTGCCCCCCACCCCCAGGCTTATCTTGCTGCCGGCCCAATATTGGTCAGCCTTAATCCAACAAACTACATCTGTTTGGTACCCTGCAGCTCACTGGTTTGATGTAAATAAGGCTGTGGCCTCAAAATCACAGTCGCTTCTTTGTCGCCGGGACGAGCAGCCAGCTGTGTGCTCCGCTGGTTGGTCATCCAGAAGTCAAAATTGATCCCTTGTCTGTTGCGTTCAGGAGTTTGCCCATACTGTCCAATGTCTAATTAGACGTTAGCGTAACCACTCAGGAGTGTAACAATAACAATCCTTTGTGATTTGAACTGGATTGTGTTTTCATACATGCACTTCCCCATTCTTCTGGTGGGCGGAACTGATAAAACACTCTGGTGAGACCAAGTTCAATGTAAAATAAAGAAGTTGATTCATTTTGCATACTATACGTGACTGAAAAGGGTAGTGCTTCCAGACTTTTATTTTAAACTTCCCATAACATTCAAAACAACAACAAAAAAAACCCACACTGTGCTCTCCTAAATGGAGGACAGAATGCTCACTTTTGCATTTTGAGTTTTTTCTGGTCAATTTCTATCTGTAAAAACTACGTATCTGTATCTTAATTTGCAGCCCTAGCCAAGGCTTGCCTCTCACAGTCCTTGTTGGGGCTGACCGACCAAGCATTTTACTCTTGGTTGCTTCTCAGTGCAGAAAGCAGGGCTTGGCTCCTGATCCTTCCTCTGTTTGGAGATTTGTCATGATAGCTGCCAATCTAGTCTGCTAACTCCCGCCCACCCCAACCTTTTCCAAAGAACAGATTCTCAGCAGACTATCCTGGCAACTGACCCTTAGGGTCATCCCAACAAAAATAGGTGTGAATGTTCTAAGGTAATGACCCCCTATTGTCCCACACCATAGGAAATGCAGTCTCAATCGTTTTGGCTTGTCTTGCTTGTCTACACAACTCTATTTTTCTAGCCTTAGCTGCAAACTGAACTTATACCCTCTGTGGACTCACTTTTATTTTATGCAATCACATGAGTATAAATCATTCATTCCCAAATTGTTTCCATGGAAAAATGGTCAAAAAAAAGGTGACAGTTGATTGTTTTACTAATATTTTGAAACTCCCATAATAACCCGAGCAGCATCTATAATTGTATAGTTCAGCAGTGAAGGACTTGGAAGATATCCTTAAAATGGTGGACAATTCTGGACAAGCAATCTAATTCTTGTAATCTCCAGATAAGGCACACCTGATTCAAGCAGATCAATGGATTGTGTAAAATCACTTTGTATACACTCCATTATATAGATTATCTATTCCAGGCAAGACAATTAGTGTTATTATTTATATTTTCAGTTCTCAGCACACTGAATTTTAGCAATTTATGATGTCGCTTTTGCTTAGAAATAGCAATATTAGTACTTAAGCGGTGTGCCATCCAGTGGTGGCATGCAGGTTCACACCTGTGATCTTTCACATGCTGCACTCCTGATCTCAATAACTATCTCAGTGTTAAAGTGTTTTGTACTGTTTTCATTTAGTTTAGCGCAGAACAAATTACAAAATTGTCTGAGGTACAAAAGGACCCTCTTAATGGGTGCACTATCACAGCAAGCAAATAATTCCCTTTATTCAATTGTTTACATGAAAGTATTGAAAGTGCAGTGATTCTGATTCTAATTAGCAGAAATTGCCCCAAAACATGTATTAGTTGATGAACAGCGTTGCATTGATTTATTGAGCTCCTTAAAGCTTTGTTTTAAGTTGAGGTCAATCTATGCTGAACATGAAACCTACACAGGTGGATTGGGTGATGCAGTCCCATTTATACTGCTAAATAGCTCTACTACAAATCAGAATATTTTTTTAAAAATCCATGTGTTATGTGCAAAAAGCAGACATTGCACATTGACATTTTGAAACACAAAATTGGAATCAGTGGGTGATATAAAAGAGGACAGACAACAGTGGTGGAGGAATGAGGTGATCACACAGAATTAATCTGATCTTTTGAAATCGTAAATGGGTTGCAGAAATGTTGCCTTGATGACTCCGTAAAGTAATGCTGTGCTGGTGTGGTCCTGAGTCATTGAGACCAGGAAGGTTCCAGGTTCAACCGCTGGTCTATGTTGTTAGCTGATGGCAGTGGTACTATACTTGCCCTCAGTAGAAGGGGAGGGGAAAAGGCTGCCAGGGTTCCTGCTACTGAACACTATCCACCGGAGATGTGCTTGTGATGAGAACTTGAAGAGATTTGTCTATGATGCCCTGCGTTATCAACTACCATGCCAGCACTCACTGTTTGGGCTAACACATGGAGGAGGGCCATTCGGGTGGGGTACAAGAGCAACCAGTGCTCTTTGAACTAGGGCTCATGGGGAGCCAATACCTTCAGGGTGTGATAAAATTGGCTATAAAAGGAAGCTCTGGATAAAATCTTGCTTATTTAAAAAAAAAGGTTTTCAAAAACTGCAAATATGCAAACACTATAGCCTGAAAATGTGAGACTCCATTCCTGATGGATTCATAGTGCTCCAATTTTCTGGTCATGGATTCACTGGCATCCACACCTGAATCTCCACTCTGGATGCCCATTAAGCAAGATTCTGTGCTGAGAGTGGAATCTTGCAATTTTGGGGTTTACAGTCTACTCCACTTAATTCAAAATTGCTCAATTCAAATGATCTGATTTTTTTCGCTCTAACTTCCTACTTTCTAATGTTGTCGATATACTGGATAATTCAATTCAGTATATGTATGTATGTGTTTCCTCAACCTGCCAGGGTATGTAAGGAAAAATTCATAGTATACGAGTGCAAACCAGGTTAGGAGCAGTATGGAGAGATGGTTGCTTATTTTCTCTTACCTGCTGCCTCCAAAAATTGTCTGTCGTCTAAATGTAGCAGTTCTCAAGAACAACAGATCAGAGATGTCAAATTTAAATGGCAGTTCTGCTGAATCTGGCATCTGTTTAGCTACTAAATAGAGCATAGGAGTAAATAACAACAGCTACTTATGTCTATCTATATAATGCCTTTAATGTAGCAGAATATCCCATAGAACCATAGAAATTTACAGCACAGAAGGAGGCCATTCAGTCCATTGTGTTTGCTGTGGAGTAGTAGAAATGGAGTAGTAGATGAGTTAAGAGAGGTGACGGAAAGCATAGTCAAAAAGTTTTTGAGGATGCTTTGAAATAAGAAAAATAAATAGCAAGGCTGAGGGGTTCGGGGAGCAAGTTCCAGACAGTAAGACTGAGGTGGTTAAAGGCTCCCGATGATGGTTGAGCAAAGGGAGGGTGAGATGCATAGGAGGCCAGAGTCCGAGGACTGAAGGATACAGGCTAGGGCATAGGACTGAAGGAAGTTGCCGAGGTAGGGAGAGGTGAGACCATGGAGAGAATTGTAAATGAAGATAAGGATTTTGAATTTAGTACATTGAGGATGCAGAAAATGGGGGTCAGTGCAGATAGGAGTGATCATCATGTGGGCAGTAGAGTTTTGGACAGTTAATGTTAGTTAATAGCAGAAATTAAACACAATGGGGGAAAAATTCAGTTGGTTGCGCCTCACGTTAGCCGCTCGCGAAATTAACTCGACATTTTGCGGCGGCGCTAAACAGTACTGCCACGATCTCCTGCGCCGGCAGATCGTGACGTCAGTCGAGTGCGCAATGCCCCGGTAGTGCCCCGGAGCGGATATTGAGTGGCGCCCCCTCCCTTGCCGCTAGCAACGACAGGTTGAGGGGAGCGTTTTGCAGTCAGGAAGGGACGGGGGAGCGCTATTTAAAGGCGACCGCTTCCTGCCTTTTTTTGTTGGCGACATTTTTGAACCACGCATTCTGAGAGAGAGAGAGACTTCTGGAGAGATTCAACGCTGTGTGAAGGAGTTTTGGGTACTGAGCAGCACTTTGCAGGTTCATTTTGATTTGCCCTTCCTTGTATCGATTTAGAAGAGACTGTGGGGGCTGCACTCTGAGCTCTTTCCCTGGGCCTCTCCATTGATATTTCCAGCAGATTTGATGTACAGGTCTCTCCAGGCCGAGATTCAAGGCTGCAAGGAGCAGGATGTGGATGGAAAGCAAGATCGACCCTCCCCTTTAAGAACTGGCCGGGGCCATTGTGTCTGTGTTCCATTGCTGACTGACATCACATGAGCTTCGCCAGCGCTCTGAGTTAGCGCCTCGCTCCTCGGCCTTTGCGCCTTAAGACAGATGTGTAGCACCTGATTTAGCACTCCAATCACCTCCAGGGGCGATAAAAGTCAAGTTTGCAGTCGGAGGCGATAATTAGCGCCAGGCGCTAATCTTTGCGCCCGGCCGATAATTGCGCCCCAAACGGGGCGATACTGAATATTTCCCCCAATATTTTTATTTGAGAGTCTAACCCAGGCATTGAGACTACTGGACAACTATCAGTTAATTTACTTTGAACAGAACTCAACAGTAGCTGTTCAAGTCAAAAGGACAAAATGCCCAGCTTTTTCAATATCGAAAGGTGCTGATATGCAGAAGTTCCTGTGAATCATGAAAAGCTGTAGATGACTTCTTTTGAAAATTAGGAGCTTCCTGTTTCATGCTTGTTTTACTTGTTGCAAGACTGCTGTTGACATTAGCAGCCACATCTGTACTGCTCTGTACATGAGAATCTGAGAGCTCTCAGCATCTCAGGATAATTTGCATTGAATAGGTGTAAGAAATAGTTATGTTAACCCTGAGCTATTTGAATTTTTTGATCAGCCACTTCAAATGGGAGTGTGTCAGATGGCATGATCTCTGTTTTAGAATGGTTAGCTTTGCTATTACTGCATCACAGCAAGGATGTTGGTGACGATCCCTTTAAATAGCTCTGGTAGGGTTCCTTCCTGCTGCTGAACACATGTTCAGCTGTGCGAGTTTAAGAGAGGGTGTTAGCTGGAGCGTTGAGCTCCAAAATGGCAGCACTGGCATCAAATCAGCAATGCACGCTGATTGACGTCATGATCTGCATACTTCCGGCAGAAGCTCACTGCATGTGTGCTAATTCCCTCACCAATATGGCGTCCACAAATGCCATTTTGGACCTCTAAGGGCACTCGTAGCACCCATAAAACAAGCACTACAGATTCGAAGTTTGTGCTCACTATCTTTCTGTACAAACAGCATGCTTCTATATGTCACCTAGTCCTTCATCTCCCTCCCAAACATCCTTGATTGATTTCCATTGGCTGTTGCTACGATTGTACAAGTGTTTGGTGCTTTCTAGAGTTCTTTAAAGTTGCTAAGGTCCACAGGGAGTGGTGTGGCACATGCTGAAGGACTTTGTCCTGGCTTCAAGACTTCTGCACAAACCATTTATTCCCAGACATGGGTGCACTATTAGGAATTCCCCTTGGAGTACAGCATGACTTGGAGAATGAGCCGAGGGCACTCAGAGCAGGACAAGCTGCTGGAAGTGGGAGGAGGAGGAGGGGATGAAGGGCTTTCAGCAGGAGGCCATATCTGCCCAGGGTCTTCAGGGAGCAATTCTCCCACCTGAACCTCAGCGAAGAACAATGTGTGAGATGTCTGCAATTCCGTAAGGACATCCTCACTGAAATCTGCTACAACTGCAACCTCAGAGCAGGGCGAGGACCACGTTGCCAGTGGCTGTGAATGTAACAGTGGCAATGAACTTTTATGCGTCAAGCTCCTTCCAGACTGGATATTTGCAATATCTCACAGTTTGGTGTCCACTGTTGTGTAAGGGAGGTCACTGAGGCTCTCTATTCAAACAGAGCTGACAACATTTCATTCTCTCTTGCCAGAGAGCAGCAGGCAGAGCAAACACACAGCTTCGCAAGGATTACAGGCTTCTCCATGGTGCAGGGTTCCATTGATTGTATGCACATCGCTTTGCAGGCGCCACATTTCAACTCTGAGATGTACCACACCCAAAAGGGATTCCACTCCCTCAACGTCCAGCTGGTGTGCCACCATAGGCAGCGAATCATGCAGGTCAATGCCCGGCATCCTGGCAGCAGTTATGATGCCTTCATTCTGTGGCAGTCCGCTGTGCCATCTGCATTTGAGCCACCATGACAAACCTATGGGTGGCTATTGGGCGACAAGGGCTATCCACTGACGACATGGCTCATGATTCCGGTGCGTAACCTACGAACACGTGGGCAGCATGCATACAATGAAAGCCATGCTGCCACACAAAATGTGATCGAGCAGACCATTGGCCTGCTGAAACAACACGTCCGCTGCCTGTACCGCTCTGGAGGAGCCCTGCAATACTCAGCAGAGCGGGTGTCAGGATTCGTGGTGGATTGCTGCATGCTCCACAACCTCGCCATCATGAGGGCATAGCCCTTGCCACCAGCAATATGACAAGCAGTTGAGCAGGAGGAGGAAGGGAGGAGGCAACTTAGACATCCCCTTTCTGGCCGGGCTGTCCATGAAGAACTCATCTGAGTGCGATACCAGTAAATGCAACCCCAATTCCCCATTCACCAACAGTCTCACACCTTACCTTCCCTCTGTCACTGACCATCACAGCGTCCGCTTGCCCACATTGCAAAATAAACATTCCAAAACAAATTTATAAATCAAATCATGCCATATTGCATACAAACTTGTGCATTCCCTTAGTACCTGTCTTCCGTGTGCCTTTGCCTGTCCTAGTGCTCCTACGCAGTGCTACCCCAGTGGCTGCAGCATAGCTGGTGGAAATCAGAAGTGAATGTGGGATGAAGGGGAAGTGGGATGTGAGCAGGAGGATTAGGTATGAGGATACTGTCATCTTCTAAGGTTTCAGCCCCGTTGCTGGCCATGGGCACAGCAATGGCTGCTCCGATGATGGCAAGCACCGTCTCCTCCATGGGAGTAAGGACATGCAGGTGCGTCTGTTCCCCGCCGGTTACATCCTGCTGCCTCCGGTCGTGCCCAACCTTGTCCTGCAAGAGAGAGGGAAGTGTGCCAGTGAGTGTCGTGCAATCTGTTTGGGTGATGTGCCTGTCAAGGTTGAATATTGAACATTGTGTGCAAGCTGTGAGATGTGGGTGTGAGGCTTGCAGCAGTGCTAAGTGTGTGAGGGTGAGATGCAGAAATTAATGTTTGGTATGAGGCCTGATTGATAGAAATTGTTGGTGGGTGAGTGGTGGAGGTGTGGTGCATTGCGCAATGTCGGAGGCTAATGGTGCAGTTGGTAGGATATGGCAATTGAAGATGAATTCACTGACCTTGACCACTCTTATGAGTCCTCGGGGCTTGTCTCCTGGCATTGACTGCCATGGCTATCTGCCTCCACAGCCTTCTGAGTGTTTGTCTGGAGGACCTCCTAGCCCCTTGTGGATACAACACTTCTCTCCGCCTTTCCACCTCCTCCACCAAGGCCTCCAGTGCAGCGGCCGAGAACCTTGGAGCATGCTCTCTCCCCTGTTATGCCATTATTCAATCTTTTTCCAAGTCAGAGTGACTTGTACACCGACTTCCACCACATGCTCCAGCCACAATGCACTTCCCCTTTAAGAGGTGCAGGCTTGCTTTAACTCGTGCTAGCTCTCACGATTTGGGGCCCCCTGCTGAGGCGTTCAGCCACTCAACAGCGCGGTTAGCGCTGGCTGCACATTAATTAGCAGGCAGCACGAAGTTGGCATGCTGCCTGTAGGCATACACAGACCCTTAGGGGGAAAAATTCAGTATCGCCCCATTTGGGGCACGATTATCGGCCGTGCGCAAGGTTTAGCGCCTGGCGCTAATTATCGCCTCCGACTGCAAACTTGGCTTTTATCGCCCCCGGAGTTGATTGGAGCGCTAAATCAGGCGCTACACACCTCTCTTAAGGCGCAAAGGCCGAGGAGCGAGGCGCTAACTCAGAGCGCGGGCGCAGCGCAGGTGCTGTCAGTCAGCGATGGAACACAGAAACACTGGCGCCGGCTACTTCTTGAAGGGGAGGGTCGATCTTGCTCTCCAGCCACACCCTGCTCATTGGAGCCTTAAATCTCGGCCTGGAGAGACCTGTGCCTAAATCTTGCAGCCAAGGACTATGGAGAGGGCCAGGGAGCAAGCACTTTGCTTCAGCGAGCAGGCCGTGGAGGCTCTAGTTGGCGCGGTGGAGCGCAGAAGATCAATACTGTACGCTGAGAGTGGCAGGAGGCCTTTGCCGCGCGATTACAGAAGAGTGTGGAGGGAGGTGGCACAGAGCGTCTCCTCCAGAAGCATGGTGCCCAGGACCCATATACAATGTAGAAAAAAGTTCAACGACCTCACTCGGGTCGTCAGGGTGAGTGGCTTTTTTTCAATACCTCTCCATCCCTCCATCTCAACCTCACTCTATGGCCAGAGGGTCTTAAAACCCAATGCCCAACACTCATCCAACACCTATGGCCCTCGCATGAAACACACACGCACATTCCACACTTTGCATACAGTAAGGGCTATTCACCTATGGGAGGCACATCAGGCAAGATCATGGCTGCATACAGTAAGGGCTATTCACCTATGGGAGGCACATCAGGCAAGACCATGGCTGTATATTTACTCAGACGCCGTCCTTTTTCTTGCAGGCCAAGCTATCTCATAATAGGAGACAGCAGCAACGGACGGGTGGAGGGCGGCCTCAGCTGCAACCCATCAGCGATCTTGAGGAGCGTGTCCAGAGGATTGTGGCAAGCCGGGTGATCGGTCCCATCGCCACTGGAGAGGCCGACCCCGTTCTGGACAGCAATGGTAAGGTTTTTGTTCTCTCTCCTTCCACTTGTCCCTCACAACACCAGCCTTTGACACTTTCAATCCAACTTACTAAATCACTGCACTCATTCCTCCCTTACTGCCACCCTGTCCTCACGCTAAAGCCACTCTTGTACCTCCCTGCTTTCAGATGGTGATTCACCAGCTGAGGAGACGGGCCCTCAAGCTGCCAGTGGGAGTAAAGCTGCAGGCGAGGAGGAAGATGAAGCCGGAGCATCAGCACCACCCTCTCCCGAGGAAGCCCATGCCCACACTGGGAACACGCCTTCCCTGGAGGGGAGCAGGGGGGAAGGGTCTGATGAGGGGGAAGCTCCAGGACCCAGCGGGCTGCAGCAACGCCATGGGGGTAGGGAAGCTCGGGGGCCTTCTCCCCGGAGGGAGAGTATGCCAGCGAGTCCTACTGCACTGGACGCAGAGGAGGAGCGGCTGATCGCTGAAATGAACACCCAGGCGGTGGACATGCACACTGAGCTCATGGGTGCAGTGGGAAGGGTGCCCGAATGCATTGAATCACTGGCAAGGAATGTGGAGCACTTCACTGTAGCACAGGCGGATGCCACGCAAATGTTTAGTGCTGCAATTCAGTCACTGGCTGCCGTGACCCCATCTCTGACTGCTCTCATGCAGACTCAGATTGAGGCCACGCGAGCACTGACTGCTGCCATCCTCACTGGTTCGGACACATTTCCCCGGGGCTCTCACCGTGCCGCAGCAGGCCAGCAATCTGTGCTCCAGCAGATTGCTCCGAATGCTGAAGTGCTGCCCCGTGGGAGTGCCAGTGTGTTGGTCGAGCAGGGAGTTGCTGTCCTCTCTCAAGATAAGAACATAAGAACATAAGAAATAGGAGCAGGAGTAGGCCAATTGGCCCCTCAAGCCTGCTCCGCCATTCAATAAGATCATGGCTGATCTGATCCTAACCGCCAATCTACTATCACAGAACCATCTCCTGAACCTAACAGAATTGAACACACGAAATAGGAGCAGGATCAGGCTACACGGCCCCTGGGCCCGCTACGCTACCCACAGGGCCATGACCGATCCGAACCTAGACTCATGTCCAAATTCCTGCCCGCTCCCCGTAACCCTTAATTCCCTTTACTTCTAGGAATCTGTCTATTTCTGTTTTAAATTTATGTAATGATGTAGCTTCTACAGCTTTTTGGGGCAGCATATTCCATGGACCTACCACCCTCTGAGTGAAGTAGTTCCTTCTCATCTCAGTTTTGAAAGAGCAGCCCCTCATTCTAAGACTATGCCCCCTAGTTCTAGTTTCACCCATCATCGGGAACATCCTCCCCGCATCCACCCGATCCAACCCCTTCACAATCTTATATGTTTCAATAAGATCGCCTCTCATTCTTCTGAACTCCAATGAGTAGAGTCCCAATCTACCCAACCTCTCCTTATATGTCCATTCCCTCATCCCCGGGATTAACCGAGTGAACCTTCTTTGTACTGACTCGAGAGCAAGTATGTCTTTTCTTAAGTATGGACACCAAAACTGTATGCAGTATTCCAGGTGTGGTCTCACCAATACCTTGTACAACTGAAGCAATACCTCTCTATTTTTATATTCTATCCCCTTAGCAATGAAAGCCAACATTCCATTGGCCTTCTTAATCACTTGCTGCACCTGCATACTAACCTTTTGAGTTTCGTGCACCAGGACCCCCAAATCCCTTTTGTACTTCAGTACTTTCCAGTTTCTTGCCATTTAGATAATAACTTGCTCTACTATTTTTCCTGCCAAAGTGCATAACCTCACACTTTCCAGTATTGTATTCCATCTGCCAAATCTCTGCCCACTTACTTAGCCTGTCTATGTCCCCTTGCAGATTTTTTATGTCCTCCTCACTCACTACTTTCCCTCCCATCTTAGTATCATCTGCAAACTTTGATATGTTACACTCGGTCCCCTCCTCCAAATCGTTAATAAAGATTGTAAAGAGTTGGGGACCCAGCACTGACCCCTGCGGAACACCACTAGTTACTGATTGCCAGTCTGAGAATGAACCATTTATCCCAACTCTCTGCCTTCTGTTAGATAGCCAATCCTCTATCCATGCCAGAATATTACCCCCAATCCCGTGCTTTTTTATCTTAAGCAATAATCTTTTGTGTGGCACCTTGTCAAATGCCTTTTGGAAGTCTAAATACACCACATCCACTGGTTCCCCTTTATCCACCCTGTGTGTTACTTCCTCAAAGAACTCCAGCAAATTTGTCAAACATGACTTCCCCTTCATAAAACCATGCTGACTTTGTCCTATTAAATTATGATTATCCAAATGTCCCGTTACTGTCTCCTTAATAATGGACTCCAAAATTTTACCTACCACAGATGTTAGGCTAACTGGTCTATAGTTTCCAGCCTTCTGTCTACTGCCCTTTTTAAATAAGGGTGTTACATTAGCAGTTTTCCAGTCTGCCGGGATCTTTGCTGAGTCCAGGGAGTTTTGGAAAATTATTACCAATGCATCCACAATCCCTACCGCCACTTCCCTCAAGACCCTAGGATGTAAGCCATCAGGTCCAGGTGACTTATCCACCTTGAGTCCCATTATTTTACCGAGTACCACTTCCTTAGTGATTTTGATCGTGTTTAGCTCCTCCCCCCCATAGCCCCCTGTTTGTCCAGTGCTGGGATATTCTTAGTGTCCTCTACTGTAAAGACTGATACAAAATATTCATTCAGTGTATTTGCCATCTCCATATTTCCCACCATTAATTTCCCGGTCTCATCCTCTAAGGGACCAACATTTACTTTAGCCACCCTTTTTCTTTTTATATAACTATAAAAACTCTTACTATCTGTTTTTATATTTTTTGCTAATTTACTTTCATAATCTATCTTCCTTTTCTTAATCAATCTTTTTGTTATTTTTCGCTGTCTTTTAAAGTTTTCCCAATCCTCTATCCTCCTACTAGATTTGGCTACCTTATAAGCCCTTGTTTTTAGCCGAATACTATCCTTAATTTCTTTACTTAGCCACGGATGACTGTCTTTTCTTTTACACCCTATTCTTCTCAGTGGAATATATATTTTTTGGAAGTTGTAAAATAACTCCTTAAATGTACACCACTGATCATGTATCGTCTTACCCTTTAATCTATTTTCCCAATCCACTCTACTAAATTCCGCTCGCATACCTTCATAGTCTCCTTTATTCAAGCTTAGCACGCTTGTTTGAGATCCAACCTTCTCACCCTCTAATTGAATATGGAATTCAACTATGTTATGGTCACTCATTCCAAGGGGATCCTTTACTAGGACATTTTTAATTAATCCTGTCTCGTTACACAGGACCAGATCTAAGGTTGCTTGCCCCCTGGTCGGTTCAGTTACATACTGCTCAAGAAACCCATCCCTAATACACTCAATGAACTCATCCTCAAGGCAGCCCTGCCCAATTTGATTTGTCCAATTAATATGATAGTTAAAATCCCCCATAATTATAGATGTTCCCTTATTACAAGCCTCAACTATTTCCCGATTGATACTCCGTCCAACAGATTTGCAACTATTCGGAGGCCTATAGACTACGCCCACTAGTGTTTTTTTCCCCTTATTATTCCTTATCTCCACCCAAACTGTTTCATTATCCTGATCTTTTGACCCAATATCATTTCTCTGTATTACAGTGATTCCTTCCTTTATTAACATAGCCACCCCACCTCCCCTTCCTTCCTGCCTGTCCTTCTTGATCGTTAAATAACCTGGTATGTTTAATTCCCAGGCATTGTCACCCTGCAGCCATGTTTCTGTAATGGCCACAAGATCATACCCATATGTAGTTATTTGTGCCATTAACTCGTCTATTTTGTTACGAATGCTACGTGCATTCAGATAAAGAACTTTCAAATATGTTTTGTGACACTTAGTTCCTGCTTTTGCCCTTTTTATTACTTTACCTTTTACTCCATACCTTCTGCCCCTTCCTGACACACTCTGGTTTTTAATTTCCCCACTGCTACCTAAGTCTATGACCTTCTCTGTTGTCATTTTTATTATTTGCTCTCTAGGAACCTCCCCCCCACTAGTTAGTTTAAAGCCCTCTCTACAGCCCTAGTTATATGATCCGCCAGGACTCTAGTCCCAGCACTGGCCAAGTGAAGCCCGGCCCAGCGGAACAGCTCCCTCCTGCCCCAGTACTGGTGCCAGTGTCCCAGGAAGCAAAACCCATTTCTCCCACACCAGTCTTTGAGCCACTCATTTAACTCTCTAATTTTATTTGTCCTAGCCAAATTCGCTCGTGGCTCAGGTAATAATCCAGAGATTATTACCCTTGAGGTTCTGTTTTTTAATTTGACCCCTAGCTGCTCATACTCCTTTAACAGAACCGGCTTCCTTGTCCTATCTACGTCGTTTGTACCAACATGGACCACGACAACTGGATCCACCCCCTCCCACTGCAAGTTTCTTTCCAACCCAGAGGAGATGTCCTTAACCCTGGCACCGGGCAGGCAACACAGCCTACGGGACTCTCACTCTCGGCTGCAGAGAACTCTATCTATCCCCCTAATAATACTATCCCCTACCACTACAACATTTCTATTTACTCCCCCCTATTGAATGGCCCCCCGTTCCACGGTGCTGTGGCCAGGTTGCTCATCCTCCCTGCAGTCCCTGCTCCCGTCCCCACAGGGAGTAAGAACCTCGAACCTGTTGGACAAGAGCAAGGGCTGCGGCTCCTCCAACACTACCTCCTGGATCCCCGTACCTGCCTCACTCGTAGTCACACCGTCCTGTCCCTGACCATGGGCTACATCTGAATTAATTAACTTCATAGGTGTGACCACCTCCTGAAACACAGAGTCCAGGTACTTCTCCCCCTCCCTGATGTGTCGCAGTGTCTGAAGCTCAGACTCCAGCTCATCAACACGGAGCTGGAGTTCCTGTAGCAGCAGACACTTGTCACAGATGTAATCACCGTGAGCCTCAATGGGGTCCACCGGCTCCCACATCTCGCAACAGTAACACATCACCTGCTCCATTCTATGTAATTAATTAAATTTTTTATTGTTAGTTATGGACACTCTCTGCCCGATTATAGATGCTAGTATCCCCTCTAATTAATTGGATTTAAATTAAATCAATCCCTCTAAATTACACCAGTTAAATGGTTTACCAACAGTCACTCTGCACCAGAAAGGCCTTATTAACTACAACTCACAGAGTTTAAGTTTAAAAAGAGCACCCTACACTCCACTCACCCGAACTCCCACTTACCCAAACTCAGCACTCTCTGCTGACTTGCATTCCTGCTGCCACCACTGTCACTTCTCCTCTGCACTTGCCACCGCCTGTAGGACAGACTGCTGCCGCCCATGCAGAGTTGGTGCAGTCTGCAGCCGGGCCCTCCAGGCCCAGAGCTGGTCGAGGCCGTCCTTCAAGGGCATCTGCAGTCGCAGGTTCTGACAATCAGCAGCCTTGCTGCAGCCACTGGGGTCCCATTATGGAGGAGCAGTAGGGTGGGAAGGGGAGAAGTGCACAAGGGAAGGAGATCACCCTCGAAGGGCAAAAAGTAGGAGGTGTGACAAAATGTTGGTCATTTTTTAATTAAAGGCCGAGGTTCGTGTTCAAACTTTTGTTTAGTGTTTTGGACATTATCTCCAGGTTGTGAGAACCAGTTATGTTAATGACTTTTTTTGTGTTTCTTTCTATTAGTTTGTCATGAGGAAATGACACACACAGAGTTTGTAAAATAAATAAGTTTTTGTATTCAAAATGTACATGTTTGGTCTTTGCAATCATTGCTGCCTTGGCCGGCTTAGGGGTTGCGGGTTGGTTTCATTCATGTTGTTCTCAATGGCAGAAGCCTTTTCCTCAGCAGGGGCCTAGAAGTGGCTTGCTATCAGCCGTTGACGGACGGCCCTTCCAGTTTCTACATTGTGGGCCTCCCTCCCGCCTTGGTGCTGCTGATGATCATCCTCCTCCTCTTCCTCCTCCTCCTCCGGTGGTGCTCCAAGGCCTGGTGGCATTGGCTGGGTCCTGAGGATTGCCAGGTTATGCAGCATGCAGTACACAACAACGAAGAGGGAGACTCGCTCAGGCGAGTACTGCAGGGCTCCTCCAGAATGGTCCAGACAGCGGAACCATTGCTTGAGCACACTGATTGTGTGCTCAACGATGTTCCTGGTAGCTAGATGGCTCTTGTTGTACCGCAGCTCAGCAGGGGTGTTGGGAGTATGGAGCGGTGTCATCAGCCAGGTGCACAGTGGATATCCCTTATCCCCGAGAAGCCAACCACCTGGGTGATGCGGTGCCTGGAAAAGTTCTGCCACAGTAGTCTGGCACAGGATGTATGCATCGTGGCTGCTGCCAGGATAGCAGGCATTGACAGCGAGTATCAGCTGTCTGTGGTCACAGACCAACTGCACGTTTAAGGAATGGAACCCCTTTCGGTTGCGGAAATCCTCAGCATTCTCATGCGGAGCACGCAAAGCCACATTTGTGACCTGACGGATGCAGCAATGGACCGCGAACTGGGAGATATTGGCGATGTCCCCAGTAGCTGACTGAAATGAGCCGATGGCATAAAAGTTCAGAGCCACTGTTATCTTCACTGCCACCGACAGAGACGTCCTGCTCCTCAGTTGAGGCTGCAGATCAGGCTGCAGCAGGTGGCAGAGCTCAGTGACCACCTGCTTGCTGAAGCGCAGCCTTCGCAAACAGTGCTCCTCAGACATATTAATGTATGAGAATTGTTGGCGAACTACCCTGGGAGGGTAAGGTCTCCTGTACAGGGGCCTGTTGGCCCTCCTCCGTCTGGCCATGATTGCCACTCTCTCTCTGCGTCTCTGTGGCCTCCGATTCTGGTGGCGCAGGACGACGCCCGCAATTAGTGCAGCCCCAATAGTCTCTTGGCAATCAAAGTAATGAAGGTCAAAAACCAAAGTACCTCCAAATTTATGCTCAGTAGCCAAAACTACTTCACACAGCATTGACTCAATGCAGAAGTCTCTCTTTCTCTCTCTCAAAATCTCTCTCTCTCTCAGAACGAGTGGTGCAAAAATGTCTACCACAGAGAAAGCCAGGAAGAGGCCCCCTTTAAATAGCGCCCCCCACAGCGACTGGGAAGCGTTCCAGTCTACCTGTCGTTGGTTGCGCCAGGCGGAAAGGAGGGGGGCGCCACTCAATTTCCGTTCCGGGGCGCCCCAAGGGCGTTGCACGCTCGAATGACGTCAAGATCTGCGTGCGCAGGAGATCGGGGCGGTATTGTTGAGCGCCGCCACAAAATGTCCGGTCAATTTCGCGAGAGGCGCCGATATCGCTGCGCCCGGGCGCTAGTTGCTTTGCACCCCATTAGCGTCCTCTTAAGGCACTAACGGGAGGCGCAAACCAACTGAATTTTCCCCCCTTAATCTTTAAATTTTGGTCTATATTGAAATGCGTTGCCTGGCCAAAAGGTTTCTTTTGAAGTGAAATGAAGTTGTAACAGGTGGTCTTTCACTGATAAGTGGACATGGAATGTGCTTTGATGTGCTTTACTAAAAGGTAGCAAACATGCTTGTGACTGCAGGGGGTAATCATAGACAACAGAGATAAACAAACCCCCTTAGATTTGCAGACATCGGCCCATATTTTCCGATCGCAGGCCTCCCGCGGGCGGAGGCCTGCGATCTGGAAAAATATGCGCCCTTACCTGAGGGCTCCCGGGACGCACACGCTTCCGCTCCAGGGCCCACCAAACTTGAAGTGCGCAGGGCCCACGTATCCCAGAGGCGCATGTAGTTCATAGCGTCCCTTGGGCCACGGGGAGCCAATCACAGAAGGGAATCTCCCTTCATACATTTGACAGGAAGACCTGTCAAATATATGAATGGAGATCAATTAAAAAACATAGTAAAACTTTAAATACATTTTTTTTTTAAAGTCACATTTTTAAAATGACTTGAAATTACAATAAATTAAGGGGGAAAAAATTCAGTTGGTTGCGCCTCCCGTTAGCGCCTTAAGAGGGCGCTAATGGGGTGCAAAGCATCTAGCGCCCAGGCGCGGCGAAGTTTGCGCCGCTCGTGAAATTAACTAGACATTTTGCGGCGGCGCTAAACACTACCGCCACGATCTCCTGCGCCGGCAGATCGTGACAACAGTCGAGTGCGCAACGCCCCGGTATCGCCCCGGAGCGGATATTGAGTGGCGCCCCCTGCCTTACCGCCTGACGCTAGCAACGACAGGTTGAGGGGAGCGTTCTGCAGTCATGAAGGGAAAGGGGGAGCGCTATTTAAAGGTGACCGCTTCCTGCCTTTTATTGTTGGTGCCATTTTTGAACTACGCATTCTGAGAGAGAGAGAGAGAGAGAGAGAGAGACTTCTGGAGAGTTTCAACGTTGTGTGAAGGAGTTTTGGGTACTGAGTAGCACTTTGCAGGTTCATTTTGATTTGCCATTCCTTGTATCGATTTAGAAGAGACTGTGGGGGCTGCACTCCGAGCTCTTTGCCTGGTACTCTCCATTGTTCTTTCCAGCAGATTTGATGTGCAGGTCTCTCCAGGCCGAGATTCAAGGCTGCAATTAGCATGATGTGGATGGAAAGTGAGATTAACCATCCCCTTTAAGAACTGGCCCGTGCCATTGTGTGTGTGTTCCATTGCTGACTGACATTACATGAGCTTCGCCAGCGCTCTGAGGTAGCGCCTCGCTCCTCGGCCTTTGCGCCTTAAGACAGGTGTGAAGCGCCTGATTTAGCGCTCCAATCACCTCCAGGGGCGATAAAAGTCAAGTTTGCAGTCAGTGGCGATAATTAGTGCCAGGCGCTAATCTTTGCGCCCGGCCGATAATTGCACCCCAAATGGGGCGATACTGAATTTCTCCCCCTAAGTATTTTAAACAAAACTTTTATTTTTTGAAAAAAATAATTAAAGTTTTTTACGGGGCTAAAAATAAACTTACCTTTTTTTAAAGTATTTTTAAATGATAAATCAGTGAAATTAAAAAAAAAAACTTTTTTCAACTCTTATCCTGGTAAAAGCGGGCCTTACCCCTGCTTTTACCACGCATAAGAATTGTAAGAGTTTTCTGCGGTCGTCGGGTCTCCAAAAAGCGGAACTATCCGCCCACAGAGGCCCTTCTCCAGGGCTTCTTGACAGATCGGAAATGCCGGTTTTCAGCGCATGCGCTGTGCATGCCTGAAACTGGCATTTCCGATGTCCCTACGGGTGGGTACACAGCGCGTACACACACGTAGGGATCGGAATATCTGGGCCATTGTGCCTACAACGAAATCAGCTACAAGATTGTAGAATGATTTTTGGTGGCTAAAGGGGAGGAGTCAAACCTTTGAAGTTTTGAAATGCAGGATACGAAAGTAACACATGAACTGTAACCAAGTGGTTTTCTGACACTTTTGTAAACTTTGAGCGAATGAACAATTTTGGGCTTTGATAAAGGCAACTAATGGATAGCGACACAGGATGTGCGAGTGTGAAAGTTTGACAGCTCAAACAACTCAGGTCGAGGATTAAAAAGGAACATTTCACCATTTCTGAATGAATGATTTACTGGAAAAAACAAGGAAAGCTGTATAAAAACCAGTGACGAAAAATATCGGCACTGCAGTCGGAGGGAGGTGGTTTAGCCAGTCATCTCGCCTACGAGAATCAGGCTGCAGTCGGAAGGAGGGGCCTGGCTGATCGTCTCAAGGTGAGGAGCTGCAGTCGGAAGGACGTGGCCTACAATCAACGCTGGACTGATCATCAGCGGGTGGTTGTATGTATGATTTTCTGTAACATTATTAGTTTACTGCTCGAATAGTGGTTGGGGTTTTGAATCTGTCTTAGGAACAATAAAAGGTTAAAGACAGAACCCGAGTGTCTGGTGTAATTTCTCATAAGTCTCAAGTCCGAACTCTATAACCTGTTGGACGGGGCGAGGGGTAATTCCGCACGTCCTACAGCCTGCATCACATTGAACGGGCACGGGTTAATCCCGCATCGCGATCCCCGTGCCTGTTTTCAGGGGCTATCAAATTTAGCCCCCAGTCTGTTTTCTGAGATCCCATCTCCAATCTTAAATGAATCTGGTCTCTTGCCATCAACCACCTTTCCTGGTAAACAATTCCCATCCTATTCCTATTTGGTTGATGCACTGTAAAACTTTGGTAGTTGAAAAATAGTGCTGGTTTAAAAAAAAGAAATCAGACATAAACTAACGGTTTAGTCTTCAAACTTGTACTGTATGTCTGTTTATATTACTTGAGAGCTATGCTGCAGAATTACAGCTGGTGCTATTTCCAGTGTTACCAAGAATGCCCAAACTTTTTTTCTCACCTTCTTCCTTTTCTGAATTCTTTTCTACGTTGCTCCCAATCTGTCCTCTTAATGTTACTGCTCTATTTTTGCATTTCAATTCTGTCTCCACTCTTTGCCATCCTCCATTCCATCTTTCCTTTTATGGAGTTTCTCAATGTGGACTGTGGGCCTCATAAACAATTGAGCCCCCAATGTCACTGACCTGCAACAGACTGCAGTATTAATTCAAGAAAAAACATGTCATGCATGTCCACCGTAAGAATAAATTAAAATAAAGGAAGCTGTTTAAATTGTTTTAAAACAAAAACACCAAGACATGTGATATAAACTAAATACATGTAAGGGTAAAGGTGAGTTACAGAAAATAAACCACTCGTCATGCTGTCTACATAATTTGTGCCTATGGCACACATGTATTGTGCAGCCCACACCACTAGATGATTTATTTTTGGTAACTTCTCAATATGTATGCTTTATATTTTATTTACTTTTAAGTTTATCGAAAAGCTACACTGAAAGGTCTGGCACCCATGTTATGATGATCTCCACTAATTTCCACACAAGCCATATTTTGAATGTTCCCCATATCTGCCACTAATTTCAAAAATGTATTTTTCTAAAATATTAACATTTTGTGGCAGTATTATGAAATATAAGCATCAAAAAATAACCATCTGAAAGGACATAACAGTTAAAAATACAAACACTTCCTCCAAGCTTTAAGGATTATTGAATTATTTTCAAGAGGATGTTTCTATGTCTGAAACATCATCAATTATAGTTAACATACATCTAATTTTTATTAATAATTATTTACATTACCGTTATAAAAAAAAGTTGCAAGATATTTAGATGTTTGAGCATACCAGCCAGATAAAACAGAAACACTGAAATAAACAGAGCTTCTTGTGTCCCACCACTCTTTTCCTGTTCCCTTCGACCCGACAACACTGTTTGAAATCTAGTCTAATCTAAATTGGAAACACTTAACCAAACAAAGCAACCAGTGACATTTTAGAATTCCAAGGGATTCCAGACTGCAGTTGGTGATTTTTTTATTCATTAAGTGAAAGTTTCTTTATCCACTTCTCTGATCAGTTTGCCAGAATTTCATTTTGTGATAAAATGTCCCCAGGAACATAAACTTCATAAAACTGCAATTTAAAGGCTTACATTGAACCTCTCCCTTTCAAAGTGTCTGTCAAGTAGACATAGCACCCACAGATAGATTTCACACAGATTTGCTATTGTAATTATTATAACCAGGACCATTGGTTTACAGTGACTGAATAACTCAAATTCCATTTTTATTACATGGGATTCTAGGATATTTAACAGTATGTTGGGGATCATATTCTATGATTACATCTGTTCATAATTAGGTCCATTCGTTCACGGTGACTGAATAAGTCATGTTTTGCTTTTATTACATTGGTTTCTGGAATATTTCACCAATGTTTAGAGGATCGTTTTCTATGATTTCTGCAAAAAACACAAATATAACCAACTAGAGTTTGGATCACTGTAAAGTGTAATGTTGTACTAATTATATGTCTTTTGTGAGTATTTATTTGCTTGAGGTAGGGGCTGCACGGAACATAGGGAAGCCAGACGGGAAACTCTTCTTAGGACTAAGATGGTCAACCTTTCAAAGATGAACAGCCGGAAATAGAAATTGTATACTGACAAAGGGCCACACGTTTTAAGCGTGATATACTAATATTCTAACCAATAGCAACCCATAAGTATGCCATGTAAGAAATTTTGAAACCTAGTCCATTAAAGTGACTTTTGATAGTTTACTTAAAATCTGCCTCTCTCTCAATCTCTCTCTCAGATAGATTTTCTCACACAATCCTTCTCTCATTCACTGTCATTCCCTCTCCCTCACATTCCTTCTGTAATTCATTTTTTCCTTCCCTTTTCCCTGTATCCTACTTATATTTTCTCCCCTTTCTCTTTCTTATTCAGTCTCTCTCTCATTCTATCTTTCCCTGTCCCTGTCCTCTCTTTCTCATTCCCTCTCTCTCATTCCCTCTTTTATTATTTATTGGACCTTTTCTCTCATCTCTCTCTTCTCTCCTTATATTTATCCCTTTTCTTATTCCTTCCTTCCATCATTTTATTTCTCTTGGTCTCTCCTTTCCTTTCTCACATGACTTTTCTCTCATTCCTGCTTTTATTCCCTCTTTCTCATTCCTACTTCCTTTTTCTCATCTTCTGTCTCTGTTTCTTTCATTCCCTCTCTCTGCTTGTCTCCCTTCCTCTGACTCACATAGTTACCATAGAACCATAGCTATTTACAGGGCCGAATGAGGCTACTTAGCCCATGTGCCTGTGCCAGCTCCTTGCTAGAGCAATCCAAAACTAAACCCACAGCTCTGCCATCTCCATATAGCCCTATATCTTCCTTTGATTCAAATATTTATCTATTTTCCCTTAAAAAATGCAATGGACTTTACCTCAACCATTCCATGGTAAAGGATTCCATGCTCCAATAACCTTCCATTATACCTTCTGTTAGTTCTCCTAACCTCCTTGCTCTTTTATTGACAATTTTAAATTCACAATCCCTCATTACTTACTCCCCAATCAGATGAAATAGCCTTTCTCTATTCAAAACTATTCATAATTTTAATAACCTCTATTTAATCTCCTCTTACTCTTCTCTGCTTCAGTGGAAATAGTCTTAATATCTCATGTTTCTCCTTATAACTATAGTTTTCCAGCCCTGGCATTTTTCTGGTAAATCTGTGCTGTACACTCTCCAATTCTCTTCCTATAATGGAGCTACCAAAATAGCACACAGGATAGTAACTGTAGCCTAGCCATTGCTTTGTTGAAGTTATTGTTACTTCTTTACTCTTGTACTCCATGCCCTTATTTATAAAACCTAAAACGTTATTGGCCTTTTTAATCATTTCATCTATCTTCACTCACACTTTCAGGGAATTCGATATTTGAACCCCGAAGCCTCTCTCCATTCATCCACATCCAACAGTGTCTTTTCATTGAGTGTATACTTTGTTTTACCTCCAGAATATATTACCACACACTTCTCCACATTAATTGGCATACACCAAACCATTGCTACCTTGTACATGCAAGCTTAGAACAATATATCACCATGGAACCCAGGAAGTTACAAACCCAAGCATTGGGCATGGAGCAATAGATGTCACTCATGGAGCCCTTTGGGGCTCTTTCTGGCAGGAGTATCCACCGATACGGATCAAAAGGGGTTTTACTCAACCAATGTATAGGTGGTCTGCAACCAATGTCACTCCATCGTGCAAGTGAATGCCAAGTACCCCAGCTACAATCATGATGCCTACATTCTGCACCAGTCCTCTATGCTAGCACTGTTTGCCAGATTGCAGCGCTGGCTCCCTGGATATCAGAGCTACCCATTTCTGCCTTGTGCCATCCTAGCACACCAGCAGACAGGAGATATAACATGCATCCGCCAGGGCAATTATTGAGACACTATAGGCATTCTTAAGCAGTGCTTCTGGTGACTGTACTGGTCAGGGAGCGTCTACAGTATCAGCCAAACTTTGGCAAAATATCCAAAAAGCGGCATTGTGCATAACATTACCTTGGAAAAATGAATCCATCTGGAGCAGATACAGTGGGAGGCCAAAGAAAAGAGACAGAAGGATGACTATCAGGTGCCAGGAGAAGCTGAGGAGGGCAGCCCACATAGTAGCTGCCTATAGTAGCTGCCAGAGAAATTAGGAATACGCTCATCAGAGAAACAGCCATCTAAGATCAAACACCAATCTTGCCTCCTGTAGAGATTTGGCCAATTAGTAGCTTATCTCTAGTCTTTCAAATATTCAGGATCAACTGCAAACCAATATGGTGGGTATATTGTGTTTAATCAGAGTTTAAGACGGAATATAACATGCTAGTTATACAACAAAAACATACGACCGTGACAAGCAGTTGGTACCGGACCCGATCGGACAGACGGCTGGCGTGTGTGAACAGTTCTCTGGCTTCTGGCCTCTTTCTCTCTCTAGGGCCTTCGAGTTGGTGAGCGTGGGATCACTCTCAAAAGAGCGTTCGACCAGCCCAACTTCTGTCTGCCTCTCCCCTCCACCGTCTGTGTGGACAAGCCCTTGGGGTGTCACTTTTATTCTCTTTTTAGGGGTGGGCCTGAGGCCAAGTTATTGACAAGACCATTTAACCTGTAGAGGCTCCCCATAAACCTCACCCCCCAATGGGGCATCAGATTCTTTGTCTTGGGCCTTGGATGAAAGCCCTCCCCAAAAGTGGGTCTCATTACCTCATTCAATTTGTCTTATTGTTTAATCTTTCTGAAGGTTCTTCCTTTGGAATTTGTGTCTTATCTCTCTTGTCCCTAGTTTGGAGTCGGACATGCCATCAGATGTTCGTAACTTGCTTGTTATCAGTTATTAATTTTCATGCTGTTCATGCAGCTTTAGCTATGCAAAACTAACTCTTTCATTATCAGACTATTGTACCATGGAATGAATCATTAAATTCCCAAAGGTCTCTTCTAGTCTATTCTCATACACTGGTTAACTTACGCATTTTAAAGCAGTTTTGTTAAACAATGTCAAAATTCTAACTTAGCATTATAATATGGTTATTAGCAGTAATGGAAGAAATATACCGTTGGGCCTTGGTTGGTCAAATTAGAGAAACATAAACAAGGTTGAAATCCTAACTTGAAAACAAGATTATTTATGACCGTCACACTGCAGAATGCTATAACATCCGCAGGGAACCAAAACACAGGCAGGTTCTACGCATCTATCTAATTATTCTAATACTAGTCTGAGAGAATTTCTGTCTCTAGACCTAATACAATCATGTAAATACAGCATTACTCACGTCACAGTTTTATCCGCAAAACCATATACATTTTGAACACCCCTGATTTCTAACACTCCCCACTCCACAACGTCTTCCCCTTACCCTGAAAAAACTGTCAAATATCTGTCAGTACGAAGAGATCCTTGCTTCTCTCCAACAAACATCTTTTATCTTCTCTGCTTTCTTTACCCACTGCCTCAATAATTATTGTAGTCTACACTCTACAGCGGCTGTGCAGATATTCATTTATGAGGTGTCTCTGTACTTAATGCCTGTTACCATGGTGCTTCCCCTTCCTAACAGTCGTTCAAATTTGTACTTGCCTACATAATCTCATGCATCTTCTTAGTAAAAGGCTTGTGTCAGGAGCTGGAGTGGTGACATGTCCAGAAGAGGCAAATAGGTTCAATCTCTCAAGGAGTTGGTATATCGCCCTGAGGGGCCTGCTTCAGGCTGCTGCATCTCTGCTAGTGTGGGGTCAAACTGGCCTTGCCTGCTTTCTAGCTCCTGTGACATTCAGCAAGGATGAATTTTGGCCACCTAGCTGTCCCAGGAAGCCGCAAACTGTGGCAATGGGCCAGTTCTGCTGGTGTTGCCAGGGTGTCCCTTGCTTCCTTTTATGAGGGAACTTAAATAATTTTTTTAATACTTTCGGGGGCCCAGGTCAAGTCCCAGGCCTGGACCCTTGGGTGAGCCCCACTTTGGCCATTCAGCAGGCTGGCACACTTGCTTTCATTTAGTGTACTGAGCTGAAAATATCCAGTCAGGCCGGGGACATGGAACTCCTGGCAAGAAAATCTGTATCCCCAGTCATGTTGCCTTCTATGCCTCTGTCCTTGTCTGCAGAAGGCACAGTCTCTGCTCTTTATAAGATCCCACAGAAACTCCCGGGGAATGCCAGGACCTGGTGTATCTGGATTCTGGCCTAATTTGAGGTCCTTCTACTGCATTCCTAACACAGGGTACGGAATGTAGTGGTTATGTTACTGGACTAATAACCCAGAGAATGTGAGTTCAAATCCCACCATGGCAGTTTGAAAATTTAAATTCAGTTTAAAATATTTTCTGGAAATACAAATCTGGTAGCAGTAAAAGTGAGCATGAAGCTGTCGGATTGTTGTAAAAAAAAACTGGTTCACAAATGTCCTTTGGGGAAAGAAACCTGCCGTCCTTACCCAGTCTGGCCTATATGTGGTCAATCCCACACCAACATGTTGAACACCACTTGGAAGAAGCACTGAGAGTAGCAAGGGTACAGAATGTACTCTGGGTGGGGGACTTCAATGTCCATCACCAAGAGTGGCTCAGTAGCACTACTACTGACCAAGCTGGCCAAGTCCTGAAGGACATAGCTGCCAGTCTGGGCCTGTGACAGGTGGTGAGAGAACCAACACGAGGGAAAAACCTACTTGACCTCGTCCTCACCAATCTACCTGTCGCAGATGCAGCTGTCCATGGCAGCATTGGTAGCAGTGACCACCACACAGTCCTTGTGGAGACAAAGTCCCGTCTTAACACTGAGGACACCCTCCATCGTGTTGGGGAACCAGTAGATGTCTTGTGTCGATAAGGTGCCACATAAAAGGTTACTACACAAGATAAGAGCTCACGGGTTGGGGGTAATATATTAGCATGGATAGAGGATTGGCTAACTAACAGAAAACAGAAAGTCGGGATAAATGGGTCATTTTCAGGTTGGCAAACTGTAACTAGTGGGGTGCCGCAGGGATCGGTGCTGGGGCCTCAACTATTTGCAATCTATATTAATGACTTGGATGAAGGGACTGAGTGTAATGTAGCCAAATTTGCTGATGATACAAAGATAGGTGGGAAAGCAAATTGTGTGGAGGACGCAAAGAATCTCCAAAGGGATATAGATAGGCTAAGTGAGTGGGCAAAAATCTGGCAGATGGAGTTTTATGTGGGAAAATGCAAGGTTATCCACTTTGGCAGGAAAAATAAAAAAGCAAATTATTATTTAAATGGGGAGAGATTACAAAATGCTGAGGTACAGCGGGATCTGGGGGTCCTTGTACATGAATCACAAAAAGTTAGCATGCAGGTACAGCAAGTAATTAGGAAGGCAAATGGAATGTTGGCCTTTATTGCAAGGGGAATTGAGTATAAAAGTAGGGAAGTCCTGTTACAACTGTACAGGGCGGTGGTGAGACCACACCTGGAGTACTGCGTACAGTTTTGGTTTCCTTATTTAAGGAAGGATATACTTGCATTGGAGGCAGTTCAGAGAAGGTTCGCGAGGTTGATTCCGGAGATGAAGGGGTTGAGCAGGTTAGGCCTATACTCATTGGAATTTAGAAGAATGAGAGGGGATCTTATTGAAACATATAAGATTCTGAAGGGGCTTGACAGGGTAGATGCAGAGAGGATGTTCCCCCTCGTGGGGAAATCTAGAACTAGGGGGCATAATTTCAGAATTAGGGGGCACCCTTTTAAATCGGAAATGAGGAGGAATTTCTTATCTGAGGGCTGTGAATCTTTGGAATTCTCTTCCCCAGAGAGCTGTGGAGGCTGGGTCTTCAATCAATTTGATTCACTCCACATGATATCAATAAATGGCTGAGCGCATTGGATACAGCAAAGGCTATGGGCCCCGAAAACATCCCGTCTGTCGTGCTGAAGACTTGTGCTCCAGAACTAGCCGCGCCTCTAGCCAAACTGTTCCAGTACAGCTATAACACTGGCATCTATCCGACAATGTGGAAAACTGCCCAGGTATGTCCTGTCCACAAAAAGCAGGACAAATCCAATCCAGCCAATTACCGCCCCATCAGTCTACTCTCAATCATCAGCAGAGTGATGGAAGGTGTCATCGACAGTGCTATCAAGCAGCACTTACCCACCAATAACCTGCTCACTGATGCCCAGTTTGGGTTCCGCCAGGACCACTTGGCTCCAGACCTCATTATAGCCTTGGTCCAAACATGGACAAAAGAGCTGAATTCCAGAGGTGAGGTGAGAGAGACTGCCCTTAACATCAAGGCAACATTTGACCGAGTGTGGCATCAAGGAGCTCTAGTAAAAGTGAAGTCAATGGGAATCGGGGGAAAAACTCTCCACTGGCTGGAGTCGTACCTAGCACAAAGGAAGATGGTTGTGGTGGTTGGAGATCAATCATCACAGCCCCGGACATCTCTGCAGGAGCTCCTCAGGGCAGTGTCCTAGGCCCAACCATCTTCAGCTGCTTCATCAATGACCTTCCCTCCATAATAAGGTCAGAAGTGGAGATGTTCACTGATGACTGCACAGTGTTCAGTGCCATTTGCAACTCCTCAGATAATGAAGCAGTCCATGCCCGCATGCAGCAAGACCTGGACGACATTCAGGCTTGGGCTGATAAGTGGCAGGTAATATTCGCGCCACACAAATGCCAGGCAGTGACTATCTCCAACAAGCGAGAGTCTAACCACTGCCCCTTGACAGTCAATGGCATTACCATCGCCGAATCCCCCACCATCAAAATTCTGGGGGTCGCCATTGACCAGAAACTTAACTGGACCAGCCACATAAATACAGTGGCAACAAGAGCAGGTCAGAGGCTAGGTATTCTGCGGCGAGTGTCTCACCTCTTGTCTCCCCAAACCCTTTCCACCATCTACAAGGCACAAGTCAAGAGTGTGATGGAATACTCTCCAATTGCCTGGATGAGTGCAGCTCCAACAACACTCAATAAGCTCGACACCATTCAAGACAAAGCAGCCCGCTTGATTGGCACCCCATCCACCACCTTAAACGTTCACTCCCTCCACCACCGGCATACCATGGCTGCAGTGTGAACTATCTACAAGATGCACTGCAGCAACTCACCAAGGCATCTTCAGCAGCACCTCGCAAACCCACGACCTCTACCACCTAGAAGGACAAGGGCAGCAGGCGCATGGGAACACCACCACCTCCAAGTTCCCCTCCAAGTCACACACCATCCTGACTTGGAAGTACATTGCCGTTCCTTCATCGTCGCTAGGTCAAAATCCTGGAACTCCCTCCCTAACAGCACTGTGGGAGTACCTTCACCACACGGACTGCAACAGTTCAAGAAGGAAGCTCACCACCACCTTCCCAAGGGCAACTAGGGATGGGCAATAAATGCTGGCCTTGCCAACGACGCCCACATCCCATGAATGAATAAAAAAAAAAATTCTGTGTTTCCATTTACAGGATTCCCCATCAATACATCTGAAATTATATACACAGATGTAAGGTAACTTAAGTAAACCTAGACTCTGGTGCCTAATATAAGGATGCTGTACTAACAGAAGCTATGCCAAATCCAAACTACATATGTGTTGGCAACTGCCTACATTGACTAGCTCATTCAATACAAGCTGTCTTTGTATTTTACTTGCTAAAGCCCACATCCAGTCTGCACGGTGACATCTGGTGTCTTCCTGTAACTAGAAACTGCAATGGGAATAAGAACATGGCCAAATACTGTTAGTGATCTATGATGAGAAGGATTTTCAATTATTTCTATTGGGTCACCTTATTCCAAAGATAGTTCTCATCACATATTGCAAGATACCACAAATATATATATTGAAACTGCTTGATGTAAATGGTGATTTGTGTCTAATGTTTTTTCGGAGTATGTTATTTTCCAATAAAAAGCATAGACCTTTGTTTTCTCCATATCTACTGTAATAGGCCCTCTACTAGGACACTTTTGTGACCAAGAGGGCTACTAGTGCATCACTCCCAGCACTAAGATTAGAAACTCAGTCGGGCAGGGTCTCGAACCTGCAACCTTCCACTAATGATGCTGTGCGCAGATACTCCAATGTGTGGCCCATCTAGTTGGCAGCTGTTGACATTATGGCATGTCCTTTCTGTAATTGGAAAGTTTTTGCTTTTGACTCTCATGGATGAACATTGGTGAGGACATTGATCTCCTTAGGACAAATCTTTAGGTTAATTCAGACAAGAGTGTAATACTTAAGATTAATGAAAAGATAAAAATTGTAAATTAAAGAGCAGATGTATCGGACTGGACGGATATTTTTCATCGTGTTACCGATCCATTTAAAAACATAAGAGCAACAGGGAGAGGCCAGTAGACTCAGTAATGGGATCTGGAGGGGTAGACCTATCACTGGGGACTGGGTTTCTTCCCACCTGGCTCCAGATAACCCTACAAGACAATACCCTATCAGAAAGCTGGTCCAAGATGGGCAAGCAACTGGAAGCTAACCAGTACTCTATAAGCTGCCCAGTTTTAGCTGGTTAAACTCTAGCTGTACGCACCATTGGGGGTTCTTGCCAACCTGTGCCTACCTTCTCTGGACTTGGGTAAAGTGGGATGTGTCTTTACAGCGTCCATATTTGGCAACAGAAACTCTACTTATGTGGATTTATCAGTAGCTTGGCTTTCTGCATGTGTCAACACTTAGCAACGGAGGGTCTACACCTGAAATGTTAATGTATCTGTTCTCTCCGCAGATGCTGACTGACATGCTGAGCATTTCTAGTATTTTCTGTTTTTGTTCACAATTTGCTTAACCTTTTCCAATAAGTTAAAATCCTGTTACATGAATCATCTCTGTTGCTCGTCTCCACACCCTCTCAACTCAAACACAACAATTCTTCCTATGGAAGTGTATGCAATATTCCAGATAGGGTCTGTCCAACACATAAAACATACTATCAGTGACTAGACTTCAAAAGTAATTCATTGCTTGTGAAGCACTTTGGGGTGTTTTGAGGACCTGAGCGGTGCTATATAAATGCAAGTTCTTTCTTTTAAAACAGCAACAAAATGATTTCCTCTGATTTGTACTGCAAATGCAACCCAAGGATGGGGATGCTGCTGCAGCTTTGCATTTTTCTTTACATATTTGTGCCTAAAAATGAAAATTTGACAAGTTATAAAATGTGGAATTTTGAATTCTCCACAAGTACCAGAAATCTCTCAGGGAATTAAAATGTTGCCACTCCTACAAATTAAAAATTTCCATGTGGATCGCAAGACTTCAAAGGTCTCAAAGCTGACTAACTTTCTGGGCCCTAATAGAGATGCGGAGCTTTGCTTTGCCCTGTTGTTTGCCAGTACTGTGATGATGGTTAGGAAACAGATCTGCCAAAAAAAATCATACTTACTAGTTGAGGGATCAATATAGGCACTGATAGCAATAGAGATTTTGTTGTCACAGATATGATCAAAATCAAGGAATGCTGCTGCTGCTTAGCTGGCAGGGCATCTGTGACCACTAAAACTCTGACTGGCATGAGCACCTACAGCAACCTTACAGCTATTAAGGATGAATTTCTGGTGAATCTGTCTCATAATAATAATCATCACAGTGCCAGCAAACAACATGACAAAGAAAAGTAGTAGAGGCTCCACTTAGAAGTTAGCTTGCTTCTTGGAGAAACCTAAACCAGCAAAACATAAGGAGTAGCTGCAGAAATCCATAATGAGAGCAGGGTTGAAGGGGCCATCCTTTTGGTCAAGGTGAAAGAATGGAGAAAAAATATCATGGGCTTTGAAATTCAGGGGTCCTTGTTCTGCCAGTGGAAGTGCTGCGGTGCTTGACTCCCAGTTGCCCATGGCTATTGACGCATATCCCACCCCAAATCATGCGGGGGGGGGTCAATTCGATAATTAGGACGGGTGGCCTGCGCCTGTGCAGGCATATCGGAGGCTTCTGTCCTGTTGTGCCGGTGGAACTTGGAGCAGCACCCAACCACTCCAATTGGGGGACCCTGGGGCTCAGGAAGGGTAAGGTTATAAGTAAGTAAATTCTCTTCTGTTTCTAAGGAAGCAAACCAACACATTTTGAAAGATAATCGATCCCCTCTGGGAGCCAGTACAGAACTCACACCAGCTCCCAGCTGTTAAGGGTTCCATTGGACCTAGGGAGAGCCCAGAGTAGTCAGGGAATTCCACCATACATGCCCCCAAAGCAGTTGTAGGACATGGGGGGGGTAGGGTTGGCAGAACATTGGCTGCTCTCCTCAACCGGGTTTTGGGCTGCCTTTTAAATAGGGAAGAAATCTGGCTGATCTGGGACCTTTCCCTGAAATTGTAGCCCCTCCCCATGAGCAGTCCAGTACTCTATGTTCCTCCTAGCTCCTGGAATTTTATGCCCTTGGAGTCTAATATCTGAACTTCTGACTATTATATTCTGTTGTGTATATGGATATTTACTTTATACATTTTCTAAAAAAGTGCAAATGACTGCAATACTAAGTCTACTTTCCTTTTTCTTGCTGTCTCTCTTGTCCCACAGAAATGACCCTGGATCTTGCTTTAAACACAAAAAGTCCAAAGAATTTGTACTGGGGTTTACATGGGCCAAGCTTAGAGCCTCTCCATGGACTGATTCATACTGCAACAATCCAGTTCAGCAAGTGACTGTTAATTCAACTTTTATAAATCAGCAAACAAAAGACAGAGTTCAAGGACACAGGAATAGAGAACAACAAGCAGACAAGGGAACAAAGAACCATAGATGTACACCAGGACAGAGAGAGAACTAGAGCTTCAGGATTTTGCAACAACAAAATTAGGTGTGCCAAATCCTGACAGCCTGATTTCCAGTTTTTACTACAACTAAGTACTATGCTGATGGTTTTATGGATTTCTTCACTACAACCCTGATTTCTTTTCTGATCAGCACATTTTACCAGTATTCAAATTAAATACATTCTCTTTTCTCCTCTATAATTGCTTCACACTTATCTGCATTGAATTACATCTGTAACCTAGTTCCCTAAAAACCTTTTATATCTGATTGTGTTGCTCTTTATTCACCCTGCCTCTTATTTTAGTATCATCTGTAAACTTAAGTCATTTAAAATATTTTTAAAAGTTGACTCCTAAGATTGTGTGGTAACCCTCCAGTACCTCATCCAAGTGGTCACACTTCCTTTGAGTGTTTTTCAGGCTATTCAACTGTGGTGTGCACAAATGTCAAAACTGATCCAGTCGTTTGTTTACATTTGAATATACTTTTCAACATAAGTCACTGGTACTGATCAGTAGCAGCAGCCATGGCTGATTTCCCCCCTCCCGATCCAGTAACACTAATGTCAGTTGTGCCACCTTCACTGCCATTGTGACTGAGATTATATAATCCTATAGATACAGAGATCTCCTGCTTTATTTTAGATGTGTGTCTCACTGGACTCTTCCCCACTTCCATGAAAAATGCCAATCTTGTTGATTTGAATGGGAAAGCACATTTATAGCACCGAAGAGATGGACTGTGGAAGAGAAAGAGCAAAATTACACTGAATTGTAAATGGTTTCCAGTGATTGGAGATGTGATTGCTGCAGTGGAAACCGTATTGTCTCACTCCTGAGAGAGAATTTGCAGAATCTCCCTTGACTGGCTTAATCAGCAAGTGCACTGCTCAATGTGGAACTGACCCATATAGATCAGGAAGATCCCAGGTTCAATTCCCAGTCTGTCCTGAGTTAGCTGGGAGTTAAGTGTGCTGCAATTGGTTTCAGCACAGGTGAAAAATGAGCTTGTGTGTTCTTGCTCCTGATTGCTATCCAGTGGCTCCTGCTGCAACGTTTATTATGACAGAGTTGGCACTGAGCATAGCCTGCTTAGGAAGTTAAGGAAGTCAAATTATCTGGAACTAAAATGATTTTATAAACTGGATTGGACTCTCCTGAGGATTTAAATGGGAGGGGCCAATTTGAAAAATATAGCACATTAAAGCACAATTGAAAACATCACAGGAGATGCAAATTCCATTAAAATTGGCTCCGTTTCAGCAACTACTTAATTTTGTGAATTTATTTACTTACTTCGTGCTTTGGAAACCCCCCCATTATCTCTGATTCAACAAGTTACAATGGTAGCAATAGGTGAGGCTTATTCCTGTTTGCAATGAGAGGTTGCAGTTCAGTGCTTGTCCTTTGTTTTGTTCCAAGAATACCATGAATTAATGAATGAGTCTGATGCATTTTCCTAATTTTATCATATTCACCCTACGAAATGAACAGATAATTGGTTTTGCAGATGATATGTGAAATAAAGGTGATATATTTTGGAAAGCAGAAAAGATTTTCTGCAATCAAAACCTAGGCAAAATTAACAACCTCGATATAAATGAGACAGGCTAAAAGGGCTCAAAATCAATAAATCCCTGGGATAGTTAATATTTATCCCAGAGTGCTTAAGCAGACTTGGGGGAGGCTTTTGAGGCATTGGTACCAGTAGAGTGGAAACAAACATCATGTATATTTTCAAAACGGCGCTAAATGAGGTACAGACAACTACAAACCCATCATTCTTACTTCAAGCCCCTATTAAATAATTATATTCATTATCAGATGTAAATGGAAGATGATAAATAAATAGCAGTTAACATAGATTCAAAAGGGGAAGATCTTGCCTGACTGTTACAAATTGAGGGTCTTGCCTTAATTATTCCCTTGGGTGAGTGGTGCTATTCAATCCCGTAAGCTGTCTGGGCACCTTAGGTTTAGGCCGAGGTGTACCCATACTGTCCAATATCTAACAATATGATAGCGTAATCCAGGTGTGTAACAATAGTACAAAAGCAAAATACTGTGGATGCTGGTAATCTGTAACACAAGGAGAAAATACTGGAAATACACAGCAGGTCAGGCAGCATCTGTGCAGAGAGAAACAGAGTCAACGTTTCAGGTCGATGACCTTTCGTCAGAACTGGAACGAAACAGGTTTTAAGCAAGTACAGAGGCAGGGAAAGCGGGGAGAGGAGGAAAGAACAAAAGGGAAGGTATGTGATAGGGTGGAATGCAGGAGAAATTGAATTACAAAAGGGATGATGGTGCAAGGCAAAAGGAGATGGTAATGGAACAAGTAAAGAAACAAAAGATGGATCTAGAAGAGGTGTAAATGGGAATAACAGAATCATCAACACCTGCTGTCCGAAAAAATAGGAGGGGTGGTTATGATCTGAAATTGTTGAACTCACTGTTGAGTCCGGAAGGCTGTAAAGTGCCAAATCCAAAGATGAGGTGCTGTTCCTCGAGCTTCCGTTGAGCTTCATTGGAACAGTGTAGGAGGCTGAGGATAGAGAGGTCAGAGTGGGAGTGTTCCGGAGAATTAAAATGACAGGCGACCGGAAGCTTGGGGTCACGTTTACGGACTGAATAGTCTCCTCAATGTAGAAGAGGCCGCATTGTGAGCTGTGAATACAGTATATTAAGTTGAAAGAAGTACAAGTAAATCGCTGTTTCACCTGGAAGGAGTGTTTGGGGTCCTGGACGGTCGGAAGGGAGGAGGTAAAAGGGCAAGTCATAGAGTCATAGGTGTTGCATATTCTGATGAAAGGTCATCGACCTGAAACATTGAGCTGGATTTTGAATGACCCATGGAGTCGGGTTTGGAGGTGTGTGGGGAGTTAAATTTGCGGGGTCGGGGGTCCCGACCCCATCCCGACTCCACGCAATTTTGACAAAATCAGTCGCTGGGTTCCCAACTCTGTCCCGCCTCCAAGAGGCGGGAGAGGCCATTAAAGCCCTAAATTGGTTCTGTAATGACATTTTGAAACGTTTTAGCTAGTTTAACCCTTTTCCGACGTGAAGTACGCCTGATGTGAAACACTCCAGTGAAACCTGGCGGGAGCACAAGTGGATAGCTGACTATCAGCTGCAGGTCCACTATTACAACGGAGATGTGATGAAGGTAGTAGTAGTATTAGGTGTGAAAGTCGCCTCTGATGTTGCTGCATTGAATGTCTTCAGAGACTGCATGGCCTTTGCTGTGAGAGGACTTGGATGCAAAAAAAAAATGTCTGTCTCTCTCACTCTCATATCCAGGTCCACTCACATCAAAAGCCAGGCAGGTCCTCTCTCACCAACAGCCAGGCAGTCTCTGACCTGACCTGCAATGCTGCAGCAATGATGACATCATCAGAGGCGACTTTCAGACTGAAACCACTAATTAGTTCATGGGTTCCCACATGCTGGAATTCAATTGCCCAATTAAGTGAAAATTGCATCATTCATCCACATTAATCTGGAGTCGGGGGGGGAACACGAAATGCGGATGACACGACCCCAACCCGACCCCAAGACAAAATCCAGCCCATTGACTCTGTTTCTCTCTCCACAGATGCTGCCTGACCTGATGAGTATTTCCCGCATTTTCTGTTTGTGTGTAACTATAGTATCCCTTTGTGATCTGCACTGGATATGTGTCTTTTGTATGCCAAGAAAACACCTGGTAGGGCGAGGCCAGCCAGATACGAATTGTTAAGCTGTGACTGAGCACCTATATTGTCATCTTGGTACCCCTGTGAAGCACCACAGAGACATAGGGCTGGATTTTGTCAGTGTGGACGAGCTGGGGCGTGTCAGGTGGAAATCGCGTCAGAACCCCGACTCCTAAGTGAAGTGCTGAAAAAGTGGGATTTTCCCCTAATTGGGCAATTGATTTCCTGCGTGTGGGAACACCTGGTCCAATGAGTCTTTTCATACAGAAAGTCGCCTCCGATGACATCATCAATACTGCTGGATTTAAGACCTGCAAGCAGCCTTGCTTCCTCTGGAGACTGCAAAGGCTCTGCAAATTGTATGAAGGTGTTGATTTCCCGACAATGTCCATGATCAAGCAAAAGTGTGCACCTCGGTTTGATGAGCCCTGCCTCCAAGCTCTGGTGCACGGAGCCAGATGTAATAAGGAGGTGCTGTTCCCTTCCTCAAAGAGAAAAAAGCCACCCCAGCAGACAAATTGTGTGTGGCTGCAAGTGGCACAGGAGGTCAACTCCATTTCGCTGAGCCGCAGAACCTGGCTGCAGTGCAGGAAGAGGTTTCATGATCTTCTCCGCACAGGAAAAGTGAGTATGACTTTCCCATCACCCTCAATCTGATCCCCATCGCCTCTCCTCACCAGCACTCTGCTTTGCCAACCTCTTCCTCCACATGCCACTTGATACTTACATGCCTGCACCCTTACCCATTCCCTCTCTCTCGAAGGTCACATTCACTTAACTATTCGACCATGCAGCCCTCACACTCCCTATCACTGTGATGCCATGACAACAACAACTTTCAACACACAGGGATGGTCCTTTGTATCCTTCTAAGCATCTATGCTATGAATTATCTACACTCACTCCTTCATTCTCACTCAAACTCCACTTGTGTCCCTCATTGCAGGAAAAGAGAGCCCACAATAAGAGGGAAAGAGCCATGACAGGAGGAGGGCCACCCTCAGTAGCCCAGCTCACCGCCTGGGAGGAGGCGGCCCTGGAAATTGCCTGGATCGAGGAGGATTCCCAAGTGGGGGATGGACAGATGGGCACATCGCAGCAAGTTTAGGGGCTGGGAACTTGCTTTAAAATCTATTCCATTTCCTGCTTTTTTCCAGTTCTGATGAAAGGTCTTCGACCTGAAACGTTAACTCTGTTTCTCTCTTCACGGATGCTGCCTGGCCTGCTGAGTTTTTCCAGCGTTTTCTGTTGTTATTTCGGATTTCCAGCATCCGCAGTATTTTGCTATTGTATAGATGCTCTAACAGATTGACTTATGATCATCTGCACTATACAATGTTCATGTAACTTTGACCTCACATCTCTAACTCTTTCCTTTACTCCCCCACAGGACCATCGAAAGCCTCCGTCCCCACTGTCCAGGAGGAAGAGCCTGAGCTTCCAGACTCCTCAGAGAAAGCTGCAACCTCTGAGGGCACAGCCTCAGCAGAATTCAGTGCACCCAGCACCAGCGCAGACACTCACACCTCGGTGGGACCTTCGCGAGATAGCACTTGGTGTATCACAGCTCACAAGTGAGCATCAGCAGATGGTGGAGACAGGGACAGCAGTGGAGAGTCCTCGTCGGAGGGCGCAGGACTCTGCCAGCTCGGCTCAGCTGCATGTCGACCCTGTGCCTCCGGGTCCATCCAGAACGAGAGTGGTGCTGGAACTCCAGGAACAGGTGCAGGAGTCTCTGGCAGGTTTTGTCTCCAGGGTCGCTGCGAGTGTGGAGCGAATGGAGGAGTCCATCGCGAACATGAGCAGAGCCTTTGTGGAGGCATTGGCGCATGAACGCATCACCACGGAAAGGATGGCAACCTCCGTAGAAAGGATGGCTACAGTGCAGGAGAGGATGGCTACGGCCATGGAGGAGCTAAGTCGCCAGAGTGTAGAAAACATGGTCATTGTTCAGAATAGACTGGCATCTCTTGAGGAGCGATGGTGAGCTACTGAGCATAGAAACCAGACCTTCATGGAAGTCTTCTGGAGTAGGACTTCCAGTGCAGAAACAGGTCCTCATGGCCCCCCTGAAGTGCAGCAAGGTGCTGTCAAGCCACTTGCCAGCTCTGAAGTGGGGCTGACCCATGAGAGGGATGTTGGTGGCAGACAACAAGGAAGTGGGGGCTCCTCTCCAAGCGTTCAAACAACCATGCCACTGCAAAGCCCTCGGTCAGAGCCCCACCAGAGTCCTCACCCAACTGAGATGGGCGTCTCATCCCCTGCACAGCCGCAGGAGCAGCAGACTGTTGCCGAGCCCGCACAGGTTCGCAACCCCAGAGGACGGCCGCCAAAGGTGTCGAGACAGGAGCAGCAAGAAAGTGAGCAAGGGGCCTCCACATCTGCTGAAGCCACAGGGGAAGCAACACGTAGGAGCACGCGTAAGAGGAAGATAAAGCACAAGTAGTCACAAGGGTAGTCACTTGGGTGTTATGTTGTGTTTATTTTTGAAATGCCACCAGTTGCTTGTTGTGATAAAAAAATTCTGATGGCAAACTGTTGAAGTTGTGGCGTCTGTCATTTTGCAAATGGGACTTCCACATTGAGGGCTTAGAGCGACTTGCAATTGTCAGTATGGTGGTCAGAGTGATAGGAATCCGCAGGTTCTTGTCCATTGTCGATGCTCTGGTAAGAAGGTGCGAGGCAAAAGTGTTTGATTGTACAGGCTAAGCAAATGTGACCAACATGAGTGCGTCCCTTGCATCCCGGGCAGCAATATGGTCGTGCTCTGGCAACTTCTGGCCTGTGCATCTTCAGGTGGGTGATTAGTAGCTTGGCGCTCATGTTGATGCTCCTGCTGTTGGTGCTGCTGTTGCTCATGGTTCTGCTGCTGCCGCGGCTGGTCTTCATCCGAATCTGATGTCCAGGAGGAAAGGAATTAAATGGTCGCCATGCTTCTGGTATATGTCTCAGTTGAGGAAGTGCTTAGTCAAGGTGGGGAGAGGGATTTCCCAGGAGGTCACACTGGAGATGGGTGTCAGGCTCCGAACTTCCACAACACTGAGTATTCCTGCTAAAAGTTCCCCCAGACCTGAAACAACAAAGTTCTGCCACCTGCAAATGATGATTGGTGAAAACTCCTTTGTAATGGTGGAGCTGCAGCTGTTCGTAAGCAATCCACTTGTGAGGCCGTCAGCATTACCTGGCGTGTTCCAGAGGAGGCGTGAGGGATGGGGGGAATGACTAAAAATCGGAAAGGCCTCTCAAAATGGGATTATAGAGGCTATTAAGTGGTTGTTAAGGGCCTTGGAGGCGGGATGGAAAGGGGGGTCAGAAAACACGTTTTTGGGAAAATTGCTCGGAGGCGGGATGGAGGCGGGATTGGGCCTGCCCGCCATTTTTTTGCGATTTTAACAACTCACACACCTCCAATCCCGCCTCCTCGGGCCTGGCAAAATCGAGCCCACAATCTTCCAACCCTTTCTCTGTCTCCTTAATCCCGATGGGATGCTGCTCACCCATTCTTGGTTTCAATCTTCCTTTCCTGCAGATTCGCCACAGAAACAGGTGACACAGGAGGAGGAAGAAGAGGATGATGAGGACCAAGACACTCAGGAGTCACAGCTACATGATACTGTCGCCTCATAGGACAGTAGCGCGTGCCAGGCCTCCAGCTGTCCCCCTCATAGCGCTACACTACTGGTCATAGAATGATACAGCACAGAAGGCGGCCATTCGGTCCATTGTGCTTGTGCCGGCTCTTTGGTAGAGCTATCCCCTGCTCTTTACTTTTTAAGTATTTATCGAATCCTCTTTTGAATGTTAATATTGCATTTGCTTCCACCACCCTTTCAGGCAGTGCATTCCAGATCATAACAACTCGCTGTATAAAAAAAATATTTCCTCTTTTGCTAATTACCGTAAATCTATTTCCTTTGGTTACCGACCCTTCTGCCACTGGAAATAGTTTCTCCTTCTGGGATATTTTTAAAATTAATTCACGGGATGCGGGCGTCGCTGGCAAGGTCATTATTTATTATTGCCCATCCCTAATTGCCCTTGAGAAGGTGGTGGTGAGCCACCTTCTTGAACCGCTGCAGCCCATGTGGTGAAGGTACTCCCACAGTGCTGTTAGATAGGGAGTTCCAGGATTTTGACCCAGCGACGATGGAGGAACAACGACATATTTCCAAGTCAGGATGCTGTGTGACTTGGAGGGGAACCTGGAGGGGAATTTGGGACACAAAAAGCTGCTAAGGAGCAAGCTGCCATGAAATGAGAGCCACGTCAGTCCCTTGGGCCATCTGTAAAGCATGAAAAGCCAACCACCTCCCCCCATCTTGGCCCTGGGGTGGCACCGAGAAGAAGCAGGAGAATAGGTTAAAAAAGGCATGTGCAGGCACCCGGGGAAGGATGCTGATGAGAAAGTGGAGGATAATTGTGTGCACTTTGGAATTCACTATAATAAAATGGAATATGCACTGACATAGTGCTTTGTTATTGATGGAGCTTAAAATCACACAGGAAAGGATGCACCTCAGTCAGGTGATGATGACTGGCATGCTCATGTAGGGGTAAAGAGAGCTGATGTCGGATGGGTAGTGGTTCGAATATCTACTGGTGGTCTAACCCTATCAGAAGTAGTCAGCAGCAAGTGCAGGTGTCTGCAGGAAAGATAGCAAAATAAAAAAAGCTTTCAGAATTATTTCTCACCTGCAGAAATCTATATTCAAAGATACCCAGACTCTTCTGTGTCAGGATCTCCTCAGTTCCACCTTGATCAGCTGCTCCTGGCAGCTGCTGTGCCTGGTAGAACTCAGCGTCATTTATTCTGAAATCACCAGCAGCCCAAACCCAGGAAATGCAGAGCTGATTTGCCACTGGCTCTCACTTTGACATATGCAAATGAGGCAAGTGGCAACTCAGTGGGCTGATTGCAGCAGGGTCCCAAGAATGATAATGAGTAGGCATGGGATGAGTGGAAAGATGAGTGGGCAGATCAATTGCAACTATTTTGCACAGAGGGTGATAAATTTTTGGAATGAACAGATCCAGGCCAGTAGCACCAGTAATTTTAAGAGGAAGTTGGAAGGGATTTGGCGAGAAAATCAATTGAGGTATATATAATGTATTCTGTTTTTGAACTCTGTGGCTAGATAAAGGACCAAACTGGACCAGACTATGTATGCAAGAGATCTGGCCTCGATTCTGCATACCTGTGTGGGTTAGTGGTGGATGTGGTATTACATTAAAAAAACACTTAAAACGTTTTTCTCTGATGGATTTCAATGTTACTGAGAGAGACGCCAGCATCTGCCAATGGTGGTAAAACTGTTCCTGTGACGGTGGGGGAAGGATCAGAGTGGGCTTTAAGCAGTCAGACTGGTGGCGGCCATGTTTTTGCTTTCACTGCCTTCACAGTGGCAAGAAAGCAAAGTTAGAAATCAGGTCTGGCACCTTCAACTTTTGGAAACCTTTCCTTTAAGTCAGCTTTGTTTTGATATGTGATGTTTATAGTGGCAAACAGGAGCTGAATCAGGCTAAGCAGAACAAATAACCAGATCTGTGAGAATTTGAATTGAAGGGAGTTAGTGAATAGCCTCTCAGTTATAAGACGTTGCTTATTATGCTTTTCTTGCTGGCGTGCTACACAAAGGGAGATAGTCTGAGAGAAGATGAGAGAAAACTGTGGAAGAGAATTCAAATTCTAAAGGAATTTTGAAACAGAAGGAAACTGCAAAGGGTATAGACTAATATTGAGAAAAGAGTGAAAGGAATCAAATCAGTAACTAAAAAAGAGGTAGAGACAAGATACATATCTCTCTTTAAACATCTTATTTTTACCAGTTTTTCATACAGATACAACACGGTACAGTGTGATGCTCTTGATTTATCACAAAGTACAGCTGGAACAGGCTGCCAGGTAGGTTGTTCGATGCCAAGACACTGATTTCATTTAAGAAACAGCTAGATGCTGCAGTGAGAAGATGTTCGAGTTGGTACAGTATTCTAAATCAAATGTACTAGAGTCTATTTGGTTTGGATCTATCAAGTAATCTTCTGATAAACTGCAGATGATACATTCGAGTATATAAATTCTAGTTCAATAAAATGCAACAAGGATTTGTTAAAAGATATCTAAACACCTCATCATCATGTTTATAGAAACAGCATTTTTGTTTTAAATTATAATTGGTCTCAGTTACACTTAGTCATACATTTATACATTGTTGGCGTAGCACACAGAGCTCCATTCACTGGCCAGTGAATGTTTAATGTTTTCATAGTACGGGCTAGAATGTCACATTTCCATCAACTTAATCCAGAGTCTTTTTAATATTATGAAGTGTCCCAAGTTATTGTAGTAGGTGCAAATCCAGTACAGAGGAGTATTACATCAGTAGTAGGGAAAATGCTAGAATCTATTATTAAGGACGTGGTAACAGGGCACTTAGAAAATAATAATAGGATTGGGCAGAGTCAACACGGATTTATGAAAGGGATATCGTGTTTGACAAATCTGTTAGAGATTTTTGAGGTTGTAACTAGCAGAATAGATAAGGGGTATATTTGGATTTTCAGAAGGCATTCGATAAGGTGCCACACAAGAGGTTATTAAACAAAATTAGGGCTCATGGGATTGGGGGTAATATACTAGCATGGATTGAGGATTGGTTAACGGACAGGAAACAGAGAGTAGAAATAAACGGGTCATTTTCGGGTTGGCAGGCTGTAACTAGTACGGTACCGCAAGGATCAGTGCTTGGGCCTCAGCTATTCACCATCTACATCAATGATTTAGATGAGGGGACCAAATGTAATATATCCAAGTTTGCTGTTGATACAAAGCTAGGTGGGAATGTAAGTTGTGAGGAGGATGCAAGGAGGCTTCAAGGGGATATAGACAGGCTGAGTGGGCAAGAACATGGCAAATGGAATATAATGTGGAGAAATGTGAAGTTATCCACTTTGGTTGAAAATAGAAAAGCAGTGTATTTTTTAAATGGTGAGAGGTTGGGAAATGTTGGTGTTCAGAGGGACTGTGTGTCCTAGTACATGAATCACTCAAAGTTAACATGCAGGTACAGCAAGCAATTAGGAAAGCAAATGGTATGTTGGCCTTTATTACAAGAGGATTTGAGTATAAGAGTAAAGACGTCTTACTGTAATTATATAGGGCCTTGGTGAAACCACACTTGGAGTATTGTGTACAGTTTTGATCTCCTTACCTAAGGAACGATATACTTGCCATAGAGGGAGTGCAACGAAGGTTCACCAGACTGATTCCTGGGATGGGGGATTGTCCTATGAGGAGAGATTGAGTAGATTAGGCCTATATTCTCTAGAGTTTAGAAGAATGAGAGGTTATCTCATTGAAACATACAAAATTCTTACAGGGCTTGACAGGGTAGATGCAGGGAGGATGTTTCCCCTGGCTGGGGAGTCTAGAACCAGGGGCCACAGCCTCAGAATAAGGGGTCAGCCATTTAGGATGAGATGAGATGAGAAGAAATTTCTTCACTCAGAGGGTGGTGAATTTTTGGAATTCTCTACCCCAGAGGGCTGTGGAGGCTCAGTCGTTGAGTATATTTAAGTCAGAGATCGATCGATTTTTGGATATTAAGGGAATCAAGAGATATGGGGATAGTTCAGGAAAGTGGAGATGAGGTAGAAGATCAGCCATGAACTTATTGAATGGCAGAGCAGGCTGGTGGGGCAAAATGGCCGACTCCTGCTCCTATTTCTTATGTTCTTACGTTCTTAAACTACTTACTTGAGGTCTTTACACTTCTATAGGCAAAATACATGAGAAAATATGTTTAATTAGCTAGTTATCCCTTAAATTTGCTTTGTAATGTTTCTGTGTTGCTTGCAAATAAATAGTTGTAGCGCTAATCCACAACCATTGGATCATTTTCTTGCTTTACGTTATCACTATAGAGTCATGGGGGAAAAATTTTGGTTGCTTTGTGCCTCCCGTTAGTGCCCTAAGAGGGCGCTAATGGGGCGCAAAGCAACTAGCGTCCGGGCGCGGCGATGTTTGCGGCACTCGCGAAATTGACCAGACATTTTGCGGTGGCACTAAACACTACCGCCACGATCTCCTGTGCCCGCAGATCGTGTCATCAGTCGAGCGTGCAACGCCCCGGTAGCGCCCCGGACCAGATATTGAGTGGCACCCCCTGCCTTTCCGCCTGCCGCTAGCAACGACAGGTTGAGGGGAAGGGACTGGGGGAGCGCTATTTGAAGGTGACCGCTTCCTGCCTGTTTTTATCGGCGACATTTTTGCACCACGCATTCTGAGAGAGAGAGAGAGAGACTTCTGGAGAGATTCAACACTGTGTGAAGGAGTTTTGGGTACTGAGCAGCACTTTGCAGGTTCATTTTGATTTGACCTTCCTTGCATCGATTTAGAAGAGACTGTGGGGGCTGCACTCTGAGCTCTTTCCCTGGGTCTCCCCATTGTTCTTTCCAGCAGATTTGATGTACAGGTCTCTCCAGGCCGAGATTCAAGGCTGCAATGAGCAGGGTGTGGATGGAGAGCAACATCGACCCTCCCCTTTAAGAACTGGCCGGCGCCATTGTGTCTGTGTTCCATTGCTGACTGACATCACATGAGCTTCGCCAGCACTCTGAGGTAGCGCCTCGCTCCTCGGTGTTAGCGCCTTAAGAGAGGTGTGGAGCGCCTGATTTAGCGCTTCAATCACCTCCAGGGGCGATAGAAGCCAAGTTTGCAGTCGGAGATGATAATTAGCGCCAGGTGCTAAACTTTGCACCCGGCCGATAATTACGCCCCAAACAGGGCGATACCGAATTTCTCCCCCATGGAGTCATAACAGCACAGAAGGAGGCCATTCGGCCCATCGAGTCCGTGCCAGATCTCTGTAGAGCAATCCAGTCAGTCCCATTCCCCCGCTCTATCCCCGTAGCCCTGCAAGTTTATTTCCAGTCACAACCACTCAAGTTCCGGCACGGGGGTGCTAAATTTTATGGGGCGCTAAAAGTAGCGCCCCGACGAAGTTAGCGCCCTAAAGGGGGAGCGACTCAATTTTTCCCCCTGAGTTTCTCCGCTTCCACCACTTCCGTCGGCAGCAAGTTCCAGGCCCTCACCGCTCGCTGTGTAAAAAGTTTTCCCTCACAACCCCCCTATATCTCTTGCCCAAAGCCTTAAATCTATGTCCCCTAGTCCTAGTGGGAACAGCCTTTCCCTGTCTAGCCTATCCAAACCCATCATAATCTTGTACACCTCTATCAAATCACCCCTCAACCTCCTTTGCTCTAATGAAAACAAATCCAGCTTCTCCAGCCTGTCCTTGTAGCTAAGATCTCCCATCCCCAGAACCATGCTGGTAAATTTCCTATGCACCCTTTCAAGGGCCTTCACATCCTTCCTAAAGTGTGGTGACCAGAACTAGATGCAATACTCCAGTTGTGGCCTAACCAGCACTTTATAAAGGTTCAGCATAACTTCTCTACTTTTGTACTCAGTACCTCTATTTAAGAAACCCAAGATCCCATATGCTTTGCTAACCACTCTTTCAATATGTCCTGCCACCTTCAGGGACCTATGCACATTAACTCCCAGATCCCCCTGTCCCTGCATACTCTTTAAAACTGTGCCATTAAGTGTATATTGCCTCTCCCTGTTCCTTCTGCCAAAATGCATCACCTCGCACTTCTCTGTATTAAATTCCATCTGCCACTTGTCTGCCCATTCTGCTAGCCTTTCTATGTCCTGTTGCAGCTGATTGATGTCATCCTCACTGTTTGCCACACCCCCAAGTTTGGTGTCATCGGCAAATTTAGAAATTCTACTTTGTATTCCAATATCCAGATCATTTATATATATCAAAAAAGTCAGTGGCCCCAGCACGGACCCTTGGGGAACACCACCGTCTACCATCCTCCAGTCTGAAAAACAGCCATTTACCACAACTCGCTGTTTTCTATCCTTAAGCCAATTCCTTATCCAAGCTGCCACTGACCCACCTATTCCGTGAGCCTCAATTTTGCTAACCAGCCTTCTATGCGGTACTTTGTCAAACTAGTTGTTATTAGTTGTTATTAGACCTCATTTTGACTTCCTTCAATCTAGAATGTGGAATTCTTCCTGTTTTTCAGCTCCAGGTCACCAGAGGAACACATGTCTGTGCTACACACATTAAAGAGTTAATCATGGGTGCACACTTGCTCCACCCAACACTCCATTAATCCAAGTAAGCTAATCCAACTCAGGTTTCCACGCAGACTGCCATCTATTACTTCTATCGAAGGTGCTGTCTTTCAGATGAGACGAGAAACCGAGACCCCATCTGCCCTCTCAGGTGGACGTAAAAGATCCCATGGCACTATTCGAAGAAGAGCATGGGAGTTCTTGGCCAATATTTATCTCTCAACAACATCACTAAAAAACAGATGATCTGGTTATTCTCTCATTGCTGTTCATGGGATCTTGCTGTGTGCAAATTAGCTGCCGCGTTACCTATATTACAACAGTGACTACACTTCAAAAGTACTTAATTGGCTGTAAAGCTTTGGGGCGTCCTGAGGGTGTGAAAGGCATTATATGCAAGTACTTCTTCTTCTTCTACAGTAACTGGCAAAAAAAAAACCTCATCCCACAGAACCAGAATTCCCCTAGCCACAGGAATCAAACTGCAAATGGTTTCTAAACCATTATTGAGGAAGTTCTATAAGCGACCTTTGTCTAGTTGAAATTTCAATTGTATGTTCCTGAGAGATAGGGGGTCATTTTGACTTTGTGCGATAGTGTGATAATGAACCAGCAATCCGTTTTACACTCTAGCATATTTTCATTTCCATTGAATTCAATAAAAATAAAAATGGGGAGAGATGTAAAACAGGCTGCCGATTCGCTATCACCCATTTTACACTATCGCACAAAGTCAAAATTACCCCCATAGATTTCAGCTTATGGTAAACAACATGACTTATGCCACGATCCACTTGCTAAAAAATAATTGTTACTTATTGTACAGAGTTTGAACTTTAAACCTGAAAGCCACTTTAAGCCATTCAAAATCAACCCCTTTGAGTCACCGGGCTGTGTCAGTGTGTTGGGAACATTTGACTTTTACGATGGAGTTTTGTGTAAAGAGAGGATTTTTTATGTGGCATAAGGACACATGGGGTAAAATAGAGGTTCATGTTAAAGGTGTAAAAAACTGAAACTGGCCTGAAAAAAATTGCAGCAATAATTAGAAAGAATTACATAAATCCAAATTTATTTTACACATGTTCATATAATCGTGTTATTCAATTAAAATAGTGGCGGGCTCCCAGATTACAATCATAGATGTTACAGCACAGAAGGAGGCCATTCAGCCCACTCTGCCTGCACAGCTCTCTGACAGAGCTTAGCGGTGATCAGACTTCTTTTGTGTTTCACTCAGTTTTTCCCCTGTGTTTTTCCTGTAAATCTTCACTTATTTTCTTGCAGGTGTGAATAAAACCCTACTTAAACAGGCACCAAGCAAAGTGGAGAAAGTAATAAAATTGTCACAATATTTTCTATCTGTCAAAGGGTCTAACATGTTTACTAACCCCATAATACTGTTTGAGTGGTCTGTGCAATTCCCAGCCTCAGATTACATTTTACAAACAAGAGAGCACCATTTTAGAATTAGAAAAGTGCTTTTATCCAAATCCCAGTCAATCCTGTAATTTTGTGATTTCCTTCCCACGTCCAACCAATTTGTGTTTTTCCAGTATCCCTGTAGATTGTCATTGAATCATTTCTGTTATTTTTATGATCAATTTTTTTTCCATGTGTATTTGCTCATTGAATTCATATTATCCAGGTGTCTTGGCCCCTGTGATATAAAACCACAGAACTCACATATGGTCAGTATTTTCTCCTGCCCTCATCTGATGTCTACACAATTGCACTTTCCAGTGGGACCTCTGGATAGCAATCAAAAGTGGGAACCCTGGCTGATTTTTTCACTCCCTAACCCAGGGGGACTGAAGCCAATTGGCGACTCCTATCGCCACCTTGGCTAAGATCAGCTAATTCAGTGCAGAATGTAGATTAAACCTGGTCTCTAGTGCTCAGTTCCATGCTGGATGTTTAAGCCAACAGGGATGCTTTCAATGTCTGTTTAGTTTACAATGTCTATTTCTCTTGCTGCTATGGATCACATAGCCACCCATTTTCTTGAGTGGAAACACACAAGAAATGGAATGATCTAAGGTTTTTAGGTCAGGAAAAATTATAGCCATGTACTGTAAATTGAGTATACTTTCCCAACATACTGGAAGAAAACCATCTATTTTATTAACTCAATTTGTAATGCAAAAAGCCTGTGCCCCCCCCCCCCCACTCCTCAGGAAGGTCTAAAGTCACAAAAATAAATAATAAGTGAACCACTTAATGTTCTGTAATTTAAAAAATTGTGTGCTTGTATGGATATGATTTCTTAATGAATACACAACCCCCTGAGATATCCGCGCTCCTCCAGTTCTGGCCTCTTGAGCATCCCTGATTTTAATCGCTTCACCATTGGTGGCTGTGCCTTCAGCTGCCAAGGCCCTAAGCTCTGGAATTCCCTCCCTAAACCTCTCTGCCTCTCTACCTCTCTTTCCTCCTTTAAGATGCTCCTTAAAACCTACCTCTTTGACCAAGCTTTTGGTCATCTGCTCTAATTTCTTATGTGGCTCGGTGTCAATTTTTTTGCTGTCTTATAATTCTCCTGTGAAGCGTCTTGGGATGTTTTACTAGGTTAAAGGCGCTATATAAATACAAATTGTTGTTGTTGTTGTTGAATGTGACTAGTCACAAAGGTAAGGGAGGTTGGGAAATGGAACATTTTCTGTTTCCTTGCACCCAAAGTCAACATCAGCATTCACAAGTCAGACATAATGTGGTCAGACCCAGAGTAGTCTCTCTGTTCTGCCGAACAGTCGGCCTTAACTATAATCTCAACACTATCCCCAACGACACAAACGTGACTGTATTGTTTCTCGCATCACCCTTCATTATCAAATCCTAATCTATTTTCAAATTATTAAAAGTTTTGTGGTGTAGACTCATGTCCACTAGGAACTGGGTTGCAATTCATTTCATTCAGAACTCATAACCAGCAGAGAGAATGTCATTCCACCAGTCTAGGCTACATTTAAACTTGGGTCCCATAGCAGAAAGAACTGTTCTAAACCACTATACCCTACATTACAACAGTGACTACACTTCATTGGCTGTAAAGCGCTTTGCGACGTCAGGTGGTCATGAAAGGCGCTATATAAATGTAAGTCTTTCTTCTCTTTCCTTTCACTGTGCCCCTTAATCTCCTGACAAACGTCCAGTTTAAGTACCTGTAAAAGCTCTCATTAGTCCACAAAAAATGTTGCTGTCTGTAAATAAAATGTAAATACCAGAAAGTTCAAAGATCCTAAACCATATTTTTTCATAAAGTCATTGTGAAAAATCAAAGAAAACCAAGACTCTCCTATTGTCAGAGTGTCAGCTGAGCTCAGATGGTCGCACTGTTACTTCTGAGTCAGATGTGGATTCAAACCCTATTCCAAGACTTGTGCATGTAATTTAGATCAACACTCCAATGTTGAAGCTCTTATCCTTTAGGTGAGGCATTAAATCAAGATTCTTTCTGGTGGCTCAGGTAGATATTAAAGATCCTATGGCACTGTTTGTAGAAGGGCATAAAATCCTCCCAGTGCCAGCATTCCTCCCTCAACTAACATCCCCAAAAAACAGTCATTTATCTCACGTCAGGGAGGTCTGGCTATGCACAAAATGACTGCCGCATTTGCCTACATAACAACTATGACTGTATTCCAAAGTAATTCATTGTATGTGACGTGCTTCCAAGGTGCTTTGTAAGCGCAAGGTTTTCTTTCTCTTGCTGTCCACTCCTGAAAGACATGAGCCTCGTTCAGCAGGCTATTCACCTGCAGTGGGCTATTACAACCTAACAGGACCCTGGTGCTCTGATGAACATGCACATATACATTTTGTAGCAGGGATTATGAGATAGTGATCAGAAGTAGGAATTCTGGGTGATTTTCCAACTCACTGGCGCAGGGCACTGAGGTTAATTTTCGGACCCTAACCATTGCCCTGGCTGAAATCAGCACAGTCACTGTTTTGAACCTGGGATTTCCCTGGCCTGTTTGGATCAGTTCCACGCAGGGCAGTCCATTTACTAACCCAGCCATCACGACAGCCTGTATTACTTGGTTGAAGCATTATGGGCCTGAATTTCTGCAGGGGAGGTATTCTCCCAATCTCCTGCTGTAACATTGGCAGGTGCCCAGAGGAACCCCCCAGAGAAATGGCGTAAATGACAGGGGATCGGGACAACGCCTGCAGAAATTCAGAGCCTATTTCTTTATTTTATTTTTTCAGATGAATTCCAAAGTTTTCAAAGAATTCCACTTTTCTTCCCAATTTTTCCCATATTTACATTTGACTTATGGAAAAATTAACAGTGCAGGTTTTTTTTGTGACAGGCTTTGAATAATGACTTGAATGTAAGTAAACTGCTGATTTTCTAAATTATGCTTTCATAATAATGTTAACGCAGATTTGAGCCCTGCGTATATTAAGTTACATGGTAACAGAAGCAAGGCCAGATGAGTTAGCTCAATAAAAATGTGTTTTGGTGCATGTGTTACATCACAAATGACATGCTGTATCAAATAGATTCAGTACGCATAGTGTGGAAGTAGTTACATTGAATTCAATTTTTCACTTGTATATTTGTGTTGAATATTTAAGACAGTTTAAAAAAATTCCAACTGTTATTCTTGGTATATTTCAGCAGTTAAATAAATCGTTGGCTTAATAATTTTAATGATGACATTTTTTGCAAAGTTTCCTTTTCTATTTCAGCAGTTTGAAAGGCAGAATCCGATAACCCTCAGCTATTCAGAGGCAACAGTCGACTCAATAACCCAACTGGATTCACTGAAAAACAAGGTTAGCTGACACGTCAAAGCTGCTTCATTTAAAATATCTTTTTTTCCAGTACATTTGTATTCCAGTTGCCCTGAGGCGATTTATGATGGGTCGACCCCAATACAATTTTAAAAGATCTCCAGTGTAAACATTAATTAGCAGCCTCTGGGTCAGGGAAGGGAAACATCAGCCACGGTTCATTTTCTTGATTGTTTTCCTGCAGTGGACATCGAGTGAGGACAGGATTGGGCTCAGCTGGGATGCCCCTCACTGTCAAATAGGCTGCTGACAATCAGGGGTCGATTTGCCTCAGAAACTATGGGGATAATTTTATTCCCCCAAAAACAGATGGGTTGGTGAGATGTAAACATTTTTAAAATCTCAAACCCGACCCTAACCCGCCTCCGGGTTTAACGGAGGCGGGGCAGGGGGCGGGCGACCAACCAGCTCCCAGGAGGCGGGTCGGCCATTTAAATATTATAATGAGGCTGGGAGCCTCACATTTAACCTGCCTTACAGGTTTAACCTTGGCCGGCCGGGTTTCCCAGGCCTCGAGAAACCCAGCAGCTAAAGGGAGGCGAGAACAGCTTCAGGGAAAAGCTAAGTGCCCTGACAGCACTGCTTGTGGGCCAGGAGGAGCAGGTGTGCTTCCTCCCAGCCCACAAAGCTACCTTCTTCCCTGCCACCGGACACCACCCCCCCCCCCGGATCAGGGATCTGACCGCCCCAACCGGGATCGGGGATTGGACCCCCACCCCACGCTCCCATTTACGCAGCAGCAGGTTCCTTACCCATCCGTGTTTCCCAGACTTCCTCCCCACCACTTATGTAACGCGCCCCTGTCAATATAGGGGCCTATGTTTGCTCACTGGCATAACTCAGTGTTGGGGGTGGGGGTGGGAATCAGGTTGGGAAGTGCTTCTTTGACTCTCTGCCACCTATCACCAGTTAGGAACATAGGATCAGGAGTAGGCCATTCATCCCCTCAAGTCTATTCCACTATTCAGTTAGATCATGGCTGATCTGTATCTTAACTTCAGCTTTGGTTCCATGACCTTTAATACCCTTGCCTAACAAAAATCTAACAATCTCAGTTTTGAAATTTTCAATTAACCTAGCCTCAACAATTTTTGGGGGGAAGAGTTCCAGATTTCCACTAGCCTTTGTGTGAAGAACTACTTTCTGACATCACCCCTGAACTGGGATTTCACATTAGAAATTATGTTGGGCATTCAATATGTCCACCTAAATATGGGCTGGTGTATTGTAATAAGTTGCGAATGACCTGAATACATCATACCGTACATTTCCATCATTTGCAACATAGCAATGCTGGGCACTAAGAATACTGAGCATCCCTGGCATACAAGTCTGCTAGGGCATGCAAAGTGGGGATGGGGCTGTAAATTTTAAAGGCACCAAGGGAGTGTAATCAATTGCAGGGCGATCAATTTCACTCCCTCTGCTCCAATTAAAAAAAAAAAATTGATTTCAAAGATTGCTTAGGTTGCCCCAGCGACAGTAGAACAGACTCTGCTGTGGCAGGTTCCTGAGGCCTATTCATTCCCCCATGGTGCTGTTGCCCCATGTTGGTGGGGATCCCACCATGTGCCCATCAAAAATATAAGATGTATCCAATGCCAGGAAATTGTCTGAGGTCAGAGGCACAGACATGGGGCAGTAGTGCCAGCGTAGGGGCTGGGAGGAAAATTGGCCATCCCGCCTATGAAGAATGGGCACTTGGACCATTTACCGAGGGGCAGATAAAACCCGGAGAGCTGAACCCCAACAAAAATCAGAACGGAAGGAAGGGGATGGAAATCAGAATACTTAGTAAGAATCCTGTGAATCCAGTTAGAGGTGAGCATTCAAATTAATTTGAGATTATTCAGATTCCAATCCCATAAAATTCAAATATTCAGAAATCTAAATCCAAATCCCTTGCAGCAATTAAAGATTACCAGTATACAAGGTGGGAGAGCTTCGTCAACTTGCCAAAAAACTCAGACCACACAGATGCAGACCGTAGCATTTTATTAAAAAAAAACAGTTAAATGATGGATCGTAAATGTTTAAGGGTTCACGTCCAAAAAAGGTTAATCTATATACTCTTTACTGTCATCCAGTTTTAGAATTAGTACTGAAATAATATCAGTTACATCCCAGCAATGGAAATACTTGCAAGATTTAGTACCACAACTCTTTGGTGCTGCTCCAAATAGACTCAATACACAGCATGTGGGCATATTGGATCACCTTGGAAAAGCACGTAGAGGAAAATGGGGCAGGGAGGACTCCCATCTGGAAGGGAGCCCGCCTGATTTTCCATCTATTTATATTTTATCATAGAATGTTACAGCACAGAAATAGGCCATCTGGTCCATCAAATTGGTGCCACTGTTTTTCTCCACCTGAGCAACGTAATCTAATTCTACATTACAATAGTGACTACACTTAAAAAGTACTTCATTGGCTGTAAATCGCTTTGGGACATCCTGAGGTCATGAAAGGCACTTTCTAAATGCACGTCTTTCTTTCTTTTACTCTCACACTCCTGCTCGCCTCCCATATCCACCCATTAATATTCCTCTTTTTGAAGCAACTACCTAATTCACTTTTCAAAGAATTTATGGATTCTGCTTTAACAGCAATTTGTGGCAGAGAATTCAATATTCTAACCATCCTCTACATAAAAATTTCTAACTTCTCCTTTAATTCTTTTTGTGATTATCTTAAATTCGAAACCTCTTGCTAATCAGTGGAAATAATCTATCACATTTTACTTCATCGTCATCCTTCATAATCGTGAAAACCCCCATCAGCTCCAGTGAAAAAAGCCCTAACTTCTCATTGAACTGCACTTGCCACCTATCTGCCATTCCTTCTAGCCTAACTATGGTCTCCTGTCGTCTTTTGCAATTTCCCATACCTTCCAATTTGGTGTCATGAAAATATTTTGATATTGTTTTGTCGATTCCGAAGTGCAGATCATTTATTTATAAGTAAGTAAAAGCAGCCTCAACGTGGACATTTATGGAGCATCACTCACCATATCTTTCCACTCTGAGAAAATTCCTGATACTCATTGCTTTCTGCCCCAACCATCCCTCTTTCCGTTCCTCTTAATTTCATGTGTCATTATATTTGGCATGTCTCTTATATGGTACAGCATCAAATACATTTTGAAAATCCATGTAAACACAGCCACTGCATTTTGTTTATCCTGTCTGCCTTTACTTTAAAGAATTCTATAATGTTTGCCCAGCTCATGTTTATTTAAGTACTTAGTAATGTCATCCCATATTCTAGTCTCTAATAGTTTATCAACAATAAATCTGACAATTTAGACATCTTGAACAAGATTCCATCCGCCAACTCATTTATGAAAATTATAAACAATAATGGGCCCAACACCAACCTCTGTGAGACATTATTAACAGTAGTTTGCCACCTAGATCATGCATCAAGACTTGCTGCAATCAACCAGCCTATTTCTAGCCCAGTCAAATACATTTCTGTCTATCTCATGGGCTTAATCATTATGCAGCCTATTACATGGGACAATGTCTAATGCCTTACTGAAATCCAGGTGTACAATGTCCACTGTCTAATCCCTATCCACTAGATTCATAATCTTCTCAAATAAATTGGTTAAGCATGACTTGCTACTTCTAAAACCTTAACCCTGATCCCTCAAGAAGATCCTTAATACCATTGCTCATCATAGTTTCGAACAATTTCCCCACAATCGAGGTGAGACTACAGATCCGTAATTTGGTAGTTTGTCCTTCGCCCCTTTTTAAAAAAAGTAGGAGTCGCATTTGCTGCTTTCTGATCCTCTGGGATGTGATGTCTAGTGAGCTCTGTTCAATATTGATAATGGGCATCACAAGGACTGATTCCACATTATGTGCTCCCAGCATGGAGCGGCACTTGCAAGGAGCGCTCGTCAAGAAATCATGGGCCTAAAAGAATCTAAAGGGAGTGTAATTCAACTTCAGCCAGGGTGCAACATGGACAATAGCGTATCAGCAACCTTTGAACGCAATGGAAAGAAAACTCAGACGGGGTGTATAACAATCCACTTCCGCCTGTTTTGCATCCCGCTAAAGATGAATTTCACCCCCTAACCTTCTATCTATTAATTTAAAAAACAGAAAATCAGGGGCTGCAGCCCCTTTATTTCCCAGCCAATGCTTTTTGCAAATGTTATTTCTTCCTGGGAGTGCCCGATCAAGAAATCAGCTCCACAATCTCTTGAGTTAACTCCTTTAGAACCCTACTATTGCTTATAACAGAGATACAAATTGTCCAAGTAAAACTGAATCAGTGCAATGCTCCTGCAAAAAAACACACTTTAACATGATTTGTACACAATTTCAGAACAATGCTGATTCCAGTTAACAGCTTTCTTTCTCGATGTTTCTAGTTGTTTTAGAAAAAAATACCATGGGCAGAACGTACAGTTTTAATGCTGTTTCTGTTCTGTCATCAGTTGTGTGTTTTCTTAAATATAAGTAACTAACTAATGCTGAGTATTCTTAAAAACATAGTCCAAATGATCAATCCTACTAATAACTGAAGCCCTAAAAAGTGCCTTGTGCTGTGGCTGGTCGAGGCCCGATTGAACTTCAAGCATGACCTTCAAATAACCCAGGCTGTAACATCACGAGTTAGTGAATGGATAGCTGCGATTTAGAAATGTGTTTTAAAATAGTATGGACAACATATTTCTCAATCAATGCAAGATGGCACATTTTTTGTATGTGTATGTGTGGGGGAGGGGGGGGGTGCAGGTGTCGAAATGAAGTAAAGAAGCTGGGTACCTCACATACATTATCTGACTTTATTTTTATAAAACTTACATACTAGCAACCTTCAGGAGATTCTTGAACTTGTAGCCTTTGGACAAGTAACAAATTAAAAGAGTTGGAATCTTGGTTGCCTACAGCTGGTCTATAATTTTATTAACATTAATGAACAGCTAACATCATTAAATCATAGGTTTGGCATGATGGTAGAGTTAGGCCACAGAATGGGGGGCCATAGAATCATAGGCCGGAATTTTCAGAGGTAAGAGTGGTTGGAGGCGTGGGGGGAAGTGAAAGTTGTGCAAATGTAAAACCCGACCCCAACCCGACCACTTTCACCTTTTGCTCAGGAGATGGGGGGGGGGGGGGGGGGCGGGGGGCTGCCAAAATGCAGGTTAGCAATTTAAATATAATAATGAGGCCTAAAGGCTCTACTTCAACCTGCTTTGCGGATTTTACTGCAGGCAGCCGGGGATCCCGGGGCTCGGGCTTCTCGGTAACTGCAATGAGGCAGCCTCAGCCTCGGGGAGCAATGCTTGTGGGCTGGGAGGAGCAGGAGTGCTTCCCGCCCCCCGGAATCGGTACCCCCCCACACCTCGGGCTTGGAACACCCCTCTGGGAGCGCGACTCCGCCCCGGGGTCAGGGATCGGACCCTCTCCCCCACCCCCCACCGGGAATTGCGACTCAGCCTCGGGGTCAGGGATTGGAACCCCCACCCCCGGGAATCGCGACTCAGCCTCGGGGTCGGGGATTGGACCCCCCCCCCCCCACCGGGATCGAGCTAATAAACCCCTCTGGGGTTGGAGATTGAACCCCCCCCCCCCCCGGGGGATCGGACCCAGCACCTACCTGGTCCTGTGGCCTCAGTTCCCCGCACGACTGGAAGCCAGCCTGTCAATCAGGCCCACGTCGCACGCACATGCGGGTGGGACCCGGCAAAATCCAGCCCATAATCACAATGACCTCCTACACAGTGCTTTCAAGAATTTAAGCACAATTTTAACCCTCTGCGTCTGACGACAACAGGGCTTGCGGGGCGGGCGGTTAAAATCGCGGCAGTGTGAAATCCACAGGTCTGTGCCGACCACATGCCAGGTTAGCTGGTGCGTTTTGGTCAACCAGTGAGGCCGTCGCTCCGGACAGGTGAGTGCCACTTTCTGATTCAAAATTCAGGGTCTGATGACATCAGTCAGACTCCAATGCTATTTTAACTTTGTGTCAACCTCACCAGGAAAACCCAGCACCAAGGAGCAGCAGGCCGAGAAGATAAGTATCTTTTAAAAAAAATTCATTTCCTTGTGGGCTAGGAGGAGCAGGAGTGCTCCTCCGCGAGGCCCACAAGGAAACCTACCGCCTCCTCTGTCCCAGACTTCCATCCCCTCCTCTTAGACTTATCTTTGCCAGGGGCCATTCCTGTGGGTCCCTGGCAGCGGCCTCCTGCTGTGCTCGCTGGCTCCTACCCATCGGTGCAACATAATTGATGCAGGATTATGGTGAGAGTCGGGCCTAGCTTATTTAAATGAGGTTTGGGAGTTAAAATAACATGAACCTCATGTCAGTGAGCCGAGGTGAGCCTGATGCTCACCCTTAGCCCCCAGTTAAAATCGAGCATTGTTTAATTTTTCAAGTAAATATAACTAAAGGTATTGTTTTCTTTTTCATTTAAATAAATGAAGAGGAGCACCTGGGTACATTTGCAAGTGTCAGCGTGAGGATCAATGTGACAAAGGGGAAAATTATTCAGTAACCAACAAGTCTCCTCCTCAGCCAACAGATTCATGCGCTTTATTGCAACACAAAACACATCATGGCGGATTCCATTGGATTGTACGAGTTTTATGTCTTGGCATTGTATCCAGTTTCATTATCCTACAACATACTAATACCGGACTGACCTTATCACAAAGACTGTGTTATCAGCATCTGCCACCTGCTGTGTGTTTAATTGCAGTACATCTTGATAGTGTGTTTGAGTCAAATGAAATAGGTAATGCTGCTGTGAAGGTATTATTGGGGACGGATTTCAAGTTTAATAAAAGAGCCCCACACGCTTGTTTCCCTTCCTCCATATTCAAGTCAAAATTATGAGGGGTTTCGATAGAGTACGTAGGGAGAAACTGTTTACACTGGACACGGATTTAAGGTAATTGGCAACAGAACCAGAGGGGCGATGAAGAGAATTTTTTTTATGCTGCAAGTTATGATGATCTGGAACGCACTGCCTGACAGGGTGGTGGAAGTAGATTCAATAGTAACTTTCAAAAGGAAATTGGATAAATACTTGAAAAGGAAGTATTTGCAGGGCTGTGGGGAAAGAGCGGGGGAGTGGGACTAATTAGATCGCTCTTTCAAAGAGCCGGCACAGGCACGATGGGCCAAATGGCCTCCTTCTGTGATTCTATGAAATATTACGTCAGTGTGATAATCAGTGTCTACCTCACCATTGGAGAGTGAAACTAGTTCCTGATTTATTTCGTCAGGATCCTATGCTGGTGATGATGATGCTAATTTTAAATATTTTTAAATCACGGTGCTGATAAAGGAGCTCCATTAAAAAAAAAAAATTTCATAAATTTACCGAGACAATCCTCTGCTGTTTCAGACTGTACTCTGATAACTGCCTCACAAACTAAGTATTCTTCAGCTAATAATTCTGTAGCACAAGAGGGAGTGGATAGATAGACGACACATAACAAAAAAATTCTTTCAGATTGGAGAAGTGGGCACTTATTAGTTAGACACAGCCATTCATTTAATTTCTTCTGTGTGCACACTTAGAATGAGTTGAATGAGTGATGCATACCATTCCCCTTAAATAAAGCAGGACTCGGAGCTAAGGCAGATGGTGCTCTTGTACTGTGCGGAAGAAGTTCACAGATTGTTATTAATAGTGCAGCACCACTGTCTGCTGGCAGGAAATAGTATTGCATCAATAAAATGTCTCTATTTCAGCATTTTTTTCCCCTTGCCAATTCTCTCCCCTCCCTCCTTTCTCAAGTATGGTTTCCATAGGCTCTAGCTATCCTCTGGTACCTTGCCCAAGTGATCATTATTGATGTGTGAATCTTGGCTGGTTTCTTAACTATGGGGCCATCACAGATGAGCCTGCTTATATCCTTGTCCAGTGTCCACACAAGTGCACTTCCAGCAACAGAAACCCTGGCCTATTTGTCCTTCCCAAACTCCAGGGCGCTGAAGCCAATTAAACGCTCCTAACACTACCTTGGCTGAGATCAGATAACTCAGCACAGACTAGGGTTGAATCAGGGACTTTCCTAATCTGCATGGTTTAGCCATTTACTGGATAAACATACAAATCCATCAGGTGAACCGAGCTAAATTAATTTTAAAGGAAATGGTGCAAAAATGAGAAAGCAGATTTGGTTATTCTCGCTCATCCATAAGTACATTGAAAAATGGACATCAGCGGGGACCTAATTTGACCTACAGCCCATCCGTTGTGTTCTGCCCTCGAAAACACAAGGCATTTAACCTGCCGAGGGTTTTGGAACTTTTATAGTAATAACCAGAAAGCACATTCATCTATTTGTGTGCTGTTATTAAATGTGATTATTCAATTATTGTTCTTTTTTTAAATCATGTTATCCAATATAGTACATACTTCAATTAATTAACTGAAATGCCATTAAAATTAACATAGTACACAAATAGCATCTGGCATGAAAGCAGCGAGCTCTCAATCTCAGCTAGCTCTGGTGGGGCGTGCTGCTGGACTTCATCCAGACTACCGCATGAAGCACCTCATCTCAGCCGTGAGGATGAGGAAATCTTGCTTACACCGCCTTGATTTCTGGAATTCTAAATGTTTTTAGGGCTGGCCAGTGGTTCAGATAGTAAGTTCACTGCCGATCTGGATGAATTAAAATAAAATGACTTCCATTATATTGACTTTACTCCATAGGTACAGGTTATATATCCTGATCTGAGTGTGACTTCTAACTCCAATTAAGTCCTGCACATAACTAGTTGGCATTTTCAGAATTACTAAAGTTAATGGGACCCTCTTTCCAATAATTTACTAAATTGATATTATGGCTGAGGCTTTCCACCACCCGAGATGACCCCCATGACCCCATCTGAGGGACCACTGGGCCAAAATTGCAAGAGGTGTCTGTGAAAGCATTCCCTCAGGTAAGAGAGAGTTTCTGCCACAGCACGTCTTCGTGTCCAAACTGGTTCAACTCCCCAGTAGAAGCTGGGGAGCCTGCTTCTCATATGTTAATGACCTCCTTAGGGCAGAAATATGGTCGAGGCCAAGGGGGTATCTTGGGGGACGGATGAAAGTTCCACTACATAGGAGATGCAGCAAATCAAGGGGGGTGGGGAATAGAAAGCCCAGGTCAGTTATTCTACCAGTGTAATTGATTTATAACCAAAATTGTAAATCGCTATAAATAGCACCCAAATGCGCCTTTTCCACTATGTCAGTAGGTCAACATTAATATGGCAGGAAATCACTCCAAAATCTTCTTTTGATGTTGTGAGTAAATAAAATAAAAATAATGTAAAGATTAACTTATTAAAATCAGAGGTTTCAGTGAAATTGTTTTCTTCCTTGCATGAAGAGCATATTTTGGCCAACTCCCTCTTAGCAGACGTGAACCTTGTTTTAAGTCGCCCCTGGTGCCGTACCCCCTTACTGCCACTTTTATCCTGGTTGGTGTTTTTGGGTGTAGATATTTGAGACAGAATCTGTTTAGTCGGAGACATTACTTTATTGGATTATTATTGCTAAGGTATATCAGTGTCCAACTATTAAAGCGTTGCGGTTGCTGACTCAACAATAGCTTCTACACATTTTAAGAATTCTTTTTATCAATCTGTGAAATTCCATTTCCCCAAAAATGATTTTATAGCTTAAAACCTAAGATTTCTTTACAAGTCATCATAATGCCAAACCAGTTCAGAGCAGTTGGGGTGAATTAGGCTTTGCAGAGTTTTGACACTGAAAAAAACCTGTCCCTTTTACAGAGAGAAAGTCATCAGATGATGCATCCCATACACTCCTTCACCTCTGGGCATGGGCAAAACAATCGGTTCTCATGTGAGCTACATATTTCATGCCTGAAAAATGTTGACATAATGTACTTCTGAAATCAAGGTCTAAGTATTTGTTGTATGTACTGTAGTTAAACAAAAATCCAGCTTTTGTGTGCCTCTCCTATTCCTGGCTACAAATCTGTTTTACAAGATTCTAACTTCCATTTTCTATAATTACTCTTTACAACATTTTTCATCTTAAAAGTCACTTTACTTCTTGCTAACTCCAGTTTGACAAATTGCAGTGAAACAAGAGAGTCAAGAGAAACTAGTTTATTAATCACTAGTAATCCATTGATCCTGACACCTAACAGTACCAATTACACTAAAATATTTAACATAACAAATTAGGCATTGTTGTGTTTTGTGTGTGTGTCTAATAACAAAACCTTTAATTAAAAGAGTTAATGTAAAAGCTGAAAGTTTAATTAAAAATGGAGTTACACTAATCATGTTAAAGTTTAATTAAAATGCAATTAATAGCTGAAACTTTAATTACAATTCTGTTAAGGGAAAATTTTATACAGGATATAATTGATTTAAAAAAATAAATAAATGCAGTCCTTCTTCTGATAAGTCAATTACCAGATCAAAAAAAGTTGCTGAACTTGTGGGAACCACACAAAACCTTACACTCTTATTTCCCACATTACAACAGTGACTACACTCCAAGAAAGTACTTCATTGGCTGTAAAGCGCTTTGAGATGTCTGGTGGTCATGAAATGCGTTATATAAATGTAAGTCTTTCTTTCTTCTTAGGATGCTTTTTCATGCATTTAATGGTCTAAGTGTATTCATGGATATTGTACAAAACAAATAGGTTTTTGAATACAATATTGTCTGTAATTCTAATACATTTATTTTGAGTGGTTGTAGCTATAAGCAGAAGAAACAACATTGCTGTATATTTTCCACCTCTTGATATTACAATAGAAGGTGCATGAAAGAAGCTCACTTTCTCTCTGGGCATATTGGAAATTACCTCAGCCTGGCCACTCCTCAGGTCCACAGAACTATGATACGGAATTCACCATTTGAGGAATTGCAGGATCAGATAGGTTACTAATATTGAGGTGGAAATTGCATAGCGCTGGCCAGCCAACGCAAACTGGGCACGGGGAACGATCCCTGCGCCGGAACTAGTAGACCCGAGGGCCGATCGAAACTGGGCCGAGGGCCTCATTTAAATTACACTGGCGAGCTGCATCCACCTGCTGTACAACCCCCAGACAGCTCAACGGTGAAGCGAACATTAATGTCGGTCCACTACGACTCTGACAGCAGCCCTTAGGTTAGTCCCGGGAGGGCGGTTGGAGCGGGCTACGGGTGGGAAGGCACCATTATGCCTGTGGAGTCGGGGAGCACTCCTGTTCTTCCTGGCACCAGATGTAGGTGCTTTGTAAAATAAAAATTCTTTTAACTGCTTAACTTTCATTTGCTGCCGCGGGGGCCACTGTAGAATCCTGAGCGGGGCAGGCATTGGGCCTACCTGAAGTCAATGGAAATGAAAATGGGGAGAGATGTAAAATGGACTGCCGATTCGCTATCACCCATTTTACACTATCGCAGAGTCAAAATTAGCCCCATCATGTGGGGACCTACAGGCACACCCAAATCCGTCACCCTATGATGTGTTATTGTTACGTAGTAGTTTGTCTTGTGTGTCTTGCTATAGGGCTCCACTCTAACAAGACACTGCATGGGATTGTGGCCCTCAAGAAGTAGTTGGTGGACAGCATTATTTAATGTAAAAAAGAAAACATTTAATCTTGCAATAAAATGGCCAAATGAATCAAATCAAACAGAAAATGCTGGAAATGCACAGCGGGTCAGCCAGCATCTGTGGAGAGAAAAAACAGGCTGATTTTTTTTTTTTAGGTGATCTATTCGGCTGTGTTATATTTATTTACTAATTTTGATACTTTAATAAAGTCTAGAAGCAGGCTATGGAACAGAAGGTAACTGTTGGGGAAGTACTTTCTATATAAAGAATTTGTCTCCTTACATCCCCTATGTTGGCCACCAACTACAAATAACCTGCCTGCACTGATTGCAGGGATCACACATGATGATGAATGCCCACTTGAGTGAGATTTTAGAGGACTTCTGTTGCCTAGGGTACTACTTATTACAAATTACTTTTTGAACTTTACAAACCCTCTTAAATTAAATGGCAAATTATGGTTCTGTAAGTACATGTTATCTTTAACTTATTTAGAATTTCTCCATAAGAAGTTTGTTCAACAAAGGAGTTACCCAGTTGGCAGTTTACCAAGTTCCAAAACTTGTTCAATTCATTTTGAAACAAAATCATTTGCATGCACCAAAACTGATTATAGCATTGCTGGAACATTTTGGGAGTTTGTATTTTAAAGAAGAACTAGCAGTATAAATAAGCAAAACACAGTGCCTTACAGTAGCAAAGACATATAGGCTGCTCACTGACATGGCAAACCACACCATCCTCCTCCAATGTTTCTCCTCCATTGTCCATTTCATGGTTCCTTTCTTGCTTATCCAATCTTAGCCAAAGCATCTTCAGCAAAGGCTTCTCTTCCTGCCCCTGCACCATTATGTCTGAAGTCCCCCAAGGATCTGTCTTGGGGCCGATCCTCTTCCTCATCTACATGCAGCCCCTTGGCAACATCATCTGTCAGCTGCCACATGTACACTGATGACACCCAGCTCAACCTCTCCACTGCCTCTTTGTTGTCAGACTGCTTGCCAACATCCAGTCTTGGATGAAATGCCACTTCCTCCAGTTAAACATTAGGAAAAGCAAAGCTATCATCTTCGGCCCCGACCCTTGCCACTGATTCCATCCCTCTTACCAGCCACTGTCTCAGGTTGAACCAGACTGTTCGCAACCTTGGCATCCTATTTAACCTCAGCTGAGCTTCCAACTGCATATCCTCTCCATCTACAAAGACCACCTACTTCCACCTCCATAACATCAGTCGCTTCTGCCCCTCCCTCAGCCCATCTACTCCTGAAACCTGCATCCATGCCTGTCACCTCTAGACTTGATGATTTCAATACTCTCCTGGCCAGCCTCCTATCCTCCACACTCATGAACTTCAAACTCATCCAAATCTCTGCTGCCTGTATTCTATCTTGCACCAGGTCCTGCTCACGTTTCACTTCTGTCCTTCCTTACAAGCATTGCCTCTTGGTCCCAAACATCTCCAATGAAAAATTCGCATCCTTATATTTAAATCCCTTCTTTACCTTTCTCCTATCTCTCTAACCTCCTCTACCTTACAACTCCCACCACCGCCCACCCCTACCCCGAACTCATTGTTTCTTCGACTCTAGCCTCATCTGCAACCTCCTCTTCGCCCCACAATTGATGGTGGCGTCTAAAGCTGTCTAGGCCTAAGCTCTAGAACTATCTCCATAAAACGCTCCGCTCTTCACCTCACCAAGGGATATAGGGATAGTGCAGGGTCAAGTTGAGGTGGAAGATCAGCCATGATCTTACTGAATGGTGGAGCAGGCTCGAAGGACCGAATGGTCTACTCCTGCTCCTATTTCTTATGTTCTCTCCTCCTTTAAGATCCTCCTTAAAATCTACCTTTGACCAAGCTTTTGATCACCACTCCCACTATCTCCTTCTTTCGCGCAGTGCCCATTTATCTGATTACACTTCTGTGAAGTGTCTTAGGATGTTTTGTTCCATTAAAGGCGCTATATAAATGCAAATTGTTGTTACTCACAAGCATCAAAACTAACTGAAAGAACTAGATGTGATAATTATTTTCCACAAGGGGGTGCTCTTTACCATTTGATTGTAGGAGACAAAGCAGGTGAATATTTCGAGAAGTTCAGATTTATTGTATATAGGGCAAAGGAATAGATTTTTTTTTAGAAGTGATAAGCTTGTCCTATACATGAAAAGGGTTGGTATTGCTTATAGTAGAAAGGCAAATGGCAAAATAAAAATATCAATGCATTACAATTTTACACAACAGACTGTAGTTGCCTGTGTTGGTTTTGCCACCTTTTTGGAATATAGGCACATTAGCCTGTTTCCAAGCTACTGCTACCATTCCAGTGTCTAGCAACTCCCTTGTAATATTTGTCAATGCCTCACAAATCTCCTCCATAGTCTTCATTTAATTGTGTTCAGTCCATCTTATTTATAGCAGTCATTAATTTTCCCTTGGCTAACTCTGTATGGGGAGGGCATGTTGACCAGGTCTTCTCCAATAAATATTTGGAGGAAGTAATCATTCAGAATACTTATTATTTTGTGCTTCTCACTCCAGGGACTTGAGCACAAAATCTAGGCTGACACTCCAATGCAGTACAGAGGAGTGCTGTAGTGCCGGAGGTGCTGACTTTCAGATGAGACGTTAAACCAAAGCCCCGTTTGCCCCCTCAGGCGGACATAAAAGATTCAAAGAAGAGCAGGAGAGTTCTCCTCGGTGTCCTGACCAATATTTATCCCTCAACCAACATCACTAAAAGATTAGCTGGTAATTGGCTCATTGCTGTTTCTGGGCTCTCGTTATGCACAAATTGGATGCTGTGTTTCCTAGATTTACAACAGTGACTGCAATTCAAAAGTATATTATTGACTGTATAGCGCTTTGGGACGTCCTGAGGTTGTGAAAGGTGCTATATAAGTGCAAGTTCTTTCTTTTGAGCTTCTCCTCAATTTTGAATGAATTTGCAACATTTATGGTTCTCAACTGTTTTTGGACTACTCTCTCACTATTGTAGTACTGAAATAATTTTTTTTATTGTTCCGTTTTGCCTCAGCAGCTATGCATTTTTCTTGGTCTCTCTTGGCCCTTCTGATCATCTTCGCAATGTGCTTTTGCACGTTCCTATATTCATCCCACTGAATCCCTTTCCTCATGCAGAATTTGTACTTGTCTCCAACCCCCCCACCCCCCCTCCAATTTTATTTCACTTTTAAAATTTGCTTGTTAATCCAGTTTAAGTCATACTTGTTTGCTGATTTTAGGTATATATTTATCTGACAAGCTCAGCATTAATCCGTTAGAGGACAAGTAAACACCTTTTAAAGTGTTGCTGAACATTCTCCTCCAATCCATTTGCTTTACCTACCTTGACATGTGAAATTGAATTCAATAAATCTAGTAAATGTGGACTCACACCAGAAATGAACATGAAAGCTGCCAGATTGTCATAAAACCCCTTTAGGGAAGGCAACACATCACCCATACCCAGTCGAGCTTACATATGACTCAAGTCCACACCATGGTTAAATGTTAGTACCATCTGAAGTGGCCTGGCAATCCGTCCAATTGTACAAACACCACCTTCTCAGGGCAAAAAGGGACCATCGGCAATAAATGCCTGTGCCAACCAGATCCTCAGAACAAATTAAGCAGAAAATAAACCTGGAAGCATTCTAAGAAACCCACCCCATTTTTACCATAATTTTGTCTTATCCCAATCTGTTAAGATAGTTAAAATATCCCATGATTATAAAAATGAGAAATTCTGCATTTGTAGTTTTTTCACCAACTTTGTTTGGAGATATTTAAATATGGGTTTGAGATATTTAAATATTGGTAATGAGTTTGCACACATCAGATACCCACTGGCCAAAAAAAACCATTTAACTTTTATGTTGTTTTATTCTCAGCTTCTTGTTGATTCACTTCAGTCAAGTCTTTGTGAGCGACTTCAAATCTATATATGCAGAATCAATTCCAAATAAATTCTAGTACTGTACTCGACAGCATAATGATTTGACAGCAACTGTGTCATCCAGACTAGAATGTCAAATTTTATTCCTTCTACTATATGGTACCAAATTTTCTAGTGGTCTTTGCTGAACTTTGGTGGAGATTTCTTAATCTTCCTTAAAATTATAGTGGTACAAGTAGTAAAAACTATATAGGGTTTTTGGGAAATGTTAAACTTAACTACATCATTTAGTTACTGAAGGTTGGTTCAAAAGCTTTTTTGTTGTAAATCTCAAATTACTGTTGCACTTTCAATTTTGCACACTGCAGATATTCCTGAACACAAAACCAAATGGCCTTTTCACCGAGGAATAAGTCATTTGAAAGGCATGGATCAGAAATCAATCACTTTAATTGGAACCAGCAAGAGAAAAAGTAAGTTTTATTTCTATGTCTGTGTACAGTGAGGTATTTTCACAGTATAATGTAGATGTAATGAGAATGTACTGAAGGTATTCAGTCTAGTCACTACAATATTAATGACCCAACACTGCTTGCACTCCTTGTTCTCTGGTAATCACATTCTATATCCTCAAGGGGCTATAGATCTTTGCAGTGTTGGCACATGCAACACAAGTGGAATGCTAAATGAATTTCATTTTCCCCAATCATTTTTAATAACAGCAGAGTTGATATTTAGAATTCTGAATCACTCAGGATTATTGTTAAAGTAGACTTTTTAGGTAGTGGGAATGTTAGTACTAAATTCCTATTTGGAAGATCTGTACTTGAACCTCAGCCAGTGGCTGAGTTTCATCAGCTCTTGACGAGACTACTTGGTAGAATATTTTTAGTGGAGCACTCCATCAAGCCAGACATCAGAGAAGTGCATTTCCTACCTTGCCCTAACAACATACCTCAACCTTTACTGCATCCTGTAGTATAACACTTGGGTGTCACATCATTTTGGAATACTTACTTCAAAGGCAGTGTACAATTAAAGGAACACTTTAAAAAAAAATGTCCTTTACCTCATTCCTCAAGAGGAAGCTCCTACAGAATTTTTGTTGGGAAAGAAAGCAAAAATAATAATTTTAAAATTTTAAACTAAAATAGCACATAGGAGTAGCAATTTCTATTACTATTAACTGGATTTAAACCAGGCAACTTTTTCAAGATTTAGTTACATTCTAATATAAATCTGTATAAGACACGGGACCAGTTTTCAACAAACCCAACAAAGTAGTAAAGCAAAAATATGCACATCTGCAAACATTTTTAAACAATGATAATACTCCTAACTCTGAAGATGCCACACCAAAAAAGGTGTTTTTTTTCCAGTTAAAAACAATGGGCCGGATTTCGTTCTAAGCCCCGATAGTTAGACTTGCACTTTCCCATAGACGGCAAGTTACAGTCAGCGAACCATCCAAAAAGCACAGCACCCTCTACAAGGCATCTGGGAGCTGTGTGTACAGGGCAAGCAACTGTGTATCTCCTTAACCACTGAGATTGAAGAATCATTAATGAGCAGCGCAGAGTCTGAACCTGGAAGTGTCAGTTAGAATAGTGAATTTAATGTCAAATCAAGTACAGAAAGCAAAATAAAGAGGGAAAGAAAGATTGAGAGAAAGAGATAGAAAGAAAAAGTAAAAAGTTCTTTTTTTTTAATCTCTGCAATCTGAAGGAAAGAGACTCCACACTTGTAAACGTTAATTTTCAGTGCCAAAGAGGTTGTTTGGCAGTAATTAAGACTTACCACACCGTTAAAAGGGTACTTAGACTGGAATGGGCAAGCCCTAACATTTTCTGGTGAATTTAGACCGTATCTATGAGGTAAGTACAGTAACTTCACACTGTTCAATGTATTTGAATGGTGAGTCAGATGGAGAGATGCCGTTATCACGCAGCTTCTGGAGAAGCAGGGTATATCGGACAGCAACTTCTGGATTTCCACGTTTAACTGTGCATGTGCAGTTGCCGGAAGTTGCTGTCCAATTTTCACGTAAATAACAGAGCGCTGTTAGCCTCACCATTATTTTTACAACAAAATTTGGTCCAATACCTTTCAAAAGCAATACAGTAAGGCTCCACTAAATGAGATTATATTAACATCACAACAAAAAAAATACACTACAATATTGACTTATACCCAAGTGCAAACCTGTCTACTATTACTCGACCCAAAGTAAAATGGTGGGCTCCTGAAAGGGGACATAACCCACTTAAGTTTGATATCCAGAGACTAGTGTTTCCGGGGGAGGTGATGATGTAAGTGGACAAGAGATTTCAGTTTGTAAGGGAGGAACAACCAAACGGTATAAAGTGCTTTGAACCTTAGATTTCTTCTCTTCCCCGCATCACAGCAGTACGATAACGTCGTTTTTTTTTAAAAAGAAAAAGCACTGGGGAAACTAATATTTTTGTCAGATGATTTTCCAGCACAGATAGTAGACAATGGTCCATGCACCAGCACCAGTCTCCTTAGTCACACACAAAACAGGATTCTAACATCCTGTTCATTCACAATTATAAATTTAGGCTCACACCCTGGTAACACCTAAAAGCAGTGTGTTGATAAAGCAGGTGGCTTTTCAGCTTGAAACTGCTGCTTACAAACAAAATGCTCTTCGGATATGGCTGCTCAAAGTAGACAGTTTAATAATCTGGCATTGAAGATGGCAGCAAATTGCAAAAAAATAGGAACCATCACGTGGTAGTTATAACATTTATCATACAGTGTAGATTAAATTTTCTTTTAATATCACACACACTCCTGCAGTATTTGGTCATAACACCATTTAATTACAAATATTTGTAAAAGTAGTAAAAACAGTTCTCAACAAGGTAACAAATAGCACATTTAAAAGCAAAACGGTTTGGCAATTTTTTTTTTTTACTTACAAATGCTATTATTTGCAACATGGTAGGGAGGTTGTCAAAACTAAACCTTTCTGTCTCTCAGTTTCATAATTACGACTGTTTGTACTTCTGTTCCTTACAATATCACCAAAAAAACTGACAAATACAGATGTCCAGTTTTGAAATAAATATGTGGCCCATTTGAAATATAAAAATTCTGCTGTCTCTCAAAACATAACTTTGTTTCTTTGAGATGTGACCTTCATTTGCTACACAAAAGGACTCCAAATGTTCATGGGTTGCTGGGTTGCTCAGACATGATCCTGATAGGAAAAAAGTAGAATTGGTGATTTTTGTTACCACAATACCATGAATATAAGCATTGCATGATACAATAGCCATTTTAATGCAGAAAAGAATGAACACGGAGACTATATATGCTTTCAAAAACCTATTTCCCTCCAAATCTTTTACCCTCCTTTCCTAAAGACAATGGGCTCGATTTTCCAAGCCCCATGGAGGCGGGAGTGGTGGGAAAATTGCAGATTCGGGGGGCACGTGCCCATCCCGCCCCCAAGCCAATGTCCCAGGAGGCGGGTACCCGACCTGTGCTGGGAGCTGCCTCCCCGAGGCAGGAAGGGGATTAGTGCCAATTAACTGCCTGTTAACAGGTAGTTAACAGGCAGTTTTTTGGCTAATCCCTATTTTTAGCCCTGAAGTGTGGGCTGCCCGACAGCTCCAAACCACGGCAAGCAGGGCTTGGAGGGGTCGAGATGTCCGGTGTACAGGTGAGTGATGGGTGCATGAGTGCAGAGGTTAGTGTGTTTGGTGTGTGTATAAAGTGTTTTAATAAGTTTTCCTTACCTTTACTTTCTCCTCCAGGCTTCCACCCTTCAGTTCTCGGGAGTCCCTCAGCTCACCGGCACAGAAAACAGAATGGCCGCTGAGCTGTCAAAAGCTGCAGCCTCTGCTTTCTGGTCTGGAAAGCTCTCTAACTGAGTCTGAGTAGAAGGACTCAAGTTAGAAGACAGATTGTCAGTGTTTGACAGCTTCACAGAGCTGTCAAACGCTGATATTTCATCTGTCAAAAGCTCTTGACAGATGAAATGTCAATCGCTGACGCCACCAGTATCCAGGTGTCCCTTAATTGGCCTGCTGAGCCCGCTGGGCGGGTTTAACAAGGTCAATCAAGGGAAAGTAGCGTGGGTTGGCCACAAATCGATGGAGGCGGGACTACAACCCAAAAAGTGGGAGTCCCGCCTCCATCACGTCCCCATTGACAAAATCGAGCCCAATGACTCTTACTAGGATATGCCTTCTGGTACCTTGCCTAAGTGACTGTTATTCACGTACGAGTCTAGACAGTGAGTGTCAGCGGAGAGCATTACAGCTCAGCCTGATCCTGTTCTAACACAACATCCAAACATGTGTACCTTCCAGTGGAGGACGCTGGGTAGTGGTCAGAAATTAGAAGCCTGCTCCCCCACCCACTGCAGCTGTAGCACTCCAATCACTACTTAGTTGCGACTTAAAAAAAGAATGTCTTAAGAGTTCACATCATGTAAAATTAACTTTCAATTATTCAAGGCTGTTCAGCTAGTTTTAGTTTTAACTATCAAGCAGATGGCAACTGGACCTAGGTACAAATCAATAAAAAAGTTTAGTTTCTGGTCAGGTGTACTTGCTTATTAAGTTATGTCATCTCTAGTGAACGACGTTACTAATTTAAAAACATGTAGATAGCAATTTAGCTTACCCCTTTATATCGGTTTTCTCTGTACTGCTATCTTTAGCTTTGTCTTCCTCTTCGGCATCTGCAAACAGTTCAGTCATTATTAGATTGAGTAAGGATAAAGAGGAATTTACAGAAATAAAGGCAATTTAAATATGCTCCTCTTAGTGGACGGGTACTTTAAGTAGCACCTACCACTAGTTTCTTAATCACCATCCACAGAGTTGCAAAGCCATGATTTTTTTGAATAAAAATGTGTTAAATTTGCTACCGTAGGAATGGTCTTCCTCATTCTTTGATTAAAGTTCAACTTTCTTATACAAATAAGATATTGCCATCACGTTTCTTAGAGTAAATCAAACAAAACAGTTTTTCTCAGCAAACAGAAAACCAATGAACAGCAATTCAATTTTATGATGCAAGAGGCAGAGATGATCTGCTCTCACAACAGGAGGGATAAAAATGGGGGCAGACCAGAACGCGGTCTTACATACAGTGTACTACGGGAGAATCATCTCATATTCAAGAATATATTTACAAAATAGCGTACCCAGTTATTTCCCCCCACAGGATAAGGGCATTCTCCTATTTGTATGTGGAGTTCCAAAAAAACCTAAACATTTCAATACTTCTGGAATTGAGACTACATTTCTCAAAATAAAATAAAAACCTTCAACTCTGATGGTTTAACCATGACAACAATGCAACCACCCATTTAACACAGTGTCCCAGATCTAACCTTATACTTCCTCTTTACTCTCCCACACCCTCCTTATTTTCCTAATAAATAGATATTGAAAAAAATCCATCAATTCTGCCAATGAATCATGCAATTTACAGCACAGGTGGTTATTCAGCCATCATGCTTATGCAAGCTAAATCAACTGGATCTATATATTCTAATCCCATTTCCCTTTACATACCTCCTTTTCACATAATTGTCCAATTCCTATTTAAACAGGGCTATAGTTTTAATAGTCAAATAAAGTATTCCATGATCTAATCATCCTGCGTGAAAAAAAATTCTTCTGACTTCTTTTTTCTGATAATTCTGAGACTATGTCCAATGGTCACTGATTCACCAACTAGTGGAAATAATCTTTCACAAGTCTAGAAATCCAAGGTACAACTTCCTTTAAAATATTTAACCAAGTTTCTCAAATTTTGAAAATATTGTAGCTATTCATCTTGTATCCCTAAAAGGAAGGAATTTTTCCAGTTCATCTGTTCCTCCAAATCCCAAACTGTCTCTTCTTCCTCTTTATTTTGCTAAATAGAATAATCTTTATTGCTGTCCTCTGTACCCTATTGGACCAATCTATAGTCATGTACTGTATATGAAAGCATTGTACGCAAAATATGCATCCCATATTGAAAATGCAGTCTTTCTAAGGTATTACTGACTAAATGCAAGATTGTTGGACTTGTATTCAAAACTTCTGTGCAAATGTCATAAGTTACTTGCAAAGGCATACTCAGCCTGGCTGCAAATTGCGGAGGAGGTAAGCGCTAGGTCCTTATGCTCACACACCTGGGTGCAGTGCTGAAAACGGTTCAATGATCTTCTGCGCACATCAAAAGTGAGTATCACATCACACTTTCCTTCAATCTGCTTCCCTTCTCTTCTCATCACCAGCACTCTGCATCGTCAGCCTGCTCCTCCACATCCCACCTTACCCTTACTTCCCTTCCGCCCTTAAGTATCCCCCTCTCTCTATGTACTGAATCACTTCACCATCCTACTATGCACCCCACACACTCGCTCTCACTGTTATGCAATGACATCAACTAACAACGCACAGGGAGGCACATCCCTCTTGCCACCTCACTCCATCTTGGTCTCCCTCTAAGCTTCTATGTTATGGATTCTTCACAGTCACTCCATCAATCTCGCTGAAACTCCACTTGTGTCCCTCCTTGCAGGAAAAGATAGCCCACAATAAGAGGGAGAGAGCAACGACAGGAGGGCCACCATCCCTCGCAAGTTTGACAAGCGCTGAGGAGGCTGCTCACATCGTGGGAGGTGGCGAGGAGCTGGAAGTGGGGGACAGAGAGACGGGCGCACTTGAGGAAGCTGGTGACGGAATAGATTTTCAACCCTCTCATTTAGATTTCATGATTGACTAAAATGGCATATGATGTTCATAGAGATTGACTTTTGATCATCTGCACAATAGGATGTGTCTGCTCCCTAAATATTAGATGTCTAACTCATGCCTTTACTCTCCCACAGGACCATTGAGAACCCCCCTCCCCACTGTCCAGCAAGAAGAGTCGGACGACTCCTCAGGAGGAGCCTGAAGCCTCTGAAGGAGCAGCGTCACCAGGACTCAGCGCAGAAACGCACACCTCGGTGGGTCCTTCGCGACATAGAGTAGTGTTGCCACCTGGTGTGTCACAGCTCACAACTGAGCATCAGCAAATGATAAAGACAGCGACAGCAGTGTAGAGACCTCGTAGGAGGTTGCAGGATGCTCCTAGCTCTGCTCTGCTGCATGTAGACGCTGTGCCTCTGGGGCCATCCAGAAAGAGCGCGGTGCTGGAACTTCAGGAACAAGTGCAGGAGTCTCTGACAGGGTTTGCATCCACGGTAACTGCGAGTGTGCAGAGAATGGAGGAGTCCATCTCAAACATCAGCACTGCCTTGGTGGAGGCAATGGCGCATGAACGTGCCACCATGGAGAGGGCGGCAACCTCCATGGAGGAGATAACTCGCCAGACTCAACAGAGCATGGTGACTCTTCTAAATAGATGGTCTGCTATGGAGGATAGATGGGCATCTATTGAGGAGAGACACCAGAGGTACATGGACGTCCCTGTTATGAGGACTGTCAGTACAGAGACAGGTCCTCATGGCCCCACTGATGTTCAGCAAGGTGCTCTCCAGCCACTTGCTAGCACTGAAGTGCGGGTGACCCATGATAGGGATGTTGGTGACCGACAACAAGGAAGTGTGGGCTCCTCTCCAAATGCTCACATGACCATGCCACTGCGGACCCCTCGGTCAGAGCCCCAGATTCCGCACCCAACTGAGATACCGTCTCAGCCCCTGCACAGCCACAGGAAGAGCAGACTATTGAGGAGCCTTCCCAGGCTCCCAAACCCAGAGGACACCCGCCAAAGGCGTATAAGCAGGCGCAGCATAAAAGTGAGCAAGGTGCCTCTACACCGGCTGAAGCCACAAGGGAAGCACCATGTAGAAGCACGTGTGAGAGAAAGTTAACACACAAATAGTCACAAGGGTAGTCACTTGGGTGTTTTCTTGTGTAACAAAGTAGCACTTGTCATCCTGATTGCCATCACTTTTGTTTAATAAAATGACAAAGAATTGAAGATTTGGCCTGTGTGTGCCGAGAAATGGAAGTTGCACAGTGAGGGCTCAGGGAGACTTGCATTTGTAATGATGGTGAGAGTGATAGGAAAGCACCATTTATTGGACAGATGGCGTGTTAAGAAGGTCGTCCAGACATTCATCTCCATCTGCCAGCCACCTGTGCTTGAAGCGTGAGCTTACGTGAATCTGGCATGGATGAGTGCATCCCTTGCCTGACGGCCAGCAATGTGGTAGCGTGCTGGTGGAATTGGCACATCCGGCCCCGCAAGGTCTTCCTCATCTGCTACCTCCTCCTCTTCTGAGGAGGCTCTGCGCTGAGCCACTTGTTCCTCAGGCAGCGCTAAGCTACGCTGCTGAGCGATGTTGTGCAGGGCACAGCAGACGACAATGATTCTGGAAACCCTGGCTGGTGCGTACTGCAGGGCTCCACCAGATCTGTCGAGGCATTGGAATCACATTTTCAGCAAGCCGATGGTTTGCTCTATGATGCTTCTGGTGGAAATGTGTCTCACATTGTAGCGCTCTTCAGCCTCATTTGATGGCCTCCTCATCGGTGTCATGAGCCACTTTTTCAGGGGATAGCCCTTGTCGCCAAGTAGATTGAAGAGCTGAGGCACAGTTAACTGCTGCAGGATGAAGGAGTCATAGCAACTGCCAGGGTACTTGGCGTAAATATGCATAAGGATGGAAGCCTGTCATATTTGCAAAGCCAACCGCACACGAGGTTACACTTACTTCATCCGTGGAGAAGTGGATGTAATTGTGCGACTTTGCAAAGAGGGCATCGGTAACATGCGTGATGCAGGTGTGTGCGGCCGACTGGGAGATGCCACTGATGTCTGCTGCTGATCTCTGGAAAGAGCCCGAAGCAAAGAAGTTGAGTGCAGTGGTGACCTTGTCAGCCACTGGTAAGGAGTGTCCACCTGCTCCTCTGGGCTCCAGCTGTTGGTGCAGCATTGGGCAGATGTCTGTGACTATCTCTCGTGAAAGTCTCAGCCTCCTTTGGCACTGCTGCTCACTCATGCTGAGGAAGCGCATCCTCGGCTTGTAAACCCTGTGGTGGGGGTATCTCCGGCGGCGAGGTGCAGCCCTGCGCTGACGCCCTCTGCCCTGTTCATCATGATGTGGCTGAGGAGAAGGTTGGCGCTCCTGTTGCTGGTCCTGCTGTTCTGCCTGGTTGTGCTGCTGCCACGACTGCTCTTCCTCCGAATCTGATGACCAGGAAGAGAGGATATAAATGGTTCCCATTGCGCTGGTGGGTCTTTCAGCTGAGCAATAGAGGTTGCAAGCACTCAGTCAAAGTGGCTAGAGGGTCTTCCAAGGAGGTCAAACTGCAGATGGATCTCAGCTTGAACACTCAAGATCAGTAGAGCTGCAAAATGTTAGCCAAAACCTCAAAGCACTAACTTGTGCCATCTCAAACTCAGCCATGTTGTAGGGTCGCTTTTAAGCTGCTGGAGCAGCTGCTAACAATTCAGCTCCTTGCTAAACCTGGCACAATGCAGCTGGCGTGTTTGTCCGACAACAAGCAACACGCAGAAAAACCTCAAAAATCGGAACAGGCAGTTAAAATAAGATTAGCAAGACAAGTCCGATTGCGGTAATTACAGAGGAGTCTCCCTGCTGTCTGCAACAGGGAAAGTCATCTCAAGAATCCTCCTCAATCGCCTTCTCCCAGTGGCTGAAGTGCTCCTCCCAGAGTCGCAATGCAGATTCCGCCCACTAAGGGGCACAATGGACATGATCTTCACCGCGCGTCAACTACAAGAGAAATGCAGGGAACAGCACCAACCGCTGCACATGGTCTTCTTTGATCTCACAAAGGCCTTCGACACCGTCAACCGTGAGGGATTATGGAGTGTCCTCCTCAAATTCGGCTGCCCTCAAAAGTTTGTCACCATCCTCCGCCTGCTTCACGACGACATGCAAGCCGTGATCCTGACCAACGGATCCACCACAGACCCAATTCACGTACAGACCGGGGTCAAGCAAGGCTGTGTCATCGCACCAACGCGCTTCTCGATCTTCCTGGTTGCAATGCGCCATCTCACCCTCAGTAAGCTCCCCGCTGGAGTGGAGCTAATCTACAGAACAAACGGGAAACTGTTCAACCTCCGTCACCTCCAGTCCAGATCCAAGGTCGTCCCATCCTCTGTCATCGAATTACAGTATGTAGACGACGCTTGCGTCTGCGCACACTCGGAGGCCAAACTCCAAACCATCATCAACACCTTCACCGAAGCGTACGAGAGCATGGGCCTTACACTAAACATGTCAGACAAAGGTCCTCTACCAACCTGCCCCCGCCACACAATACTGCTCCCCGATTATCAAAATCCACGACGAGGTCTTGGACAACGTGGACCACTTTCTATACCTCGGGAGCCTACAGTCAACAAGGGCAGACGTCGATGACGAAGTCCAACACCGCCTTCAGTGTGCCAGTGCAGCCTTCGGTTGCCTGAGGAAGCGAGTGTTTGAAGACCAGGACCTCAAACCCAGCACCAAGTTCATGGTCTACAGAGCAGTAGTGATACCCACCCTCCTGTATGCTTCAGAGACATGGACCATGTACAGCAGGCACCTCAATGCACTGGAGAGGTACGACCAACGCTACCTCCGCAAGATCCTGCAAATCCATTGGCAGGATAGGCGCACCAACGTCAGTGTTCTCGCTCAGGCCAACATCCCCAGCATCGAAGCTCTGACCACGCTCGATCAGCTCCAATGGATGGGCCACATCATCCGCATGCCCGATACGAGACTCCCAAAACAAGCGCTCTACTCGGAGCTCCGACACGGCAAGAGAGCCCCAGGTGGGCAGAGGAACGCTTCAAGGACACCCTCAAAGCCTCCTTGAAAAAGTGCAACATCCCCACCGACACCTGGGAATCCCTGGCCCAAGACCGCACAAAGCATCTGGGAAGGCGCCGAACACCTCGAGACTCTTCGCCAGGAGCAAACGGAAGCCAAGCGCAAACAGCGGAAGGAGCGCACGTCAACCCAAGCACCCCACCCACCCGCCCCTTCAACCACCGTCTGCCCCACCTGTGACAGAGACTGTAGGCCCCGCATTGGACTCATCAGTCACCTGAGAATTCATTTTTAGTATGGAAGCAAGTCATCCTCGGTTCAAAGGGACTGCCTAAGAAGAAGCAGCAGCAAGGCAGTTAACAAGCTGTTAACTGCCTTAAGTGCCTCTTCCGCCGTTTGGTGTCGGGTCTTATCGGGACTCGCAGACCCGACACTTGGCAAAGTAGCGTGGAGGCTAGATCACAACCCGCCGTCAATCATTGAGATTTTTACTCCCGACCCGCCTCCAAACCCACCCTGAGCGCCGGCAAATTTGCGCCGCCATAGTGTACTCACCATTTTTTCTCTCTTCTGGTTCCTTTTTTTCTTCAATTCTTGCTCGCTTGGTACTTTTCTTATGATTTGCAATATTTCGTCTACCTCCTTCTCCTTCATCTTCAGAGTCTGAAAATTCCTTATCACAGGCTATTCGCTTATCAGAAGCTCGGACTGCAATAAAGCAAATAAAATCATTTGCCAAGGTCCCTGTTCTAGATTCAGAAGCTTAGGATCCTTTCATACAAACATTCACACATACATGCATGGATGCAAAGAAGAAAGACTTGCATTTATATAGTGCCTTTCACGACCTCAGGACGTCCAAGGAGCTTTGAAGTATGTTTAAAGTGTAATCACTGTTGTAGTGTAGGAAACGTAGCAGCCAATTTGCACAAAGATCCCACAAACAGCAATGAGATAATGACCAGATAATCTGTTTCTCGACCCCTCCATTGCCTCTAAATTGTCAGACTACTTGTCCGACATTCAGTACTGGATGAGCAGAAATTTCCTTCAACTAAATATTGGAAGACCTAAGCCATTGTCTTTGGTCCGTTCCATAGCCATGGACTCCATCACTTTTCCTGGCAACTGTCTGAGGCTGAACCAGACTGCTCGCAACCTTGGTGTTGTATTTGACCCCGAGATGAGCTTCCAACCACATATCCATGCCATCAGTAAGACCGCCTATTTCCACCTCCAGCGCATAGCCCAACTCCGTCCCTGCCTCAACTCATCTGCTGCTGAAACCCTCATCCATGCCTTTGTTACTGCTAGACTTGATTATTCCAACGCACTTCTGGCTGGCCTCCCACATTCTACCCTCCGTAAACTCAAGGTCATCCAAAACTCTGCTGCCCGTGTCCTAACTTGCACCAAATCCCATTCACCCATCACCCCTGTACTCGCTGACCTACATTGGCTCCCGGTTAAGCAGCACCTGGATCTTAAAATTCTCATCCTTGTTTTCAAATCCCTCCATGGCCTCACCCCTCCCTGCCTCTGTAATCTCCTCCAGACACACAACTCTCAAGATATCTGCACTCCTCTAATTCTGGCCTCTTGAGCAGCCCCAATTTCAATTGCTCCACCATTGGTGGCCGTGCCTTCAGCTGCCAAGGATCCAAGTTCTGGAATTCCTTCCCTAAACCTCTCCGCCTCTCTACCTCTCTTTCCTCCTTTGAGACGCTCCTTAAAACCTACCTCTTTGATCAAGCTTTTGGTCATCTGCCCTAATATCTCATGTGGCTTGGTGTCAAATTTTGTTTTATAACACTCCTGTGAAGCGCCTTGGGATGTTTTACTACATTAAAGGCGCTATATAAATACAAGTTGCTGTTGTTGTTGTTGAATGGTGTGGTTTAATAATTAAATATATCTTTTAATACCATGGGCCTTAATTTTTACAATGCCTCTTATGTGGTACTTCAGCAAACACTTATGGAAGGAAGCAGGACCCTTGAATAATTTTTCTTCTCTGTAGCCTGATTAGCCAATTGAAGCAACCCCATGCAGAGATTAGCTTTTTTCTCTCAAAAGCCGATGCCTTTCCTGTCTGTACAGCCCAGCACCAAACCACATGGTACATTTTATTTTGGGGGAAAAGACTCTGTAGTACTTTTATTTTTCAACACTGAAAAGTTGATGAGCAGCAATCAAATTCCTACTACATCAAATCAATAGATACCTTTTTACTACCACTGGATTTCTCTCATGTGTCTTCTAAGTACTTTTGCATTGCACATTGGTTCTAAGCATCTAACTCTACAAAAACAGTGCAAAAGATATGTATATGTGTTGTGGCAATAACAGATTATACAAATATTTATTTATATAAAGAAGATTTATGGTTGCAGTAGATATCCCTCCCCATTAGTAATCTCCTCCAGCCCTACAACCTGCCAAGAACACTGCGCTCCTCCAACTCTGGGCTCTTGTGCATCCTCCACTCCCTTCGCCCCACCAATGGTGTCGTGCCTTCAGCCATCATGGCTCGAAGCTCTGGAATTTCCTCTTTAGACCTCTCTGCATCTCCACCTCCCTCTCCTCCTTTGAGGCCCTCCTCAAAAACCTTTCAGTCAGCCCTCCTAATCTTGGGCTCATGCCAATTTTTGTCTGTTTACACTTCTGTAAACATTTTCCGACATTAAAGTTATTGTTATAAAATAGAGGTATATTAGCACTAACTTGAAATTCGTTTGTCAGGATCTTCCTCCTCCTCTTCTCCACTGTCTTCATGAATAGCATCCTCTGGGATAGCCTGCATTTGGACACCAGGAGCATGAGGCAGCATACGTAGATTTTCAAATAAACGCAGTCTGTAAAGAGACAGGACAAATGACACAAAAAAAATCTCTTTTCAAGAACAATTATACAATTTTAAATGCAATGAAGAAAACTTTCAATGTAAAATTAAAATAGTACGGCACATGCAGCAAAACTATGGAATTAGAACACACACATCCACATTTTACAATAAAACCAAAAGGGTTTCACACATGTGAAAAATGCACATCTCCAGTCAGCAAGGTAGATTTTCAAATTGCCGTTGGGCATAAAACTGATGTTGTGGATAGGCTGCCCATTATAGAAACTACCCGATTTTAAATGCCATTGATTTCAGTGGAAATGAAAATCGGGTGGTAGTCATAACAGGCAACCGATCCGCACCAGTTTTACGCTGAGGCAGCAAGTTGAATATCTATTTTTGAGCGTGAAGTGCTGCCCACCTCAGATTTTGGGTGTGCCAAGTGCATGTTCAATCATTTGAGATCAGGAATAGTAATTTTTGATTAAAATAGAGAATTATACTTCTTTACAGAATACACATACACACATTCCCTTTACATGGTTACCATATAGTCATATCATACATTAAGTTAGTAACACTTGCTGGGCATTGCAACTGTGCTAACTCATCTTTTCAGCACTGTCATGTTTCAGGATTTTTTGACCATATTTCCACAGAAGAGATTTGGAAAAGAATTACATTTAATTTGGGGATTTTTAAAGCAAAGTATTCACACAAGTTTAAAAAAAACGCACCGAGATGAAAGGTGGTTAAAATGCTAATGTTAGGTGTTGAATTTGTTTCCCAAAGACTGAAAACAATAAGCAGTTCATTACCGTGTCTCAGTAATCAATTAACACCTCGTGCCTATTGTGTTCAGGAGGACCCAGGTCCCAGGCAGGGATTGTCTGGTATAGGTCCGCCTTTCTACTTGTACAAAAGTGAGAAGTCGCACAACACCAGGTTATAGTCCAACAGCTTTATTTGAAATCACAAGCTTTCAGAGCGCTGCTCCTTTGTCAGGTGAAGTGAAGAAATGATCTGGTGGCCATTACAGAAACATGGCTGCGAGGTGACCATGACTGGGAACTAAACTAAACATCCAGGGGTATTTGACTATTAGGAAGGAAAGGGAGGTGGGGTGGCTATGTTAATAAAGGATGGAATCACTGCAATAGTGAGAAATGATATTGGGTCAAAGGATCAGGATAGTGAAACAGTTTGGGTGGAGATAAAGGAATAATAAGGGGAAAAAGTCACTAGTGGGCGTAGTCTATAGGCCTCCTAACAGTTGTAACTCTATTGGTCGGAGTATAAATCAGGAAATAGTTGGGGCTTGTAATAAGGGAACAGCTATAATCATGGGAGATTTTAACTTTCATATTGACTGGACAAATCAAATTGGGCGGGGCAGCCTTGAGGAAGAGTTCATAGAGTGCATTAGGGACGGGTTCCTTGAGCAGTATGTTACTGAACCAACCAGGGGGCAGGCAATCTTAGATCTGGTCCTGTGTAATGAGACAGGATTAATAAAAAATGTCCTAGTAAAGGATCCCCTTGGAATGAGTGACCATAACATGGTTGAATTCCAAATTCAGTTGGAGGGTGAGAGAGTTGGATCTCAAACCAGCATACTAAGCTTAAATAAAGGAGACTATGAAGGTATGAGAGCAGAGTTGACTAAAGTGGACTGGGAAAATAGATTAAGGTGTAAGACGGTACAGGAGCAGTGGGGTACATTCAAGGACGTATTTCACAACTTTCAAGAAAAATATATTCCACTGAGGAAAAAGGGGCGTAAAAGAAAAGACAGCCATCCGTGGCTAAGCAAAGTAATAAAGGATAGTATCCGACTGAAAACAAGGGCTTATAAAGTAGCCAAATCTAGTGGGAGGATAGAAGATTGGGAAGCATTTAAAAGCCAGCAAAGAATAACTAAAAGATTAATTAAGAAGGGGAAGATAGATTATGAAAGTAAACTAGCAAAAAATATAAAAACAGATAGCAAGAGTTTCTACAGTTATATAAAAAGAAAAAGGGTGGCTAAAGTGAATGTTGGTCCCTTAGAGGATGAGACCGGGAAATTAGTAGTGGGGAACACGGAGATGGCAAATACGCTGAACAAATATTTTGTATCAGTCTTTACAGTAGAGGATATCAAAAATATCCCAACACTGGACAAACGGGGGGCTATAGGGGGGGGGAGGAGCTAAACACGATTAAAATCACTAAGGAGATGGTACTCGGTAAGATAATGGGACTTAAGGCGGATAAATCCCCTGGACCTGATGGCTTACATCCTAGGGTCTTGAGAGAAGCAGCGGTAGGGATTGCGGATGCATTGGTGGTAATTTTCCAAAATTCCCTGGATTCGGGAAAGGTCCCAGCAGATTGGAAAACTGCTAATGTAACGCCCTTATTTAAAAAGGGAGGTAGACAAAAGGCTGGAAACTATAGACCAGTTAGCCTAACATCTGTGGTTGGTAAAATGTTGGAGTCCATTATTAAGGAAGCAGTAACAGGACATTTGGATAAGCATAATTTAATCGGACAGTCAGCATGGTTTTATGAAGGGGAAATCATGCTTGACAAATTTGCTCGAATTCTTTGAGGACGTAACAAACAGGGTGGATAAAGGGGAACCAGTGGATGTGGTATATTTGTACTTCCAAAAGGCATTTGATAAGGTGCCACACAAATAAGATTACTGCACAAGATAAAAAATCACGGGATTGGGGGTAATGTACTGGCATGGGTGGAAGATTGGCTATCTAACAGAAAACAGAGAGTTGGGATAAATGGTTCATTCTCGGGTTGGCAATCAGTAACTAGTGGTGTTCCGCAAGGGTCAGTGCTGGGACCCCAACTCTTTACAATCTATATTAACGATTTGGAGGAGGGGACCAAGTGCAACGTATCCAAGTTTGCTGACGATACAAAGATGGGAGGAAAAGCAGTGAATGAGGAGGACATAAAAAACCTGCAAAAGGACATAGACAGGCTAAGTGAGTGGGCGGAAATTTGGCAGATGGAATATAATGTTGGAAAGTGTGAGGTTATGCACTTTGGCAGAAAAAAATCAAAGAGCAAGTTATTATCTAAATGGAAAGAAACTACCAAGTGCTACAGTACAAAGGGATCTGGGGGTCCTGGTGCATGAAACACAGAAGGTTAGTATGCAGGTACAGCAGGTGATCAGGAAGGCCAATGGAATCTTGGCTTTTATTGCAAGGGGGATGGAGTATAAAAGCAGGGAAATCTTGCTTCAGTTATACAAGGTACTGGTGAGGCCACACCTGGAATACTGCGTACAGTTTTGGTTTCCATATTTAAGAAAAGATATACAGGAAACTTTTGTTTATCCGGCACCCAAATATCCGGAATTCTCGCTTAACCGGCAAAAATCATCCTCCGAAAACTCCTCTCAAATAACCGGCAATGTTGCCGATCCCGAGTCCGAGTCCGAGTCCGCGAACGCCGATTTAGTCAGTAGGGGTAGTTTTCAAAAGTGCCACTACTCGGCCTCCTGGCGCTGTCGGAAGTATACTGTACATTTCTTGATTTATTTATTTTTCTTTGTTTAAAAATAGCCTCGGTAGATATAACTCTCCGTTATCCGGTACTTTTGATAAACCGGCACCACGCCGGTCCCGTCGGTGCCGGTTAATAAAGAGTTTCCTGTACTTGCTCTCGAGGCAGTTCAGAGAAGGTTCACTCGGTTGATTCCGGAGATGAGGGGGTTGACTTATGAGGAAAGGTTGAGTAGGTTGGGCCTCTACTCATTGGAATTCAGAAGAATGAGAGGCGATCTTATCGAAACATATAAGATTGTGAGGGGGCTTGATCGGGTGGAGGCGGGGAGGATGTTTCCACTGATGGGTGAAACTAGAACTAGGGGGCATAATCTTAGAATAAGGGGCTGCTGTTTCAAAACTGAGATGAGGAGAAACTTCTTCACTCAGAGGGTAGTAAATCTATGGAATTTGCTACCTCAGAGAGCTGTGGAAGCTGCGACATTAAATAAATTTAAAACGGAGATAGACAGTTTCCTAGCTGATAAAGGAATTAAGGGTTATGGGGAGCGGGCAGGGAAGTGGACGTGAGTCTAGGTTCGGATCAGCCATGATCCTATTGAATGGCGGAGCAGGCCCGAGGGGCCATATGGCCTGCTCCTGCTCCTACTTCTTATGTTCTTATGTTCTTAAATGGGCACAGCATATATAGACAGAGAACAATGCCAGACGACTACAGCTAATCTTTCTAACTGCCCTTTATCACACCTCGGCAGAGAGACAATCACGGCAATCAAAGGTGTGGATGGTGTCCAACCAGGTCAGTCAGGAAGACATTACATCAAAGACGATAGCAAAATACAACAAAGACAATGAGGTGGGGTCACAAGGGGTCTAATGTGGCAGATGCTGCAGTCTGTATGGAAAACAAAAAACTTTAAACTTTTTACTTTTTTTGCTGGAAATCACAGCAGGTCCGGCCGCATCTGTGAACAAGCCAACGACGACTCGAGTCTGGATGACTCTACGTCACACTCACTCTACCTAGAACATTAGTGAACCAGATGGGTTTTTACAACAATCCGATAGTTTCATGGTCACCATTACTGATACTAGCTTTTTATTCCAGATTTATTTAATTAACTGAATTTAAATTCCCCAGCTGCCGTGGTAGGATTTGAACTCACATTTCTGGATCATTAGTCCAGGCCTCTGGATTACTAGTCCAGTAACATTACCACTACGCTACCGTCCCTGATAGCATAGTGGCGGCACAGTGGTATACAGTCGGGAAGGAGTGGCCCTGGGAGTCCTCAACATTGACTCCGGACCCCATGAAGTCTCATGGCTTCAGGTCAAGCATGGGCAAGGAAACCCCCTGCTGATTACCACCTACCGCCCTCCCTCAGCTGATGGAGGAGTACTCCTCCATGTTGAACACCACTTGGAAGAAGCACTGAGGGTAGCAAGGGCACAGAATGTACTCTGGGTGGGGGACTTCAATGTTCATCTCAAAGAGTGGCTCGGTAGCACCACTACTGACCGAGATGGCTGAGTCCTGAAGGTCATAGGTGCCAGTCTGGGCCTGCGACAGGTGGTGAGAGAACCAACACAAGGGAAAAACCTACTTGACCTTGTCCTCAGCAATCTACCTGTCGCAGATGCATCTGTCCATGACAGCATTGGTAGCAGTGATCACCGCACAGTCATTGTAGAGACGAAGTCCCATCTTCACACGGAGGACACCCTCCATCGTGTTGTGTGGCATTACCACCGTGCACAATGGAACAGATTCAGAACAGATCTAGCAGCTCAAAACTGGGCATCAGCAGCAGCAGCAGAATTGTATTCCACCACAATCTGTAACCTCATGGTTGGGCATATCCCTCACTCTTACCATTACCATCAAGCCAGGGGACCAACCCTGGTTCAATAAGGAGTGTAGAAGAGCATGCCAGGAACAGCATTAGGCGTACCTAAAAATGCGGTGCCAACCTGGGGAAGCTGCAACACAGGACTACATGCATGCTAAAAAGCGGAAGCAGCATGCTATAGACAGGGCTAAGCGATCTCAATCAACGGATCAGATCAAAGCTCTGCAGTCCTGCTACAACCAGTCGTGAATGCTGGTGGACCATTAATCAACTAACGAAGGAGGAGCCTCCATGAATATCCCCATCCTCAATGATGGTGGAGCCCAGCACGTGAGTGCAAAAGACAAGGCTGAAGCGTTTTCAACAATCTTCAGCCAGAAGTGCCGAGTGGATAATCCATAGGTCCCTCCTCCTGAGGTCCCCACCATCACAGAAGCCGGTCTTCAGCCAATTCAATTCACTCCACGTGAGATCAAGAAACGGCTGAGCGCACTGGATATAGCAAAGGCTATGGGCCCCGACAACATCCCGGCTGTTGTGCTGAAGACTTGTGCTCCAGAACTAGCCTCGCCTCTAGCCAAGCTGTTCCAGTACAGCTACAACACTGGCATCTATCAGATAATGTGGAAAACTGCCCAGGTATGTCCACAAAAAGCAGGACAAATCCAACCCGGCCAATTACCTCCCCATCAGTATACTCTCAATCATCAGCAAAGTGATGGAAGGTGTCATCGACAGTGCTATCAAGTGGCACTTACTCGCCAATAACCTGCTCACTGATGCCCAGTTTGGGTTCCGCCAAGACCACTCGGCTCGCAACCTCATTACAGCCTTGGTCCAAACATGGACAAAGGAGCTAAATACCAGAGGTGAGGTGAGAGTGACTGCCCTTGACATCAAGGCAGCATTTGACCGAGTGTGGCATTAAGGAGCCCTAGTAAGGTCAGAAATAGGGATGTTCGCTGGTGACTGCACAGTGTTCAGTGCCATTCGCAACTCCTCAGATAATGAAGCAGTCTATGCCCGCATGCAACAAGACCTGGACGACATTCAGGCTTGGGCTGATAAGTGGCAGGTAACATTCGCGCCACACAAGTGGAAGGCAATGACTATCTCCAACAAGCGAGAGTCTAACCACCGCTCCTTGACATTCAACGGCATTACCATCGCCGAATCCCCCACCATCAACATCCTGGGGGGTCAACACTGACCAGAAACTTAACTGGACCAGCCACATAAATACTGTGGCAACAAGAGCAGGTCAGAGGCTAGGTATTCTGCGGCGAGTGTCTTACTTCCTGACTCCCCAAAGCCGTTCCACCATCTACAAGGCACAAGTAAGGATTGTGATGGAATACTCGCCACTTGCCTGGATGAGTGCAGCTCCAACAACACTCAAGAAGCTCGACACTATCCAGGACAAAGCAGCCCACTTGATTGGCACCATCGATCACCTTAAACATTCACTCTCCACCACCGGCATACCGTGGCTGCATGGTGTACCAGCTACAAGATGCACTGCAGCAACTCACCAAGGCTTCTTTGGCAGCACCTCCCAAACCCGCGACCTCTACCACCTAGAAGGACAAGGGCAGCAGGCGCATGGGAACACCACCACCTCCAAGTTCCCCTCCAAGTCACACACCATCCTGACTTGGAAGTATATCGCCGTTCCTTCATTGTCGCTGGGTCAAAATCCTGGAACTCCCTCCCTAACACCACTCGGACAGCAGCAGTTCAAGGCGGCGGCTCACCACCACCTTCTCAAGGGCAACTAAGGATAAACAATAAATGCTGGCCTTGCCAGCGACGCCCACATCCCATGAATGAATTTAAAAAAAACCTAGTCATAACGATTAATACCTGGCCTCGTCTTATCAAGTGTTGTCTCAGTTCACTTTTCAAAAGATTGGAGAGGCACATGTGGGGCCACTTGTAAAAGGGAGAGACATTCAGTTTAGATCACAAGGGGATACCATCGTTACACCCCAGGTTATGCAATAGTTCATTATTGGACAATACAGGGTTGCAAGATGCTCAGACCACTTAAAGAAGCCACCAGTACCACCTGATAGAATATCTAAGGCAAGACCCAAACTTATAACAAACACCTTTATAGTGTCGCATTCTTCATCAAGGCTCGAATTTCTCCCATTTTACAGAATACTCAAAAAATTTCTGCCTGTACTGTTTAGGATATTTAACACTGGTATTTTTCAGTAAGAATTTAATGTTGTAACATGAATCATAATCATACTTATGAGACTTGGGGGGGGAAAAATTTGGTTGCTTTGCACCTCCCGTTCGCGCCCGCAAAGCACTAGCGCCTGGGTGCGGCGCCAACGCCTCCCGCGAAATTCAGCGGGAGGTCAGCGGTGGTGGTAACCGTTAACACCCCGCGGCGCTGCGCCGCCGGCGATGACATAATTGCTGTGTGCAGCGCCCCAGCCGCAATCTTCGGTATCGCCCCCCGACTTACCACCGGACGCCATGTCCGACGGGGTCAGGGGGGCCTACCTGCGTCCAGGGCGGCGCTAATTAAAGGCGAGATGCCGGGCAGCCATTTTTGTTGCTGGCTGCCTGCCAGCACCTGCCCCCGTTGCCGTCCCCGGCCTCCTCAGCAGCCCCCCGCCGCGGAGTGCCGGCTGCGCTCCGTGAGCCCGGCACTCCTCGAGTGCCTGGCTCTTTTGCTAGCACTCCGATCCCTGGTGGCCCAGCTGGGCCCCGGGTCGTGCTAGGCCCCTCCCCTTGAAGAAGGGGAGGATGGCCTGCAGTACCGCGGCGCGACGTGCCACAGCGCCACGCGTCGCACCGCGACATTCCCTCGCAGCACCCCAAGAGGGAGGCGGGTCGCTTCCAGTAGCACCCTGCTTCCCTCTTGGGGCGCTACCGATGAATTTTGGCCGCAGGGGCGCTAGTTTTTTTCGGGTGTAGCGCCCCCGTGAAGTTAGCGCCCCAAAGGGGGCGCGACTCAATTTTTTCCCCTTGGATTCTCAGACATAAATAGTAAATCACAGTGGTGGGGATGGGGAAGTGATGACAGAATCCAAACAAATTAAACAAGAATCTGCAGATCTCTAGTTGAGCCTGAATTCCTACTCAATCTGAAACGTCACTGTCCCATACAATGCAAGGAAACAGGATTAAACTGCAAGCTGATTAGAACATGTTCATTTGCAATTTTAAAAGCCAGAGCTTTACGCCTGTATTAGAAGCATTTTACACTTGCTGGTAAGGGATCAGGAGTTCATACTTTGTGTTTATGACCTATAAAAAAAACATTCACAGTACTTACTTAATCTTTTCCATATATTCCAGTGTGTTCTGGTTCGTCATATTGGAAGGACTGATGTGTAGTTTAAAGTCTGGCCCGAAGTACTCAAAATAGTCATTGTATGGTAATTCTAAGTTAGAAAAATAAGCAATGTAAGCTCAGGACCATGATAATGTCAAAAATACATGGCAAGACAACAGTGCAATTAGAAAATTATAATAGGATTGGACAGAGTCAACATGGATTTATGAAAGGGAAATCGTGTTTGACAAATCTGTTAGAGATTTTTGAGGTTGTAACTAGCAGAATAGATAAGGGGGAACCAGTGGATATGGTGTATTTGGATTTTCAGAAGGCATTCGATAAGGTGCCACACAAGAGGTTATTAAACAAAATTAAGGCTCATGGGATTGGGGGTAATATACTAGCATGGATTGAGGATTGGTTAACGGACAGAAAACAGAGAGTAGGAACAAACGGGTCATTTTCGGGTTGGCAGGCTGTAATTCGTGGGGTACCGCAAGGATCAGTGCTTGGGCCTCAGCTATTCACCATCTACATCAATGATTTGGATGAGGGGACCAAATGTAATACATCCAAGTTTGCTGATGATACAAAGCTGGGTGGGAATGCAAGTTGTGAGGAGGATGCAAGGAGGCTTCAAGGGGGATATAGAAAGGCTAAGTGAGTGGACAAGAGCATGGCAAATGGAATATAATGTAGAGAAATGAGATTGGGAAATGTTGGTGTTCAGAGGGACCTGGTGTCCTTGTACACGAATCACTGAAAGTTAACATGCAGGTACAGCAAGCAATTAGGAAAGCAAATGGTATGTTGGCCTTTATTACAAGAGGATTTGAGTATAAGAGTAAAGACGTCTTACTGTAATTATATAGGACCTTGGTGAGACCACACCTGGAGTATTGTGTACAGTTTTGGTCTCCTTACCTAAGGAAGGATATACTTGCCATAGAGGGAGTGCAACGAAGGTTCACCAGACTGGTTCCTGGGATGGGGGGATTGTCCTATGAGGACAGATTGAGTAGACTAGGCCTATATTCTCTAGAGTTTAGAAGAATGAGAGGTGATCTCATTGAAACATACAAAATTCTTACAGGGCTTGACAGGGTAGATGCAGGGAGGATGTTTCCCCTGGCTGGGGCATCTAGAACCAGGGGTCACAGTCACAGAATAAGGGGTCAGCCATTTAGGACTCAGGGCGTGGTGAATTTTTGGAATTCTCTACCCCAGAGGGCTGTGGAGGCTCAGTCGTTGAGTATATTCAAGACAGAGATCGATAAGAGTTTTGAATATTAAGGGAATCAAGAGATATAGGGATAGTGCAGGAAAGTGCAGATGAGGTAGAAGATCAGCCATGATCTTATTTAATAGCTCACCAAAAGAACTAGTTCTTTCATACTGCAGACTACTCGAGGAATAGAATTCAAAAGCAGAGAAGTTAAGTTTATATAGAACCTTGGTTAGACCACACTTAAAGAGTACTGTGCACAGTTCTGGCCTCCATATTACAAAAAGGACATAGAAGCACTAGAGAAAGTGCAAAAAAGATTCATATGGATGGTACCAGAACTGAGGGGGTACGACGATCAGGAAAGACTGGGGCTCTTTTCTCTGGAAAAAAGACGACTGGGAGGTGGCCCAATGGAGGTCTTTAAAATTATGAAGGGGATCGATAGGGTAGATGTACAGAAGATGTTTCCACTTGTGGGGTGTCCAAAACTAGGGGCCATAATACAAGATAGTCACTAATAAATCTAATAAGGAATTCAGGAGAAACTTCTTTACTCAGAGTGTGATGAGAATGTGGAACTTGCTACCACATGGAGTGGTTGAGGCGAATAGCATAGATGCATTTACGGAGAAGCTAGATAAGTATATGAGGGAGAAAGGAATAGAAGGATATGTTGAAAGGGTGAGATGAAGTAAATAGAGTGGGAGGAGGCATAAACACAGGCAAAGACTGGTTGGGCTGAATGGTCTGTTTCTGTATTGTAAATTCTATGTAATACGTTGTGCACTAGCCAGATACAATTGCAATTTTATTTCCCTAGGGTCTAAACGCATATATATTTTAAAAAAAACTAAACTCAGAAGCATAATTACTTAAGTCGGTATAATACCATACAGTACAATCTGAATTCTTAGAGATGCAACTGATTTGCCAAGAGAGTTCTGTGCCTGAAATTTCTGTGGAAGTTCTCTGGCGTGACATTAGGGGAACCCCCAGAGAAATTATGTAAATGGCTAAAAATGGTCATTTATGCCAACTGGGTTCTGCCAATTGACTGAAGGTACAGTAAGAGATTGGGAGAACTCCGTTGAAATTCAAAGCCCTGATCAATGACAAGAAAACTCTTATCTACATCCATTTCACTTATTTATATTTTATCCCTGCACAAGTGTTAAAATATGTAATCTACTGATCAAACAAGCACAAGTCAATCTACAGAATGTATAACTCAAACAAATGCAAACAGTGTACCAGTTTTTCTTATGCATCCAAAAAGGATTTTGTATAGCTGGTACATTAAAATATTAGTCTGAAACTAGTAGGAAACCTGTGGGAATCACGGAGCAGAAACCTTGCTTATTTACTTAAAGGTTGCCAGCCTTGAGGAGAACGAGTAAAGCTTTTGGTGTCAAAAATAATTACCATTTGGAATCTCTATATCCAGTGCTACAGCAGTCTCGTATGTCCAGCAGCGAGCAACATTGCGGATTGTGTAGCCTCCGCCTCCCAGCATCAGTAGGGGTAAGTTGAAGGTCTTCATGAATTCCACACATTTAGCATGACCTATTTTAAGAAACAGTAATAATGTACAACAGCCCCAGCTATAAACTATTAGAACGCACTACAAGTCTTTCAATAAAAAATATAATAGTATTCACGATGATACATGATGGTGCATCCGCTCATACCTTTTAGTGTGAGATTGAAACATCCAAGTCTGTCCCCCGACAAAGAATCAGCTCCACACTGCAGTACAACTGCACTGGGCTGGTACATTTCCATTACCTTGGTCAAAATCTGCATTAAAAAGTGAGCCACAGGTAAGATGAACAGTTTAGTAAAATTGGCAGCACTTTATACTAAATTGTATTATATTTCTTAAAATGTTGCATAATCACTTACAGTAAAGTTTAAATAATTACTACAGCAGTAAAAGAAAATTCAAAATACTTACTGGCTTGAATATCTGCTCGTAAGACTCATCATCAATTCCATCTCGCAGTGGAAAGTTAACAGCATAATATTTACCTTTCCCTGCACCTATGTCCTTTAGGTACAAGACAAACAAAGTATGAACTCAGTGCCAATTTTGAGGCACAGTAACTTTTGATGAATACTACACAAACATTACTTTTGGTGCATAGAACATCTACATCTTGAGATAGTGTCTTTCGATATGTTTATGTCTTCAGATTGCCACTTAATTTTTCCTTGGGTTTCCAACCTGAACTATAAATTTTGTCTATGGATCACTGGAACTCCCTGTTGATTGTTAGGTCTTGTGAATGAATTTGGACAATCGCAACCACTTTCCAGAGGTCAAACCAAGAAGTGTTCTATTCCCCCCACAGACATCCCCAAGCTAAATCTTTTCTTTAAAAGGTTTGCAGTCATTGAACAGGTACGAGGTTCTTGCAGCCTGTGTGGACGAGAGCAGGGACTGCAGGGAGGATGAACAAACTGACCACAGCACCGTTGGGGGAGTAAAAAGGAATGTAGTAGTGGTAGGGGACAGTATAGTTAGAGGGATAGATACTGTTCTCTGCAGCCGAGTGAGAGTCCGGAAGGCTGTGTTGCCTGCCAGGGTTAAGGACATCTCCTTGGGGCTGGAGAAGAACTTGGAGTGGGAGGGGAAGGATCCAGTTGTCGTGGTCCACGTAGGTACCAACGACATAGGTTGGACAGAGAAAGAGGTTCTGCTGAGGGAGTATGAGCAGTTAGGGGATAAATTAAAAAGCAGAACCACAAAGGTAATAATCTCTGGATTACTACCTTAGCCACGAGCAAATTGGCATAGGGTCAATAAGATCAGAGAGATGAATGCGTGGCTCAAAGATTGGTGTGGGAGAAATGGGTTTCAATTCATGGGGCACTGGCACCAGTACGGGGGAAAGAGGGAGCTGTTCCTTTGGGATGGGCTTCACTTGAACCATGCCGGGACCAGTGCCCTGGCAAATCGAATAACTAGGGCTGTAGATAGGGCTTTAAACTAAATAGTCGGGGGGAGGGTTCAGGTGAAGGGAAATTTAGAAAGTTAAAGAGAAAGGACAAGGCAATAGTACAGGGTAGTGATAGGGGTAATGATAACCAGAGTCTGACAGGAAGGGACAGAATGTACAAACATAAGACTGCACCGGCAAATACGGTAAGAGTAGGGAAAAATGGTAAAAAGACAACATTAAAGGCTCTTTATCTGAATGCACGCAGCATTCGCAACAAGACAGATGAATTGACGGCACAAATAGAAATAAATGGGTATGATCTGATAGCCATTACAGAGACGTAGTTGCAAGGTGACCAAAGCTGGGAACTGAATATTCAGGGATATTTAACATTTTGGAAGGATAGGCAGAAAGGAAAAGGGTAGTTCTGTTAATAAAGGATGAAATCAGTACAGTAGTGAGAAATGATATTGGCTCGGAAGATCAAATGTAGAATCAGTTTGGGTGGAGATAAGAAATAGTAAGGGAAATAAGCCCCCTAACAGTAGCTACACAGTAGGACAGAGTATAAATCAAGAAATAATGGGGGCTTGTAAGAAAGGGACTGCAATAATCATGGGCGATTTTAATCTTCATATAGATTGGACAAATCAAATTGGCAAAGGTAGCCGTATGAACAATATGTTGTGGAACCAACCAGGGAGCAGGCTATTTTAGATCTGGTAATGTATAATGAGGCAGGATTAATTAATGATCTCAGTGAAGGATCCTCTAGGGAAGAGTGATCATAGCATGATAGAATTTCACTTTCAGATTGAGGGTGAGAAACTTGGGTCTGAAACTAGCATCCTAAACTTAAATAAAGGCAATTACAAAGGTATGAAGACAGAATTGGCTAAAGTGGACTGGGAAAACAGGTTAAAGGGTAAGACTGTAGATAAGCAGTGGCAGACATTTAAGGAGATATTTCATAACTCTCAGCAAAGGTATACTCCAGTGAGAAGCAAAGACTCTACGAGAAGGATGAACCATCCGTGGCTAACTAAGGAAGTTAAGGATGGTATCAAATTGAAAGAAAAGGCATACAATGTTGCAAAGATTAGTGGTAGGCCAGAGGATTGGGAAATATTTAGAAACCAGCAAAGGATGACTAAAAAAATGAGGGAGAAAATAGATTATGAGAGTAAACTTTCAAGAAATATAAAAAAAGACAGTTAGAGCTTCTAAAAAAGGAAGAGAATAGCTAAAGTAAACGTTGGTCGCTTAGAGGATGAGACTGGTGAATTAATAATGGGAAACAGGGAAATGGCAGAGACTTTGAACAAATATTTTGTATCTGTCTTCACGGTAGAAGACACTAAAAACATCCCAATAATAGTAGATAATCAACGGGAAAAAAGGGAGGGAGGAACTTAAAACAATCACCATCACTAGAGAAAAAGTACTTGGCAAACTAATGGGACTAAAGGCCGACAAGTCCCCTGGACCTGATGACCTGCAACCTAGGGTCTTAAAAGAAATGGCGGCAGAGATAGCAGATGCACTGGTGCCACAGGGATCAGTGCTGGGTCCGCAACTATTTACAATCTATATTAATGACTTGGATGAAGGGACCGAGTGTACTTTTGCCAAATTTGCCGACGATACAAAGATAGGTGGGAAAGCAAGTTGTGAGGACACAGAGTCTGCAAAGGGATATAGATAGGTTAAGTGAGTTGGCAGATGAGTATAATGTGGGAAAATGTGAAGTTATCCACTTTGGTAGGAAGAATAAAAAAGCATATTATTATTTAAATGGAGAGAGACTACAGAATGCTGCGGTACAGAGGGATCTGGGTGTCCTTGTACATGAAACACAAAAAATAACATGCAGGTACAGCAAGTAATTAGGAAGGCAAATGGGATGTTGGCCTTTATTGCAAGGGGGATGGAGTATAAAAGTAGGGAAGTCTTGTTACAACTGTACAGGGCACTGGTGAAACCAAACCTGAAGTACTGCGTACAGTTTTGGTCTTCTTATTTAAGGAGGGATATACTTGCATTGGAGGCAGTTCAGAGAAGGTTCACTAGGTTGATTCCTGAGTTGAAGGGGTTGTCTTATGAGGAAAGGTTGAGCAGGTTGGGCCTATACTCATTGGAGTATAGAAGAATGAGAGGTGATCTTATTGAAACATATAAGATTCTGAGGGGGCTTGACAGGGTAGATGCTGAGAGGATGTTTCCCCTCGTGGGGGAATCTAGAACTAGGGGGCATTGTTTCAGAATAAGGGGTCGCCCATTTAAATCGGAGATGAGGAGGAATTTCTTCTCTCAGAGGGTCATGAATCTTTGGAATTCTCTACCCCGGAGAGATGTGGAGGCTGAGTCATTGAATATATTCAAGGCGAATAGACAGATTTTTGAAAAACAGGGAGTCAAGGGTTCTGGGGAGCGGGCAGGAAAGTGGAGTGGAGGCCAAGATCAGATCAGCCATGATCTTATTGAATGGCGGAGCAGGCTCGAGGGGCCGAATTGCCTACTCCTGCTCCTATTTCTTATGTTCTTATGAGTAATAAAGGTACTAGGCAGCACAGCAGGTTAGAATAATGTTTTTCAGATCTTGAACCCAAATTCAAAACCGTTCCAAGCGTCCTCAGACAATTGAGTATCTTTAAAGGAAAAAAAAATACCAGCTGTTATACAGTCTCACCATCTGGTAGAACATGTCACTACAACATAACCTGCTGGGCCATCATGAGTGTCTGCAGACTACAACAGAATTGTCATGATCTCTAAGACACCTGGCCAGTAACCCAATTCAAGGTAGCAATACCACACACAGTGAAGGGAAAAGACTCTCTCTTATGTAAATCACAGCTAAAAGTGTGGCACATTCTATAAATTAACCCTACCGCATTTGTTTTGGCATTAAATGGAACAAAACCAAGAAGCTTGCTGCTCATCTGTTACTTTGAGTGACGATTTATTAACTTGCCATTTCTTTAGAACCAAGTCAATAATTATAACATAGGCGCAAAAATCAGAACAACCAAATCAGAGTGTACCATAAACAAAGTTTCTCAGCAGTTTGCTCGTGGTTTTACTTACTTTTGTACGTTATTGTTTAGAACAAAAAAAAACTATCATTTTCTACAAATTAGTAGTGGATTTGAAAGGCAGGAAACAGGCAATTATCGCCACTTGTCTTAAGGTCCTAAGCAAACAGTGTAATCACATTGGCAAACATAATCTCTATTCAGTTGTGAATTCTAACCATGAATGAGTATATAGCCCTTTCTCAAGTTACTAACATAATTTAGTTTTGGTATTGAAGCTTGTATTTATGAATATCTGAAACGAACACTCACCCGAAGATCACCTGTGCCAGGAAAATATTCACCATATTTATGGAATGAAACGGTCATCACACGGTCTGTTGTATAAAAGGCCTCTTCCACACCATCTCCATGGTGGATGTCAATATCAATATACAAAACTCTCTGATGATATCTGTGGAAATAGAACATATTCTCTTTAGGACTGTGCTTGCTGTAAACAAAGTGTTCAAATGGGACACGGTCATCCCTTTAAGTCACAGCCAAACATCTGGCATTTAGGAGGAAGCCTATGAATATGGTTTTATTTTATGCATTTCAATATTGTGTTACTGTTCTTATACTTTAAAATAGCTGGCATTCTGTGAACATGTGTTTGGTGCAGAATTCCCCTGCAGTTCTTCTCCAATCATATTTTCCTGATATCACTGGTGGGGATTTTGCTACATCAAAATGTGTCCCAGGATGCCAGGTCGAGAAGAGAGCATACCACAAGTGAGCTGTTAACGGAATGAGGTGGAAATAGAGTGAAAACAGTATTTCCCCAACAGGATATTTGGCTCGAGTGGAAATTCAGTGGTAAGTAGCTCAGAATATCTTAAGAGGTGAAATTCAACTTTGGCGAGGGGCCAAACAGGCAGTAGCGGATCAGTCGCCTGTTATACACCCCACCGATCTTCCTTTCTATTGAAGTCAATGGGCAGCCGATCCGCGACTGCCCTTTTTGCGTCGCCGCCGTAGATGAATTTCACCCCCCTTGTGTTCTTTATTGTATGTTTTCTTCCCTCTTTAACAGAACTTTAAATTTCAATTTGTCCAACTGGTAGGAAACTGCCATTTAACAGGTAGCTGGTGATCATTATACACTGGTTAGGTGTTAATTAATCTATTTAAGAAAGAAAGTCTTGCATTTATATAGCACCTTTCACGACCACCGGACGTCTCAAAGCACTTTATAGCCAATGAAGTACTTTTGAAGTGGAGTCACTGTTGTAATGTAAGAAATGCGGCAGCCAATTTGCGCACAGTAAGTTCCCACAAACAGCAATGTGATAATGACCAGATAATCTGTATTTGTTATGTTGATTGAGGGATAAACATTGGCCAGGATACCGGGGAAAACTCCCCTGCTCGTCTTCGAAATAGTGAAATGGGATCTTTTACGCCCACTTGAGAGAGCAGACAGGGCCTCGGTTTAATGTCTCATCCGAAAGACGGCACCTCCGACAGTACAGCACTCCCTCTGTACTGCACTGGAGTGTCAGCCTAGATTTTTGTGCTCAAGTCCCTGGAGTGGGACTTGAACCCACAACCTTCTGACTCAGAGGCAAGAGTGCTACCCACTGGGCCACAGCTGACACTTGTAGCGTTGGTCTGACTGAGCAACTGAAACTAGTTTGTAACTAAATTGTAAGAGCGGTGGGGTGGAAAGTGCAGCAGTGTAGTTTAACTAAAATTTAACTGGATAAAGAATATAAGCTTAAGACTTAACTATACCGTTTATAGCTAGAAGTGCGGATTTACACAGCGAGTTATGATGATCTGGAATGCACTCTCTGAAAGGGTGGTGAAGATGATTCAATAATGGCCCGTATTTTCTGATCGCAGGCCTCCTGCGGGCGGAGGCCTGCAATCTGGAAAAATCTGCACCCTTACCTGAGGGCTCCCGGGACGCGCAGTTCCGATGCTGGGCCTCACCAAACTCCAAGTGTGCAGGGCCCACGTATCCCAGAGGCGCATGTAGTTCACAGCATCCCTGGGATCACGTGGGCCATGGGGAGCCAATCACAGAAGGGAATCTCCCTTCACACATTTGACAGGAAGACCTGTCAAATATATGAATAGAGATTAATGAAAAAACATAGTAAAACTTTAAATTTAAAAAAAAATCACATTTTTAAAATGACTTGAAATTACAATAAATTAAGTATTTTAAACAAAAATTTAATTTTTTGAAAAAATAATTAAAGTATTTTACGGGGCAAAAAATAAACTTACCTTTTTTTAAAAGTATTTTTAAATGATAAATCAGTGAAATTTTTTTAAAAACTTTTTTCTACTCTTATCCTGGTAAAAGCAGGCCTTACGCTTGCTTTTACCAGGCGTAAGAATTGTAAGGGTTTTCTGCGGGCGGAGGGTCTCCAAAAAGCAGAACTATCCGCCCACAGAGGCCCTTCTCCAGGGCAGCCAGAGGATCTGTCAAGAGGATTCTTGACAGATCGGAAATACTGGTTTTCAGCGCATGCCTGAAACCGGCATTTCCGATGTCCCTACGGGTGGGTGCACAGTGCGCACCCACCCGTAGGGATCGGAATATCCGGCCCAATAACTTTCAAAAGGGAATTGGATAAATACTTGAAAAGGAAAACTTTTCTGGGCTATGGGGAAAGAGCAAGGGAGTGGGACTAATTGGATAGCTCTTTCAAAGAGCCAGCACAGGCACGTTGGGGCGAATGACCTCCTTCTGTGCTGTATCATTCTATGATTCTAAGAAAGATAGCCCAGGAGGCGACAGTGAGTTCAAGATCTCAGAACTGACATCAGGCAGAGAGAGAAGTTTCTGGAGCAAGAATTTTAGAAGGTAGTCACCCTGCTGATAGATATGGTACAGGAAGGAGTGATGACGATCCATAGGTCAGGGAAAGTGAAGAGGGATAGGCTACAGCAGGAATGCCCACAGCAAATTATTCACTGCAACAGGTTTGAACCACTGGCTTCCTGTGTGGTGGATGAGGACACTGTGCAGGACCATCAAATGGACTATGAGGGCACCAAAAAAAAAATCAGATGGTTTGGCGGGGGTAATTAGCAATTCAGTTAGGAATGCAGTAGTAATGGGAGACTTGATAGAGGGCTGGACACTATTTTTTGCAGTCCAGACCGAGAGTTCCTGATGGTTTGTTACCTCTCGATGCTAGCATATGGGGCATTTCAAAAAGATTATGCAAGGGGAGCCAGAGTAGCCACTCATTGTTGTCCACATGGGAGTCAACCTTACAGGGAAGGAAAGTCCTGCAAATGGGAGGCGGGGTGGGAGTGGTTCAGATATTAGGAAGCAGGTTTAGGAGAAGGGTGGTAATCTCTGGATCCCTCTCAACCATGAGCTACAATAGGAATGCACCATAATTAAGGGAGATCAACACGTGTCTAAAGGGGCAATGTCAGGAAGAAGGTTTGCATTTTATGGGGTATTGGCATCAGCTCTGAGGAAAATGGGAGCTATTGTACAAGGATAGGCTATATTTGAATGGGAAGGGAGCGAAGATTAGCAAAATGCATAAATAGGAAAGTGAAAATTCATTTAAACTAGGAAGGAAAGGGAGCAGGGAAAATAAAAACAGTCAGATGAAACTCCGTAGGTATGCCGCCGACCACAAAATCTGCCCCAAGATTTTTTTTTTAGGAGAGACAGAACAGGTAAGATAGAAGTGGCAATATTGGTGAAGGAGGGAATACATGCTGTAGATAGGACTGATAAATGAAAAAAAGAACTTGCATTGATATAGTGCATTTCATAACCACAGAATGTCCCAAAGTGCTTTACAGCCAATGAAGTACTGTTGAATTGTAGTCACTGTTGTAATATTGAGAAATTTGTGCACAGCATAGTCCCAAAAACAGCAAGGAAATAAATGACCAGATCGTCTGTTTTAAGATGTTGGTTGAGAGATAAATGTTGCCCAGGACACTGGGAGAACGCCGCTGCTCTTCTTCAAATAGTGCCATGGGATCTTTTATGTCCACCTAAGAGGGTAGACAGGGCCTGGGTTTAACATCACATCCGAAAGACGCCTTCTCAGACAGTACAGTACTTCAATACTGAAGTGATGTACACAAAAAGGAGGTACATAAGAACATAAGAAATAGGAGCAGGAGTAGACCATTTGGCCCTTCGAGCCTGCTCCGCAATTCAATATCATGGCTGAGCTTCTACCTCATCTCCACTTTCCTGCACTATCCCCATATCCCTTGATTCCCTTAATATTCAAAAATCTATCAATCTCTGTCTTGAATATACTCAACGACTGAGCCTCCACAGCCCTCTGGGGTAGAGAATTCCAAAGATTCACCACCCTCTAAGGTGAAGAAATTTCTCATCCCAGTGGACAGTCAATATGGTTAGAGATCAAAGATTAAAAAAAGGGGTTGTTACATTAGTGGGGTGCATTACGGCCCCCCAATTGTTGGAGGGAAATTTTTTTTTATTCGTTCATGGGATGTGGGCATCGCTGGCAAGGCCAGCATTTATTGCCCATCCCTAATTGCCCTCGAGAAGGTGGTTGTGAGCTTCCTTCTTGAACTGCTGCAGTCCGTGTGGTGAAGGTACTCCCACAGTGCTGTTAGGGAGGGAGTTCCAGGATTTTGACCCAGCGACAAAGGAACAGCAATATATTTCCAAGTCAGGATGGTGTGTGGAAGAGGAAATCTATAGATACATCAGGAAGAAGAGTAGGAACAAATTATTGTTCTACAAGGTTTTAATTACCCACTCATCGATTGGGACAGAGGAAACAAACAGAGAAAAGGGAATGCAATTTCTAAAGTGTGTACAGGATGACTTCTTCAAGCAGTATGTTCATATGCCTATGAGCGGGGAGGCATTGCTAGATCTAGTTATGAGTAACAAAAAAGATCAGGTAGATGAGTTAAATGTGCATGAGCACCTTGGGAGTGGTGATCATAATATGATACGGTTTAAGGACCAAATGGAAAGGGAGGAAGTTAGTACAATAACAAGGGCACCAGAATAAAATAGGGCAGATTTTAGAAAGATGAGGAGTGAGCTAGTCGAGGTGAGACAAAGAGAAATTGACACACAGGAATGTAGATTAACAATGGGATAGTTTTAAAAAGATTGAAAAGCTGCAGAATACATATATCCCATTAAAAAAGGAGACAACTTCAAGTTTCAGGATGCTGTGGATAAATAAAGAGGTTAGAAACAAACTAAAATTGAAGAGGGTATATGGGATCTAGAGATATAAAAATGAGTGAATACGAAAATATAAAGAAAGAGGTTAAGAGATGAATAAGAAGAGCAAAGAGGGAATATGAAGACAGAATCTCACAATATTAGAAAGAACAGTAAAGTATTCGACAAATGTATCAGTAAAAAGAGAATTATTAAGTATGAGGCGGGACCCGAGAGGAGAAGATAAACAGAAATCGGCAGGGATATCTCACAAATACTTTGCTTCAATGTTCATAAAAGAAAAGGATATTGGGGTGGAGGTAAATCCCAAACTGGTTAAAAGTGAGACGAGAAATATTAGAAAGAAAAGTATTGGAGATGTTACGTAAACTAAAGGAGCACCAAGTTCTGGAACCTGAGAATCCTGAGGGAGATTGGGGCGTTGGGAGGAGTGGGGGGGTGGGGGGATGGAAGAAAGCCAGAGGCCCTAGAAGTTGTATTGAGAATGGCCAATGTAATTTCTAAATATCTAGATGAAGAAAAAATAATTAGAAGCAGCCAACATGGATTTCTGAAAGGAAAATCAAAGATTGACAAAGATAAAAGCTCTTTTAAAGAGGATATGGTGAATGGGAGAAATGCAGTGGATGTGGTGTCCATGGACTTTCAGAAAGCCTTCGGCAAGGTACTACACAGGAGAATATTGGAGAAGATTAAGGGGCATGGAATTAGGGCAAGGGGAGCAAATTGAATTAAAAACTGGTTAGAAGGGAGGACACGGTAGGACTTAAGGGCAATTACTCAGAGTGGTTAGAAGTGGGTAGGAGTCTTCCACAGGGTACACTTCTGGGACAGATTCTGCTCACGGCGTATGTCAATGATTTGGATATAGGGCTAGAGGGAGTGGTATCCAAACTTATAGACTATACTTAAATAGGAGGCATTGTAAATAATTGCGAAGCCAAAGGAAGTTGCAAAGGGATATGGGAACAGGGTGGGCCCATGGGACGAGGACGACTGCTCGCGTGAAGTTTTCAAACTATTACGGGGAACAGATAGGGTAGATAGAGAGAAACTATTTCCGCTGGTTGGGGATTCTAGGACTAGGGGGCATAGTCCAAAAATTAGAGCCAGACCTTTCAGGAGCAAAATTAGGAAACACTTCTACACACAAAGGGTGGTAGAAGTTTGGAACTCTCTTCCGCAAACGGCAATTGATGCTAGATCAATTGTTAATTTTAAATCTGAGATTGATAGCTTTTTGTTAATCAAAGGTATTAAGGGATATGGGCCAAAGGCAGCTACATGGAGTTCGGTCACAGATCAGCCATGATCTCATTGAATGGCGGAACAGGCTCCAGGGGCTGAGTGGTCTATTCCTGTTCCTAAGTTCCTATGATAAACACCAGCACCGACTAGGTGGGCCAAATGACCTGTTTCATGTTGCACTTCTATATAATTTTATGCCTCTACCTATCAATTTAAAAAATATAAAATATTGTACAGGTACCGTCTTCAGAAAATTTAGGATTGTGTCAATTTAGACATAATCTTAAGTGATTTTACTACATAGAAAATTCTACTGATTATTTGTACAGTGGGACTGCACTGTAGTTCTACAGAATAAGCCAAACAAAGTCAGTTATTGCCCTTAAAAAGACAATAACTGTTTTACTTACTTCAGCAATTCAAGGATGGCAAGAACAATATCATTGACATAACAAAAACCTGATGCCTCAGACTTCTTGGCATGGTGAAGACCTCCAGCCCAGTTGACTGCAATGTCAGTCTGTTGCCTATTGAGTTTTACTGCTGCAGCTATGTAGAAGATGAAAATTAAAATTCCTTTGACTTACTCAGTAGAAATTTTACTTGCAATAAAATTTGTAATAAATCACAGCTGTCAATGCAAAAATGCGTGCCCATTAATCTTGCAAAAACTCACCCACTGAACCTCCTGTTGATAATTGACAAAATTCAAACATTCCATCAAATACAGGACAATCCTCTCCAACATTAACTGTAGAAATAAAAACAATTAAAAAAAATATTGCATGCAATCCCAGCAAACATTAACATTAAGGATTGATCCACTAGATTTGTTTTGTATAATGTTTTAAATAGGCAGTATCTGTCACTGGGTTTATTCAGAATAATAGTATCAATATGAATACAGTAGAAACTGCTTTTAAACCAATAAGCCTTGATGATATATGGGTACTCTCAATTCATCAACACATCTTGCTCCCACTACTAACACAAGTGTCAGAACAGTAATGATTCAGTTGATAGACCTGTTGCTTCCAAGTCAGAAGGTTAAAGGTTTAAGCCCTGCTTTAGGACTTAAGCACATAATCTAGGCTGGTATGTCATTGCAGTACTGAAGCGCCACCCTTCGGATGAGATGTTAAATCAAGGCCCCTTCTGACTTGCAGTTGTTGAATTAATTCACTGTGAGGCATCTTTCCAGGCAATTATGAGTTAAGTTAGAGCTTCCTTTACACTACTTAACCTCATTGGTGCACAACTGCAATGGGGTGATATTTCTATTTCCCACACCATGCAACCCTATGGAATCTGACGAAAATTTCCATTTATGGGTTTCTTCTTACCAACCAGAAACAGAATTGAAGTTACACAATCATTTCAGATCGGCAGCTGTCAGAGAGAGAGAGAGAGAGGAGCTTTAATCACATTGTGAGTTATATTTGAACACAGAATTGACAGGACGAAGTTCGAACTTTGGACTCCCTTGTACCAAATACTGGATGACGTATGCAATTTCCGAAAGAAAGACTTGGATTTCTATAGCACCTTTCGTGACCTCAGGACGTCCCAAAGCGCTTTTACAGCCAATGAAGTACTTTTGAAGTGTAGTCACTGTTGTAATGTAGGAAATGCAGCAGCCAATTTGTACACAGCAGATCCCATAAACAGCAATGTGATAATAACCAGATAATCTGTTTTAGTGATGTTGATTGAGGGATAAATATTGGCCGGGACACCGAGGATAACTCCCCTACTCTTCTTCGAAATAGTGTCATGGGATCTTTTACGTCCACCTGAGAGATCAGACGGTGCCTCACTTTAACATCTCATCCGAAAGACGGCACCTCCGACAGTGCAGCACTCCCTCAGTACTGCACTAGAGTGTCAGCCTAGATTTTTGTGTTCAAGTCTCTGGAGTGGGACCTGCTGACTCAGAGGCAAGGGTGCTACCAACTGAGCCACGGCTGACAGAGGTAATCATGAACACCTCAGTCCGGGATTATCTATCTGTGGAGGGTTCATAAATCCTGAATTTTTGGTCCTGTATGATTGCATTGTATGATACAACTTAAATTGCATTCTTACATCTCTGCATCTGTTTGCTGTACTCTGACATGTTATCTGGTCGTATTGATCGCAGAAATTTGATGTAGTCATCACTGTGGTATTTTGTCATCTCCTCAGTTGTGGCCTTGTGTGGTCGCTAATGGAAAAATAAAAAGAATAAGCTGGTTACATTACTGCCAGTTCTCCTTCTCCACTCCCCAGCTAATCAGGTTTAGAAAATACAAGTACCAACTTACATAGATTTCCATCTTTCTGTACAAGCCATAATTCAGCAACAGATTATGGGTCATACGGATTCGGTGTGGTTTCATAGGGTGTCCCTGGCCATAATAGTAGTTCCCTATGTCACCTATTAAAAAAGTGAAAAGGAACTGCTCATTAATCAAGAAAGAAAATTGCAGTTATGCAAGCATTTTTAAGACTCAGCCTACATACGTTAGGTAAACAAGATATCTGGTACTATTCATCAATTGAGTCCCAACAACTAAGTATGCAAAAATCAGTACCAAAGTACACTGTTCAGAAATTACTAAAAATTGTATTTGTCAAAGACCAAATATGTCAATAGCAAATCACACATGTGGCACTGCAGAGAATTTGAATACTAAGTAGAAAAAAGGAACTCATGGGCACATTTGACAATACCAAAAGGTACAAACAAACTATTATACTGTTACATATATTAGATGAATAAAGAAAATAGACAAAAGACTGGCTAAGTTTAACAATTACATAATGAGGTTTCCAGTCCATTTTATGAGCTATGAGCTCCAATACTAAGCCGGAGGAGGTCACAATGAATGACCAAAAAGTTGAACTTTCATTTCAAACAAAATCTACTCATCAGCGTTGTTATAAATCAAGTTTGGGAGAGGACAACACTGATTCCACATTTTAATTGAAAAGACTGTTTTAACAGCCAAAAAGAAAATTTAAGTTGAAGTTTGTCAACAAAATCACACATTAGATTTTGCTTAGAGTAGCATCCTTTATGCTGATTAAACAAAATCTGCTGAGGGGGAAAAAGGGAAGCTTGCATTGCTCGGTCATTGCTTTATACATACAAGTATGTAAAGAGAAGAGGTCCTTCTACCTGTCCAACCCACTCTTAACAAGCCAAATAATCCACATCATTGCACATTCTTTCCAACTCATCTGATCTGCTGAGATGAATAACCACAAGTAAAATTTCTGAGAAAACTTTTCCTGAACCCAAAGATTAATTTGAATAAAACGTTAAGGACAAGAATCCAAAGCCCCCTTTGAACTACTGAATTCCCTGCTATGGCAACAGTATGATTGAAAGCAACCTTGTAGTATAAACTTCTCTTGCAAGAGAGCCCCAGGTGGACAGAGGAAACGCTTCAAGGACACCCTCAAAGCCTCCTTGAAAAAGTGTAACACCTGGGAATCCCTGGCCCAAGACCGCACAAAGTGGAGGAGAAGCATCTGGGAAGGCGCCGAACACCTCGAGTCTCTTCGCCGGGAGCAAGCGGAAGCCAAGCGCAAGGAGCGCACGTCACAGCAGACTCATCAGTCACCTGCAAACTCATTTTTAATGTGGAAGCAAGTCATCCTCGGTTCCGAGGGACTGCCTAAGAAGAGTATAAACTACTGAATGCTCTTGTTGTTAGAAGCAGTGACACCCTTAAAGAGTATGGGTTTTCTAACTGAAAGAACTGCACCGTCGACAGCAAAGCTGAAGAAGTCCTGCCAGCAGCACTTAAACCAGGTCCACCATTGTGGTTCTGGCTATGGACAAGCTGACCTTTCTACCTGCCTGTACAGGTCAGGATTGCGCTCTCAGTATTTCTGGCCTGTGTAGAACCTTTACTCAGTATCAAGGAAGATTCCCATCAGATTTATAAAAGCACAAATGTAACTGTGCACCAACCATGAATGCGTGAGATTAGCACATTGGCAGTGTTAAAGGTCACATTTGCAGCTTCAAAGCAATTGTGCATATGAGATTGAGCAGTTTCCTCACTGCCAAATCATCTTGCAGTATAAATAGAGTAATTCCACACCAATGGGAAGCAGCACAATTACTTGGAAGCAGTTCATTAACAAAAGAGGCAAACAAGACAATCGTTGTTATTCATCCTTAACTAATTACTCATCACTTCATATTACTTAATATTAATCTGCACTAGATTTTCTACGAACCACACAGTGCATAAATAATATATGGAGGATGATAATTCTTAGCTTACAAATAGAAAGTACTAATAATTTATCAACTTTGTCCTTTGCAAGTCAGTTAGCTCATTTCTATTAAGAAGAAAGCATGGAATGAGAAAAGGACACACAACTCATTAAGGCCCTTCCAAGCACAACATATTGGGAAAATTTATCTGAGACCACCATCCCATGTGCAGTCTTACAGGCAGAAAATTTCAGTGGTAGTACCTGCAATTTACCATCCATTGATTTCAGTGGGCTGCAGGAAAGGTCCCAATGGTGCACAAGATCTCAGAAAATTTCACCCAGAATCTGGCTATCATGGATTCTATCCAACTCTGAGACAAGGTTCTGTAAAGTTGCACCCTATCCCCTCAAATTAAACTTCACGGTAGCGATCCAACGTTGCCTTATTTATTCTCTGCAGCTCACATGTATTTATATTCCAAATAGCATTCAATCATCTCTTTCCATACATATCTTTTCCATTTTTAATCATATCCACCCACTTTAATTAATTGTGTCAATCAACACAGCAGTAACTGACTTTGCTGGAAGCCTATTCCATACTATATGGGGGAAAAAATATTTCTAATCTCAAGCTTCGCTTGAAACTCATTTACTTTATACTTGTATCGCCTAGTTATTCAACCATAATCTAAATTAAATAACTTGCTTAGATCTACATTTTATCATAGCTTTTTAAAAACCTGGTTCTTGTCCCCATTGTCTTTTTTTCTCCACTGAAGGCAAGCTCAGCTCTTTGGGTTTCAATTTATAAAGAACAAATCATCCTCAGCACTCTTCTCTAGCTCATCAACAACCTTCTGAAGGCAGGGTAACTAAAGAATTACACAACCAGACTATAAATATAATACATATACAATTAGAATAATTTATTTTGGCTTCTAATCACTCCAGTATTTGATTAGCCTAGTTGGTACGTTCATTATTGATCAGAAACCTTCAGTGAATGATTAACAATCATATCTAATTCTTTTCCACCATTGCTAACAGACATCCTTTCATCATATGATTCAACATGTTTTACATTTATCCACATTAAAATCCATCTATTGCACCCTATTCAAAGTGTTTAATTTGTCCAGATCAATTTAAACGATGCTAATCTCCCTTACATTTATCACCTGGTCATATAGCTCGATGCTAGTAGCTCATTTATCCAAGAGCTTGTTTCTAGTCATCTATTATGCCGAGCTAATGTAACTTGCCATCTCTTCCTCTTCCCCTTCGCCTCCCCCCCATTACCTTTATATTCCCACTCCACTAATCTCTGCAGCATTCACACTACTCCAGGAAAAGATATTGTAGCTGTAAGGATGAACATTTTCACTGAACAGGATAACTTGCCTACAACCAGTAACTGGTAATTAGTTACTTGATGTTATAGTTGCTGGTCTGGCAAAAATGCTGAGAAGCAGTAACCATTAGGGTCAAAGCCACGTGTGAAACAAGTCACAAAAAGTGGTCTTGAATTTCAAAATGCCTCATTTATTTATTCTACATTAACTTTGTTCTTGTTGAATATTTGATAGCGTATACATATTACATGCATGCAAATACATAAGATATGAAGCCAAAACTTTTTATATGTATATTTAAAATATAAATAACACAAAGAACAACAATGTGTCATTGTATTAACCACACCTGTACTTTGAACTATAGCTAGCTTTAATCTGAAAACAAGTAGTTCAAGCTAGCAAAACTTGTCACATTGAGGACTATTTTTGTTTTATCTATATGCAAATCATACTAAGGTGGTGATATCAATGCTGGAAATGGAATATTTTAATACTCTTGGCACCCAATATGCATTAAGTACTCCCAGATGAGATATAGAATAGACAGAAGAGTGAAAACATTTCCACCCTGCACCAATTAAAAAAAGGCATCCTATTAAATCACTAATCTTTAAAACTTGTGCCACTAAAGTACATACTACCAGGATCTGGCAACAACACTGTCATTCATGCCTTCATCTTGCTTGGGTATTCCAGAATGTCACTGGACTGGAAAAATCTACTCCATGAGCAGTCCACATTGTTCATAATTCAAAGTCAGCGCATATCAGAAACTAGAAACACTCTGGTTTACAAATGACAGCATAAATTAGCTAAGCACTGAAAGGCTGATGCAATAGACAGCATAAATTAGCTAAACACTGAAAGGTTGATGCAATAGACTTTGAAGAACTTCATACACAAATCCACACTGCATAAAACGCTCTAGGAACTCTCCGTGCCGGCTTCCCAACCTCCACTCTGAAACACATAGTTATCCAAAACTCTGCTGCCTGTATCCTATCCTGCACTAAATGTTACTTGTCCAATATCCCCATTGACCAATACTGGCTCCCCGTCCCCGAATGTATGGCTATTCATCTACAAACCCCATCATGGCCTTGCCTCACCCTACCACTGCGACCACCTTCAACCTTCTTCCAGTGCCCTCAAGTTCTTTGATTCTGGCTTTCTGTGCATCAACCCTTCTTCGCCATTTTACCATTGGAGGCAGAGCCTTCAGCTCCACTCTCTGGAACTCGCTCCCTAAACCCTTCTGCCTCCACCTTTCTCTCTACCTACAAAATCCTTCACAAAACTCCTCTTTAACCAGGCTTTCAGTCACCTCTCCAAACAGTTCTACTAAGACTCAGCGTCCATTCCTTTCTTCCTCTGAAGCCGTTCTCTGCATTAAATGCACACTGTTGTTGCTGCCAATGTTTCTGTAGTAATTCAACACTCAGTTCTACAAGGATAGAACTTGGCATTATATCTTAGCCTACATTAAAGGGCTCCTGGTGGGAATACAAAATGCTCGCTTCAAGATTCTTCTCAATATGATAAGAGGATAAAATCTTGCAAATATTTATGGACAAAAAAAATCAGTTATCAAGCCGCATACTTCGTATTCTCACCATACTCCACCAGAAGTATTTCCTCAGAATTGCAATCTCACACTTTGAGACACAGGACAATGCAGAGAACAAAGGCGAAGTAGTGTTAGCTTGCAAACATTACCCAACGATAGGTTATTAAATTTCAGAAAGAAGACTGCATGGGACTATTTATTCAAATATCAACCAACATTTCTTTGTGACTCTGAAGCTCATAACATTTTGAGATCCACACTCACTAGTTTATTCAAGAAAACAGCAGTCACAAGAATAAATCAGTCAAGCAGCATTCATTTCTACATATTGCTAGGGCTGGCAAGACTTCCATAAGCCTTTACTATTGTTTATATTTATGGATGAGAGGAAATGTGGGCACTGGGAATTTCAAACCTTATTATACACAAACAGACATCCATGGCAAAGTGTATATTAATGATGCGGAGTATTTTAAGCAACTGATTTGTCTTACTCAATTTTCACTTATGCTAAAACTATCAAATGTTGCACCTGTTAAAATCATTTAATATACAGTGCAGAACTGTAACACATTGTAAAAAGCAGAGGATGACCAGTATAATATAAAAAATCATATTGCCTGGCATAGAATCAAATAATATTTCCAATAATAGAGTACCTTTATTGTCAAGCCTAAATAATTTTACGTTAACTAACAGAGATAACTGGAGTTGCAAATTAGACCTCCATAACTGCAATTTGCAAATAAAAAGTATTCATAAAACGCATTGGCCCTGAAATTGCGGTCGGCAGCGTAGCTAAGGAGTACGCCGCCGACCTCCGAAAGAAATCCACACTTACCTGGTGAGAGGTCTCCTTCAAAAACTTGCATTGTTTCACTGCGGAGTTGAGCGCAGCGTAGTGGCCCACAGATCCCAGGGGCGCACTGTGTGCATAAGCGTACCTGGGATCATGTGGAGCAGTGCTCCAATCAGGAAACAGAAATCTCCGATGCCCATTCATGATTTTTTAGTCTCACTCACCCATGTAAATTAATAAATAAATCAGTCTCTCACTCACCCCGATAAATTAATAAATAAAACAGTCTCTCATTCTTGGTAGAGTTGTGCTGGTATCAGGAGATAGTTAGGTGGATATAGATATTTATTTTGAAGAGATTTTTTATCATGACGGATGTATATTTCAAGCTGCTGCACATCCCCCCTCCCCTTACACTATGCAAACAGGCTCCTGTGCTTGTTTGCACCAGCCGTAAAATTTTACTGCGTAATTGCTGGGCAGTTGGTGGGCAATTAGCACAACTCTGTGCCAGCAATAAGGGTTTCACAGTCAGAGCGGACGATCCGTCAAGGCGGAACTTGACAGATCGCAAGTTCACGATTTAGGGCAAGCACGTGCGGAAATCCCGAACTTGGTGTCTATTTCAAAGGCGGTATGATGGCGTACTCAGAGTACGCCATCATAGCGACCGCAAATTGTGCCCCAATATGTAAATATTCATTACTTTTTGCATTCAGACAAGGGATCCGGGGGGGGTGGGGGGGTAGTACACTCTACTGTGTTGGGACTGGGAGTCACAAGTAACTTCAAATGGATGTTGACAAACTACAGGGACTTGGAATTCAGAAGTAAATGGGCATATGTAGACAGTGCTACTTACTTTCCTCAATATAATGATAGAATTCAACATAGAGTACTCTGCTCCTTAGTTCAAGTCAATTAATTCAAATTATAATTCAATTTTTAGCACAAAATTCCTGCTTTCCTATGATCTGATTCAATTATTTTTTCAAAATTGGAAGTGAAGCAAAAGGGGTAATTTTAACCCCCAAAACGGGCAAGTTTGGGTCGGACCTGTAACTGAATCTTCAGATTTAGAATGCATTTAAAAAAGACTGGTAAAGGTTCATTCTTGTATCATCGTCTGGCCTCTTCAAATTAAACTCATTACACACACACCCTTCTGCTAACCACTTAAAAGCAAATACAAGTGAAAGGAAAAACTGAAAATGCTAGCAATACTCAGTAGGTCCATCTGCACTTGAAATGAGAAAAGAAAGGTTACATTTCAGGTGTACACAGATTTAACGAAGGGTTTATACCCAAAATATTTTCTCTTTTAAAGGTGCAGAGTGACCTATTTCAGCCATTTTCTTTTTATTCCACTTGCAAGTATCATCACTTATAAGTACTTAAACTAGATTTTATGTAGCACCTTTAATGTAGAAAACCATCCCAAGATGCTTCGGAGAAGTATAATTAAACAAAAGTCAATGCCGAGCCAAAGGAGGAGTGGCTAAAAGCATGGCCAAAGCGATGGGTTTTAAGGATGGTCTTAAAGGAAGAGAGGCAGAGAAGTTTACAGAGGGAATTCCAGAGTGTAGAGCCTGGACAGCTGAAAGCGGAGCTGCCAATAGTGGGCCAAAGGGGGTGGGGGAATGTATCAGGCCAAAATCGGAGTAACAGGGTTCTCTAAACTTATCCCAGCCCGAGATCATTTTAACCAAACCCACCCGGCGGAAAACTGATAGTTGCAATTAGCTTCTAATACACCAGAGTTCTCAATTTTATCTTCCTTTGAATCTAGAAAGATTAGCCTTTTGATCAGTGGTAGAGATTTTCATTCTACAGTTGGGATGCAACAGTAAGATGAACTTTTACATAGAGGATTATCTATAAAGAGAAATTAAAAACCTGAAAGTGGCAAAACATTACCTAAAACCAAGGAGAATGATAATATAGGGCTGATTCCCCACTTGGGTGCTCCCAGCGAGAAGCAGCATTTAGGAAATGTTGGTTGGAAAATCAAGGGCTGCGGACCTACGATTTAAATTGATGGATGTAAAATCAAGAGCTGTAGCCTACAATTTCCCAACCAGCACTGCCTGTGAGCATTGGTCCTTGGTGGGAGCATCCAATTGGGGAAATCAGCCCTTATACCAATTCATAGGTGTAACTTGGAAAACATAATTGAGCCAAGTGCAAAACAGGCTGCCAATTCACTATCACTAATTTTGCACCCAGCGATAAAAGTTAAAATGACCCCCATAGAAACCTCAGATTGACACAGCACAGGAGGCCGTTCGGCCCATCGTGCCTGTGCCGGCTCTTTGAAAGAGTAATCCAATTAGTCCCACTCCCCTGCTCTTTCCCCATAGCCCTGCAAATATTTCCACTCAAGTATATCCAATTCCCTTTTGAATGCTATTATTAAATCTGCTTCCACCAACCTAACGGGTGGTGCATTTCAGATCGTAATTCGCTGCGTAAAAAAAATTCTCATCTCCCCTCTGCTTCTTTTGCCAATTATCTTAAATCTGTGTCTTCTGGTTATCGACTCTTCTGCCACTAGAAACAGTTTCTCCTTATTTACTCTATCAAAATGCTTCATAATTTTGAACACCTTTATCAAATCTCTCATTAATCTTTTCTGCTCTTAGGAGAACAATCCAGCTTCCCTAGTCTCTCCACGTAACTGAAGTACCGCATTCCCGATACCATTCTAGTAAATCTCCTCTGCAACCTTTCTAAGGCCTTGACATCATTCCTAAAGTGCAGTGCCCTGAATTGGACACAGTACTCCAGCTGAGTCCTAGTCAGTGATTTATAAAGGTTTAGCATAACTTCCTTGCTTTTGTACTCTATGCCTGTCTATAAAGCCAAGGATTCTGTATGGTTGTTGTTTTTTTTTTTTTAAAACAGCCTTCTCAACTTGTCCCATGTCTCACTGTTCCTGAACCCCTTTAAAATTGTGCCATTTCATTTACATTGGCTCTCCTCATTCTTCCTACCAAAATATATCACTTCACACTTCTCTGCGTTAAATTTCATCTGCCATGTAGCTACCCATTTCACAAGTCTGTATGTCCTCCTGAAGTCTGTTACTATTCTACTCACTGTTTATACTGCCAGGTATCGTGTCATCTGCAAACTTTGAAATTATGCCCTGTATACCTAAGTCGATGAACATATAGCCAAAAAGACCAGTGGGGACACCACTGTATACTTTCCTCCAGACTGAAAAACAACCATTCACCATTACTCTGCTTTCTGTCCCTTAGCCAATTTTGTATCCACACTGTCACTGCCCCGTTAATCCCATGGGCTTCAATCACCTTAACGAAAGTCAAAAACTCCTGGTACAATAATTTTTCATATTATACATTTATTCGTTATGAATGCATCAGCAAGGCAGTGTACAGAAGTGATGAAACATGGAGTCGTGGCTGCAACTTCCCCAAAAGATGAATGTCCAAACTCAACTGTGCCATTATTGGGAAGAACCAAGCAGTCTCGAGAGATTTATTTTACAAGGAGTGGCAAAATTTGTAATTAATTTGAGTTCAGCAGTCTGAGAAGCCTCAGAATATGCCTCTTCCCAGTCCTGTCAACCAAATAATGTACAGAAACTACAAAAGGAGGAAGGGAAAAGAAACTCAGCAGGTCTTGTTCCTCAGGTCAAATCTTACTTTTGTTGCTTGGAATTGTCAAATGCAGTTGAATTGCTGTCACATGTAAATCTACACGAACTAAATAAATTAGAGTGCATGGACTAGAAAAAATAAATCAATAAACATTCACAGTATTGAGAAGAGTGAACAGTGTAATAAAGTGATTACATTGAGGTTTAAGTCCTTTTAAACAGTGATATGTTCACACTAAATCCATACAGCTAGTATATCAGAACAATAACATACCTCAACAGTCAGTAAACACATTGAAGTATGTACAGAACACAAATCTAGTTACATCGATTTAGCATTGCCAGTGAAAAGAGCAACACTGTACCTGTAGTTCAAAAAAGTAATTCTGGTCTGCAACATAAACTGTTCAAGCAAAATAAACAGTGGCAAGCCATGTCAAAATTGAATTTTTCTGAGAGTCACTTTATGTCGGAGCAGTTGCTTGGCATAAGGAGATTAAATGGCAGGTCGCAACAAAGAGACAAAAATGAATGCTGTGAGAATCTTTCCCATCAAATAGGGGGCTTTCCGCTCCTTTCTAATAGTTTTGATTGGGGGAGAGGAGGGGAGGGAAGGGAAGTACTGCCCCTCATTGTCTACATTTTTATTCATTAACATTTATAATTTCAGAGAAAGATTCTGAATTAATAAGTGAAGGAGAATAAAAAATCAGGTTTGTTTTGAACCGGTTTGCTACAATTGGCAATATTGCTATAATCACAGAGTAGTATCACATACAAATTTCAATGCTTCTTCAGTCTTTTGGTCAAAAGCTAAAAACTTACCTACAGCATCAGTACTGTCAGCTCCACTTAAGTGAATACCTGATAAATGAATATTTCTGTTAAGTAAGTAGTAATTGAAAAGTCAAAACCAATTTCGATCTAAACATGAATACAATTCAGTTTATTACACATTTGGTTGTACATTCTAAACTGCAATTACTTTTGTATGATTGCTGTTATTTTAACAATGCATCAACATTACAGATAACTTTGAATAATCTACACTATGGATAATATGCCATTATAATTAAATAGCATGTAATAAATTGTGCAACAAAAAGAAACTAATAGCTCACTGCGAACTCCACATAAATGAATAAATGTTGTGGAAACACTGAGAAAAACGGAATCACCTGCTCTTTTGTTGAAAACTTGCTTTTACCTATTCATAAAACTTTGCCTTCCCTTTATTGTAAATGCAAAGAAAAATCTAACAGTTTAGAGAACAATACTCTGCATGTGGAGAACAGAAAAGATTATGGTCAATACAAAATGCTAAACAGCTTAGTAGTTGCCCCAGAATTTCATTTTAATGAATGTTTATGACTAAATATAATCCTTGAACAACTCTTCCAGAATGTCCAGGAAATCTCAATTTCCCATTTCACCAGACTTATTTAACACTATAGGAAAAGATGTGTACTTATGCGAGTGGACTTTAATGCTATACATGCACTTATTGTATAATCTTTATTTACCTCAAATTGATCCCAGCACCATCAAGAAACTTTTAACCACCAGTAATTCACACTTTTATAGTCTATTTCTGTTAATTCAAAGTATTTTTTGCAGTAAAAAAAAAATTGAATCATCCAATAATTTGAAACTAACGATTTGATTTAAGAGTAGACTGCATTCAAAATAATCTTCTAACAAACACAATCCAAGTTTGGAAGGACAAAACCTATATATTTAAAAACTTTCAGATACCCAATAATGTGCTTTACTAAGCTTGGTGTGGAAAAATAACTCTAGTGCACGTGCGTAAAACAATCCGCATGCCCATTATGTTTTACAGAAATATCAGAGACCACACTGAACATCCAATCGAAAAGTAAGTCTGCTTTGCTTACCATATTTATCATAGCAAAGTCAGCCTTTTTACATATTGGCTAAAGACCATGGGCCAAAAATTCAGCCCTTGCCGGGTGAGTACGCACTGTGTACTCACCCGTAAGGTATCCTGAAGTGCCGGTTTCCTGCATGCACTGCGCGGGAAACCGGAACTTCCGGTCTGGTGAAGGGGGCGGTTCATAGGTGAGCCGCGTGCGCGGTAGAGGCTGCGCGCACGCAGCAAACTTAGGTTTTTTTTCAGGTTTCTACAGGAGGGTAAGTATTGAAGAACCTGTGCTTTTAAAAAGGAGGCGCAGGACCCGTTTTCAACAAGTTAATTAATTATAATGTAAAAAAAATTTCAACAGGTTTATCTTTTTTAGATACTTTAAAGAAAGGTAAGTTTATTTTTAGCACTGTTAAAAAGTATTTTAATTTTTTCAAAAATTAAAAGTTTTGTTTAAAGTAGTTAATTTATTTAACTTATAGTTATTTTATAAATGTGATGGTTTTTAAAAAAATTTATTTTAAGTTTAGCTGTTCTTTTGGGGCCGATTTCAATTCATAGATTTGACAGGTCTTCCTGTCAAATCTATGAATGAAAGATGGTCTGCTGCCATTGGCTCTCCATGGCCCACGTGATCCCAGGGGACGCATTGCACTAACTACGCCCCTGGGACACGCAAGCACTGCGCGCCGGCACTTGGAGCAGGCCCAGGAGCTGAAGTTCCCGTGGGCCCAGAGGTCAACGGCAGGCGCGGTAGGTAAGTGCGCGCGCGATCCTTACCCCCGCAGCAAGCCGGAGAGGCGAATTTCAGGGCCCATATTCTTAAAATTACAGTCATCTTGCAGTTTTGCTGAGTGTACCAGAATTGTCTTCAACGAGACGGCTCTGGCTTAGCCTGGGGCAAAAAGACCAGCAATCACTGGCAGCCAGCACACAGGGTTTATAGGACTCTCCGTCCCAGAGATCAGCAGAGTACAATTACTTCTAGGGTCTATAGTAAAGCCTTTCAACTAAGGATTCTCATTTAATGAGAATTAAAAATTATGCTTTCTGGGAAAGAAGAACTTCACACTGACACTACACTTTGACAGAATCTTCCAATTCCTTCTAAAATCTACACCAATCTATCCTTTCAACAGCTACTTTTAATATTTAAAGCTGCAGTCTCCTTCACCCATTTTCCTTTATTTCAGGAGCATACATTGAAAAGACTCCCCCGAAAGAGTTTTGATGAGTAATATTTTATTTTTAAATTGTTTCTTTAGACAATGAACTGCACCTGTCCAGATCATAGCAAAATTGGAAAATGACCACACAGATGACAAGCTAACAGGAGAGACCTAGATCAATTCTAGCAGCCAGAGTAGTGTAACACTGCAGATCTAAAACTTAATGGCCTTGCTGTATTCACATGAAGTGAGCATTCAAGCTAGCACTCCAAGAATCAAATATTTTGCCTTTCTGGAACATGCATACAAAAGGTAGAACATAAACATCAGAGAAACGCAACCCATCATTTCATCATAATGATGGTAGAACTAAAAATGCAGTATGCTTTGGACAGGTTGGGTGATTGGGCAGAAGCATGGCAGATGCAGTATAATGTGGATAAATGCGAGGTTATCCACTTTGGTGGCAAAAACAGAAAGGCAGATTATTATCTGAACGACAATAGATTGGGAGAAGGGGAAGTGCAACGAGACCTGGGTGTCCTTGTGCACCAGTCGCTGAAGGTAAGCATGCAGGTACAGCAGGCGGTTAAGAAGGCAAATGGTATGTTGGCCTTCGTAGCGAGAGGGTTTGAGTACAGGAACAAGGATGTCTTGCTGTAGCTGTACAGGGCCTTGGTGAGACCACACCTTGAGTATTGTGTGCAGTTTTGGTCGCCTTATCTGAGGAAGGATGTTCTTGCCATGGAGGGTGTGCAGTGAAGATTCACCAGACTGATACCTGGGATGGCAGGAATGATATATGAAGAGAGATTGGGTCGATTGGGCTTATACTCGCTGGAGTTTAGAAGAATGAGAGGAGATCTCATTGAAACTTATAAAATTCTAACAGGTTGGACAGACTGGATGCAGGAAGGATGTTCCCGATGGCAGGTAAGTCCAGAACAAGAGGTCACGGTCTAAAGGTAAGGGGTAAGCCATTTAGGACAGAGATGAGGAGTAATTTCTTCACCCAGAGAGTGGTGAACCTGTGGAATTCTCTACCACAGAAGGCAGTTGAGGCCAAGTCAGTAAATATATTCAAGAAGGAGTTAGATATATTTCTTAAGGCTAAAGGGATCAAGGGATATGGGGAGAAGGCAGGGACAGGGTACTGAGTTTGGATGATCAGCCATGACCTCATCGAATGGCGGAGCAGGCTCGAGGGGCCGAATGGCCTACTCCTGCTCCTATCTTCTATGTTTCTATGTAACGTACAATAATTCTGTAAGTAATAGAATCTATACACTTTATAACCAGAGTGATAATTAAGCCTTTTCAATCTTACCATCACCCATGGAAGAGGAGTTAATGTTACCTGTGAATTCTTCTACTACTTCACACAATTCTCCAAGGGAAGAGTGTGAAAATACAAAAACAATCTCATTATGGAGTATAGGTGAAGTATGCCTATATTAGCATAAAACAAACTCTCTCAACCTTTAGTCAGAGAAATTGATAAAAGAAAAACATTGCGGATATGATTGGAACAGACAGAATTAAATAAACCACCACCTCAAAATAAATGATGAGCATAATTTGGAGAATGAGGTTGAGCATGTGCTCAAAAGGCACAGACAAAGAACTAAGATTAGAGGAGCATTTTGAAGATGACAAGAGATGTAGCAAGGTGGAGGAGTTTGGGAAGAAAATTGCAGTGTCGAGCTGTAATAATAAAAGGCTCTGCCACTAATAGTAGAGGTCAGAGGGTGGAGACACAGGACCAGATTCAAGAGTGAACAGTACAAGGTGGGATGTAGGGCTACAGGAAGTTTCAGAGGTAAAGTGATTTGAAGTCCTACAGAGATCTGTAAATAGACATAAAGGGGGGGGAATTTTAACCTAAAAAAATGTGTGGGTTCGAAGCATGGGGATAGAATCATAGAATGGTTACAGATGGAAGGCCATTCGGCCCATCGAGCCCGTGCCAACTCTCAGCGAGTCCCACTCCGCTGCCCTATCCCCATAGCCCTGCAAATTTATTTCCTTCAGATTCTTATCCAACTCCCTATTGAAAGATAAGATTGAGTCTGCCTCACCACCCTTTCAGGCAGTGCATTCCAGATCTTAACGACTCGCTGCATAAAAAATGTTTTTCTTACGTCGCCTTTGGTTCTTTTGCCAATCACCTTAAATCTGTGTTCTCCGGTTGTCAACCTTTATGCCAATGGGAACAGTTTCTCTCCATCTACGCTGTCCAGACCCCTCATGATTTTGAACACCTCTATCAAATTCTCTCAATCTTCTCTGCTCCAAGAACAACCACAGCTTCTCCAGTCTATCAACGTAACTGAAGTCCTTCATTCCTGGAATCATTCTCGTAAATCTTTTCTGCACCTTCTCTAAGGCCTTCACATCCTTCCTAAAGTGCAGTGCCCAACATTGGACACTGTACTCCAGTTGGGGCCGAACCAGTGTTTTATACAGGTTCATAATTTCCACAATTTTGTAATCTATACCTCTATTTATGAAGCCCAGGATCCTGTAAGCTTTTTTAACTGCTTTCTCAACCTGCCCTGCCACCTTCAACGATTTATGCACATATACCCCCAGGTCTCTCTGTTTGTGCACCCCCTTTAGGATTGTACCATTTACTTTATATGTCCTCTCCTCATTCTTTCAACCAAAATGTATCACTTCACACTTTTCTGCATTAAATTTCATCTGCCACATGTCCGCCCATTTCACCAGCCTGTTTATGTCTTCCTGAAGTCTATCACTCTCCTCCTCACTGTTCACTATGCTCCCAAATTTTGGGTCATCTGCAAATTTTGAAATTGTGCCCTGTACACCCACGTCCAAATCATTAATATATATATATAAAGAAAAGCAGTGGTCCTAGAACCGACCCCTGGGGAACACCATTGTATATCTTCCTCCAGTCCGAAAAACAACCGTTCACCATTACTCTCTGTTTCCTGTCACTTAGCCGATTTCGTGTCCATGCTGCCACTGTCCCTTTTATTCCATCGGCTTCAACTTTGCTGGTGAGCCTATTATGTGGCACTTTGTCGAACACCTTCAGGAGTAGTTAGTGTTAAAAATGTGAATCACAACCTGAACCCGCCTCCAACCCACCCACTTCCGGTTTTAACAGAAGTGGGACGGGAGGTGGGCAGCCAACCTGCTGCCAGGAGGCGGGCGGTTTATTTAAATATTATAATGAGGCTGGAAGCCTCTTCTTTATCCTCCATTTTATGTTTAACTGTAGCTGGTCAGGTTTTACACACCTGGTAAAACCCAGCAACTGCAGCAAGGAAAGGACTGCTGCATCCAGGAGGTAAGTGCCTTTACACTTACCTCCTGGATCCAGGGTCCGTACCTAACCCACCCCCCTCGATCACAGAATCCCCCATGAGGTCGCCGATTTCATTCCCCACCCCCACCACGGCCTCCGATGCCTGCCCCCCGCTACTCCCGGCCCCCAATCCCTTCAGAACCCCATTCTCCCGAGTTTCCCAACCTCTTCGGAACCCCCCCCCCCAGCCCACCTTCTTCATTAAAATTCAGCCCAAAGATTTTGAATTCAATGGCCCGGATATGCAATGAGAATAACAGTGAGGCTATCAGCGTTCACCGTTATAATGGAGGAAATCTGACAGCAACTTCTGCAGTACGCACATGCACAGTTAAACACGGAAATCCAGAAGTTGCTGTCAGAGATACCCTGCTCCTCCACACGGTGTGCTGTTGCAGTCCTCGCTGATAGACTCAGCATTGAAATGACTGCAATGGCGTAAACTTGGGGTACTTGCCCACTTGTTTTGCACTAAAAACGGTTGAAAAAGTTAGGGCTGGTGCATTCAGGAGTGAGTTTTTAAATGGTGTGATAAGTGATAATTACTACTCAACAACCTCCCTGGTCCTGAAAAATAAATTTTATAAGTGTGGAGTCTCATTCCCTCAGAAGAAAAAGAGTGTTGGAGATTTTTAAAGAAAAAAAAAAATATATATATATATATATATATATATTTTTAAATGTACTTTTTCTGTCTGTCTCTTATATTTCTCTCTCCCTTAATCCCATCTGTATTTCCAATCTTTATTTTGCTTTCTGTACACCATTTAATCTAACTTATATTTCCTGCTTTATACTTCCTGGTTTGGACTCTGCGTGTCTCAGTGAGGAACCATGCTGCTGCTTTCTCTGTTCACATACGCCACAGATCCCCTGTAGAGGGCACCACGCTGGAAAAGACGCCAGATTAGAGGAAATCTCCACTGACAAACCCGTGAAAAGTCTGTGGGCAGCTGTCAGCGAGATGAACAGCAAGCGCCGTTCTTTCACCGCTGAGAGCAAAATCGGGTCAATATATTGGCTGATGGGTGAGTGGGACTTAGAGTGCAGGCAGCACAGTTCTGGATAAGTTACTGCAGGGAGCTTGGGATGTGGATTAGGAGGGTGCTGGAATGATCAGGGATTGAGGCGAGTTATGTCTTAGATATGGAAATAGGAAATTTTGGTGATGGACTGGATGTGGGGTTTAAAGCTCAAGGCGAAACAGGACATTAAGGTTGTGCACCATTGGGTTCAGCTTGAAAGCTCAATAACAAATAACAAACCAGAAAATAAACCAAATCTACGAAAGACGTTGAAACAGAAAAAAAAAGAGTAAATGGGAAATCAGACAAGAGACATAAAAATAAATACAGAAGCAAATGAAAGCGAAAAGAACCGGGGTTCGGCAGGATTTCACAGGCAATGATGCCCACTATTTACATGTGGAACAGACTTCTAACAAAAGCAGTTTGATTAACTGCTTGAAAAAGGAACTATATAAATATCTAGCTCGGAATAGGGTAGAAGGTTACAGGATAGTCAGATCATCAAATACTCTAGGGACACAATGGTTGCTGTGACTAAGGAAATATCTGCAGAAAGCAACTAGGCAGGATTAAAAACTGGAACCACAGGGATGTTGGAGTTTTGCATGATTAGTCTAGGGAGAACAAGGAGAATTTTCCCTCAGGACATGAAATAAAGGTGAGAGCCCATCATAGGGTTGATTATACATAGCGGCCTGGAGTTACGCTGGTTTGAGGAACGAAATCGGCCAAACCAGCACAAAAGATCGAGGAATTTCAAGTGCAAATTACATCCAGTGTAAATCGAGTTTCCGCAATCTTTTTCGCTAGTTTAAAAAACAACACCCAGAAAACTGGCCACGCCCACAAAACTGGCCACACCCACAAATCGAATTAATCACCATTGCAAGTTTCCACAAATTGTGCTCATTTGCAGACTTAAGTTTTTTTTTTAGGGCAAGGGCACTGATAGGCATGTTTTAAAAGCTTTCATTTTTTTTTAAATTTACTAAGAAAATGACTCCTGTACACCAAAGTAACTAGTAAATGGTTCTGTATAGTTTCTTTAAATAATTGAAATGAGTTCAAAAATCAAGTTGCTCACAGGTGGTGGACTGGACACACTGACTAAAGATGCTTATTTTTTGTGATAAACCCATTTTCATCTATATTAATAAAAATGCACCAGTTTACCACTCGTAAATATAATCCAGGAATTTTTTTTAATGCAAATTTTTTTTAAAAATTGTAAAACGATTGCGCTGGTTCATGGAAGATTTTGCTTTTCACGATATGCAAGTGAGTTTGAACGGAAACTGGAGCAAAAAAAAAAGCACTTTGTAAAACTAGCGCAATTTGTACTCAGATCGCCGACTGCGTCCAAAGCCGAAACTCTTGACCAACCTGTGGAAGTAATGGGCTGTATGGCTTTTTCTCATTCAAAGCTTTTTGTTTTTTCTCATTCAGCTTTTTCTCAGAGATAAAACATTTCAGCCTTCCAGCTGCTGGACTGGTGTTGCTGCAGAAAACACCTCAGAGAAAAATACATAAGTCATTGTATTGATTACAAATCCAAGAGACAGTATTCAATACAATTGGACTCAAATCTTTAAAAATAATTTTTTATCCTTACCACATGATAAAGTAAAACTTTAAATACCTGTAAGGTTTCAAACATTAGCACAGGAAAAGAAAAGATTTTGCTAATATTAATAAATGCTCAAGACTTGTACACACATTAAAGGTACTATTCAGTTATTAGATTAGTACATTATTATGGTTTAAAAGGGCAGGATTCTTTTTTAAAAAAAATACATAACTTTATTTTTTTTAATTTTAGGCAAGATTTCATATAAACTATATTTTGCAATGTAGTCAGTACATGGAAGTATTTTGTCCTCAACTAGGATTTGACTAAACAGCATTCATTTTAAAGTAGGCTGTACTGTATTTTCATATCTACCCTGATTGCAATTGGTTTTCTTCACTTATTTTAAGAAGCACTCCCCACAATAACAAATTCAGGAATGCAATTTTAACAGAAATAATGATATTGCACATCGTTTTTGTAATAGAGACCAGAATTGAGCACATTGTGGTCTAACCAAGGTTCAATACAAATTTAACATAACTTCACTAAATGAGTAGCTAATCCATTCAGATCAGGACAGTGCCCTAGTTTGATCCCTGATCTACAGAGTTAGTTGTTCTCATCCAGGGGAACAGCAGAGCACGACATTTAGCTTTGCATCCCTAAAAAGGGGGGAGAAAAGAGGGGGAAAAAATGCCGGTATTTATGCTCCTGATCCCGATCAAGCAACCCCAAACAAAAGTATGTATGTGCTGACAATTGTGAGGACAAGATTAGACTTGGCTGTAATATCCCAGAGATGTTGCCACTTTAATAGAAATCAATTAGTGCGGATGGTGGACGTCTGTTTAATTTAGGTTGCAGTTAGAATACTGCGCCCAGTTTTGTGAAGCTTAAATGTAAGGATGTCAAGGTCAAGGTGCAGAAGAGATTCCCTAGTATGAAAGGCTTTAATTCAATAAGATAGACTAGAAAAGCAGGGAATCAAATAAAAACAGAAAATGCTGGAAATACTCAGTTCTGACGAAGGGTCATCGACCTGAAACGTTAACTCTGTTTCTCTCTCCACAGATGCTGCCTGACCTGCTGAGTATTTCCAGCATTTTCTGTTTGTATTTCAGATTTCCAGCATCCGCAGTATTTTGCTTTTGTAAAGCAGGGAATCTGTTTGTTAGAATAAAGCAATGTCCCTGCAAATGCATTGGCCCCTATATTAAATGGGAGGCCGGGAGGGGGGGAATTGTAGCGTCCAGGGAAACCCAGAAATGCGGGCTACGCGGATGTTCAGGTGAATTTAATGGCAGAGGGATGTGGGCGGACGACAGGGGGCGGAGGGCGAGGGGGAAGCAGAGGTGGGCGGACGACGGGGGACGGAGACGGGGGGGGGGGGGGGG